>CM032447.1:186352925-186402925 GCA_019049505.1 Pachyrhynchus sulphureomaculatus | reverse complement strand
CTTTTATTTGCCTTTGGTGTTCGTAGAGGTCGTTAAAAGACAGTGGATTCTGCTGAATAGGGCATGTCTATCTCCTGAAGATGATTTTAAACCTACGTTTGAAGTTTCAAAATTTAAAAAGCGCTTCTGAAACTCTGTATTATAGGTACATTTTATAGCTAAATTAACCTTTTTTGCTAGCTAGGTGGTTTGTTTATCGGATTCAACTGTAAGAAAATTAGGAAACGTGGTAACTGAAATGACGTGGGCTTCTTTTTATACTCCTCTTTGTCATATAGGTACCTTTCTCGCATACCACTTGTATGTATATTTCTTATATATTTCTGAAATGTGGTAAATATAAGTGGAATGATGGAAGTAATATTTATTTAATACGTTTTAGGAGCTATGTAAAGACAATTTAGAAATTGTATAATGTGGTATTTGTGCAATTCTCTTAATGGTCCTTAGCATTTTTTTAAAGGTTAACTAAGAAGGAAAATATTTTGGTCAATCATTAAATGCGTTGTTTTTTACAGGCTTTTTTTCAGGATCATGTGGTTTCTCAGAGGTGACAGGATTTTCCAGGATAGCTTTTCCTACAATTATATTTTATACTTCTTGGAAGCAGTTAAACAGTGATGTATGCTATGGGCTCTGTTTTAAGTGTTTTTTTCTACCTGTTTGGTAATTATGATTGAGCTCTGAGTCGATAGTACGTCTAGTTTTGCATATGCGGACCACGTGTTTTTTCGAAAATTTCAGAATTTTAAGTGTATTATTAAATCCGGCTAGCTAAGGTATTTTTTATAATTCATTATTTACCTTTTTATCTAAATAAGTCTACAATAACTTTTAATAATCGATAGGTGACTTTTTAAAATTGTATTTGTAGTGACGCTAAATGTGGCAGCTCTGGCTCTAGGGTATAGCTTCCGCTTACGGTATCGAAGGTCTTGAGTTTTATTCCCAGTAAGTCATGCACTTATTTAATAATCTATTACTTGTATTTGGCTGCATCACATTTACCTATATATGTAGGTTGTTGAAAAATTGCAATAGCGCCCACGGGGGCACTACCGCGTTATCTAAAATGTACCGTGAAGTAGAGATGTATATTTCCGCACTTGAACAACGATGCTGAATATTAGAACATCTCCGTTGATGTATCTATAAAATACAGAAAAAAGTTAAATTCCTATTTAGGCTGGGAGGTGAACAATAAAAAAAAGCTTTTACTGCAGCTGCTTCAGTATTGCTTACATTTATTAGACCTTATACTTTCCCAACTTAACTCGTATTTTTCCCTTATATTGGGACTACAATATCTCAGAAAGCTGTGGTGTGCTCACTTTGAGTATACAGCAGCGGCACCTAGATTATTGCGTCGGAATTGTGGTCAATCTCTTATTGTAGCTTTAATAATTTACTTTAGTGGATTTTTTAATATTTAACAGAAGACAGTGGAGGATAATTTTGATTTAGGCTCGGAATTATTCAAATTATATTATTACTATTTTATTATATAATAATATCGTCACTGCTTATTCCTTATGTTACCCAACGTAATAAAATATCTCCCATTATTTCTCCTTATCTATTAATATTTCTCCTTATCTCCCATTATTTCTACATAATTTCCATTATCTAGGCTTATCTCTGCTCATCTCCCATTATTTCTCCTTATCTCCCATTATCTCACCTTAACTCCCATTATCTAGACTTATCTCTGCTTATCTCCCATTATCTCTCCTTATCTCCCATTATCTCACCTTATCTCCCATTATCGAGGCTTATCTCGACTTATCTCCCATTATTTCTCCTTATCTCTCATTATCTCACCTTTTCTCCCATTATCTAGGCTTATATCGAATTATATAGAACATATGTATAAATTTATAAAAACACGTAAATCGGATAAGTGGTTCTCGAGTGATAAGCGCACTAACGGACAGACAGACAGACAGAGAGACGTTGCATTTTATATATATATATATATATATATATATATATATATATATATATATATATATATTGTATTCTTTGCTACATGATATTGTTCCATATTTAATGCTTTAGGGAGTTTATTGCAAGAGAACGCGCTAGCGGCAAACTTGTCTCCGACTTGATTCACTATTATCGTCACTGCTTATTCCTTATGTCACCGAATAAAATATATCCTATAACCTGGCCAGAGAACATACGTATGTTTAAAAACAAAGCACGTAAATTGGATATGTGGTTCTCCAGTGATAAGCACACTAACGGACGGACAGACAGACAGATAAACAGACAGACAGACGGACAGAGAGACATTGCATTTTATATATTATAGATATTCTCTGCTACATGATATTGTTCCATATTTAATGGTTTGGACTGTGTATTGCAAGAGAACGCGCTAGCGGCAAACTTTGTCCGACTTCATTTACTATTATTGTCACTGCTCATTTCTTATGCTACCTATAGTAATAAAATATAGCCTATAACCTGGCCGGAGAACATATGTATGTTTTAAAAAAAAAGTACGAAAATCGGATAAGTGGTTCTCCATTGATAAGCGCACTAATGGACAGACAGACAGACAGAGATACGTTGCATTTTATATATATTATAGATGTAATAAAATATATACCTATAACCTGGTCAGAGGTATGAATTTAAAAAATCACGTAAATCGGATAAGTGGTTCTCGAGGTATAAGCGCATTAACGGACAGACAGACAGACAGACAAACATTGCATTTTATATATATTATAGATATAGATTATTATTATTATTATTAACCTGGCCAAAGAATATATGTATGGATTTAAAAAAAGACAGGTAAATCGGATAAGTGGTTCCCGCGTGATAAACGCACTAATGGACAGACAGACAGACAGAGAGACATTGCATTTTATATATATTATAGATTATAGATTATAGATATTCTTGGCTACATAATATTGTTCCATATTTAATGGTTTAGGCTGTGTATTGCAAAGGCACGCGCTAGCGACAAACTTATTTCCGACATCATTCACTATTTTACATCACTGCTCATTTCTTATGCTACCTATCGTAATAAAATATAGCCTATAACCTGGCCAGAGAACATATGTCTGTTTTAAAAAAAAAGTAAGTAAATCGGATAAGTGGTTTTTCAGTGATAGGCGCACTAACGGACAGACAGACAGACAGAGAGACGTTGCATTTTATATGTATTATAGATAATATATTTTTTACAACTACTTCCTATTTTATTCCACAACTCTCAAATTTTTTTAATTCTCAATATTTCGTTATCATTTGATAACTTCTTCAGGAGTAACTACATTATTAATATATGGATTAGACATATTAAAAACAATGTTATTTTTCGTCTAGGTACTAAAGTGTTGAAATATGAAACAAATAAATACTAACAAACCAATAAATAAATAAAACAACGTACGAAAATGCGAGTTAGTCCTCTAAATCAAAACTAAACATCTCGATTTTTCTACACAAGCTGAGAGTACACAGCCTCGGTGCATATGTACAGACGTGAATTTCAAATGAACGAAAAAAAAAAGCAAAAAGAAAAAGACTTTATTTACTTATTTTATACAAAGAGGTTTTAATTATGTTGTAGTTGTAAATGATTAATAAGCATTGATTGTGGTGCTAAGTTGATTAGTGTCTGATTTATAGTTGATTGAGTTGGGGTCCCTGTTTATGTGGTACATTTCTTTAAAAAGTCTACGTTTATAGTTGTTGGGATGAGCTAAAGTTTTAACGTTATTATAGTCAAAATTACAACCTGTTTTCAAATGATATTGCACTACGGCACATGAATTGTTTCCCAATCGGCAGACACTCATGTACTGTGTGAGCTTCTGTTTTAACCACTGCGAGGTCTGTCCAATGTAACAGGCCTCACATTGCAAATTAGACAATCTATAAACTACGCAGTTATTATACAAAATAGGCGTTCTATTCTTTATTTTTGAAAACAGTTCAGAACGTCGAATGCTGTTATATGATATTTGGAATGGCTTTGAATAAGGTGACGATTGAGTTTGTGACTGGCTTTATAAATTGTAGCGTTCTGCATATCGCCTGCATATATATATATATATATATATATATATATATATATATATATATATATATATATATATATATATATATATATATATGTATATATATATATATACATATATATATATATATATATATATATATATATATATATATATGTATATATATATATATATATATATATATATATATATATATATGTATATATATATATATATATATATATATATATTAGAGTTAATTATACAGTCCTTTTGTTTAAGGGGGATTTTTAGGGCAACGGCACTTAAAAATGATATTTAAATAAAAAGGAGACAATAAACAACATACTAAACGAACTTTTATTAAATTATCGAAACCTAAGTTAAAAATAAATACAAAAAGTTATAAAAAACCAAGGTTATGTCAAGTTAGAATATAGAAATGGCAAGAATATTGTTTTCCGGATGCGACTAATCAATCTAAATAACAACTATTATTTTATTTGGTTTCCAATTCTATATTAAAATCTTCAATGGACCATCTTTTCTTAGCATAATAAAAGTTTGTCATCTAATACAACTCAAAATGTGGTCTTTGTACATATAATTATTCAATATTTTTATTCCGTATCTTACAAAAAAACATTAAAACTACAAAGACTATTAAACTAAAAAAAACACTCTACTAAAGTGTTTATATACTAAGCTTATTTAATGGGAAAAAAAAAAAAAAAACAGGCAAAACTTCGAATAAGGTTTATTTATAGCCTTAATTACTTCATAAAATTAAATTCCCATTTTAATTGAGGTGTGCAACAGCTTAATTTCAAAAATACCGAAAATAATAAAATACCTACGATGCTTTACACTTAGTTTTCTAATGAAACCAAAAATTCACAAGTTTAAAAAGGGGTAAAATTATACTGTAATTAAATTAGCGAGCTATTTTGAAACAAAGAGTTTGTTAAGTCCGATTAATAAACTTTAATTTCTGGAGTTTATTTTTGAAATAACGAGAGATGAGATAAAGGAAACTGTAGATAACAACAAAACAAAATCTGTTGTTTCTTGTTATTGCACTATTTGGCTTTGACTTTGTCTATAATTTCCTCTTTCATCACGCATCCTTATTTTCTAGCCGAGATAACAAAAAACTATATAGTATATTACAAACAAGATGATTCATAAAAAATTTAGTTTTAAAGTATATGTAATAAAAAACAAATTGAAAAAAGAAATACCCTCTTTATAAATCAAACAACAGTCCTGAGTAAATTATTTCCTAAAAATAATCTTACCTAAATGTGAACTATTAAGTACTTTTCTCCGCCAGCAGAGAAATTATTGATTACTGATAAAAATCGGCGTCCTTTCCTCGATTGCTGCTTTTTTTGTAAAATATTTTTTTCTGTTTGTTTCAGAGAGCGAAGACTGTTATTGCAAACTTTAGTTTTGACATAATTTCGAAAATTCATCGGCGTCAAATTAGGGCCTGGTGGATGTTAACTTATTAATTTATTAGAAAACTTTCCCGAATAACTTGCAGAGATTTGTTTAAATTGTATGACTTTGCCTTATCCTCCTAAAATTACGTTGTCTATCAAAAATTTACTAAATACTACTACTTCCTTCCTGCTTGAAATAGAATAGAATTATCAAGACTCTTGTTGCTTTATTTTTAGATTAGTAAGAATTCTGTTTATTTGCGTGACCATGGAAATGTGCCGCATCATTCAAAAATTGGCTGATAGAGCTGTTATGTAGTAAAATAAGTGGGAGAATAAGATATAAGTAAATATTGAAAAGCGATCCAACATTTAATTACTTTCTAAACAATGCCATTTGGTTTTATTTTTTGCACCAGCGTAGTGGCACAGTAAACATACTACAGTAGCGAAACTGAGCTCCAATTTGGTGACGAGATTTTGACGGCGCGTGCGTCAACGGGTCCTGTTTCAAAATGGCCGCTCAGTGTTTACATCCGATCTCGGAATGTGTCTTTAGAAATGTCCATCGTTTCTTGATGTGACTGCAGTTTATATGAATATAAAGACAGAAGGAAAAGAGAATTTGTAGAAAAAGAGAATTAAAAACGTTTGTAAGTGAAGAGAATGGAAAAGGTTGAGAAACAATTTATATAATCATGGAAAAGGAGGTTATTGTTGTGCCGTTGAGAATTGCAATATTCCATATAATTAATTTCGCAAATTATTTGCTCGAGTCACACTTTTTTATGCTCTAAAATTTGCAAATAAGAAATTTCTAACTCAATCAGGGCGCGCTAAGACTATTATTCTAAATCATAACTAAATTTAATTATGCTTTATTTACATCACATGTAATCATCAACAGTATTATCCGTCAAAGTTTAAGTTGCTGCATTAATGATTTTTTTTTGCAATTCCTCTGTTTTTAGTTGAAACAATGATTTCATTGAAATCATGGTATGCGATTAAAGTTGTTGGAGTTGTTGATTATTTTAATGAATCTCTATTGCTTGCTTTCACAAGACAACTTTTCACTATCTTAAATGCGTTTTTAAAAAAAAAAACATATGCATGAAACAATATTATCATTACTAATGTACATTTTGTTTAGGCATATTTGCTCAAGAGACGGCCTTCCAGGGAACCTCGATTAATTTAATAAAACGTTCGTATTGGTAGAGTGATTTGGTCATTAAAGCTTGAAATTTATTTCTAAACTTAGTTCGGCTGGTTATTTAAAAATCCTGACGTGATTGCTCAATTTTAACCCCGGATTCGGTTTCAGCGCCCAAAAATACATATAGGTATAGCGATCTGTTCGGTAGTGAAAAACTTTTTTTGTGTGCCTGTCTAATTTTTTTATGATTAATAAATAATCCTCCAAACTCTGGTTTTTAGAAAGATTTATTTTTGTGTAAACCAGTATTCAGTTATTTAAAACTATTTATATTTGATAAATTATAAATAAAACATTATTTTTTTCTAAAACGTGTATTCTCAAGAGGCTTCTAGTATTCAATAACTTCATCTGAATTAATTATTTGACACACCTTTTCTAATAATAAACCTGATAAATTTAACACTGTTTAATTGCAAGTACAATTAATACTCTGAAAGTGACTTTTTTTTCTATTTTTCTCTATAAATTACATTGCTCCTTTTTCATGCCAATCTTTCAAAAGTTTCTGTGAATATATTGTAAGGAATACAGAACCTATAACAATATATTTATTATTTTCAAATTTTAGACAGTATATTTTATTTTCTTATAAGCTGGGTTTGAAAGTTTAAATATTAAGTGTCGGGTTGAGATCACAAAACCACTAGGGAATGGGGTTATTGAAATAACTGATATAAATTGATTATTGAATCAAATATGCTATTAAAATAAGAAAAATTTTAATGTGATTCCAACGAAATTTTTGTAATATGATTTTGTCAGACGATGTGTGCCAGAGGGTAAAATATTTTGAGAATAAGTTCGTTAAATGGACAGTACACCTAATCGAAGTCCAGTTTGATGGTAATTATGGTTACTATTAAAATTTTGAAGATTTAGTTACCTGTTATTAATATTCCTCCTATAAAGAACTTATTTCTATTGATGTATACCTATACTATAAATTAAATATAGTTATTTTCCTTTTAAACTGTAATTGACAATACTCAGTATATATAAGTCAATCATTTCTCCTAATGAAGCTAATATGGCGAAACGCGCGTCGAGTGCAAAAATAAAGTGTTTGGTGTAGTGGTGATATATACTGAGTAGTGTCATTGTGCCAAAGTTTCCACATTCCCAATATAGTTGTAATTGACAAGTCAGCTTGGTCATAACTAAGTATTGTATGTAACTATAATTAGAATTGACTCTTTGATCTAAATATTAACTCATTGTAAGTAAAAGCAAGCGTTAATTACATTATCAAAAAGCAATACAGATAACAGAACACAAAAAGGTATAGAACCTCTAAGAGTCATTCGCATAGAAAATAGAGGTCTATACATATACGTTCATAATTCATTAATAATATTATATTAACCTTTCTCGAAGTTACACAATATAGTTTTGTAGTTTAAGAAAAAATAAGTACCAAAAAAGTAGATACAGTGTTTTTTAATTAACGAGAGATCTATCACACCAAACAACACAACACTACTTAGAAAAAAATGCTCTTATTTTAGAAGATGTTGACATCTTAGTAATGACAATTAAAATTAAATTAATTTAGTCCTTAAAAAACATCTTTAATCACAAATTTACTTGAAAAATGATGTAAATAATACTTTAACCTCAAACAGTGACGTTTAACTTTGATAGACTTTTGAATTTTTAGATAAGGTTATTAAAAACTGAAGTTGAATATGAAGAATTCCATCAAATACCTTCCTATCAAGTTTTTCACCTGTATTCATTTCTTTTCTAACCATTCTTTTTGTTTTTTTTTTTATATTACTCATGCTGCATTAACTTTTATATTACTAATGCTGTATTAAATAACAAATCAAAAATTTTCAAACATTTCTATATCTATGATTTTAAATGATAAAACTTTGCCCAACTTTATTTGTATTTCAAATCTCGCGCTGGTCCACTTTTAACATGGCGGATTACCACGTGACCTTCTGAAAACGAACCTGATTTTCCTATGCGATTATCCTTGAGTTTCGCTACTGTATAGTGTGTTTACTGTGGTAGTGGTACAGACACACCGAAAGAAAGTTACTGTTTGCCTGAGAACTCAATATGATCAGTACTTTATTAATTACAGGAAAACTTAACCGCAACTAAAAAGTCACATTTTTATAGCGTCCGAAGCGGTTGTAATGAAAAACTGATTTTGTCAAATTTCCACTTTATTATTTGACATTTGACAAAATCAGTCTTTCATTACATTCGTTATGAATTTCCATCAAGTAACAGCCACAACAATTCAAAGTTCCGAAGTGGTTTATTTTGGTATATTTTAATAATATTAACTTTCTGTTTAATTACAAATACTTGGTTGCTAACGAGAAGAGCTTTTTTCTCTAGTGAATGTTTCGACAGGATTTGCCAACTCGTTTACTTAAAAAAAATAAAAATTATTTATAACATAATATATTGAAATCAAACTCTTTATGTTTCTTCCATGCGTACTTGCGAAATTAAATTCAGAATTGATCGATTTTTTAATTTATGATATACGAATAACGATAGAAGTAGAAAAATATATATATTATACTTGAGACAAAACATAAGAATAGGAAGAAAAATATATACAGCAGATTTAAATCGGCTAATAGGACTTGCATGGACAGCTTTACGAAGATTAAAATATATGTTACAGAGCAAAAACAAAATATTTAATATATACATGAAAACAAAATTATTAAAGCAATGTGATATCCCAATGGCCCTATAAGAGGCTGAAAACTCGGCAACCACATGACAAGATGAGCAAGAGACAATAATCCCAAATATAACTCTAAAGGACTAAAACTCTAGAATGGATGAGAGACAGTAAGAAACTGAAGAGTTCAATAACACAATGCTTAAGACCAAATGAAGATTGGCCCCCGAGTAAGAATGAAAAATACATTATGGGCAAGAAAAACGATGAAATGGAAGTCATAGAGTAAAAAAAGTCCAAGATGCAAAGAAAAGAACAGGAGAGCATATTATAGAACATAAACAAACGGAGGGAAATAGAGGAGGCCACTATTGAAAAAAAGAAAGAGAGATTGCTCCTCTCTCTTACCTTTCGCAAATGTTTTATATTTCTTCAATGGTTAATTAAAAATAAGTATACTCAGAATTGGCTCCCTTTTTGCAAACGAGAAATAACAAAATAGTCGAATAAAGATGTAGTTTTTATTTAAGGTTACTATGCTAATAACAGCTATAACCTCTTACTAAAATACTATAATTTTCAGATTTCTTAACTGAGCAAAACCTAAAACATAACACCATATATACTAAGTTACTACCTCTAACCCACTTTTTCACCTTTATATGCTTACCTATACATTATTAGGGTTAAAATTTGAATGTTTTGCGACTAAAAACAAGGATATTTATCAACTCCCATCCCTCTTACCCCTCTTCATTTAAACAATATGGCCCAAAAACTATAGGTTTATTTTCCACTTCAAGTACTGTACATGTACAAAATCTGAACTCGTCATCTTATTTTGTTCGGGAGTTATTACGACAAGAGACATATAGAGGACCGATAGACCGTCAGACATACGGATCAACCGACAGATATCGCATATCGTTTAAAAGTTGTCATGCTAATAAGAAGATCTGCAGAAATTATGTTCTTCAAGATTTAGAAATCCTAAAACGGGAAGAAATGTAAAAATTTCGTAAGGTGATTTTTTACGTCAACACTTCCTTCAGCCAATGAACTGAATATTCATATCATTACATGGAGTTCATGAATTTTCATGTTTGACTGGGTCTGTTAATTCCATTTATAAGCAAAGCGTATCGTCAAAGAACACTGTAAGATACCTGCGAGTTATTATTGACAAATATCATAAGTATGGTACTTATGTAACGTATATAACGTCTAAAATTATAAAAACTATTTATATTTTACCAACTCAAATTCTTTCTCTAAACCTTTTAAAAATGACTTCTTAAGTAACGGTGGAAGCGATTGAGAGTCATAGCGTAAGTGTGTTTGAAAGTACATGTTGCTTCGTTCATTATTTGTTGCTCTAAAGTACATAATTAAAATACATGGAGTTCTACAAAAAATAGGTTTAAGGAAAGTATTCTATTAACTTGGAGATAACTATAAGTTAAGAATATCTCATGACATATTTAACTAATTTAGTAGAGTTGCGCACGGTATTTTCACAAGATCGATAGCAAGTGAGTATGTAGCCATTTCACAATCGGCCTACACAACCACTCATAGGTACATAAGGCGTACAGGGCCTAAATTATTTAATATTCTCTATAGGAATATCAGAATAATTTCAAATATACGTACATGCTCTTTTAAAGTTACAATCTTGAATAAGGAAAACTACCAACAGATAACTGATATGTGTTTGTTGCTTTTTTCTTATTGATTTCCGATTTTACAATTGTTATGGACTAAACTATGTATTTTAAACTCCACTGTAAGCAGTTTTTACACTGTGCATTTATGAGGATTTGTTGTTTAGAACTTCATAGCTTATAATTCACTCAATATTCAGACACGCTACCTGTAGCTTTGGGACTCTTTAATTGTCATTACTTTTTTTAAGTAGCCCATATTTCTTAGCATTAATACTATAAAATAAAATAATAGTAACAATAACAATAAATATCCATGGTATTTGGACAACCAACAGTATCGTCAGGAGCAAATGGCACCAGAACGAAAATTTTCAGCTCCTGCAAAGATCAAAATGTCATAACAGCTGGGGACAGAAATGGGAATTACAAATACTTGGAATTTCTGCAATCACAGGAACTGAACAACAAGAAGGTGAAGAACCAGTTGATGGATGAGATGAAAGCATGAAAGAAGATCATAATGAAAACTCACCTGTCCTCAATAAATTCTATCATTGCCACAAACTCTTTAGAGATTCCTGTTGTTACTTATAATTTTAGTATTGTGAAATGGACCACCACGGATCTGGACGATGTCAGCAGGTCACTACGGGTAATGTATACCAAACATCGTACACATTATCTAGAGCATCTAAACAGAAATTCCATCTACCAAGGATGCAGAGGAATAACTGACGTCAGGATCCTACATTAAAAACAAATTTAAAAGATATTTTTAAAAAAGCCACAAACATACATAATTTCTGCTTAAGAAAAGCAACTTAATGCACGACCCAGATTACTCAATTGCAAACCAATACTACACCTGATGAGAAAAGAAATTTTGCGGAAGATACCCAACCACACTAAAAGAAGAAGGTCTCAATAAACGCGCTACACTGGTATACCTGCTACATGGAAACATCTGTCCATGAACAAATTCATGAATAAAGAGTTTTTCGTGTTCTATATAGGACCAAGTGGCACCTGCGAAATCCTACTTGAAATATATTGATAAGGACGCCACAATAATGGACACAAAATTCAGGATGAGTGGAGAGAGTAATGAAAATATTAAGCATATTATAAACAGTTGCACATTAGCCCAAAAAGATTACACCAATCGATACAATAATATCATGCATGGTGAACTATGTGGAAACAGGTATTGAGACAGAATGCTTCTTACGGATCACCCTAAATAGAATAAACCATCTTCCTACTGGACAGATCACAAAATAACATATAGTTGATCGATATCCCAGTACCAACAAATGTTATTAAAAGACACAGTAAAAACTGACACCTATTCGCCGTTGGTATATGAGCTCAAAAGGATCTTGAATGAGCAAATAATACCAATTATCCTTGAAGCCACAGGAGAAATACTGAAGAAACTATTGGATGGATTGAAAACCTTATGAACATCTAAAAATAATTATTTGGAAATGCAAAATATTCGTAGTACTATACGTGCAGCGTCATTAGGGGAGTTTTGCATCGAAGACCCTTCAATAGATAGACGGAATATCTTGATACTTATTAGCCGACATCTTTTCTCTATAACCCCTAAGCGTGATCCAAAAAAAAATTATGCATAAAATAAGATAAATTTGAAACCATTTTCTAAAAAACAAATGTAGTAAGATTTATTGAAATAAATTATTCAACAAAATATTAAACACAATATATCGCATTTCTTTATCGGGATAACGGTTCCGAGTTTTATGAAATTTTATTACACTACATGTATAGGTGTGTTTCATTAAATACATTTTCGTATTTACTGATCTTTAAAAATGTCTAAAATTGTTCATTTCAAAATACCAAAATGTATGTTAAAGCACATATTTAAATTCGGATCGTCGGCGCATAATATCAACATAAATATGCCAACCGGCAGCCTGGTAATAATTGAGCAATGAATACGTATTTGACAACATGCGCTAAAAGTAGGTTTAACCAGTTGCTCTACTAAGCGGTGAAATCGATGTTGTATATCATGCTATTATTATATAGAACTTGTAGGAGCAGTGATTAAACGATAATTCGTAAAATTTAATTGATAAACGAACTTAAACAGCAATAATATATTTTTTTAATATACAGGCTGTTATATAAATCATTTAATATATTAAAACTGCTGAATGGAATCGGTCAGTCGCTAAGGCAGTAAGTCAAAATTTCACCAAATCCACCATACCACCACTCACACGGCCAGATAAGTCTATTGCAACGACACCTGTTGAAAAAGCGAACTTCTGGCTCGACTCTTTACTTTATATTCTACTGACGATTTCCAAGGAAAAAAACCACCTACTATTCCCATAGTGCAGTCAAGGATTCCCGTATAAACGTATTTTAATGAAGCTAGACACCAAAAAAAGCTTCTGGCGCTGACGGAATGCCTGCCATAGTTCTCAAAAACTGTGCGAGGGAACTAACACCAATTTTCTGTAGACTTTTCAACCTATCCTACAGAAAGAGAATATTTCCTTCCTGCTGGAAATGTACCACAGTTCAGCCAATACCTAAAAAAGGCAAGAAGACCTTGCCAAATAACTACCGACCAGTCGCACTGCTTTCAATAATATCGAAAGTCATGGTAAAGGCTATCAATCAGCATCTTCTAAAATATCTTGAAGAATTCAACATTATTAGCGATCACCAATATGGCTTTCGTAAACATAGATCAACACGAGATCTTCTGACTTATGTAACACATGTTTGGAACAACGCAACTGAACACTTTGGAGAATCTCGAGTGGTTGCTCTTGACATATCCAAGGCATTCGACCGTGCTTGGCACGATGGACTGTTGGCTAAGTTACGCTCTTATGGTATGTCTGAAAAGTTCTGTTTGTGGCTCTCATGTTTCCTCAGAGAGCTTTCTTTACGAGTAGCAGTCGACGGATTTCTTTCCAACACCTTCACTATCAACGCCGGTATGCCCCAAGGCTCCATACTATCACCTACTCTCTTTCTCATTTACATTAACATAACAGAAATGTGTTTACCACCGAGTACAATTAACAGCGATTCAAGAACAGCGCGAATCGCTTTTTCCGTACACGTGTCGCTCCTCTAGCGCTTTAGGGACTTCCCCGCAGCATGTGTGCTAGACCCATAAAAAAAATAACTGTTGAATCCTCATAGAAAAAGAGATTGGAGAAGAAGATTAATCAATAGCGGTTCTGTTCTATAAAACACAAATTCAACCTCAAAAGAAATAATAAATAAATGAAAAGATCGTTTTCATTCTGTCGCTGGTAAATAAATCAAATTGGATTTACAATATTGTCTAGAAGTTTAATAACAAATTTTGTAAAAAAAAAAAAAAAAAAAAAAATTATTACCTTTTTAATATAAATATGTCGTCTTTCAGAAAGCAATTCGATTTGAAGTTTTGTGTTTTAAAGCTATAATAACTCTAAAATTTTATCCCATTGTTGACATAAAATACACTACACTAAACTAAAGATTTCACATTTTATAACCAAGTGTATAACACCATAAACAGTCGAAAATACGTCAAGAAAAAATATATTACCTAAACGAGGACTGTAAAACATATTTATGCAAATATCAACCATATCATGCAAACCGTTGATTTTGTTTATTTTTTGTAAACGTAATTAAACTGGCATTTCGAAATCAACAGCGATTTAAAAAAAAGTAGGTTTGGTAACGCACTGTTCCCGTAATAATTTAATAAACCATTTTTTAATTGTAAAAATTTTAAACCACTGTTTAACTGTCAAAACCAGCTTACTGAAATTGGACAGATGATAGTTTGCATAATATGACAACAGGTAGCAATAAAATGAATCGAATGTGTCAACAAGTTTCCATTTTATAGAGGCTACATATAATATGTTCACCGGTGGATACCTAATCACTATTTGATTTCAATTTTACACCTAGAAGAGTTTTGATTTAGGGAAATTGGTTAAGAATTTTTGTTGACCCTTGATACGGAGGTAAGACACTCAGGAATTAAGGTTTAAATATGCAATAAAAAATTAAAAGATATACACAGCGAATTTCTTTCACCTTGAGCTTGATGCTACTTTGTATCTATATACTTTAACCAGCACTTTTATAACTTAGCGTCTTGAGCCCTTGATAAGGATGTTAAACACCCCTATTCTAAACTCATTAAAAAATCAAAAAATGTACACAAAGAATTAGTTCCATCTTGAGTTTGATAGAAGCTATACTCCTTGAGACATTTTAGCTAGTAGTTATACAGTTTCGCGTCTGGTGCCCTAAAAAAAATTGACAAAGTATTCAGAGAATTTGTTCCATGTTGACTTTGACAACTGTAATACCTTTACAGACAGTTCTATAGGTATGTTTCTTCATAATGTTTAAAAAAAACTTAAATAAGGGTAGTTTATATTTATAACGGGCTCAAGACGGGAAGCTGTATAATCACCAGTTAAAATGTCTCGAGGAATATAGCCTACATCTACAACTTATCACGGGCTCAAGACACAGTTATATAAATAATAGCTAACAAACACAAAGTTAATTGAATTTGCATTTAGTGGCAGTATACAAATAACAGAATGTTTATAAAAATAACCGAAATAAAAAAATAAAACAGTTGTACGGGTATGCAAACCAATAAGAATTAGTTTATTTTGTTTCAATGACATATTTGCATAATCAGGGAATTCCCAATTAGTCTTAGAAAACAAGCGTAAAATTAATTGAATTTGCATTTAGTAGCAGTATATAAATAACAAAATGCTTATAAAAATAATGGAAATAAAAAAATAAAGTCTATTCTACGAGTATGCAAACCAATAATAATTAATTTGTTTTGTTCCAATGGCAGTTATTGATCTAATATCAGATGCAGGTTGATTTGGCGGTAAAATCCAGTTTAATCATCCTTTTTAATTTTTTAAAAATGTTCAAATTAAAAAAAAAAAAAAGTATTGTATGTCATATGACCCCACCAGTCATCCATTTTGATATATTAAAGGATTTTCATAACACCCTATATATATATATATATATATATATATATATATATATATATATATATATATATATATTTATATGTATATATACATATATATATATATATATATATATATATATATATATATATATATATATATATATTATGTATATATATATATATATATATATATATATATATATATATATATATATATATATATAGGTCATTCTTCGTCAACCGGACCCCCCGATTAGTCCATAAATTGGCACAATTTATGGACTAACGGTCCAGATTAAAGCTTATGATATACAATTTTGAATTTTGAGTGGCATATTAAAAAATTGTGCTGATTTGGGATCAATACCGACCCAAAGCTGAAAATGAATTTCAAAAAAATTTCAAAAAAACTAAAGTAAAAATGTAATTTCTTAATATAACCAAAAGTTTTCTCTGATTATCTTTTTCTACCCCAAAAAACCTACAACTTTTGTAGAAAAGGTTTTTTTTATGGCCTAAATTTTTGGGAGATATTTATCACAGTATTTTTGCCATATTTTGAATATTCAACAATTTTTTACTCGAAAACTAAAACTTTTAGAAAAATTATGTAGAAGATAAAAATAATTATTTTTATTCATACAATCACCATGAATTTTTTTCAAAATTTTTGAAGAAATTTTTAACAATTCGTTATTTTGACCTATATGCAACAGCATATTGTTTTAGAGTGAAAAAATTGTAAAAAAATAACGAATTGTTAAAAATTATGGTGATTGTACATATGAAAGCAAGTATATCTTAATATGCCACTCAAGAATTACATACACAGATAGACAATTATTTTTAATGAACGAATTTTAAAAATTACTATATCAAAAGAAAGTTTTGAGATATAGGCATGATATAGGATAATGTAGGTACTAAAACTGTTATTAATATAATCTAAAGACATATATTGTATCCATTATTTGTACCAAAAGAATTTAAACAGAAAACTATTACTTATAGATAATACAATTACTACAGTTATTTTCTATGTAATACATATGAGTATATGGATGTACCATAATCTACGGTACTTTTTTTACGAAGAAATAACTGTCCTTACATGAATAATAGGGTATAGAAGTCATATATAACTTTTGCATGGGCGTGGGCAAATTTGTAGTTGTGAAAATCACTAAGTGGATATAAATGTTCTACTACCAGCCTAATGTCTAAAAGTAAAAAACAAAAAACTTTGCAGATTGAAAAATATTTGCACAGTGAGGACAAAGCATATCATTTTGTTTCCTTATAACAAACATAAGTGCCATCATACAGATACCAAGTAAAAGTAGGACACAAATAGGCCAAAAAATAACTAATGTGATACATTTTCATAGACTATACAAAGCTTATATCATTTCGGAGAAAGCCGTAAGTATCGACAAGTTTTAAAATAAATCTTAAGAGAAAATCCATTTAGGCATGAAGTTTACGGCATATTACCTGTCTTCTCATACAATCTTCCGCGTCCGTGAATAACATTATAATAAGGACCGACCTAAAAGAATTTAAACAATCTTGATGTTATTGAATTTCTATTCTGTTTTCTATATTTAAGCCACTTTCTACTAATAATAACGTTAACTTTACTCCCGTTTGAGACCCAGCTGTCTCACTGTATTAAACCAACACTTAAAATCTAAAATGATATTGTCTGCTAAATATCGACATACTTTGATACATTGTCCCAACCTATCATTATAAAGTAGTCATTGTTGTTATACCTCATCTCTGCAGTTGTTATGAAATCCAGAAAAAAAAATTAAAGTAATTATTTTCTTATAGATTGAAATTTTCATGTAAAATGCTAGAACAGTTTTTCGATTGCGTAAACATTTTTTTTAACACCCACCAAACATGGTTTTGTTGAAAAATTAAACTGAGGCTACCAAAGCGGTCAACAGTCAAAACTGCACCAGAGACCACTGCAATATGCAATAACCGGTAAAGTGCAAGTTGAACTTGCGCAGTTAGTGTTCCGTACGTTGATTGCTTTTAAAATAAAAAATTTTGTTACGGAGGTATAAAATGATTAGTGACTTCACAAAACACACCCCAAATGAATTTTCAACAAAGTTTGTTTTCAATTTTACTGAAAACTGATGACCTTGAAATTTTTGTTTTTTTTAATATGCATGCATTTCCAATCGGCTACGAGAGATGGGAAAGATTCAGAAGACCGATAGATGAGTGCCACATGAGTTGAACGACAGGCAAATGGAAAAGCGCAAAAACACGTGTGACATTTTGCTCGCGCGGTACAATAGGAAGTCGTTTTTGCATCGTATAGTTACAGGGGATGAAAAGTGGATTTATTTTGAGAATCCAAAGAGCAAAAAATCATAGGTAGACGCAGGCGCACCATCCACATCGACCGTAAGACCGAATCACTTTGGCAGAAAGACGATGCTCTGTGTTTGGTGGGAGCAGAGGGGCGTGGTCAATTACGAGCTGTTAAAACCTGGGGAAACGGTTAATACTAAACGTTACCAACAGCAATTGACCGATTTAAATCGTTTACTGCTTGAAAACATACCGAAAGAGGCAACACAGTCATTTTTCTTCATGACAATGCTCCATCACGTACGGCAAAACCAGTTCGCGACACGTTGAAAGCACTCAGCTGGGAAGTTCTACCCTATGCGGCATACTCACCAGACTTGGCTCCTTCCGATTACCACTTGTTTGCATCGATGGGTCACTCGCTTGCTGAGCAGCGCTTTGGTTCGTACAAAGATGTGAAAAAATGGCTCGATGAATGGTTCTCAGCAAAAGGGGAAGATTTTTACCGGCGTGGTATTCACAAGTAACCCGAAAGATGGGAAAAATCTATGACAAGCGATGGAGCATACTTTGAATAAAGCACTTTTTATCATTCTTCCGAATTTAACATGTTTTTTTAGAAAAAGAATCCGCATTTCATACTTGTCCACCTGGTATTTAACGCGTAAAAAATAGGAATTCATACTTTTTCTTCGATCAAAAGCATGCATTGTTTACAATTTTCTTTGTCGTATGTACATTAAAAAGTTAAAAGTCACAAAAAAATTATATACATAAAAAAATTAATTTACTTTCATTTGTTAAAATATGAAGGCAGTTTACCTCTTAGTTGTTGCAAGATTATTAGATAAATATTACTTTTTCATGTATTTTATAAAATAAATTTTCGCCCTGGCAACATAGCTTGAAGAAGACTGCGCGCGGACGCGGGTGTTCTTTCAAATTTTGAATCATATATATTGCACTGATCGGACTTTCTTTTAAAAGATACTTCCATAAACGCGTTCCTCGCACGCGCGTTTGTTCCGTTATCAATACTTAGTAATTAATACATTTATCATAAATAATCCAAAGTATCGTTTTAATTAATTATACAAAATTTTTATTGTATATCATGTAAAAGATCAAACTTATTATAAATAACACGTGATTGCGTGCGGCGAGAAGCTACGTCGCCACATTTATTTTACCCAGAAAATAAAATTATTTCGCGTCTTTCTCTAACATAATGCTCTCTCTGTCTTCATAAATAACTCGTGTCTCGATCAGAGTAAGAATGTAACGTTGCTAGATCCGAAAAAAAAACGACGCAGTGGGATTATTTTTAGTGTTCCGTACAGAACACTTATAAGATTCCTCCGGGTCTGTCTGTCCGTCTGTCTGTCTGTCCGTCTGTCTGTCTGTCACACCCGATTTTCTCCGACACTATTTGTCATAGAATGTTGAAATTTGGTAATAATATAGGAATTGATGGCCTCATCAGAGCCATGTAGTTTTAAAAGTTAAATTTTGACTTAAGGGGTTAGTTTTAGGGGTGAGTTCGGAACTGAAAAAAAAAATTTTTTACTAGGTAATCGAGCGTGGTGTCAAATGGAAGCTTGTGAATACACGAGTAAAATGTATATATATATATATATATATATATATATATATATATATATATATATATATATATATATATATATACGAGGCTGGTTTGAAAAAGTCCGTGCAAAGTCCGAGAGATGGCACCACCGGCGCGTATCGAGGTCATGTTTAGTAAGTAGCATCTCTTGAATGAACGCACACCCAAGTTTCAGCCATATTGGTCTATTTCTTTGTGTTTGGCATTCGTGTGAATCAAGGAAGTCGAGTGATTTTCAAGAAATGGACGAAAAAGAATTTCGTGTGATGATTAAACATTACTTTATGAAAGGCAAAACGCCTCAGGAGACTAAAGAGAAGCTTGATAAACATTATGGTGACTCTGCACCTTCGATTAGAACAGTTTATAAGTGGTTTCAAAATTTTCGGACTGGCCATATGGACACAAGTGACGCTGAACGTTCTGGACGGCCTGTGGAGGTTACGACTCCAGAAATCATTGATCAAATCCATGATATGGTGATGGATGACAGAAGAGTTAAGGTACGTGAGATTGCTAGTGCTGTGGGCATCTCGACTGAACGGGTACATAATATTTTGCATAAACATTTGGACATGAGAAAGCTATCCGCAAGATGGGTGCCGTGATTGCTCACGCTTGACCAAAAAACAGAATCGTGTGAAGTGTTGCAAGGATGGTTTGCAGCTGTTTCAGAAGAATCCGGAGGACTTTAAGCGTCGTTTCGTCACTGTGGATGAAACATGGATACATTACTATACTCCTGAGACCAAACAACAATCTAAACAGTGGGTTACCAAGGGGGAATCTGCACCAAAAAAGGCGAAGACCGTTCCTTCGGCCGGAAATGTTTTGGCGACTGTCTTTTGGGATTCGCAAGGGATAATCCTCATCGACTATCTGGAAAAGGGTAAAATTATTACAGGTGAATATCATTCATCGTTATTGGACCGTTTGAAAACCGAGCTGCAAGAAAAACGCCCGCGATTGGCCCACAAGAAAGTCCTTTTCCATCACGACAACGCACCAGCACACACCTCAGCAGTTGTGGTCGCAAAATTAATGGAAATAGGATTCCAACTCGTTTCACATCCCCCCTATTCTCCAGACTTGGCTCCCTCGGACTACTATTTGTTCCCCAATTTGAAGAAATGGCTGGCGGGAAAAAGATTTTATTCAAACGAGGAGGTGATTGCAGTCACTAATGGATATTTTGCAGACTTGGACAAATCCTATTATTCGGAAGGGATCAACAAACTAGAACATCGTTGGACGAAGTGTATAAGCCTAAAAGGAGACTATGTCGAAAAATAAAAAAGGTTTACCCCAAACACATAAGTAGTTTTTATTTTTGCACGGACTTTTCAAACCAGCCTCGTATATATATATATATATATATATATATATATATATATATATATATATATATATATATATATATATATATATATATGTATATATATATATATATATATATATATATATATATATATATATATATATATATAATGTAATACTTGCTCGCACTTTTCTTTGTATTATTTTTAAAAAATCGCAAAAAATCGCTGTCCGCCCGCCTTATCTCGAAAAGCACTTATCAAAAAATTTTGAAAAAATTCTAGAATATTCTCCACGGAGTGTAGATTGAATGAAAATTATCACGAGAATTTTTTAACTAGTATATAGAAAAAACAAAAATTTCAAGGTCATCAATTTTCAGTAAGGATTGAAAACAAACTTTGTTGAAAACTCATTTGGGGTGTGTTTTGTGAAGTCACTGATCATTTTAAACTTCCGTAACAAAATTTTTTATCTTAAAAGCAATCAACGTACGGAACACTAATTGCGCAAGTTCAACTTGCACTTCACCGGTTATTTATTATTGTATTTCTGCGCGTATGGGACGGGGCGAAAGAGCGCACTGGGTCTCAACTAGTTTTTATTGTACGCATGGTAGTTTACATAGGAGGGATCTTAGCTTACTGTAAGTTGATCACGACTGCTCTTTGGGAACGTCCTTAATTAGAATATTTATTTGCTCTAAAATTAAATTTATTTTAAAGTCGAAGTAAACAACCCATCTCAGTGATATTTCCTAAAAAACATACTAAAATTAAATTTAAAACAAATATTTGCAAGGGACATCTTAAATATTTTCTCAGTAATTACATATATTGTTGCCATGAGTCCTACTTTCAAGAACCTATTCCCAATTAACATACTTTACATTAAGCCTGATAAATTCCCCTTTGGCTTAGAATTTCACATTTCACCTATTAGAAAACGCTTTAATTTGAATTAGATTTAACGAAAAGCTAGTTAGTCTCGAAAGGGTTATATTTAGGATATTTGTCAATAAGGAGAAATATATTTTTATTAAGTTTTAATTTCTTTCACTAATAAAATGTTTTACTCAATGGTTAAGGTTAATTGCTTCATTCAAATTGATTTGCTGTCAGGCGCAAAACACAAAGAAATACAGACATCTCGGATGGTGATGTTTTCACGAACACAATACGTGTCTTAGCGAAAGAAGTACAAACTAATTTCAAAATATAATAAATAATATTTTGAAATTAATTTCTTCTTATCACACTGTTTAATTCAAAAACAAAAACTTATCAAATAAATCAATCAAAAAAATAGAAAATACAAACGCACAATCTTATACCGAGAGAAAATTGGATCGGATATCTGGAGGCTTTGTATAAAGCAGAGAATGCAGAGTTGACATTGGACACGCCAGAAATTGTGGTCGGCGAGAATGCCGAAGTTGAAGTGACGGACGTACAGCAGGCACTACAAAAGTTAAAGAATAGAAAAAGTCCTGGGCAAGACGGTATCTCGAATGAACTTGTGAATTATGGGGGAGAGAGTTTAGTGCAATAAAATTTCAAATAAATGGCGGATTAGTACGACTATTCTTATGTTTAAAAAGGGAAATAACAAAATACCTTCGAATTATAGAGGAATAAATCTGTTGAGCACCACACTAAAACTCGTAACAAAGATCATAACCAACAAAATTAATAGTCTTACCTCTTTAGAAGATGAGCAACAAGGTTTCAGGTCAGGCAGACCCTGTACAGACGCCGTTTTTGTCCTCAGACAAATATCGGAGAACTCTACTGAAGACAACAAGCCCGCCTATATATGTTTTATTAACGTGCAAAATGCATTTGAAGGTGTCCAACTGAAAGATGTTATATGTCTCCTCTACAACAGGCAAATCCCATATAACATAACATTAAAACTACAGAGAATGTATACACTGTGAACCACATCCAAGCAAAGATAAACGAAGAACTTACCAAACCGATACAAGCTGGGAACGGTGTTCAACTGGGAGACGCACTGAGCCCTCTTCTCTTCAACATCATCAAGAGCCAAAAAAAATAAGAAAAGTGCGGACAATGACAGGATATAAAATGGGAGACAATGAAATTAACATTTTATACTATGCCCATGACGTAGTACTATTTGCGGAAAATGAAAACGATCTACAGCAACACCTACACCAATTTAATTGCACAGGTAAATCCTTTAATAAGGTAATATCTGCCTAGAAGACAAAATGTATAACAACGTTAAAGACACCCTTGAAATGTAAATTTAAGGTGGACGGAGAAGTTATTAAACAGCAAATGAAGTTTAAATATCTAGGCATAGAAAAATCTGCTTATGGTGATGTTAAAGCGGAAGTAAGGGAAACAACACAATATGGTGTAACAAAAACATAGAAATCAAAGCCAAATCGAGAATTTACAAAACAGCTATAAGTTCTGTTATAACAGATACTGCGAAAACCAGGCCATAAACATCGAAAACAAAAATACTACTGGAATCAACAGAAATGAAGGTAGTTCGCAGAATAGCTGGAAAGATACTTTTGGATGGCGAGAGAAGTTAGGATATAGGAAACAGGTGTAGTGTAGAGAATATCAACGATTGGGTGGTGGGACAGAGAAGAGAGTGGAATGAACAATTTGGTAGGATGGAAAACGGAAGAAGGGTAAGAATAGCTCGTGATAGGTCACCACTAGGACAAAGGAGTGTGTGTTGATCTGAGTGTGGTGCAATAGTGGCGGACAGGTGGATGAGATTGAATAGGTGATAAGCCCAAGTTAGAGAGAGAAGAAGACAAACGAGCACGGTTAGAAGTCGAATCGAATTTTATACTTAATGGATAAATATAATTGAACAAATTATGTGTATTTAATTGAATATTTTAATACTTAGTAACATGTCGCAAATTCAAATCATTTATTTCGCAATACTAAAGCGTAGAGTCAAATTTAACACATATTTAAATTCGAATTGAAAGCGCAGCCTCGTAATACTTGAGCACCATATATGAATTTGAAAATCTGCGCTACAAATAGGTTTGCAATTTCCTTACTAAGCGTCGAAATCGTTGTGCTTCATATTTGTTTTATTTAGAACTTTTAGAAATTATGATTAAATGCTACCTTCTAAAATTTAATTCATATTAGAAATTACACATTCATCATATTCCTTTTTTAAATAAATCTATCCCTATAATAAAGTTGTGAATGAAATTATGTCTGTGATTTGACTTTTTTTTAACAACTTATTGATAGGTAGCGTTTAATGCATATAGAATAAAACAATTACTTGTTTGTCTTTTACAGTTACACACATAGACGGCTAAACTAATATTGAGGCATTTTTGCACGTAGAAAGAGTAGGTTTCAAATTAGACTATGTTATGATCGTAAAAAATTTTGAATGTGTGGCATAAAAATAAATACATATTTCTTCAGAACAAATTTGAAAAATTCATTTACCCAATGAAAACTTGCACGGTAAATTTCTATGGATAATAATATACACACCTTATATCAGTATGGGCGAAGCTGCGCGTATTGACTAGTTTGACAATAAATCTTTAGAATCAATATACTTAGACACGAAGTTTACAACATATTGCCTATTTTCTCATAGAAATTTCATGAGGAGTCCGTGAATAATAATATAAGATGGGCAGAACTGGAAAGTTGTGAGCAGTCTTGTTAATTTTCCACTTTGCAGTAATAACAGTCTAAAAATTGTAAGCAAAAGTTATGATAATGTCAAAAATAAAGTGGTCGATTAGGAAACCGAGGCGTGCTGTTTGATTGTGACCGCATATACTCGTATTTATTTCTTCCTGGAATTACCGCTTTTAGCCCCCATATATTTCCATCCATTCATCAGTAGTGGGTTGTTGTGTAGACACCTTTCGTAAAAAATATCGAAAAAAAGGATATTAACTCCATCGTAACAGCATTTATTATAAAATAATCATTGTTATTAGACGACTTCTCTTCAATCATTATGAAATCCAGGGAAAATTCAAATAGAACATCTATTCTTAGTAAGAAATTGAAATTTTCATCGGAAATGTTGGAACTTTTCTCCAATAAAGAACGATTTCTTTCGAATTAACCACACTACCAAATCTACAGCTCGGTTAAGAAACAAAACTGTAGCTACTGAACCAATTAACACACCCAAAACTCAAAGAAAAGAAACCACTACAATGAGCAATAGTTACGTTTATGGCAGCTATATTGGCAAAAGCAATCATGAAGCATTATTTCTTTGAAGTCACATGAGGTCGAGCACTGACTATGAACCCGAAGTCTTTCATGCTAACGGGATTTTTTGCCCCAAAACTGCAGGAATTTTATGAATATAATTTAAGGACGGGATTTCAACAAGATAAGGCCTCTTATCACGTGTCCACGAACAGAAAATAATATAAAATATCAGTCGGCATTCTGCATCCTCTTGTCAGCTGTTATGAAATCCAGAAATAATTTATTTAAAGTATTTGTTTCATCTAAAACCACATATATTACACAAGTCAACGTCTATCTTGGGGATCTTTCCTACAATCTAAAACTAATTTAAAACAAATATCTGCATAAGCTCTTTTAAATATTTTCTTGTTAATTACTTATATATACTTATGAGAACCTACTTCCAATTACGATATTTTGAATAAATTCTGATAAATTCCAAGCTCGTTTAGAATTTCACGCTTTCGCCTATTAAAAACGTTTAGACTTAAATACGATTTACCGAAAAGCTGGTTGTTCTCAAGAGGGTTTTGTTTAAAATATTTATCAATAAAGGAAAATATATTTTCGTTAGTCTTTGTATCCAGTTTTAATTTTTTTCACTAATTTCACGGTTAAAACTAGTAGCTGGAATCCATTGAGAATTTCAAAATAGATTTTTTTTACTTTGCTGACTAAAAGTAACGTATTCGTGAAAAAGTTGCCTTCAAAGCTTTTTTCATTTATTCACGCTTCAGGATTTCTAAATCACAAAAAATTTCCAATTTTCTCATTTCATCGGTCTAAAGATAATTTCTTATACACATGTGAAACCAAGGTCAGTTCATCGACCAGCACAGTCAACTATCTTTATCCTTGGTACGACTTCCATTCTCGATTTAGGCGTAACTTTGGAATCTGACTTTTTGTCAGAAGCGGCCTCTCTTGCAAACAAGAAGAGGCTCTGGAGCCTCCAAACTTTGATGTTATATGGTTAAAAATAACGACTCAACAAACCACAAGGTTCATCTGTATTCTCTATCGACCACCAAGTGATACTAACTTTAAAACACTTCTCTTGCAGACACCATCGATCATTTACCAATTAACTATCTAAATGCCGAAATTGCCATCCTGGGCGACTTTAATGTCCACAGCATCAACTGGCTTAAATATTTAAATACTACCGACGAACAAAGTCGTAAAGCTGAATCATTTTCAATCAGTTGTGGCTTAACTCAGCTTATTGACGAACCAAGACGGATCTCTGATCGAGACGGGGGGTTCGCCAGTCTTCTTGATCTGTTTTTAACCACCAATCCGGATATTTACACAGTCACCGTAAATCCGCCGTTAGGTTCTTCCGACCATAAACTGCTTCCGACATCGAGTATCCTACCAATCAGTTACAGAGAGGCACCAAGGATGCCCAATATTGTCTTCAGGCAGCGTATCATTACGTATTTTAATGAAGCTAGACACCAAAAAAGCTTCTGGTGCTGACGGAATACCTGCCATAGTTCTCAAAAACTGTGAGAGGGAACTAACACCATTTTTTGTAGACTTTTTAACCTATCCTACAGAAAGGGAATATTTCCTTCCTGGAAATGTACCACAGTTCAGCCAATACCTAAAAAAGGCAAGAAGACCTTACCAAATAACTACCGACCAGTAGCATTGCTTTCAATAATATTGAAAGTCATGGAAAAGGCTATCAATCAGCATCTTCTAAAATATCTTGAAGGATTCAACATTATTAGTGATCACCAATATGGCTTTCGTAAACATAGATCAAGAGGAGATCTTCTCACTTATGTAGCACTTATTTGGAACAACGCAATTGAACACTTTGGAAAATCTCGAGCGGTTGCTCTTGACATATCCAAGGCATTCGACTGTGTTTCGCACGATGGACTGTTAGCTAAGCTACGCTCTTATGGTATGTTTGAAAAGTTCTTTTTGTGGCTCTTATGTTTCCTCAGAGCGCGTTCTCAATTATCTGTCAATATTTCGTCTTAAAATAAAATAAAAACAAATTGTGAAATGCTACAGTTCCAAAACGATATTTTAAACTTATTTGGAATTGATTGCATTAATTTACTAGATGACACAGTTGTGCGGAAATTTGATTATCGTTGTGTATATATACGCACAGACGAAATGAATTTTATGCATATGAAGACATTTGGAGGTGGAGAATTTTACATTACCTTTACCCTCTTGATACAAGTTTTAAAATCAGACTGAAGAACCCAACCTATCTATAGTATTTTAATTCGATTGAACAAAACTGAATTGATAATAAACGATAGAATATCAGTAAAAGGTACAAAACAACCAAAAAATGAAAATTTTTTTAAAGTAAGTTTGGTGTTTATGTAACTCTCCAGGTTTTTAAATAAAAAAAAGCCTTAAAGTTTATTTTTTGAATAAATACAGTGGAAAGAAATTCAAGAGCAAAGCAAGCTATCAGAACCACAGTTAAAATATTTTTTAGCCTTAAGCTACTTTAAATTGCTAATTGTAAATTTATATACTTTGAATGTAACTGCTGCTATAAATTCTCTTCCCTTTAAGGCTTCTACATTTTCATAATATAAAGGGGTTAAATTTAAATGAGAATTGACGAAAAGCTGCTTTATTTTGTCCATGGGGAACGCGTATAATATGTATAAGCAAGCAATTTCCAAATTATATGGCTTCCGCAAATTCACGAAAGATTAACAGTAGAGGGTTTAGAAATGCTAGTGTTTTACGCTATAGTTTTTACTCACGGGACCCATATCAAGTTTTAGAGAATTTGCTTACTTTACTGTAAGTCAAATTATTAATGTCCTAACCGAAATAACATCCACGTAACTGTTATAGAAACAATTATTAACACAGAAATTATGCTTTAGATTAGATTCAGATCGTGTCACAATATTATTACTTTCCAACATTTATGCCACAGTTGCACAAGGCAGCTTCACGGAACTTTGAGCTTGACAGAAAACGTCATTGGTAACCATAGCACAAAGTTTCTTCTACACCCTCTGTCCAAAAAGAAGCTGAACTTTTCGAAAATAGGTAATAGGGTGGTAATAGTGATAGTGTATTTCGACTAATGGTTAAAAAACAGATTTCAAACAAAAGCTGCCATTCTTCGGAAATTGTCATATACTTAAGTCTACGAACAATTTAAGGGATTTCAATGTTGTAATGAGGAAGAAGGCTCCCAGTCCAAAAACTGCACGGCAAGGTAATTTTATCTAAAAAAAACCGAAATCGTGTGTGAAATTAATGAGAAATGAATTAAAGATCGGACGGGGGGAGAAATCCACCTTGGATAGTAATGGAATTTGAAAGGAGAAGAGCTTTCCAAAAAATCATTTCTTTAAAAAACCTTTCTTGTAAGTGAAATTTGCCATCAAAAATCGTGAAAATTAATAGGGATCTTGTTAAAAAAAAGGTCAAAAAAGCATTATATGGGTAGAAGGGGTGGATGTTGCTAAAAGGGCGAGTTTTTTTTTTTGGTGTTGCCAAAACGGCCTTGATAAAGGGTTGGGGAGGAGGGTTTTTTGTGGGTAAAATGTATCAAAAAGGCATTATTTGGAGGGTAGGGAGGGTAATTTTTTTAGCGTGACCATAAAGTCCTTATTATGGTGGTAAGAGGTGGCCAAAAAATCTTTATTGTGGCGATGAGAAGTTTTTTTTAGTGACGACTTCTAAGGATAGTTTTCATATGTTGTAAAAAGCTATTTTATTTATTTTTATGAGGATAATTTGTCCTCTTTTTAGTCAACTGGATGGCATTGGAGAGATACGGTCAACCTTTCTATTATAAATTGGATACTATTATAATTACACTAACAATTGTTTATAAATGAAATGATCACAATCGGAAAGATCAAAGGTCATACTGTAATAATTTGTATTATATATGAACAATATTTTGCAATAGGACGTTAATTTTCATTGTAAATATTACTATATGGATATTTGAATTATTAATAAAATAAAGCAAATTATGACCTGTGTGTGAAATCTTGCAATAAAGACGATAATTTTGTTAATTTTTATTGTAAACAATATTATGCAAATATTTAAATTAATAATAAATATTTGGAATTATGACATATATGTGTGAAATCTTGCAATAGGGTTTTTAAAACAAAATACTGAGTAGATGTTTTATTTTAAACAATATAATTGAAATGAAAATGTGTGCATATGCACATATGGTATCTAGAGAGTTCATATTTGCATACCCATGAAGTGTTGTTAAAAAAATGCCGAATGTATTAAATAATAATATTACGTAAATATGCAATTTCTGTATAAAATAGCAAAGAAAATGTTTTTTCTACATAGTTTTTCTCAACACTTCCCCGGCAGTTGGCGCAAAGAGCAGGGCCTTCTTTAGGTTTAAGACATGCAGAAGACAAATATCTCCGTCCTCATTTCACGCATTTGGGGGGTGCTTGCACCTCAGGGAGTGCCCGAAAAGTGACAATTAAAGTACTACGTGCTTCGAGCGTGGTTTCTTTAGGTAGCTACCCTGACTGTGGTGTTGCATAAGTATTTTAGGGGAAATATGGCCTTGTCCTCCTTAGGCATTAGGACAGCGACAATCGCCATGGGCTCGCCGGATTTATGGTGCCAACGGATAACACGCCTTGCAAAAAGGCCCTTGACGGTTTAAGCCTTTTTGGATATTCTCTACTGACTCCATTTCGTCTTAGCAAAACATGATTCGATTTTCCTCTGCGAGAGCCAAGGATTAATAGGGTTCTTTTTTGATGTCCAAGAACCTGGTGATGTTTTGAAAGTCATCTATTGAGCGAAGGTGAATCTTCAGGCACGATGACCATGTGCCCATAATCGAATTTGCGTTCGTTGAACGCTGCCGTGAGTGTATTATACTTTTTGTGGCGAAGGATAATTGGAGGTAATTTGGTGGCAAATCTGGTAGTCGAAATTACTTGAGGTTTGAGTGTGGGATTGGGCAGGTGCATGGTTTGAGGTATATTTTAAAGCTACAGAGGCATTTTTTGGAGGGGTCTTAGATGAACTTGGGAGGAGAAGTAGATAAGTTTTGATTACCGCTGTCCTAGTTTCGTCTTATCTTGTGTCGGTCGCTTGGGTGTCAGAGGACTTGCTGTCGTCTTCCTACGTTTATATTTTCGGGAGTTTAGCTGTTCGAAGCCGGTTTCGTCAATCGGTGGGATTGGTGTTGTTGAGCGTTTGAAAGAAACTGTGTGCTCTCTGAGTCAGAGGACGATGCATCCTCTTCCATTGTTGTTTTTTCATCCTCATCAGAGGAATCGTCAGATTTGATGGTTCGCTGACTTTATCCATATAATCCATTTTAATGGTTAATCCTTTATGAACACTTAAATGATTAAAATCCAATTAGGTTTTCCTGGACAAAGAATCGTGGTTAATCCATTAATTGCACTAATAATCCGTAATTACATTGCAGTTGAAACGAACAACGAAATTGGGACCCGTTCTCACTTCGGACTTTGCTTTATTATTTACACGAATGCAGGTAAAGAACAATTTTCCTAACCGTGGTCAGACGTAAACTCTGACTTACATCCATTGGACAACATTATGTGCTGGAAATTGTAATTTTTCGATGAGAATATTAATAAATCGCGTAAAAATTTTCGGTGAGATATTTATTGAAAATAGCTCTCCCTTACACAGTTGAAAAAAGACTATTTTCTAAGTACAAAATATGTATATCATAAAGATACGTAGCCCATTCTACATGTAGAAAAATTTGATCAAACATGAACAAAATACGTTTAATTGTTGATACGATCTATCTTTGCTCATAGTCATAGACAAAAATTGTTAACATATCTCTTAAAGTTTGAACCCCAATTACTATTTATAAAAATCTCTAGCAGAAGTCGACCTAAGTGAAATAATATTTAGTCACAATTGTCCACTAATTTTGGGAAAAACGCACTTTCATGTTGTACTAAGTTTTAAAAAATTAGTTTTGTCCACTTTTTAAAACATTTCACCCATAGCTGTTCCCTAACTCCATAGTTTAAATTTTTAACACACGGAACACCACTAGCTCGAAAAGGGCCAAAGAGATAGGACTAACCGTAGAAAATTTGCAGGCAGGGTTGCCAGGTTTACCGATTTAGTACAAAATTACTGATTTCCTTAATAAGCATCTATAAATTGAAACTAACATATTGTTTGGGATAATTTTTGTATTGTAAAGAATCTCTAAAAATATCTATTGTCTCCTTTATTGTTATAAACTGAAAATAGTATATTATTAAGTTATATTCTATATTATAAAAAATCTTTAAAAAATATCAATTGTCTCTTTTATTGTTATAAATTATAAAAAGATGAGGTAGGTCGAAATGTGTTCTTTATGTTAGCACTTAATAGGTTATAGAACTCATTAAAATAAATCACTTCATTAAATATCTTCTATAGACACTCAACCGGTTCTACACGTAGGAAAATTTGATCAAACATGAACAAGATACTTTTAATTGTTGATACGATCTATCTTTGTAAATAGTCATAGACAAAAAGTGTTATCTCTTAAAGTTTGAACCCCCCAATTACTGTCTATAAAAATCTCTATGCAGAAATGGGCCTAAATGAAATAATATTTGAGCAGAATTATTTACTAATTTTGGGAAAGACGAACTTCGATGTTGTTCTGAGTTTTAAACAATTAGTTTTGTCCACTTTTTTAAAACATTTTAAAACAACAAAAGAAAAAAAAAAAAAAAAAAAAAAAAAAAAAAAAAAAAAAAAAAAAAAAAAAAAAAAAATGCTGTTTCTTAAAAAAAAAAAAAAAAAAAAAAAAAAAAAAAAAAAAAAAAAAAAAAAAAAAAAAAAAAAAAAAAAAAAAAAAATTTAAAAAAAAAAAAAAAAAAATTAAAAAAAAAAAAAAAAAAAAAAAAAAAAAAAAAAAAAAAAAAAAAAAAAAAAAAAAAAAAAAAAAAAAAAAAAAAAAAACCAACGCCATAGTTTAAATTTTTAACACACTGGGCACCACTAGCCCGAAAAGGGCCTACGAAGGGCCGAAGAGATGGAACTAGCCGTAGGAAATTATGAACATAATGAAGCCATTTAAAGATATTTAATGCTAGCTGTTTTGATTCATCATTTACTCGGACATTTTTGCTACTGTTAAGATATTTCCTTTCAAAGTTCTATTTATATTCTTTTTTTTTCATACAGAAAAATTTTATTTTTTTTGCGCTCATTCCAGAAATAACTTTCTAACATTTTTTTTTTTTAAAATCAATAATTTTCTTTCACCTACTAGTGCAAAAAATTAAGTTTTCGGTACGTTATAAGTAAGATTATAGAAGGGTTACCAAAACAACGAAATAATTTGCCAATATTTCGTTGTCTTATGTCATGACAATTGTGTTATTTTTATTATTAATTTAAAAGAAATTACGAACAATTGTGTACCCGTCACACTTGGAAAAGCAACACACGTAACCTTTGGAAACTTACTTGATACATACATAAGTATTGATACACCAGACAAAGTGGCGCTTAAATGCTACCTGTGTACGATAAGACACCTTTTCTAAGTGCAGGACTACGTAAAATTTATATAATTAGTGAAGTGATTTATTTTAATGAGTACTGGAATCGGTTAAAAGAAAAATACTCTGTATAACAGAGTAATATCAAGAGATTCAAAATGCATGTATATAACTAGTTTGATTATTATATGCCTATTTTTTTATTTTTTATATTTTATGTCTGAAAAAATCTACTTTTTAATGTAATAATTGTGAAAGAAAATAGTTACGTCAGACATTTCTAGGAAAAACCTGGTAACACTGTAAGTCAACTGACAACAGATAATGCGTCAGCTATTTTTTAAGCTCTGTTGTACTGTGACATTTCTGAACGTTTAAAGACAAGAAAAATAAATAATTTTCTATTTTTTTTATTGTTGTTTTCCAACAAAAATATTATATTTCGCATTTACCCTTTAAATAATTTTTTAGTTGTAATTGTGTATTGTTGATTTGTTCGTGTTGTTTTTTATGAGTTTTCAAAAAGTAATATTTTGAAATTCAAAATAAAAATGCTTTAGTTATTTTAACACCGTGAATTTTTTGTACAGTTTTTATTTGATGCCCGGATTGGATATATTTTCAAAAAGAGGTAAAAACGTTTACAGTTTATTTAATTATCTAGTGTATTCGGCAACATTGATTACTTTAAAAAAGAGCATACTTGCCAAAAGTTCACAAACATTAACGGTAAATTTTCTGTTTTATTATTGTTACATGCCATTTAAGATAATTTTTCTTCAATTACCATTGATCCAAATATATACTGCTATATTAAACGATATACCCCTATATACATATATATATATATATATATATATATATATATATATATATATATATATATATATATATATATAATAAACAGTAGAACCCCGGTTATCCGAGGTAACGTGGGGGTACCCTCCTCGGATAACTGAAAACTCGGATAAACCGGATTTGTTTTTTTTTTCATTCAAAAAATAAACACCAATACTTTAAACCGATGTATTAACGTTTTTAACATATAAATAGGCACATACATTATAAAACAGTGGAATCGGTATCTGTGCGCTTCTGTTTCATATTGCATCTTCTTTTCTCGCTGCAATGTTTCTCCATCTATTAAGAAGAAGCAAATCCGCTGGGGTTGCCTCTGGTTGTTGTTCGATATACCTCAAAGCATTTTCCAAAGAAGCAAAACCTTCTTGATGAGAGATCTTAGTGGGAGACTGTTCATCCACCGCCGCTTCGTCATCGTCATCTGATTTTTCGGTTCCCTGAAAGGCATTCGTTATTTCTTCAATACTCATTTCTTCTTCTAAATCATCTGCTGTAATCCATTCAACAACATCTTGTCTTGTCACATTTTCGCAACCTTTTAATTTTTGCATTAATTCAAATAAAGTCTTTTCTTCTATCTCGCTCTCAAAATTTGAATAGGACATTTCTCCATGGCTTCTCAATTTCAAAGCTAATACATTTGATGGAGTATCATCTTCACTGTCATTATAGTCCTCAAAATCAATAACTTTTGACCAAGATTTTTGAATAGTGGTATTACGCACAGAATCCCAAACTTGACCCAGTAAAATAACATTTTTCAGTGTAACCTTTTCTCATCCCACTGATAATATTCTCCTCTCACAGATGTTCAAGATATAAACGCCTATAATTTTTTTTAATGTTTTCAACAATTTCGCCCACATGAAGTCCTTCTCCAGGGTGAGAGGGGGCATTATCCATTAACAAAATTGCTTTAATAGGAAGACGGTTTCTGTTCAAAAATTTAGTCACAGATGACACGAACTCTTCTTCAAACCAGTTAGTAAATAAGGCCGCATCCATCCATGCGCTCTTCTGACTTTTGTAATAGACTGGTAGGGCTTTGGGTGAGATGTCTTTTAAAGCTCTCTCGGACGTGCAGACTTGCCAATCACCATCAGTGGGATTTTGTGCTTGCCAGATGCATCGGAACATACCATTATTATTATATTTTCCTTACTTGGTTTGTGCCCAGGAACTGATTTTTCCTGTCGAGATGCCAATGTTTTTGATGGAAACATTTTATAATTCAGACCAGTTTCGTCACAGTTGTAAATTTGATCACATGTGTATCCACAATCTTCGATTTGTTTTTTAAAGTTCTGCTTAAACTTCTCAATTGATGACACATCAGCAGAAAGTTTTTCACCACATACAGTCAGTTGTCGTACACCGTACCGTTTTTTTCCAGCGGTCAAGCCATCCAGAACTGGCGGTAAACTGTTCTATCTCTGGGAATTGCCTACTAATCATTATTGCTTTCTGTTGTAAAATTGGACCTGACAGAGGCACACCTTTTGATCTCTGTTGGTTAAACCACATGAACAAAGCTTCGTTAACCTTTTCATAGTCGCCGGTTTTCATTGATTTTCTTCCTGAGGACGAGGAGACTTGATTTATATACCACTCTTCTATTTTTGGGCGGTTTCTTTTCCAATCTCCAACTGTTACCTCACCTACTCCATAATCTCGTGCAACAACTTTAATTGTCTCTTCTGCTTCAATTGTTCTGATGGCTTTTAATTTGTCTTCAATAGGAACGACGATTCTTTTACGCTTGTTTTGCTCCATTATAATACGTCAAACAAAAATTTAAACAAAGCATTTCGTATTAATTACACTTAACTCCCAGAACTCCAACCAAATAAATTATGTTAGTATACTCGTACTTCTCCGTGGTAAACGCTATAACTCACTGCATTCACGCAAATTTACATGCTGAAAGAGTCCAAAAACATAAATAGGGGAACCCCTCACACGGGCCAGGGGGATTCCCCGAAGGCCCCGACGATTTTAAATGGAAATATGTACATACATATTTTAGAAGCTCGGTTAATACGCAGCATAGACGAGCGTACCTCGGATAATCAAGTTCTTAGATTGGCTCGGTTAATCCGGAGCTCGGATAATCGCGACTCGGTTAATCGGGGTTCTACTGTATATATATATATATATATATATATATATATATATATATATATATATATATATATATATATATACATATAGTACTGTCTACAAAAAAGACCTGTATAGTGCGTGCCACCCGACGTGTTCGGTGAGATTTGCTTGGTGCGCTCATCGTATTTGAGGAACACATAGTCTGTTCCATATATTGTGTTGCTGCAAAAATTGGTAGATTCAGCACGTGGAGTGTAATGGCGGATGACGAGGATGAGGATGCGGGCGAGGTGAGTGATCCTCCTTTGCAATGCTATAAATGTCAGCAAGAGATATTACATAAAGATATGTTTTATCAGTGTGATATTTGCTGTAGTCATGTTCATAAGGCTTGTGCACGCTTGGCTCCGTCTGAATCCAAGTGTATGCCCTTGCAGAAGCGCCTGTTGGTCTTTTTGTGTGACAACTGTCTATTGATAGCGAAGCAAATTCCGCTCATTGTTAGCATGTTAGAAGAAATAAAAGGTGATCTAAAGCTCATTCAAAGTTCTTCACTGGAAAGACGTAAGGCAGTTGTCAAGCAACCTAAATCATATGCTGAGGCTCTTGGTCAGGGAAAGGCAGAATCTATAGTGATAGTGAAACCGAAACAAAAACAAGCCGGCTCCATCACAAAGAAATATATACGTAGTCATGTAGATCCGTCTGGTCTTAGTGTGTCAACATTTAGAGAGGGTTATGATGGTAAAGTAGTGATTGGTTGCGAGGATAAGAAACAAATCGGTACTCTTAAATCGCGGTTGAAGGACAAACTTGGTGAAAAGTACGTTGTTGAAGAGCCCCGTTTAAAAAAATCCAAAGTTGAAGATTATCAATATAAACAAGGACGATGTTGATCCTGAAGATGCTGATGAGGACATAGTGAAGGAGATTGTTCAGTGCAATAATTTAATTAATGACGGTCGTACGCACATAAAAATTCTAAAAAAGTGTAGAAATAAGCATGGCAAAGTGGATCTTCTATTAGAGACGGATCCAAAAACACATAATGTGCTCCTAAAAAATAATAAAATTTGTATTGGTTGGTCGAGATGCCTGGTCTTTAACCATGTTAGCATTTTGCAGTGTTATAACTGTATGGATTTTGGTCATTTTGCCAAAGATTGTAAGTCCCATGGAGTCTGTTCTATTTGTTCATCTGAAGACCATTCTTACAAAGACTGTCAATCCGGGACTAAAAAATGTGTAAACTGCACTAAAGTTTCAAAAGATGAGAATCGTAATGCTGACTTTCATCACAGTTCATTGGATCGGCTTTGTCCTATTTTTCTTAAAATGATGGAAATTGAAAATAAAAAGATTGACTATTTGTGTGAATCTCAAGAGTTAGTGAAATGAATGGGGAAAGTAATTCATCAGTCTTTAGTGTAGCTCATTTAAATTTAAGATCTATATTTACTGGATTTGATGAATTTGTAGATATTGTAGCGACAAATGGTTTTGATGTTGTGGCGGTCAGTGAGACATGGCTAAATGTGAATGTGACGGATGATGCGGTGCGAATGAACGGCTATAACTTTTATAGATGCGATCGAATAGATGGCAGGGGTGGAGGTGTGGGAGTATATGTCAGGGATTCCTTGCAGAGCGAGCTGCTCCCCTTGCAGATGCCGCAGCGGGTAGATGGTCTTGAGAGCCTTTGGGTAAGGATAAGAGTTAAATTTAAATCATGTTGTGTGGTAGGTGTAATATATCGCACTAAAAACAATATTCTCGACTCTGTTAATTTTCTTGACCAGGTTCTTCCTGAGGTTTTGGCATTGTATGGACGTGTTATAGTTCTGGGTGATTTAAATATTAACATGATGCCGGATTGTTTACCTAATCCTATGTCAGAAGTGTTTGACACCCTTGGTTTTGCCCAAGTCATCAATGAGCCAACCAGAGTTACTCAAAAAACTTCAACATTGTTGGATCCTATTTTTGTTATGGATGAGGAGTGTGTTGTCTCAGTGGGCACTTTAGACGCGGAAAATATAAGTGATCATAAATTAACATATTGTAAATTAAATATTTTCGCAAAATTATGCCGACAAAAAATTCATAACTTACAGAGATTTTAAGCACTTTAATGAGGATAATTTTTATACTGACCTACAGCGCATATCATGGGATGACATTTATTATATTGAGGATATTGAGGACAAGGTCAGATTTATTAATTTTCACTTGTCGGGCGTGTTTGGGGACCATTGTCCTCTCAGAACGGTAAGAGTAAACAAGCCTCCAGCTCCCTGGCTAACACCTGCTTTGAAAGCGCTAATGATAGAAAGAGACCGAGCACTAGCTCAGTTTAAGAGAAATGAAACTCAGGAGAGTCATCAATATTACAAAGAAATGAGAAATCTCACCCTTTACAGTGTGCGTCGTGAAAAATTGGGATATCTTGAATATTTAGAGACACAAAAGAATGCAAAATCATTATGGAAGGGACTTCAGCAATGCAATGTTCACACGGGTTCAAAAGATACCCCTCGTCTGCCTGCACATTTGGCCAATGTGAATGATATAAATGAATACTTTTTGAGCGTTTTCCGAAAGTCTGACAACTGTGCTGGTAAAATATATTATTACAGTAACAATAAGAGGAATTTAGATCTGAACTTTAATTTCCTAATGGAAACCCCTGAGTCAATTTGCAGGTGTGTTAATAGTATAAAGTCCAATGCTGCTGGAAATGATGGTTTGACACTTTTTATGCTTAAGCTTAGTTTACCTGTTATCTTATATCATCTAACCCATATTGTTAATTGTTGCCTGGAGAGTGGGTATTTTCCGGAGAGCTGGAAAGAGTCTATTGTGTGCCCAGTTGCTAAAGTTAAAAATCCTTTAACCGTCAGAGATTTGCGTCCAATTAGTTTGTTACCAGTTATGTCAAAAGTCTTGGAGAGGGCAGTACATACACAGGTCTCAGAATATCTCTTGACAAATGAGTTGCTCCCCTTGCATCAATCTGGCTTCCGGAGGGGTCATAGCACATCAACGGCTTTATTGAATTTAACGGATAGCATAATCAGAGCTATTGATAAAAATATGGCTGTTATATCAGTCTCGCTGGATTATTCGAAAGCCTTTGATGTGCTGGATCATAACCTACTTTGTGCTAAACTGCACTATCTGGGCTTCGCTGATCACTCCGTACAATTTTTCTATAGCTATTTGTCGAGTAGATGGCAGAGGGGTGCGAATGGGTGATGTTTGTTCAGCTGCTGGTAAAATTGTCTCCGGAGTGCCCCAGGGTTCAATACTGGGGCCTCTTCTGTTTCTTATATATACTTTTGATATATTCCAAACAGCTGTATATTCATCGGTTCAGTCGTATGCTGATGACACACAGTTGCTTCATTTCTTTGAACCATCGGATCCTGAGTCTGCAGCAGAAAATTTAAATCAGGATCTCATGGCTTTGTCAGTTTACTCGGATGAACATAATTTGAGGCTAAATCCAGACAAGACTCAAGTTTTATTGTTTTGCAAGGAAAATCGGCGACCAACCTTGAGCATGGCTTTGAGACTGAGGCTGGCTGATCAGGATTTGCTGTTTTCTGATTGTGCCAAGAATTTGGGTCTTTGCATTGATACGCATCTCAGATTCAGGGAACATGTTAGGGTGCTCCTACAAAAAAAGTTATGCGAAAATGAAGGTTTTATATGCAAATCGTTTTATTCTGAATTTTAAGATGAGGAAAAAATTGTGTGAATCTTTGGTCTTGTCTTCATTTCATTATTGTAGTATTGTATACTATCCTTGCTTGGATGCGCTTTCAAGGAGACGTTTGCAGTATCTACAGAACGTCTGCTGTAGGTTTATATTCCATTTGAGAAAATATGATCATATATCTTTAAAAATAAATGAGTTAAAATGGTTAAATTTTGCTAATACTGTGCAATTGCACTTCGTAATATTCTTAATGAGGCTCTTAGGAACTTCAGTCCCGATTTATTTAAGGGAGAAGCTAGTATCCCGATATTTGGTACATGATAGGTATATTAGACGGCCTGATCGCTTGACTATGCCTCAGCATCGCACTGCCTTGTTTCAGCGCAGTTTTACATATAGTGCAGTAAATACATACAATACTATGAATCCAGAACTAAAAACGTGCACTATTGGCCGACTTCGTCGATTATATAGGGAAGAGCTGTTAAATAAGCAGAATTCTCAGACGTAGTTTATTTGTATTTTGATGTTTCTTGTCGATTATTGATTTTACTATGTTAGTATGTAATTGTTGCTTCATTTTTTTTTTTTTTTGTAAGCGCGTTGTGTGTTGAAGAGGTTAGATGTAAGAGTAACCGATGGTTAAATCCCGCTTCTTCTACTACACGATGTGTATGGGTAATATGTACTCACATCACATGTGATTAACATCTTAATAAAGACGATATTTATTTATTTATTTATTTTTATTTATATATATATATATATATATATATATATATATATATATATATATATATATATATATATATATATATATATTAGGGTGACCGCAAAAAATCGATGTCGGAATTTTGTTCGTCTGGACCCCACAAAACGATTCCCCTTTCCAGATATTGAGAAATTTGAGCTCGATTAAACGACGTTAACCCGTGCCGCTCGTCGCTCAAAGTTTGAAAAAATCCAAATTTTTGGCCAAAAAGCTGACATATGGAGCCATAACTCCAGAACGGTAAATAATAGAAACACGCTTAATATCTCAAAAGAAAGCTAATGTTATTCTTCAAAATTTATATTCTATACATAATTGTTGTTATTTTAAGTCAAACCGAGTTACAACAGCCTTTAGCCCCAAAAACGTGACCTGGTACCAGTAGGAGCCAGTTTGGGAGTATTCTAAGAATTTTACGGGTTTTTACATAATGTGTCTCGTAATTAACATTTTTTTGTTAAAAAGTATTTTGGAACTCAATTTTCAAACATAAAGAGCCTTTTGTTCAAATTTAATCTTTTATTATATGGGGATTACCTGACTAGTTTACCAAAGAAAGACCCGTTTGACAGGTAAAAAGGAGGGTGAATCTAATTTCTATTTTAGGGATGGTGATTTTACTTCAGCGTACAACCGACCTTTTATTTTTTCAGTTTAGTTTCTAAAGTGCCTTTGAGCTGGTTAGATCGAACAATTATCTAGTGAAGATATTTTAATACACTGAAAAGGACAGCATCTACCAGGAACTTGAGAGCTTGGAGGAAATGGACATCCCTGAAGAAGCTGCAGAAGATCCAGGACCATCTGAGAGCAAGAGGATGAAAGATTCATTTGCAAGGGGCGTTAAAGAGATTTTAAACATGAAATTGTCCATTTTATTAGATCGATGTAAGGTATCCGACAGAAATGCCACGAGAATTTTAATAGCTACTCTAGAAGCACTAAACCTTGACCCTCTTGAGTAGAAAGTCTCGAAAACTTTATTACATGATAGAAGGCAAATGTTCAGAGAACAATATAATAAAAATTTTTTGATAAAGTAAACATTCCTGAAAAAGAGCCCGTGGTTGTCCGCTGGTACGGTAAACTTTTACCGGGTGTTTTAAAAAATGAACAATGTGAGCGAATAGCTATAGATATTTCATATGGCGAAAAGGAACAGCTGCTGGGAGTTCCTGTAACAGCAAACAGCTCTAGAGAGGAGCAAGCCGTAGCCGTATATGAATGCCTACATGAATGGGGTCTTCTCAACACCGTCAAGGCGATGTGCTTCGACACTACAGCATCCAAACACGGGAAGACTCAAAGGAGCATGCGTCATATTGGAGCAAATGTTAGGAAGAGAATTGTTATACCTAGTTTGCCGTCACCATATCTTGGAAATTTTGTTAAGAGGCGTATTCGACACAAAAATGGGATCAACCACTGGACCTCATCCAGACATTTTCAAGAGATTCCTCACTGCGTGGCCCAAGATAGACAAAGGAAAATACGACACAGGTATCAGTGATAATCTAATACAAAAGCAGCTAACTCCAGAAGTAATTGCAAATGTTACTGCTGAATTCGAGACCAAATTAACTGAGAGCAACCTAGAGATGACTACAAGGAGCTATTGCAGTTGGTTCTCATATTTGTTGGATCACTAGACGGCAATGTTGTGGATTTTAGAACTCCAGGAGCTATTCATCACGCTAGGTGGATGGCAAAAGGCTATTTACTGCTTAAAAATGTTTATTTTTCGTCGTCAATTTAAGATGTCTAAAGAAGAAGAAAGTTCTGTGCGTGCCATTTCTGTTTTCCTAGTTAAAATTTATTGTAAAGCTTGGTTCAATGCTCCAAAAGCTCATCTTACACCAAAGCAAGATTTAGGTATTTTGCATAGTCTGTTAGACTATAAAGAATGTAACAACAACATTGCAGAAATAGCCCTGACCAAATTTTCAAACCATTTGTGGTATTTGAATGCAAAGTTGGTGAGATTATCGTTTTTTGATCCCACCATTACAGACGATGAAAAGTTGTTAATGGCTAATAAATTGCTCAGTAGCACAGATGAACCATCACAGCACGCTAGGGTTGTAAATCCAAAAGTTAGGAAAGAAAACTTAAAAGAGGTAGTTGTTGGAGGATTGGTAAATTTACTTACCAAAGAAACGTTTACATTTTTTGACCAATTTAATATAAAAACAGATTTCCTAAGACAACATCCAAACACCTGGCCTCAAAATAATGACTTCCAAGAAGGATTGAAAATTGTCAAAACATTAAAAGTAGTTAATGATATGGCTGAGCGTGGTGTTAAATTAATAACCGACTTTAACGACCTTCTGACAAAAGATGAAGACCAAAAGCAATATGTCCTGCAAGTTGTAAGTAAATGCCGAGCATTATATCCTGACGTTTCAAAAACTACTTTAACAAAAGCTCTAGAATGTAAAATTATCAACTCATGTAGGTACTACGTCTGTATCTTTTCTGTGTCTGTATTGTATGTATTATATACCTAATTTTTTATTTTAAAATAAAAAATGTCATTAGACTTATCAGTATTACTTGTTTTTTTTATTATATTTCTACTTTAAACTCAAAAATATACCAAAAAAAGCAAAATTTATCACTTAATAACAAAATATACGAAGGATGCTCCTAGTGGTACCAGGTCACGTTTTTGGGGCTAAAGGCTGTTGTAATTCGGTTTGACTTAAAATAACAACAATTATGTATAGAGTATAAATTTGAGATATTAAGCGTGTTTCTATTATTTATTTTATTGGCCAAAAATTTGGATTTTTTCAAACTTTGAGCGACGAGCGGTACGGGTACACGTCGTTTAATCGAGCTCAAATTTCGGCTATCTCAATATCTGGAAAGGGGAATCGTTTTGTGAGGCCCAGACGAACAAGATTCCGACATTTTTTTTCCCCCTCTATGAGATCCGGTCACTCTAATATATATATATATATATATATATATATATATTATATATATATATATATATATATATATATATAACTTGGCCTACTTTTCAATCTGTTCTAACTTCGCAACGAATAAACGATAAATTTTGAACAATTAGAGAAAAATATGTCTTTTGTTGAATGAACCCCTCAAGCTTCAAGTTACAAATCGATCCATTGTTAGCGAGGAGTTATTTCCATTAGCATAAAATTGGAAATGTGAAAAGTGGAAACTGATTTATAGGGCCCTAAGAGTTTTTAATCTCATTATTAGCAAGAAGAGAATTTTAGATATTCGCCATAACGGTGAAGGTGTCTGAATTTAAATCTTAGGCAAGACAGGCAGCAAATTTATAATGTTTAAAATATTTATTTTGATTTCAGTAAACAATTTATTAATTGGTCACTAACAGAAATATTATCGACTTCATTAATCAAATGTTTGAACGAATATTCTTTTCTGGGATGAGACAGATTTTAACCTTAACAGCAACGTTAATAACGGAGTTGTCATTAATGAAGGCAAACGATTTCAAAACTAAATCATCGAAAACTTTTACGTAGCCCTAAATTGATGCTTTGAACCACAATATCGTCATGTTGAATAAGTGACCCGTACTTCTTTGAGGATGGCAAGGGCAGCACACTAATTGATAATTCGGAACGGTGTGTCGAGATCACCTGAAAATTTTTTCATACCTACTTTAAAGAATTTTACTAATTGCGATGAGTAATCCGGGGCTCAGCATACTTTAAACATTCTAAGATGTCGTTCCCGTAGTCCTAATTTGAGATATTTTTCTTGTGAAGATATAACATAGATAAAATTACAGTAACAAACCTCACTCCCTATACTAATTAAAAGCCAATAATTAACACTTTTTACTATCTGCTAATTAAACAATTAAATAAGATTATTTTTAAAAAATAATTTTTTGTAGTTTGATATTCAATTAATTTATCAGTTTGTTTTTCTAAACATGGACTTTTTTTGGATACTTTTGTATTTAATATTGAACATTGTTTTCTTTTTTGTTCACAAGACAAAGAAGTTTAGCAATTTGCAGTGGATAAAAGGAGTAAACGAATTTGATAAAGAGTAAGGATATACGAGGCTGGTTTGAAAAGTCCGTGCAAAAATAAAAACTACTTATGTGTTTGGGGTAAAACCTTTTTTTTTTTACATAGTCTCCTTTTAGGCTTATACACTTCGTCCAACGATGTTCTAGTTTGTTGATCCCTTCCGAATAATAGGGTTTGTCCAAGTCTGCAAAATATCCATTAGTGTCTGCAATCAATCACCTCCTCGTTTGAATAAAATCTTTGTCCCGCCAGCCATTTCTTCAAATTGGGGAACAAATAGTAGTCCGAGGGAGCCAAGTCTGGAGAATAGGGGGATGTGTTGGAATCCTATTTCCATTAATTTTGCGACCACAACTGCTGAGGTGTGTGCTGGTGCGTTGTCGTGATGGAAAATGACTTTCTTGTGGGCCAATCGCGGGCGTTTTTCTTGCAGCTCGGTTTTCCAAACGGTCCAACAACGATGAATAATATTCACCTGTAATAGTTTTACCCTTTTCCAGATAGTCGATGAGGATTATCCCTTGCGAATCCCAAAAGACAGTCGCCATAACCTTTCCGGCCGAAGGTATGGTCTTCGCCTTTTTTGGTGCAGATTCCCCCTTGGTAACCCATTGTTTAGATTGTTGTTTGGTCTCAAGAGTATAGTAATGTATCCATGTTTCATCCACAGTGACGAAACGACGCTTAAAGTCCTCCGGATTCTTCTGGAACAGCTGCAAACCATCCTTGCAACACTTCACACGATTCCGTTTTTGGTCAAGCGTGAGCAATCGCGGCACCCATCTTGCGGATAGCTTTCTCATGTCCAAAATGTTTATGCAAAATATTATGTACCCATTCAGTCGAGATGCCCACAGCACTAGCAATCTCACGCACCTTAACTCTTCTGTCATCCATCACCATATCATGGATTTGATCAATGATTTTTTTTTTTTTTTTTTCTGGAGTTGTAACCTCCACAGGCCGTCCAGAACGTTCAGCGTCACTTGTGCCCATATGGCCAGTCCGAAAATTTTGAAACCACTTATAAACTGTTCTAATCGAAGGTGCAGAGTCACCATAATGTTTATCAAGCTTCTCTTTAGTCTCCTGAGGCGTTTTGCCTTTCATAAAGTAATGTTTAATCACCACACGAAATTCTTTTTCGTCCATTTCTTGAAAATCACTCGACTTCCTTGATTCACACGAATGCCAAACACAAAGAAATAGACCAATATGGCTGAAACTTGGTGTGCGTTCATTCAAGAGATGCTACTAACTAAACATGACCTCGATACGCGCCGGTGGTGCCATCTCTCGCACTTTGCACGGACTTTGCCGTCCCTGAGATTTTGTTTTTAATACGATTTCTGCAGTAAAGAAAAACGAACATTATTCATGAAAGTGTGACCAAAAGAATTTTAAACCCAGTGAAAATTGACAATAGACAGCCAATGATATCAAAACCTGTCGAGGCCACAATTCTCTCATCAAAATATATTTTCTTAAGAAAAAATACATAATAAATATACTATACTATACAATTTACAAAAATATTTTCAAACGAGTCAATTTATAAATAATAATAGAAATTGTTATGGTACATCAGTAACTCTTACATTTCACTAAGCATGCCAGGAATTATGATTTTTTTTATGTAAGGTAGAGAGTCAAAATATAAGAAAAATATGTATACCAAAAAAATTAGAATTTCTAATTTGTTTCTCTAATAACCTAAACTATTATTTTTTTTAGCTCTTATTTATCTTCTAGGATCCGTATTGCATAATCTTTAATTTTGTAAATTTTTGTCCCCTCTGCATTAAAGCAAAGACAAATTTACGAACAAAATATTTTATGCAGAGTAATATGCTTGCGAAGTGACAATTAAAAAATTTCTGTGGTAAGAATTTTACTACATATTGTACATGTATAATAAACATACACCCAGGCACTGTATAGTACGAAATAAATCCCACGTACCAATGTTACTTTCCTAATAACATGAGACTACAGACTCTTATTTTGGTTTAATAGTAGTGTTAGTTAATGGTACTGACCTAGCTTCTTATGTTATTTATTTACTACTATTTATTTTGTAAGTTTTTTCCTTTTCTTTACTTTTTTTAACATTGTATTTATTTTTACTGTGTATGTTTTTTTTCGTACTTAGTCTTAAAATATTTTCCAACTTATATAGTATTTATAGCGTATTTGCAAAGTTCTTTTACAATTCTATTTTCTATACATTAATAAGTTATCTTCTTCTTCAAGTACCATATCCTCGACGGACGTTGGCGATCATCAGAGTCATTTCTCCAGTCATGCTGATGATTATTCTGACGAGAATGATGAGGTGGTTTCTCATTTCCTTCCTCACCGCAGTAATTACAGCCAATAGAACCAATATTTGGTTCTCTCCTGTAGTTGTCTGAAATCAAGCCTGTGGCAAAATACAAGTATTACCCCCACATCCTCGACCCAGTAATGATACAGCAGCTGCCCTATACTATATCCACAGTTGGTCCACGGGTACTTATTTGGCTAGGCCACATTTACACCTGTCCTGTATATATCTACAGGAGAATCTCTATCAGCATTGGAACGCGCCGTGTTGAAGTTGAGGACTTCCCCATCCAAGCGTGTTTTCAAAAGGGCATTGAAGGACTCACTTCAGAGTCTTTCCCGCAAGAAAACTGAGGCCCGGCACGGGAAGGGTGATACTGGATCTTATTTACTGATATCTATCTAAGGTAACTGAATCTACAAAGCTTCTATAATATTTTATTTCATTTTTTTTAAATAAATAGAATTTAAGATGCAATGTCCCAAATCTTCTGCCTTGTCATAATTACAATATTTATTTTTTATTAATGCTTATTTTTTCTTTGTATTTTTTGATACAATACATTAGAGGTTCATATTCTCAAAATGAATCCTATAATTTTTCTATTTTACAATTTCGGAATCAAATGATGTATATAGTTCTTATAGAGTTTAGATCACTCAATCTTGTTATGTTTGTTAAATATGCAGACTTAGTTGAGCACGAAAAATAAATATTTCTATCAAGTAACGCTGAAACTTTGTACGTTGCAATACCACCAAGTTTTTTCCGAACCCTCAATAGTGCATACGGTAAGTATTTAGTAGTAGTATAAGTCTGATAAATATATACAAAGCTAAAATAAGTTTTTTCTGGTAAGTATTTAGTAGTAGTATAAGTCTGATAAATATATACAAAGCTAAAATAAGTTTTTTCTGTCATGTACTCAGTAATATTGGCGCAATACAATCTTTAAATCTTCATATTTATCAGCTTATCTTAAAATGTGTTTAAATGCTGCCAGGATGTAGAGGAATGAGCTTTTAATTTGAAGTGATAAAACTTTGCAATCTCTTATAACGAAAAGATTATTTTGCGATTAGTTATAACCGAAAGTACACAATTTTTAATCATCAGCGAGTTAAATATCGCACAAGGAAGACTTCACACCTATCTATTATATTATAATATAAATAGTGCCTTCAAAATTTTGACAGGGTAAGTTGTTTCCAAGCAGTAACATGCTCAAACTTTTAATGGAGCCGAACCCTTTGGGAAGGGTCGGCCACTATCAAGTCACAAGAACAGGGACTAACGAATGTACTCCTGGACGTACAAGAAACACATTTTTCGATTCATAAATTCCTACGTGCTAAAATACAACATAATTTGTCGAATTTCGTGATTTTAAAAATTGTAATAAAACAAATTTTGACACTGACTTACATAACTTACATGGGCTGAAAAGTCCCGGGCCTAACACATAGATGGCGCTAGTTTTATTGCAGTCACCTTTTTTTCAGTTATACTAACCTTCAAAAGACAGCTGTTAAAATTTCATGATATTCTATTCATTAGTTTGTGAGTTATTGTGCTACTTTTGTTATTTTCAAAACAATGGATCAAAAACAATTTCGTGTTTTAATTTTACACTGCTTCTTGATGGAAAAAAATACCGTTCAAGCGAAGCAATGGCTTGAAAAGTGTTATGGAGACTCCGCTCCATCAGAAACAACAATAAAACGTTGGTTTGCTGACTTCAAAACGTGGTCGTAGAGACACCGATGATGCAGAACGCAGTGGACGTCCAAATGAGGCGGTAACACCAGAAAACATCAAAAAAAATCCATAAAATCGTTTTGAATGATCGAAAAGTGAAGTTGCGTGAGTTAGCTGACATCGTAAAGATATCAAAAGAACGTGTTGGCTTTATATTGCATGAGCATTTGACTATGAGAAAGTTCTGTTCAAAGTGGGTGCGCGTTTGCTCACTGTTGATCAAAAACAAGAACGTGTTGATGATTCTGAGCAGTGTTTGGCCATGTTTAAACGTAACAAACCGGAATTTTTGCGTCGATATGTGACAATGGATGAAACATGGATCCATCACTTCACTCCGGAATCAAAACGATCGTCATCTGAGTGGACAGCAACTGGTGAACCTCGTCCAAAGCGCCCGAAAGCACAACAATCGGTGGAAAGGTTTTCATGGCCTCGTATTTTGGGATGTGCGTGGTGTAATATTCATCGACTATCTTGAGAAAGGGAAATACCATCAACAGTGAATATTATATAGCGTTATTGGAGCGTTTGAAGGCCGAAATTGCAAAGAAACGACCGCATATGGCAAAGAAAAAAATTTTGTTTCATCAAGACAACGCACCGTGTCACAAGTCAATCAAAACAATGGCAAAAACTACATGAATTGAACTTCGAATTGCTCCCACATCCACCGTATTCGCCAGATTTGGCTCCCAGCGACTACTGGCTGTTCGCAGACCTGAAAAAAATGCTCGCCGTTAAGAAATTTCGCACGAATGAAGAGGTTATCGCTGAAACTGAGGCCTATTTTGAGGCAAAAGATAAATCGTTCTACAAAAGTGGTATTGAAATGTTAGAGCGGCGCTGGAATGATTGCGTTGCTCTTGATGGAGATTACGTTGATGAATAAAGCTAATTTTGAACCAAAAAAAAAACCGTGTTTTCTTTGTTAGGCCCGGGACTTTTCAGCCCATGTGTTAAATTGGGGAATAATCCTTGATCAGGAGAATTTAGATGATAAAGTTCGTACATTTACAAGTTTTGTTTTGGGTCTTTTTCGATACACATGCTCCGAGGCGCACAGTTCGAGTGACTAAGCCTAGAGCACCAGGTTTACTGATGTTTTGCAGATTATGAAAAGGCACAGAAATATGCTGTTCTCGAAGTTTAAAAAAACTAGAAGGGTTCAGGACTGGGAAGCATACAAAGGAGCGAGAAATATGTTTACACAAGCAGTTCGTAGCGAGAAGAAAGCTTACTTGGATTTTGTCAGTGGGAATCAAAATAGTAAGTCTATGTGGCAGGCGCTTCATAATTTGAATATCTATAATAAGAAAAAGAACCATTTTACACCTCCTTCGCATCTGCAGGACCCGAC
>CM032447.1:186276526-186352825 GCA_019049505.1 Pachyrhynchus sulphureomaculatus | reverse complement strand
ATTTTTGTATTGTAAAGAATCTCTAAAAATATCTATTGTCTCCTTTATTGTTATAAAACTGAAAACAGTATATTATTAAATTAAAAATTCTATATTATAAAAAATCTTTAAAAAATATCAATTGTCTCTTTTATTGTTATAAATTATAAAAAGATGAGGTAGGTCGAAATGTGTTCTTTATGTTAGCACTTAATAGGTTGTAGAACTCATTAAAATAAATCACTTCATTAAATATCTTCTATAGACACTCAACCGGTTCTACACGTAGGAAAATTTGATCAAACATGAACAAGATTACTTTTAATTGTTGATACGATCTATCTTTGTAAATAGTCATAGACAAAAAGTGTTATCTCTTAAAATTTGAACCCCCAATTACTGTCTATAAAAATCTCTATGCAGAAATTGGCATAAATGAAATAATATTTGAGCAGAATTATTTACTAATTTTGGGAAAGACGAACTTCAATGTTGTTCTGAGTTTTAAAAAATTAGTTTTGTCCACTTTTTTAAACATTTTACCCACTGCTGTTTCCTAACGCTATAGTTTAAATTTTTAACACACTGGGCACCACTAGCCCGAAAAGGGCCTACGAAGGGCCGAAGAGATGGAACTAGCCGTAGGAAATTATGAACATAATGAAGCCATTTAAAGATATTTAATGCTAGCTGTTTTGATTCATCATTTACTCTGACATTTTTGCCACTGTTAAGATATTTCCTTCTAAAGTTCTATTTATATTCTTTTTTTTTTCATACAGAAAAATTTTATTTTTTTGCGCTCATTCCAGAAATAACTTTCTAACATTTTTTTTTAAATCAATAATTTTCTTTCACCTACTAGTGCAAAAAATTAATTTTTCGGTACGTTATAAGTAAGATTATAGAAGGGTGTTAACAAAACAACGAAATAATTTGCCAATATTTCGTTGTCGTATGTCATGACAATTGTGTTATTTTTATTATTAATTTAAAAGAAATTACGAACAATTGTGTACCTGTCACACTTGAAAAGCAACACACGTAAACTTTCGGTCTGAGGCATCATTCGGAAACTTACTTGATACATACATAAGTATTGATACACCAGACAAAGTGGCGCTTAAATGCTACCTGTGTACGATAAGACACCTTTTCTTAAGTGCAGAACTACGTAAAATTTATATAATTAGTGAAGTGATTTATTTTAATGAGTACTGGAATCGGTTAAAAGAAAAAACACTCTGTATAATAAAGTAATATAAAGAGATTCAAAATGCATGTATATAACTAGTTTGATTATTATATGCCAATTTATTTATTTTTTATATTTTATGTCAGAAAAATCTACTTTTTAATGTAATAATTGTGAAAGAAAATAGTTACTTCAGACATTTCTAGGAAAAACCTGGTAACACTGTAAGTCAACTGACAACAGATGTTGCGTCAGCTATTTTTTTTAAGCTCTGTTGTACTGTGACATTTCTGAACGTTTAAAGACAAGAAAAATAAATAATTTTCTATTTTTTTTTTATTGTTGTTTTTTCCAACAAAAATATTATATTTCGCATTTACCCTTCAAATAATTTTTTAGTTGTAATTGTGTATTGTTGATTTGTTCGTATTGTTTTTTATGAGTTTTCAAAAAGTAATATTTTGAAATTCAAAATAAAAATGCTTTAGTTATTTTAACACCGTGAATTTTTTGTACAGTTTTTATTTGAAGCCCGGATTGGATATATTTTCAAAAAGAGGTAAAATGTTTACAGTTTATTTTATTATCTAGTGTATTCGGCAACATTGATTACTTTAAAAGAGCATACTTGCCAAAAGTTCACAAGCATTAAGGGTAAATTTTCTGTTTTATTATTTTTTACATGCCATTTAAGATAATTTTTTCTTCAGTTACCATTGATCCCAAATATATACTGCTATATTAAACGATATACCCCTATATATATATATATATTATATATATATATATATATATATATATATATATATATATATATATATATATATATATATACATACAGTAGAACCCCGGTTATCCAAGGTAAACGTGGGGGGGGTACCCTCCTCGGATAATCCAGATTTGTTTTTTTATTCATTCAAAAAATAAACACCAATACTTTAAACCGATGTATTAACGCTTTTAACATATAAATAGGCACATACATTATAAAACAGTGGAATCGGTATCTGTGCGCTTCTGTTTCATATTGCATCTTCTTTTTCTCGCTGCAATGTTTCTCCATCTATTAAGAAGAAGCAAATCCGCTGGGGTTGCCTCTGGTTGTTGTTCGATATACCTCAAAGCATTTTCCAAAGAAGCAAAAACCTTCTTGATGAGAGATCTTAGTGGGAGACTGTTCATCCACCGCCGCTTCGTCATCGTCATCTAATTTTTCGGTTTCCTGAAAGGCCTTCGTTATTTCTTCAATACTCATTTCTTCTTCTAAATCATTGCTGTAATCCATTCAACAACATCTTGTCTTGTCACATTTTCGCAACCTTTTAATTTTTGCATTAATTCAAATAAAGTCTTTTCTTCTATCTCGCTCTCAAAATTTGAATAGGACATTTCTCCATGGCTTCTCAATTTCAAAGCTAATACATTTGATGGAGTATCATCTTCACTGTCATTATAGTCCTCAAAATCAATAACTTTTGACCAAGATTTTTGAATAGTGGTATTACGCACAGAATCCCAAACTTGACCCAGTAAATAACATTTTTCAGTGTAACCTTTCTCATCGCACTGATAATATTCTCCTCTCACAGATGTTCAAGATATAAACGCCTATAATTTTTTTTAATGTTTTCAACAATTTCGCCCACATGAAGTCCTTCTCCAGGGTGAGAGGGGGCATTATCCATTAACAAAATTGCTTTAATAGGAAGACGGTTTCTGTTCAAAAATTTAGTCACAGATGACACGAACTCTTCTTCAAACCAGTTAGTAAATAAGGCCGCATCCATCCATGCGCTCTTCTGACTTTTGTAATAGACTGGTAGGGGCTTTGGGTGAGATGTCTTTTAAAGCTCTCGGACGTGCAGACTTGCCAATCACCATCAGTGGGATTTTGTGCTTGCCAGATGCATCGGAACATACCATTATTATTATCTTTCCTTACTTGGTTTGTGCCCAGGAACTGATTTTTCCTGTCGAGATGCCAATGTTTTTTGATGAAAACATTTTATAATTCAGACCAGTTTCGTCACAGTTGTAAATTTGATCACATGTGTATCCACAATCTTCGATTTGTTTTTTAAAGTTCTGCTTAAATTTCTCAATTGATGACACATCAGCAGAAAGTTTTTCACCACATACAGTCAGTTGTCGTACACCGTACCGTTTTTTCCAGCGGTCAAGCCATCCAGAACTGGCGGTAAACTGTTCTATCTCTGGGAATTGCCTACTAATCATTATTGCTTTCTGTTGTAAAATTGGACCTGGCAGAGGCACACCTTTTGATCTCTGTTGGTTAAACCACATGAACAAAGCTTCGTTAACCTTTTCATAGTCGCCGGTTTTCATTGATTTTCTTCCTGAGGACGAGGAGACTTGATTTATATACCACTCTTCTATTTTTGGGCGGTTTCTTTTCCAATCTCCAACTGTTACCTCACCTACTCCATAATCTCGTGCAACAACTTTAATTGTCTCTCCTGCTTCAATTGTTCTGATGGCTTTTAATTTGTCTTCAATAGGAACGACGATTCTTTTACGCTTGTTTTGCTCCATTATAATACGTCAAACAAAAATTTAAACAAAGCATTTCGTATTAATTACACTTAACTCCAGAACTCCAACCAAATAAATTATGTTAGTATACTCGTACTTCTCCGTGGTAAACGCTATAACTCACTGCATTCACGCAAAATTTACATGCTGAAAGAGTCCAAAAACATAAATAGGGGAACTCCTCACACGGGCCAGGGGGATTCCCCGAAGGCCCCGACGATTTAAAATGGAAATATGTACATACATATTTTAGAAGCTCGGTTAATACGCAGCATGGGGCTTATCTTTGTCGTTAGGACAACACGGGTAGGATTAAAGGGTATGTTTTTCGACGAGCGTACCTCGGAAAGTTCTTAGATTGGCTCGGTTAATCCGGAGCTCGGATAATCGCGACTCGGTTAATCGGGGTTCTACTGTATATATATATATATATATATATATATATATATATATATATATATATATATATATATATATATATATATATATATATTAGGGTGACCGCAAAAAATCGATGTCGGAATTTTGTTCGTCTGGACCCCACAAAAACGATTCCCCTTTCCAGATATTGAGAAATTTGAGCTCGATTAAACGCTCAAAGTTTGAAAAAATCCAAATTTTTGGCCAAAAAGCTGACATATGGAGCCATAAATCCAGAATGGTAAATAATAGAAACACGCTTAATATCTCAAAAGAAAACTAATGTTATTCTTCAAAATTTATATTCTATACATAATTGTTGTTATTTTAAGTCAAACCGAGTTACAACAGCCTTTAGCCCCAAAAACGTGACCTGGTACCAGTAGGAGCCAGTTTGGGAGTATTCTAAGAATTTTACGGGTTTTTACATAATGTGTCTCGTAATTAACATTTTTTTGTTAAAAAGTATTTTGGAACTCAATTTTCAAACATAAAGAGCCTTTTGTTCAAATTTAATCTTTTATTATATGGGGATTACCTGACTAGTTTACCAAAGAAAGACCCGTTTGACAGGTAAAAAGGAGGGTGAATCTAATTTCTATTTTAGGGATGGTGATTTTACTTCAGCGTACAACCGACCTTTTATTTTTTCAGTTTAGTTTCTAAAGTGCCTTTGAGCTGGTTAGATCGAACAATTATCTAGTGAAGATATTTTAATACACTGAAAAGGACAGCATCTACCAGGAACTTGAGAGCTTGGAGGAAATGGACATCCCTGAAGAAGCTGCAGAAGATCCAGGACCATCTGAGAGCAAGAGGATGAAAGATTCATTTGCAAGGGGCGTTAAAGAGATTTTAAACATGAAATTGTCCATTTTATTAGATTGATGTAAGGTATCCGACAGAAATGCCACGAGAATTTTAATAGCTACTCTAGAAGCACTAAACCTTGACCCTCTTGAGTACAAAGTCTCGAAAACTTTATTACATGATAGAAGGCAAATGTTCAGAGAACAATATAATAAAACATTTTTTGATAAAGTAAACATTCCTGAAAAAGAGCCCGTGGTTGTCCGTTGGTACGGTAAACTTTTACCGGGTGTTTTAAAAAATGAACAATGTGAGCGAATAGGTATAGCTATTTCCTATGGCGAAAAGGAACAGCTGCTGGGAGTTCCTGTAACAGCAAACAGCTCTAGAGAGGAGCAAGCCGTAGCCGTATATGAATGCCTACATGAATGGGGTCTTCTCAACACCGTCAAGGCGATGTGCTTCGACACTACAGCATCCAACACGGGAAGACTCAAAGGAGCATGCGTCATATTGGAGCAAATGTTAGGAAGAGAATCGTTATACCTAGTTTGCCGTCACCATATCTTGGAAATTTTGTTAAGAGGCGTATTCGACACAAAAATGGGATCAACCACTGGACCTCATCCAGACATTTTCAAGAGATTCCTCACTGCGTGGCCCAAGATAGACAAAGGAAAATACGACACAGGTATCAGTGACAATCTAATACAAAAGCAGCTAACTCCAGAAGTAATTGCAAATGTTACTGCTGAATTCGAGACCAAATTAACTGAGAGCAACCCCAGAGATGACTACAAGGAGCTATTGCAGTTGGTTCTCATATTTGTTGGATCACTAGACAGCAATGTTGTGGATTTTAGAACTCCAGGAGCTATTCATCACGCTAGGTGGATGGCAAAGGCTATTTACTGCTTAAAAATGTTTATTTTTCGTCGTCAATTTAAGATGTCTAAAGAAGAAGAAAGTTCTGTGCGTGCCATTTCTGTTTTCCTAGTTAAAATTTATTGTAAAGCTTGGTTCAATGCTCCAAAAGCTCATCTTACACCAAAGCAAGATTTAGGTATTTTGCATAGTCTGTTAGACTATAAAGAATGTGACAACGACATTGCAGAAATAGCCCTGACCAAATTTTCAAACCATTTGTGGTATTTGAATGCAAAGTTGGTGGGATTATCGTTTTTTGATCCCACCATTACAGACGATGAAAAGTTGTTAATGGCTAATAAATTGCTCAGTAGCACAGATGAACCATCACAGCACGCTAGGGTTGTAAATCCAAAAGTTAGAAAAGAAAACTTAAAAGAGGTAGTTGATGGAGGATTGGTAAATTTACTTACCAAAGAAACGTTTACATTTTTTGACCAATTTAATATATAAAAACAGATTTCCTAAGACAACATCCAAACACCTGGCCTCAAAATAATGACTTCCAAGAAGGATTGAAAATTGTCAAAACATTAAAAGTAGTTAATGATATGGCTGAGCGTGGTGTTAAATTAATAACCGACTTTAACGACCTTCTGACAAAAGATGAAGACCAAAAGCAATATGTCCTGCAAGTTGTAAGTAAATGCCGAGCATTATATCCTGACGTTTCAAAAACTACTTTAACAAAAGCTCTAGAATAGATTAGATAACTATGTAAAATTATCAACTCATGTAGGTACTACGTCTGTATCTTTTCTGTGTCTGTATTGTATGTATTATATACCTAATTTTTTATTTTAAAATAAAAAATGTCATTAGACTTATCAGTATTACTTGTTTTTTTATTATATTTCTACTTTAAACTCAAAAATATACCAAAAAAAAGCAAAATTTATCACTTAATAACAAAATATACGAAGGATGCTCCTAGTGGTACCAGGTCACGTTTTTTGGGGCTAAAGGCTGTTGTAATTCGGTTTGACTTAAAATAACAACAATTATGTATAGAGTATAAATTTGAGATATTAAGGGTGTTTCTATTATTTACCGTTCTGGAGTTATGGCTCCATATGTCAGCTTTTTGGCCAAAAATTTGGATTTTTTCAAACTTTGGGCGACGAGCGGTACGGGTACACGTCGTTTAATCGAGCTCAAATTTCGGCTATAGTCAATATCTGGAAAGGGGAATCGTTTTGTGAGGCCCAGACGAACAAGATTCCGACATTTTTTTTTCCCCCTCTATGAGATCCGGTCACTCTAATATATATATATATATATATATATATATATATATATATATATATATATATATATATATATATATAACTTGGCCTACTTTTCAATCTGTTCTAACTTCGCAACGAATAAACGATAAATTTTGAACAATTAGAGAAAAATATGTCTTTTGTTGAATGAACCCCTCAAGCTTCAAGTTACAAATCGATCCATTGTTAGCGAGGAGTTATTTCCATTAGCATAAAATTGGAAATGTGAAAAGTGGAAAACTGATTTATAGGGCCCTAAGAGTTTTAATCTCATTATTAGCAAGAAGAGAATTTTAGATATTCGCCATAACGGTGAAGGTGTCTGAATTTAAATCTTAGGCAAGACAGGCAGCAAATTTATAATGTTTAAAATATTTATTTTGATTTCAGTAAACAATTTATTAATTGGTCACTAACAGAAATATTATCGACTTCATTAATCAAATGGTTGAACGATCTTGACATTAACGAATATTCTTTTCTAGGATGAGACAGATTTTAACCTTAACAGCAACGTTAATAACCGGAGTTGTCATTAATGAAGACAAACGATTTCAAAACTAAACCATCGAAAACTTTTACGTAGCCCTAAATTGATGCTTTGAACCACAATATCGTCTTGTTGAATAAGTGACCCGTACTTCTTTGAGGATGGCAGGGGCAGCACACTAATTGATAATTCGGAACGGTGTGTCGAGATCACTGAAAATTTTTTCATACCTACTTTAAAGAATTTTACTAATTGCGATGAGTAATCCGGGGCTCAGCATACTTTAAACATTCTAAAATGTCGTTCCCGTAGCCCTAATTTGAGATATTTTTCTTGTGAAGATATAACATAGATAAAATTACAGTAACAAACCTCACTCCCTATACTAATTAAAAGCCAATAATTAACACTTTTACTATCTGCTAATTAAACAATTAAATAAGATTATTTTTAAAAAAATAATTTTTTGTAGTTTGATATTTAATTAATTTATCAGTTTGTTTTTCTAAACATGGACTTTTTTTGGATACTTTTGTATTTAATATTAAACATTGTTTCTTTTTTGTTCACAAGACAAAGAAGTTTAGCAATTTGCAGTGGATAAAAGGAGTAAACGAATTTGATAAAGAGTAAGGATATACGAGGCTGGTTTGAAAAGTCCGTGCAAAAATAAAAACTACTTATGTGTTGGGTGTAAACCTTTTTTTTTTTCGACATAATCTCCTTTTACGCTTATACACTTCGTCCAACGATGTTCTAGTTTGTTGATCCCTTCCGAATAATAGGATTTGTCCAAGTCTGCAAAATATCCATTAGTGTCTGCAATCACCTTCTCGTTTGAATAAAATCTTTGTCCCGCCAGCCATTTCTTCAAATTGGGGAACAAATAGTAGTCCGAGGGAGCCAAGTCTGGAGAATAGGGGGGATGTGAAACGAGTTGAAATCCTATTTCCATTAATTTTGCGACCACAACTGCTGAGGTGTGTGCTGGTGCGTTGTCGTGATGGAAAAGGACTTTCTTGTGGGCCAATCGCGGGCGTTTTTCTTGCAGCTCGGTTTTCAAACGGTCCAATAACGATGAATAATATTCACCTGTAATAGTTTTACCCTTTTCCAGATAGTCGATGAGGATTATCCCTTGCGAATCCCAAAAGACAGTCGCCATAACCTTTCCGGCCGAAGGAACGGTCTTCGCCTTTTTTGGTGCAGATTCCCCCTTGGTAACCCATTGTTTAGATTGTTGTTTGGTCTCAGGAGTATAGTAATGTATCCATGTTTAATCCACAGTGACGAAACGATGCTTAGAGTCCTCCGGATTCTTCTGGAACAGCTGCAAACCATCCTTGCAACACTTCACACGATTCCATTTTTGGTCAAGCGTGAGCAATCGCGGCACCCATCTTGCGGATAGCTTTCTCATGTCCAAATGTTTATGCAAAATATTATGTACCCATTCAGTCGAGATGCCCACAGCACTAGCAATCTCACGCACCTTAACTCGTCTGTCATCCAGTAATGTTTAATCACCACACGAAATTCTTTTTCGTCCATTTCTTGAAAATCACTCGACTTCCTTGATTCACACGAATGCCAAACACAAAGAAATAGACCAATATGGCTGAAACTTGGTGTGCGTTCATTCAAGAGATGCTACTAACTAAACATGACCTCGATACGCGCCGGTGGTGCCATCTCTCGGACTTTGCACGGACTTTTCAAACCAGCCTCGTATGTAACAAGGAAAACCTTTTTAAAAATTTATCATATAACGGGTTGCCGTCCCTGAGATTTTGTTTTTAATACGATTTCTGCAGTAAAGAAAAACGAACATTATTCATGAAGGTGTGGCCAAAAGAATTTTAAACCCAGTGAAAATTGATAATAGACAGCCAATGATATCATAACTTGTCGAGGCCATAATTCTCTCATCAAAATATATTTTCTTAAGAAAAAAATACATAATAAATATACTATACTATACAATTTACAAAAATATTTTCAAACGTCAATTTAAAAATAATAATAGAAATTGTTATGGTACATCAGTAACTCTTACGTTTCAATAAGCATGTCAGGAATTATGATTTTTTTTTGTTAGGTAAAGAGTCAAAATATAAGAAAAATATGTATACCAAAAAAATTAGAATTTCTAATTTGTATCTCTAATAACCTAAACTATTATTTTTTTTAGTTCTTATTTATTTTCTAGGATCCGTATTGTATAATCTCTAATTTTGTAAATTTTTATCCCCTCTGCATTAAAACAAAGACAAATATACGAACAAAATATTTTATGCAGAGTAATATGCTTGCGAAGTGACAATTAAAAAAAATTTCTCTATGGTAAGAATTTTACTACATATTGTACATGTAACATATAATGAACATACACCCAGGCACTCTATAGTGCGAAATAAATCCCACGTACCAATGTTACTTTCCTAATAACATAGGACTACAGACTCTTATTTTTGTTTAATAGTAGTGTTAGTTAATGGTACTGACCTAGCTTCTTGTGTTATTTATTTACTACTATTTATTTTGTAAGTTTTTTCCTTTTCTTTACTTTTTTTAACATTGTATTTATTTTTACTGTCTATGTTTTTTTTTCGTACTTAGTCTTAAAATATTTTCCAACTTATATAGTATTTATAGCGTATTTGCAAAGTTCTTTTACAATTCTGTTTTCTATACATTAATAAGTTATCTTCTTCTTCAAGTACCATATCCTCGACGGACGTTGGTGATCATCAGAGTCATTTCTCCAGTCATGCTGATGATTATTCTGACGAGAATGATGAGGTGGTTTCCCATTTCCTTCCTCACCGCAGTATTACAGCCAGTAGAATCAATATTTGGTTCTCTCCTGTAGTTGTCTGAAATCAAGCCTGTGGCAAAATACAAGTATTACCCCCACATCCTCGACCCAGTAATGATATAGCAGCTGCCCTATACCATATCCACAGTTGGTCCGCGGGTACTTATTTGGCTAGGCCACATTTACACCTGTCCTGTATATCTACAGGAGAATCTCTATCAGCCATTGGAACGCGCCGTGTTGAGGTTGAGGACTTCCCCATCCAAACGTGTTTTCAAAAGGGCATTGAAGGACTCACTTCAGAGTCTTTCCCGCAAGAAAACTGACGCCCGGCACGGGAAGGGTTATACTGTATCTTATTTACTGATATCTATCTAAGGTAACTGAATCTACAAAGCTTCTATAATATTTTATTTAATTTTTTTCTTAAATAAATAGAATTTAAGATGCAATGTCCCAAATCTTCTGCCTTGTCATAATTACAATATTTATTTTTATTAATGCTTATTTTTTCTTTGTATTTTTTGATACAATACACTAGAGGTTCATATTCTCAAAATTAAATAATAATTTTTCTATTTTACAATTTCGGAATCAAATGATGTATATAGTTCTTATAGAGTTTAGATCACTCAATCTTGTGATTTTTGTTAAATATGCAGACTTAGTTGAGCACGAAAAATAAATATTTCTATCAAGTAACGCTGAAACTTTGTACGTTGCAATACCACCAAGTTTTTTCCGAACCCCTCAATAGTCCGTACGGTAAGTATTTAGTAGTAATATAAGTCTGATAAATATATAAAAAGCTAAAATAGGTTTTTTTCTGTCATGTACTCAGTAATATTGGCGCAATACAATCTTTAAATCTTCTTTGTGAGACATATTTATCAGCTTATTTTAAATGTGTTTAAATGCTGCCAGGATGTAGAGGAATGAGCTTTTAATTTGAAGTGATAAAACTTTGCAATCTCTTATAACGAAAAGATTATTTTGCGATTAGTTGTAACCGAAAGTAAACAATTTTTAATCATCAGCGAGTTAAATATCGCACAAGGAAGACTTCACACCTATCTATTATATTATAATATAAATAGTGCCTTCAAAATTTTGACAGGGTAAGTTGTTTCCAAGCAGTAACATGCTCAAACTTTTAATGGAGCCGAACCCTTTGGGAAGGGTCGGCCACTACCAAGTCACAAGAACAGGGACTAACGAATGTACTCCTAGACGTACAAGAAACACATTTTTCGATTCATAAATTCCTACGTGCTAAAATACAACATAATTTGTCGAATTTCGTGATTTTAAAAATTGTAATAAAACAAATTTTGACACTGACTTACATAACTTAAATTGGGGAATAATCCTTGATCAGGAGAATTTAGATGATAAAGTTCGTACATTTACAAGTTTTGTTTTGGGTCTTTTCGATACACATGCTCCGAGGCGCAAAGTTCGAGTGACTAAGCCTAGAGCACCATGGTTTACTGATGTTTTGCAGATTATGAAAAGGCACAGAAATATGCTGTTCGCGAAGTTTAAAAAAACTAGAAGGGTTCAGGACTGGGAAGCATACAAAGGAGCGAGAAATATGTTTACACAAGCAGTTCGTAGCGAGAAGAGAGCTTACTTGGATTTTGTCAGTGGGAATCAAAATAGTAAGTCTATGTGGCAGGCGCTTCATAATTTGAATATCTATAATAAGAAAAAGAACCATTTTACACCTCCTTCGCATCTGCAGGACCCCGACGAAATCAACTCATTTTTCGTTGATTCTGTGCTACAGATTTGTCCTGACGTTAATCCGGATACGATTTGTTACTATTCTGATAACAAGGTTACCGATAGTGTGTTTGAGGTCTCATTGGTTAGCGACGGCGATGTCATATCTGCCATCTTTGATACAAGGTCGAATGCTTCTGGAGCTGATCAACTTACGTTGCAGATGTTAAGACTTTGTTGCCCTCTCATCGTACCGTTTCTCACTCATATATTCAATATATCTATATTAGAGGATAAGTTTCCGTCCGATTGGAAGTTGGCCTTGGTATTACCTTTGCCCAAGGTGTCAAGCCCTAAGGATTACTCTGAACTGCGTCCAATTAGTCTTTTGAGTATTCTGTTTAAGATTTTGGAGAAAATAATTTTTAAACAAATCGTTAATTATTTTAATAATAATAACTTATTCTTTGAAGGTCAGTCGGGGTTTCGCAGGGGTTTTAGCACTGCAACAGTCTTGCTAAGCATTTTGGACGATATCCTCGGGGCGGGGGCGGATATAAAGGAGAGACAACTGCCTTGGTTCTTCTCGATTACAGCAAGGCATTTGACACGCTGGATCCCCGCTTGTTGTGTGCCAAACTTCATTATTATGGTTTTAAAGAGCGAACAATAAATTTATTAAAGGACTACTTGGCGGATAGATCACAGCGTGTGCTGATTAATCGCCGCGTGTCACAGAGTTTAGCTTTGGATAGAGACGTCCCTCAGGGGTCAATTTTCGGACCATTGTTGTTTGTCATTTATACAATGGATATGCATTGTTATGTTAATAATTGTAGGTTAATACAATATGCAGATGACAGTCAGATTTTAAGGAGCTTTAATAGTCTTAACGCATTACAGGCGGAACAGGAAATTAATTACTGTTTAAATTCGATGTTTACCTACTCTAATAACAATGATTTGAAGATAAATCCGAGAAAGTCGGCAGTACTGTATTTTGGAACAAACAGTGAATGGGCTTCGGCAAATTTCAATTTAAATATGGCCCAGGAGAGAATTCCGTTTGTTACTGAATATAAAAATTTGGGAATATTATTTGATAGTAAGCTCAGGTTTAGAAAGCAGGTTTCTTTGGTTGCTCAAAGGGCGTATTGTTCACTACGTAATTTATATAAGAATCGGCATATCCTCAATTTGAGCTTAAAAAATATTTGTGCAAGACTCTTGTCCTTTCTCACTCTAATTATTGTAATTTTGTTTACGGTCCGTGCCTGGATCTTATGTCGAAGTATAAGTTGCAAAAAATTCAAAACTCCTGTGTACGTTTTTATTTTTGGATGCAGGGGGAGGAATCATGTGAGTGGCAGGCTGAAGGAGCTGAAATGGTTGCGTATTAAAGATAGAGAAAGGCTACATCTGGGTTGCTTTTTGCATAGACTGTTGAGGGCCGGAGTGCCACAGTATCTGTGTGAAAGGCTGCATCATCGAAGTTCGGTGCATCAGCGTAATACTAGGTACAACGACCGCTTTCAAATACCTGGGCATCGTACAAGTGTGTTTAAACAGTCTTTCGGCTATACATCTGCTAAACTTCTAAACGAAATTCCTGAAGGTTTGCTTGCTCTGTCTGAACTATCTTTCAGAAGGCAGCTAAAGGAGATTTTATTTCAGACTTATTGACTGTTATTATTATGTCTCTTTTTTAGGGTAAGGTGGGGATCATGGTCTGTATATGAGTATCAATATGATGTAGAATTACAATGTTTTCCTTTTTTAGTTTAGAGTAACTAGAGTTTAAGTACTAATGGATACTTCTTAAATTATATTTGAGTTTGTATTTTTTATTTTATTTTTTGTATACTTTTGAGAACTCTCGGTTAACAACAGCACTGCTGCATTTCGCCGAGTATAAAATAATATATATATATATATATATATATATATATATATATATATATATATATATATATATATTGGCCACGTTTTTATTATAGAACGTTGGACGCCAGTATTATGTAAAAAAAAATTCTGATAATAATGTTTCTGTGCTGAGAACTTCTAACGAAAATTTATCTCTAATTAAATCTCCACAAAACTATATCTCCCGTTACTATAACGTTTGGCTAATTTGCATAAAAACCCCCTCGCAGTGTAGCAATCAACCCCTCCCTGCGCTTAGCCTCCTCGTTTAGACCATTCACGAGGTAAATATCTAGCCAAAACCCACAACTAGAAAATTTAAACTACTAGCACAATCACCTGCCCAGTCGCCCCATTAAGTTTTATAGGATATCACATTCAAACCACTACAGAGCTCAAACCGCTAGCTCTGTCTCAAGATAGGTTCGATCCCAATTTGATCTAGACTTTGAAAGAGCACCACCAAATTTTATTTACACGAAGCTGGCTTCAGAGGCGTGTTAAGTGGGTCAGAGATAAAAAAGAACTTGGAAAAAAAAAATGTATCGTTCCAATCTGCTATACAGTTGTTACCTGCCTTACCTAATAGAATAAAAAGAAAAATCCAGTCGAACTGTTGATTGGATACTTTATTCTAGAGTTCAGTCATTTTAGTACAATTAGAAAGTTTGTGTAGAGACAAAGCAAGTGGAAATTACAAGGCAAAGATCAGTAAGAAATTAAATGTACTCAGAAGTTACACTCGAGAAGTTGAAAATGGTGCTAAGATTTGCTCCTTACTCTCCACATGTTTCGAACATTTTTTAAGCTCTACTGATGCGTAGAATTTTTAAACATTTCAAAACAAGAAAAACAAATTAGTTTCTGTTTTTTTCCTGTTTTCTAACCAAAATAATATGTTTTACATTTACCTGTAAAAGAATTTTTAACTATGACTGTGTTGTTGATTTGACTGTGTTGATATTTTAAACGTTTTCAAAAAGTAATGTGAAAATAATAATGTTAAAAAAGTGCTTTTGTTATTTTAACGACATGATTGTTTTGTGTAGTTTAATATTATTCAAGAAAAAGGAAAAAATTTAACATTTTTTTTATTATTAAATGTATGTAAATTCGGCAATATTCCCCTTCCCTTAAACAACGTGCATGTACAAAAATTACTTACTTACACATTATTGTTGTGAGCTACAATTTAAAATAATTTTTCTGCAAGTGCTATTGATTCAAGAAGATATCGGTTTGAACATATTAAACGATTTTTATAACATATATATATATATATATATATATATATATATATATATATATATATATATATATATATACTAGCCGGGCCCGCGGCTCCGCTCGCGTGGACTTGATTCACCACTATCGTCACTGCTTATTCCTTATGTTACCCAACGTAATAAAATATCTCCCATTATTTCTCGTTATTTCCCAATATTTCTCCTTATTTCCCATTATCTCTACATAATTTCCATTATCTAGGCTTATCTCTGCTCATCTCCCATTATTTCTCCTTATCTCCCATTATTTCTCCTTATCTCTCATTACCTCACCTTATTTCCCATTATCTAGGCTTATCTCGACTTATCTCCCATTATTTCTCCTTATCTCCCATTATTTTTCCTTATCTCCAATTATTTCTCCTTATCTCCCATTATTTATACTTATCTCCCATTATCTCACCTTATCTCCCATTATCGAGGCTTATCTCGACTTATCTCCCATTATTTCTCCTTATCTCCAATTATCTCACCTTATCTCCCATTATCTAGGCTTATATCGAATTATATAGAACATATGTATAAATTTATAAAAACACGTAAATCGGATAAGTGGTTCTCGAGTGATAAGCGCAATAACGGACAGACAGACAGACAGAGAGATGTTGCATTTTATATATATTGTATTCTTTGCTACATGATATTGTTCCATATTTAATGCTTTAGGGAGTGTATTGCAAGAGAACGCGCTAGCGGCAAACTTTTCTCCGACTTAATTCGCTATTATCATCACTGCTTATTCCTTATGTCACCTAATAAAATGTAGCCTATAACCTGGCCAGAGAACATACGTATGGTTTAAAAAAAGCACGTAAATCGGATAAGTAGTTCTGCAGTGATAAGCACACTAACGGACGGACAGACAGACAGACAGACGGACAGAGAGACATTGCATTTTATATATATTATAGATATTCTCTGCTACATAATATTGTTCCATATTTAATGGTTTGGACTGTGTATTGTAAGAGAACGCGCTAGCGGCAAACTTTGTCCGACCTCATTTACTATTATTGTCACTGCTCATTCCTTATGCTACCTATCGTAATAAAATATAGCCTATAACCTGGCCGGAGAAGATATGTATGTTTAAAAAAAAAAAAGTACGAAAATCGGATATGTGATTCTCCAGTGATAAGCGCACTAACGGACAGACAGACAGACAGAATACGTTGCATTTTATATATATTATAGATGTAATAAAATATATACCTATAACCTGGTCAGAGAACATATGTATGAATTTAAAAAATCACGTAAATCGGATAACGGACAGACAGACAGACAAACATTGCATTTTATATATATTATAGATATAGATTATTTTTTATTATTATATAACCTGGCCAAAGAATATATGCATGAATTTAAAAAAAAGACAGGTAAATCTGATAAGTGGTTCCTGCGTGATAAACGCACTAATGGACAGACAGACAGAGAGACATTGCATTTTGTATATATTATAGATTATACATATACAGATACATAATATGGTTCCATATTTAATGGTTTAGGCTGTGTATTGCAAAGGCACGCGCTAACGGCAAACTTATTTGCGACATCATTCACTATTTTACGTCACTGCTCATTCTTTATGCTACCTATCGTAATAAAATATAGCCTATAACCTGGCCAGAGAACATATGTATGTTTTAAAAAAAAAGTACGTAAATCGGATAAGTGGTTTTTCAGTGATAGGCGCACTAACGGACAGACAGACAGACAGACAGACGTTGCATTTTATATATATTATAGATGTAATAAAATATATATCTAAAACCTGGTCAGAGAACATATGTACGAATTTAAACAATCACGTAAATCGGATAAGTGGTTCTCGAGGGATAAACGCACTAACGGACAGACAGACAGACAGAGAGAGGTTGCAATTTGTTTATATTATAGGTATAGATTATTATTATTATTATATAACCTGGCCAAAGAATATATGTATGAATTTAAAAAAGACGTAAATCGGATAAGTGGTTCTCGCATGATAAACGCACCAGTGGACAGACAGACAGACAGAGAGACATTGCATTTTATATATATTATAGATTCTAGATATTCTCTACTACATAATATTGTTCCATATTTAATGGTTTAGACTGTGTAGTGCAAGGGAACGCGCTAGCGATAAACTTTTTTCCGACTTCATTCACTATTATCGTCACTGCTCATTCCTTATGCTACCTATCGTAAATAAAATATAGCCTATAACCTGGCCAGAGAACATATGTATGTTTTAAAAAAAAAAAAGTACGTAAATCGGATAAGTGGTTCTCCAGTGATAAGGTCACTAACGGACAGACAGACAGACAGAAAGACGTTGCATTTTATATATATTATAGATATATATATATATATATATATATATATATATATATATATATATATATATATATATATATATGTATATACATATATATATATATATATATATATATATATATATATATATATATATATACAGTGTCACATTAGATAAATATATTCGGAGAATGATTGTCAGCAAAACTCATTAAACTTTATATCAACGAAACTTCAATATTAATTTTGTGTATTACATTTCAAGACGCGCATTCCCATTTTGTGAATATCATAAACATACTAATATTAGGTATAACCCGGTTTCTGTTTATATTTGAACAGAACAACCTTTGTACATTCTTTACGTTGCTTTTATTTTAAATGCAAAATTTAATTTTAGTAAAAAAATATATTATAATATAAAAACCTGGAGTAAAATATAAACAAAAACTAAGGCTTTCATTTTAAAAACAGAAAACATTCAAAATTCTAGTACAAAACTAAAATATTGAGAGTTATATGGCTAATATGATAAAAAAAGAATACATTCATTTAAAAATAAAGTACCGTTTTTAAATACCTAAATATTTCAGAACTGCATAGATATGTTCATTTTAACTAATTTGTAAGTAGAATATTGTATAAAAATGTGTCTGAATTATAAGTATAACATTTATTATTTTAGGATTTTGCAATCTTTGATACAAGTTTATTATAAAATTTTTTACCAAATCATTAAGTGGGTTGTCAAATGAAAACACAAGTTCAAAAATATATGTGATGTAAGACTTGCGGACACTTTTATTTGTATTATTTTAAAATAATGGTCGAAAACCCCTGTCCACCTACCCTATCTCGAAAAGTACTGATCAAAAAATTTTGAAAAAACTCAGGAATATTCTCCATAAAGTGTAGATTGATAGAAAATTATCATGAGTACATTACCTATATAATTTATCTGGTATATAAAAAAAATTCAAGGTTATCAGTTTTCAACAAAAATCGGAAACAAACTTTGGTGAAAACTCATTTGGGATGTGCTTTGTGAAGTTATTGATCATTTTACACCTCTGTTAAAAAAAAATATTTTAAAAGTCGTACGGAACACTAATTGCGCATTTCGATAGTAATAATAATAATAAATTTATTTGCGATAAAAACCGACATAATACAAATACGTGAATGTTAAAAGAGAATAAATAGATATAAATTAATTATCGCGTTAGGTCTTATGGATCTGTACGTAGAAAATTTAACTGATTGACACTCTGGTGTCAAACTATATAGAAGTTAACAAAAAAGGGGAAAAAATTGGAAGTTCTGTACGACAAACTACAAGGAAGAAGTTGTTTCCTTTTTCTAAAAATAATGAGCATATTAATATAATAAAAAAGGAAATAAAAAATAAAACTTGAATGTTTTGAGCAAAGTTTTCTCATACCAAGGAAAAGTAATTTATAATATATTATGTATATAACAGAAAATACTAGTTCATATTTTTTACTTTATAACATATTTAAATGCAACATGCATTAATTTTTTTATGTGATTATAAACATTATAAATATAAGACTGAAAAATTGATAAGAAAATAGAACAGTAATAAAAAAAGTGCCGAAGATATTTACCAACTACTTCCCTTGTAAATATGCAGCTCTAAAATAAACACTGAATCTTACTTGCAAGCACTGCAACTCAGTATTTTATACAGAAATTACTTTTTAGTGAGATAATAATAAAAAACATGTCCATTATTACAATATTATGTAAACTATACAATGTTTAACGACCTCCATATTTCAACTCTTTTTCTTGTTACAATTGTCAATTATGAAATTAATTTTCAGACTGTTAAACTTCAAAAAACCTAAAAATATATGCAACAGAAATATCTACGAAGCAATCTCTCTAACCTTCTACGTCACACTTTTAACCCCTTAAATATTTTTCTATAAATAATATGGTTGAGAAAAGGTAGTGGGAATCAAGACAGGAGTAAAAGAAGCTCTGTTTCGCAACATTTTGATTCTTTAATTGAGTCTTTATCATGCCATCAAATATTGCATCAATTGTCTTTATATGGTAGACATAACAAAATTTTTATTCCTCGTATACACCACTATTACAAGTACATTTTAAATTAGAGTAAAACAAGGTACACATTACTACACATAATATTATTCATATTGTATGGTAATGTGCCCTTAATAATTGTTTTACTTTATTTTAATTTAAACTCTAATTATAATAATGATGTATACAAGGAATAAATGTTTTATTACATCTACTAAGCTTTATAAAAACAATTGATGCAATATTTGGAAGATTATTAAAGATTCAGATTAAGAATAAAAACATCACACACACAGAGTGTATTTTACTATTATCCTCATTCTCACTACCTTCTACCAATTATTTCCCCGTTGAGGAAAATATACTTAAAATTTGTCTATTACAGCAACCAAAAAAACCTGGAAAAATTCTCATAATACTATTGAAATAATATAAAATTTAACCACTCCAAGCTCTTTTACCCCCTTTTCATGTCAAGATTGGAAGTAATGACAAAATAATTTAATTTCCAGATTCCGTGACTTCGAAAACCAATCCAATCGAAACTCCTTAGATCAAAATTTTACTTGAAAATAAGATTGACAGTCATTGCCGTACACCTGAGATAATATAGCCACATTTTTTCACAATATATTACGTAATTTTCATGGTTAGAATAATAACTTAAAAAGACACCCTAATATATAAGGGGGTCATTCATTTAACGGGATTATCAAGATTAATATATATTCAACGGTACCAGGTAATTACTGGTTAACGCCAAAAGGTGCGCTTAAAGGTAGACACACATATATATGAAGCAACTCCTCTAACCACCCCTTTAAATCCCAATTTATTTTACTATAAGGTTGTAACATTCATTTTTTCCTAGATTTTAAGATCATGTTACAACATTGTTTGTCTTTCTATATTTTATATTTTATTACATTTTTATATTTATTGTAGTGATTTCAATTTTTGAGCAGTGTAACTTAAAACAGTGATTTAAATTTTTGAACAGTGTAACTCAACCGTGTATAACATGTTGCTGACCCAACTTATTTAGTTTGCATTGATTTTGCGTCCCGGAAGTGAGCCATTTTAAAGACTTCACTTTGAAGAAGGGGTAAAAGATATATAAACGGCCAGATGGAGTTTTTAAAGGCTTTTTCCGCCAGTATGCCGTAGTAGCTTTTTTCTTCCGTCATGCTGTAGTGGTTTTTTTCCACCAGCAGCTTATGGAAAACATACAAGGAAAAACCAATCCGTAAGTCAGTAGTACACCAGCTTAAATATCTCACGTCCAGTCTACAAGTGTGTTTCTAACGACTACTCAACACGTGTAATTCGCGGAGTTAATTTTTCAAATTTTTAGATCGTGTTTTTTTTAAAAGCCTTTTGTTTTTTTACACGTAGAATCAGTAATTCACAGAACTCTAGTCTAAATGTGTACACTCTTATAGCCTAAGGGATTTTTATTCAGTTAATGTAATTTTAAAAGTGTAATATCTGTAAGGATTCTTATTTTGTCAATATTCTTTTCCCTGTGTTAATGCAGCCTTTTACTAAACTACCCGTTTTTTCTTTCAGGACGCAACGGTTGTACCATATTAAAATTTCTTTCAACAACTACATAACTCTTCAGTATTTTTTCATTTTTTGAGCTGAAGTTAGATTGTTTTTAGTCTACAATGAATGGTGCCCAAAAACAGTAAAACCACATTTTAAATAACTATAAAGACTATTTTTAAAAGGGGTACAAAAATTACGAGTACTTTGATCTCCAAGTACATGAACATGATGATAGAACTTTTCACAAAAAAATTATTTATTATAGTATTGTAACTTTTGAACTGTCCTCAGTTTGAGGCATCTCTTTTTGTACCCTGTGAGAAGTTGTTTGTCCCACGCTTGAGCGCAATTTTGTAACATTGGAACTTGCCCGCACGTTGTGGTGTCATTTTGTAGCCTATGAAAAAGTGTTTAATTGCGCCCCACGTACACTGCGTCATTTTGTACCGTTTGAATATTGGACGCCCCAAGCTTGAGCACAATTTTCTTGCAGCCCCGCTTTAATTTCTGATAATGAATTGAGTGAAACCTGATTTTAAAGGAACTAAAGAAATTAAAGAAACACTAGCTCAGTTTTCTTTGGTAGAGAGATATGGGTAAGAGATATTTGTCTTACGTCTTTTTGGAATTATTTTCTATTTTTTTTAAAAAGCCTCAGTTGTACAAGTTTTTTGGGCACCACTCATTTTAAAATAGAAAGGATTTAACTTCAGCTAAAAAAATGAGAAAAAACTGAAGTGTTTTATGGATATTACTAAAAAGAATTAGTCTAGTACAACTTATCCTGAAAAGAAAAATAAGTATTCAGTGAGACACTAGCTTTAATCAACAAAAAGAAAATTTATTCATGTTTTAAAATGAAAAGTTCTAACCTTTACAGTTTTACCTAACAAATTCTAGCCTAACTAGTAGTTGTTACATTAAAATTTTAGACTATTATAACCCCCGAAGACGAGAAATCGTGCTTTACACTTCACTTTTTAGTCTGTTTTACATTGCAGTTAAGGCACTACTCTCGAATAAGTCTATTGAAGGGAGTTTTGTTGACTTACTGTTTTTTATTCCTGCTGTGATCGACTACGCCCGATTTCACACTTTTTCTTAACAAACACTTAGAAAGCCCACTACGGCTTTTATTGAAGAAACTGGTACTTTTACTTAGCGGCTCTGGTGAAAATTAGCCTACTTCGGCTAGATGGAAAATAGCCTCTCGGCTAGACGGTACTGCCTGGCTGCGGCTAGATGGAAAACAGCCCGGCAGCGGCTTGATGGTACTGCCTGGTTGCGGCTAGATGGAAAACAACCTTGGTCGGCGGCTAGATGGAAACGACCTTGGTCGGCGGCTAGATGGAAACGACCTCGATTCAAGCTCTGCCGAGCCTTAAATAAACCGAGCGACTTTTTCCTGCAATATCGCGACGCTCGAATCAAAACTGCGGATCAAATATTTCACCAATCGCGCGCGGCGGTAGGTTCGGTCAGGAACCCGCACAATACAGTATATACCGAACGTCTTGGAACTCCTGTTTAATATACCGTTCGATACAAAAATGAAAATAAGTACAATTTGAAATGGAAAAATCAGTAACATTACATGGTCTTAAAATCTAGGAAAAAATGAATGTTACAGTATAATCTAAAAACTAGTTTCCCAATATTTCTTCGTCCATAGCAACTAATGCGGCGTTAATATTTTTTTTATTCCTGTTAAGACGTATCTTTAACGTAAGCAGATGCCTATAAATAGCTGTTAAATTATTTCCATAGTGTTTAGTACGGACGTGACATCTGATTCTTAGTCTAAAAATAATTTGACTGTATCATCAAAAATAAATATGCTAGGACAACCCACACGTATTACAAAATCCATTGCTATGTCATCATATTCTTCATCATAACACGTACATATTACTTCTTGCGATTTGCTTGTAACAAATTTGCAATTTTCAGAATATTTTTGTTTTTTTGTGTCAATATTTTGGTTCAAATATTGACCTAAACGAATATATTGTAATTCGTCATAATAAAAGATATTTCTACCCAACTTGTTTCAAATAACACAATAACTTTTTCATAAGTGCTAAATAACCTATTTTTAAATAACCGAGTTTACTAGTCCATTTTTTAGGAAATGAGATATTGTTTAAAAATCAACCATTTCATTCTCGCGTCACTATTATGATTCAGATCTATCTTATTATTTATAACTGTCTACATAGTCGAAACGAGTTTTAGGGTCGAACATTTTAAAACGAAATTTGACTTGAAATAACAAAAAAAAAATATAGTTTCTAAATTTATAGGTAAATGTAGCCTCCACTTCTTAGTATTTGCTTCATTCTTACGAATATGTTACAGGCTAGATTAGAATATGGTTAATTGAGAAGGGCGTTGAAAATTTTTGGCAAGATTAGGTTAGTTAGTATTTTTTATGCTTAATTGATGATTTTTTTCAAACCATACCGAACTCAAATGTAACTAAAAATTGTCGTCTTTTAAGAGAATGTGGTGATTATAATTTAACTTCTTATTTGATAACTACCTCATGTGTTTTAGTACGTCGAATAGATGATAATACTGTTTTTATTGATTCAGAATCTTGACTTAAAATAACATTTTTAATGATTCTAAGGTTAACCAGCCTTTAAGTATTGCATTTCAGACGTATTTCTTTTGCTTTGCAAACGCATATTTCATTGGATTTTACTGAAGAAAACACGGTATATGCATAATTTTTGGGGCCGACGCTGACAAACTCTGAAACTTCCGCAGCCGTAACATTCCACTTCATCTGTCAAGTCGTCAATAAAATCATCGGCAGGAAGCTCGCTTTCTCTATTTCCAGGAACAAAAATTACTGCATCCATATCGTAGTAAAGGACACATTCTCCGAGCATATCCAAATAACCACAAAAGTTTTAATCTCGCTTGTGCTGTGGTATATACTACTAACACTATGTTTACAGAAGTATTCGGTTTATAGCTTTCTTCTTTGAACTCATAATTTAGTAATAATGTTACCTCACTAACAGGAAAAATATTGACGTTTAATTTAAAGTTAGTCATTATCGCAACAAATTCTCAACAGAACTGATTACACAGGTCAACATTTGATCTAAAAAAAAAAACTCGGAGCGGTATGGTCCTTATGGGGTTTTTGGGGTCGCTGATTACGATGAGCGGGTTGGTTAACCTTCATCACATCAGATTCAAGGTCATTTGAAGGTCAAATAGAGAAAAAACCGTAGGAAAAATCTGAAAAAATTCATGCCTATGTTTTTGAGGTCCCTGAGTCTGAATCCGTAGTTTGTTTGACCTTACACCTTTTCCCAGAGGTCATTTGAAGATCAAATAGAGACAAAACGTAGGAAAAATCTGAAAAAATTTATGCGTATGTTTTTGAGGTTACTGAGTCCAAATCCGTAGTTTGTTTGACCTTACGCCTTTTCCCAGAGGTCACTTGAAGGTCAAATAGAGAAAAAAACCGTGGAAAAAATCTGAAAAAATTCATGCGTATGTTTTTGAGGTCCCTGAGTCCGAACCCGTAGTTTTGTTTGACTCAAGCCGCCTTTCAGAGGTCATTATAGATCATTTCATCATCAGTTTATGTTTATTTGAAAAATATGTATGGTCATTTTGCGTTGTTAAATTTAATTTTGTTTTTATCGTACACTTGCGAAGCATACAGAGGTTAAGTTACGGTACATTTTTATTGATTATATCTTATACATATTATTTTACATTTACGTTAATATATCACAATCAAAAATGTCTTTTATGCTGCTCGGTCATTACAAGGGAATTAATATGTGAAATATAAGCTAAATAATGGCAGGTAGACTTATGCAAGCAAATGTTTTAATACTGTTTAAAGGTACTTATAACTTAAAATATTGTTCATATCAAAAATAGACTATACAAATATTTTGACTAGTTTTGTGACTATGAAATAGACTTTTAAAATCTAAAAAAAAATTTGACCTAATTTTTGTACTCTCGATGTTCGTTCCATATATCTAGTAAATTTAAAGTCCAGCCCGACTGTGTTTCTTGAGGTATAAATGAAACATTGTGCGCTATGTTATGTTTAAATTTCGTTTTATAACTCAATTCCCAATACATTTCAAATTAATAATTCTAATGTTGAACAACCTTGTTATCAAGTAACCCTTAATCTGTATACTTCAATACTTAATCCTTGTCGACAAAGAAACTCTAATACCCAATACCTTTGAACCCAATAACTTACTTGTACAGTAATCCTTATATCTACTTATACTCTCATATTGTCTTATATAATACCTCAATGCGTAAGTTAACTACTAAAACTGATTCGGCTCATACTTCGTAAAGAGTCTCGAGTGTCCAAGTAGATTTTCGAAATCGCGCAGTCAGTATTTAATATGAATTAAGCATAAAGTTTGCTTCTTTTAGTATTTATCAAAGCATGTTTGAAGTACTACTCTAAACGAGAACGCTTTCGTTTCTCGTGAAATGATCTTCGACTTGCTTTTCTTTTATGAGATTTATTTGATTCTGGCTTCAGGCTCCAGCAATAATCTGCCAACAGGTTTATCCCCCAAACCCCTTGATACCTTTTTTCAAATTCACTCAAGTCTTTGTGCATCCTTTCTCCATGTTCTTCGCTAAAATCTCCGAGATTTTCAGGGAACCAATCAAGGTGTGAATGGAGAAAATGCAGTTTCAGACTCATTAAACACCCCATTTCTTTATAATTTTGTACTAAATTTCCAACAATATTTTTGTAATTAGGCTCTTTATGATTTCCAAGAAATTTAGTCGTCACCTCTTTAAAACTTTGCCATGCTGCTTTTTCTTTGGCATTCATTTTCCTCTCAAATGCATCATTTTTTAGGAGGTCTCTTATTTGTGGTCCAGTAAATATGCCCACTTTTATTTTAGCTTCAGAAAGATTAGGTAGCACTTTAAAAATATGCATGAAAGCAGGACCTTCGTTTCGGCTCATGGCCTTGACAAGTTGCTTTGCAATACCTAGTTTGACATGCAAAGGTGGAAGTAGGACCTTATTGGTTGATATCAAACTTGGACCTATGATGTTTTTTTCACCTGGAATTAATTCTTGTCTCAACGGCCAGTCTTTCCTCACATAATGCTCATCTCGAGTCTGACTATTCCACTCACAAATAAAGCACGGATAAGAAGTGTTTCCAGATTGCTGTCCCAGTAATATTGTAAATATCTTTAAGTCCCCACAAAGTTCCCACTGGTTTTGATCGTAAATCAATTTTTGCAATAGCAACTCAAAATTATGGTATTCTTCATCCAATACAACAGAATGAGCGACTGGTAAAGGGGCATAAATATTTCCATTATGTAACAAGATAGCTTTTAAGCTTCTTTTTGAAGAATCTATAAACAGTCGCCAATCACTTGCTGTGTATTCTATACCGTATTCTTGCACTAAGCCTTCAATATTATGGCAATAGACTAGATTATTCATTTTAGTAAAATATTTTCTGCATGGACGTTCTCTCGAACGATAGACAGAAATTTTTGTTCCTGTGGATAGACAATTTTTTTCTTTTAGCCTAGATTCTAAAAGCTCTGATCTATCTTTCGAGAGTCCCCAGTCTCTGCACAGATCACTTAATTCGTTTTGATTAATTGTTTTGGCTTCCGATATATAATTTTCCTCAACATCTGATTCTTCTGTGCTGAAATTTTCTCTTTCTTCGTGTTCGAATGTTTCATCTGGCATATCTTCATCAGTTACCACTTCTTGTCCCAATTCATTAATTTCCATGATATGATCAGAATTTGTTTCAATAAGAACTGGTAAAGTCACAGATGTTACACGTGTATATGAAATAGAATCCTTATTCTTTCGGTTGTACCCTTTCAAGTTTGTTAAGCAGAAGTAACAGTCGGTGGTATGGTCTGTTGGGGGTCTCCATATCATTGGCCGAGAAAATACCTGGTTGTTAATTCTATATAGAACATTGCGGCATTTATGACATATAGATTTTGGTGTGTAAGAGTTATCCAATGAGCTTGTATCAATATGATAAATTTGGTGATATTTTACTTTTAACGAATCTGAAAACATGAATTTCTTTTGTGGAATATACTCCCCACAAACAACACAAAAATTGTCGAGTTTAATGGAACATGACGAATTTCTTGTAGTATTTGACTCTACAGAGGCCAAGTTTCCCACCAATGTAGAGCTACGGTCGCATGATGACGACGCCTGCGGGCCCGCTTTCCCACCCTGACCAGCCGCCGATTCTGGGTTTTCGGGACCCTGTCTCGCAATTTTTTTTGGAGTAGTTGCCATGACGGCATAAACGCCGTAACCCAGGGACTTCGCCGGATAGTGAGACAACTCCGTTGCCCACCGTCACCACGTGGAGGTGCCCTGGGTGCAACTACACCTTAATACTGGAGTTTAAAGCGAGACTGAGCTAAATTTATAAAAAAGAAGAGAATAAATAATTTCGCGAGAAATGAAAAAAAGCATTTTATTGTCAAAGTAAAACTCCAAATATATATACAAAGATACTTAAAATGACCACCGTATATCTTTTGAGCATAAGATCATGCAGGATTTGAACTGAATGATCTGAAAAAATAATAGATGAATTTTTTCAGATTTTTTCCACGATTTTTTCTCTATTTGACCTTCAAATGACCTTGAATCTGACGTGATGAAGGTTAACCAACCCGCTCATCGTAATCAGCGACCCCAAAAACCCCATAAGGACCATACCGCTCCGAGTGTTTTTTTTAGATTAAATGTTGACCTGTATCATCGTAGTCTGTGATTAGTTTCAAGTTTGACCCAATTTCTCCCAAAAGCTACTAAGCATAAGTGTGGCAAGTGATTAATTTTTTTCATTCGTATAAAACTCTAATTGTATAACGTCTTTCTCTAGAAAGTATTTATATAGGCTTATTTTTGCTCCAATGTATAACAATATGCGGCCCAACCTAAATATTCTTATTTTATTTTAATATTGATATTCATCATTTCTACGAAAAGCCCTCCAGGCTATGTAACAATTTGAAAGTTAGTATTCAAACTTTTAAAAAAATCGATGTCCTATAATTTTACATTTTAGGTGATAAATTCTCAATATTTATAGCATTCGTCTTCGGGTCGACAGGGGATATTTCTAAATAGTACTGACTTTTTAAAAATCAGATGACATCTTTTGTACCTATATTTTAGGATTTTCAAGAACTTTTCAAAACAACATTAGTTTTTTAGAAGCGAAATATTTTGAGCTCTTAATTTTAGCAAGTCTTAACGGAGCCTTAACGGTGCTTACATATGTGCATGTAGGATCTTTATGAGCTTCCGTCAGTACGAAACACTGCTTTGGATAGAGAGGGCGATCACAACTACGTCAGCTCTAGAAAAATCGAGATACATTTTGATCCGTTTGCAGGATACAGCTAAACTATAAAAATATGTTACATTATTTAACTACGTCAGAATAAGCGATATTCAACTTTATTTAAAGAAAGTTGGAATTTAAGTTTTAAGAAAAAGCTTTTTAATTATTATGCCTACAAGAACCTTCAACGCAGTTTCCATGGCCGAAATATACCCAATACGATGACGATCATACTGTATTTGTTATAAATTGTAGTCACCAACACGACACTATTAAAAATTCTGTTGTTTACATGAAAATAGAATTTGAAACAGTTTACGCCTTAATTATTCACGACGCTTCTCTTTGTTAAAAGGCAACCGTAAAAATGTTCTCAGTACCCATGAAATATTGAATTATTATGTCCTTATAATTAATTGTTTTAGCATACCAGTAAATGTCTAAAAATTATTTTGAAATAAAATATATTTTTAATTAAGATTTTCCTTTTATTTCTATTAATAGGTAAGGTAATTATTGTAACTAACCAGTAATTATCTAATCAAAATTTCATTAAGATTAAGACGTTCAATTGCTAATTAATCCTAATTAGTGAAATTAATATTGAATAGCTCGAATTTACGCATAATTATCGTGAATAACGGGAAATAAAAACTGATCTAATTAACCTATCTAATCCCGATTAGCACCAAACGTGGATTAAAACGCGAAATAATAATAAAAAAAAGCGAATAAACGCGGACTAAAACGTGAATAAACGTAAATTAATACTTTATTAACGTGAACAAACGCGGATTGCAACGCAAAAGGCAGTTATCTCAATTGATTTAATCGCGGATACTCGTAAATGGTAGGTAGAGTGGTGTGTGTTCATGACACCCATTGCCTACTTCTATATATATATATATATATATATATATATATATATATATATATATATATATATATATATATATATAGGGTGTTATAAAAGTCACTGCATATATTGAAAGAGATGACTCTTAGGCTCAAGTAGAAGCACATTCAATACTTTTTTCAAATTTTGATTTTTTTTTTTTAAAAAGACAAAACTGTATTTTACCAAATTATTTCCGAAGTTAACCAGTCCATAAAAGGAGACTATTTACAATAAAGCAAATAAAACTCCAGAGGAAAAAAAAAAGAAATAATTTCTTGGTAACGAGCAAGAACAGCTGACAGAGAAGAGCTGGGCAAATCCTACTTCATTCTGAAAGAATCGTAAGTTAAAATATATTAACATTGAAAGTTGATTTTCCACCGTTCAGAAAAAACTCAAAACGTTTTAAGATTAAAAAGGCAGAAACAAATCGGCGCAATTATAAGTGGAGAAAGAGGCCTCATGTTGTGCTAGTGTGGCTGGACAGGTTGCGCCACCAATACTTCTATTCAACAGAATGAAACAAAATCCTGAATTGAAAAATAGCACACCTTCTGAGAGTGTTGTCACCATTTTACACACATTATATTAACTCAAACTGATTTTTAAAATGGTTGAAACTTTTTATAAACATCGTAAAGCCAACCCCTGAAAATAAAGTGTTACTTCTACTTGATGGGAATACAACGCTGGAAGCGTTAAACATACCAAGGCTAATGGGATGTAATAATGTTACAACTGCTAGGCTTTACTACTCATGGCTTCAGCCACTAGACGTCTTTTTTTTAAACCTATGAGGAATTATTATATTCAAGCCACAGAAAAATGATTGAGGACAAATCCAGTTCGTCAAGTAACGCAATATAAAGTTGCAAATTTATTTGCAGAAGCTTACCAAAGAGCTGCTATTATTGGCATTATTGTGAACGGATTTAAGCGGCTGGAGTTTCGCCCGTGGACAAAAACATCTTTCCCGAACATTTGTTTAAAACAGGTGAAAATATAAATGTTCTCTCTCAAACAAACTGAAGTAATAAAACACATTGATCTTACAAGACGCTTCTTTTATATCAATAATGAAAAACAAGCAAATTACTAAGCAACCTAATGTCTCCGAATAGATTGCCACATTTAAATAGTGAACCGTGTACTTCGAGAGCTTTAAAAAAATTATGAAATCTTTATGCCAATAATTAATATTAGAAAGTAATTATTTTATATGGTAACAATTTTTAGAATAGTTTCTTATTATTAAATTTGTTTAGGAAGCCTGTTCAAATGTATAGTAATGTGTGATTGTGATTCAAGCTTTTTATTAAAAAAATTTTTACAGCAGACTAAATTAAAAAATTACCCTGATTTTAATAAAAATAGCCAAAGTACCTTCCCAAGAAATACAAAGAATAATAGTCATTAAAGGATACACATCCGGAAATGACTGAAAGATTATGGGATACATAAGGACTGGTATGCCAACTATGCAGAATACCAGCAAGCCGCAAGGCCTTACAGTGGACGAATGTACTAAAAAGCACCGTGTATTCACTGAACTTAAAAACTGTAAAGCAACCTTGTAAATTTTTTTAAATTTAAATTTGTCATTCTGATTAACGCTTCGCGATATTGTGCAGTTTTATGGTACACCAGTGGCGACATGAAAAAATATTCATGTCACCATTTCTTTAGGGTCGATTTTTTCCTTTATTATTGAGATCTGTTATTTAAGGTCAATTTTCTGCAGTCCGTCTTCCTACAATGAGGCGACAGTTCCAATATATGCAATGAATATGCAGTGAATATATATATATATATATATATATATATATATATATATATATTTATATATATAGAGAGAGAGAGAGAGAGAGAGAGAGAGAGGGAGAGAGAGAGAGAGAGAGAGAAGGGGGGGGGGGGGATGGGGGGGGGGGGGAGAGAGGGGAGGGGAGAGAGAGAGAGAGGCCTTACAGTGGACGAATGTACTAAACAGCACCGGGTATTCACTGAACTTAAAAACTGTAAAGCAACCTTGTAAATTTTTTTAAATTTGAATTTGTCATTCTGATTAACGCCTCGCGATATTGTGCAGTTTTATGGTACACTAGTGGCGACATGAAAAAATATTCATGTCACCATTTCTTTAGGGTCGATTTTTTCCTTTATTATTGAGATCTGTTATTTAAGGTAAATTTTCTGCAGTCCGTCTTTCTACAATGAGGCGACAGTTCCAATATATGCAGTGAATATATATATATATATATATATATATATATATATATATATATATATATATAGAGAGAGAGAGAGAGAGAGAGAGAGGGGAGGGGGGGGGGGGGGGGGGAGAGAGAGGGGGGGGAGAGAGAGAGGGGGAGGGAGAGAGAAGAGTAGTCTTGACAGACTAGTTAAACAGCATCATTTCTGTTTCCGAAGTGGAAAATAGAATAGTATCGTCAGCATATCGCAAATTACTGATCTTACGGCCACCTATAGATACACCTCCATCACATCCGTCAAGTGCAGCTCTCATGATGTGCTCTTTATATATGTTGTGTAAAGTATTGGCGACAGGATACATCCCTGTCTTACCCCGGCCTCCACTCCAAAATCGGAAATTTCAAATCCATCAACTTTAACATTAGCTATATTTGCTTCACATAGGGCTCTGACAAGTACTATCAGATGTTGAGGCACCCACATTTCAGTTCGGATATTCCAAAAATGATCCCATTTACTCATATCGAAGATTTTTCGGTAAACAACAAAGCAGAGATACAGGGAGACGTTGTATTCTCTGGCTTTTTCGACAATCTGGGGCATATTATGGATTTGCTGTCTTGTACCCTTTCCCTTTACGAACCCAGCCTGTACATCAAGTATCTGATAATCTAAGTGAGTCTCTGATGTACCTTGTTGGTGTGCGACATCAGAGCGATGAATATGTACTTCTCACAATTTTTGCTAGAGCCTTATTATTATAAAGCGGGGCAAAAGTTAATCTTGACCAGTCAGTGGGCCATTGCCCGAGACACCATATCCTGCGACGTATTTCTAAGTATATCTGTATAACCGCTCCTCCACTTAAAAGGACCACTTCTGCCGAAATACGATCAGGACCACATGAATTTCCTTTTTTAAGTTTTTTAAAAACTTATACTAGTTCAGGTTGTAAGGTCTGTTCTGGGTCTTTATAAAGATTTTCGCAAAACTGTTTTCAAGTATCTAGGATTTTGTCGTTGTCTGCCATATCCTCGCCGTTCTCATTCTGTAGCATCCAATGATTGCGACTGAACTGTCGCGTGATTTGTTTTATATTGGTAAAAAGCTCTTTTACCTCATTTTAATTGGCTTGACTCTATTTCCTAACATCTGTTGGCATAATAGTTCTTTTTGTCACGTCTGCATGCACTTTGTATATGCCTTTTTAAGTCTGTTAATATTTATTTTTGTTTGCTTTGTCATCCGGCCACTTTTTTACTATTCTTCTTTTTTCAATTAAATAAAAGGTTCTTTCCAAAATCCACCGTTTTTTTTTGCAATTCCTTATTCTGGGTTTGTTCTACAGCTTAGCTTTTATTTTATATTTGTCTAAAGTTCTTCTGAAGTAAAGGTGTCGCCAATATTGTTTATTGAGTCTGGGTGAGAGATTAGTATTTCTATCGACGATAAACTTTTTTAGAGTTTTTCTATTTGATGCCGACAATTTAAGTTTAAATTCGGCTTTCAGCAATTAAAGATCCGAGTCGCAAACTACCCAGAGACATGTTTTCGAATCTCTGACGGAAGTTCGCCATATTGAATTTACTAGCACAAAGTCAATCTGATTTTTATATAGACCATTTGGAGAAACCCATGTATGATGTTGGAAAAAGAATTTACGATGGTGAGAGAGTTTTCAATCGCAAATTGCAGCAGTCTTTCACCTCTTGCATTCCGCTCGCCAATGCCATGTCTACCAACTGCTGCCCTAGCATGGTGATCTTCACTGGTTCTCCCAATTTTCGCATTGAAATTGCCAAAGGACTATTGTCATTGCTAACTTCGGTATAATCGACAAAATGGTTTCGAGTTTCTGGTAGAAATCTTCTATTTTTTGATCATTTGTTTCAGATGTTGAGACATAAACCTGAACAAAGAAACAGGTTTAGTACGAAGTTTTAACGTGATTATTCGATTGTTTACTGGATTATACCCTTTAGCCACATTAGAAATACTATTAGGAATAACGAACGCTACCCCATTAATACTTTTATCCTTGCTTCCAGAGAAGCATATCCAATGACTCTCGAAGCGAGAATGACCACAGTCTCTAAAATGTGCTTCAAACAGGCCGGCAACCATTATGTTATATCTATTTAACTCTGCTTTTATGTTTTATAGTTTACCGGGAGCTGGCAGGCATCTCACATTCCATGTAGCTGTATTAATTGTTCTTCCAGGAGTCCATTTTCCATGTGAAGCCTGGTCGCTCACTCTCACATGCCCACTCGCACATGTCACACCGCTAGCCCCGGACGCTAGTCGGTGCCAATTGTCAGTCAGATCACCGAACGCTTCAAATATTTATTAGTGACTCGCCCATTTCAACTAGCATGCTGTATTTTAGTGTAGTTAGGGCATCTCTCTATTCCACACCGCAGTATTGCAGTCGGTTGAATCATTAAGTCATTGCCGCCTGCAATGTCTGATTCCAAGACTGATGAAGTTTTCGCCTCCCCAGTCCTGAAATCAGTAATGACATAGCTGCTGCTCTATGCAGTAAAAAATTGTTGAATATCCAAAATATGGCGAATACGCCATATTTTGGATATAAATATCTCCGAAAATTGAGACCATAAAAATAACTTTTCCTACAAAAGTTATAGGCTTTTTGGGGTAGAATAAGACTATCAGAGAAAACGTTTGCTTATATTAGGAAATTACAGTTTTACTTTAGTTTTGCTGAAATTTTTTGAAATCCATTTTCAGATTTAGGTCTGTATTGAACCCAAATCAGCACAGTTTCTTAATATGCAACTTAAAGTCCTACATATCATAAGCTATTATCTGGACCAGATTGTGTACGCATAAATTGCGTGAATTTATGGACATATATATATATATATATATATATATATATATATATATATATATATATATATATATATATATCGGATGTCGGAATTTTGTTCGTCTGGACCCCACAAAACGATTCCCCTTTCCAGATATTGAGATAGCCGAAATTTGAGCTCGATTAAACGACGTTAACCCGTGCCGCTCGTCGCTCAAAGTTTGAAAAAATCCAAATTTTTAGCCAAAAAGCTGACATATGGAGCCATAACTCCAGAACAGTAAATAATAGAAACACGCTTAATATCTCAAAAGAAAGCTAATGTTGTTCTTCAAAATTTTTATTCTATACATAATTGTTGTTATTTTAAGTCAAACCGAGTTACAACAGCCTTTTAGCCCCAAAAACGTGACCTTGTACCAGTAGGAGCCAGTTTGGGAGTATTCTAAGAATTTTACGGGTTTTTACATAATGTGTCTTGGAATTAACATTTTTTATGTTAAAAAATATTTTGGAACTCAATTTTCAAACATAAAGAGCGTTTTGTTCAAATTTAATCTTTTATTATATGGGTATTACCTGAATAGTTTACCAAAGAAAGACCCGTTTGACAGGTAAAAAGGTAATTTCTATTTTAGGGATGGTGATTTTACTTCAGCGTACAACCGACCTTTTATTTATTCAGTTTAGTTTCTAAAGTGCCTTTGAGCTGGTTAGATCGAACAATTATCTAGTGAAGATATTTTAAGACACTGAAGAGGACAGAATCTACCAGGTACTTGAGAGCTTGGAGGAAATGGACATCCCTGAAGAAGCTGCAGAAGATCCAGGACCATCTGAGAGCAAGAGGATAAAAGTTTCATTTGCAAAGGGCGTTAAAGAGATTTTAAACATAAAATTGTCCATTTTATTAGATCAATATAAGGTATCCGACAGAAATGCCACGAGAATTTTAATAGCTACTCTAGAAGCATTAAACCTTGACCCTCTTGAGTACAAAGTCTCGAAAACTTTATTACATGATAGAAGGCAAATGTTCAGAGAACAATATAATAAAAAAATTTTTGATAAAGTAAACATTCCTGAAAAAGAGCCCGTGGTTGTCCATTGGGACGGTAAACTTTTACCGGGTGTTTTAAAAAATGAACAATGTGAGCGAATAGCTATAGCTATTTCATATGGCGAAAAGGAACAGCTGCTGGGAGTTCCTGTAACAGCAAACAGCTTTGGAGAGGAGCAAGCCGTAGCCGTATATGAATGCCTACATGAATGGGGTCTTCTCAACACCGTCAAGGCGATGTGCTTCGACACTACAGCACAACAGCCAACACGGGAAGACTCAAAATAGCATGCGTCATATTGGAGCAAATATTAGGAAGAGAATTGTTATACCTAGCTTGCCGTCACCATATCTTGGAAATTCTGTTAAGAGGCGTATTCGACACAAAAATGGGATCAACCACTGGACCTCATCCAGACATTTTCAAGAGATTCCTCACTGCGTGGCCCAAGATAGACAAAGGAAAATACGACACAGGTATCAGTGACAATCTAATACAAAGCAGCAGCTAACTCCAGAAGTAATTGCAAATGTTACTGCTGAATTCGAGACCAAATTAACTGAGAGCCATCCCAGAGATGACTACAAGGAGCTATTGCAGTTGGTTCTCGTATTTGTTGGATCACTAGACGGCAGTGTCTCTGGGGTTTTAGAACTCCAGGAGCCATTCATCACGCTAGGTGGTTGGCAAAGGCTATTTACTGCTTAAAAATGTTCATTTTTCGTCATCAATTTAAGATGTCTAAAGAAGAAGAAAGTTCTGTGCGTGCCATTTCTGTTTTCCTAGTTAAAATTTATTGTAAAGCTTGGTTCAATGCTTCAAAAGCTCATCTTGCACCAAAGTAAGATTTAGGTATTTTGCATAGTCTGTTAGACTATAAAGAATGTGACAACGACATTGCAGAAATAGCCCTGACCAAATTTTCGAACCATTTGTGGTACTTGAATGCAAAGTTGGTGGGATTATCGTTTTTTTGATCCCACCATTACAGACGATGAAAAGTTGTTAATGGCTAATAAATTGCTCAGTAGCACAGATGAACCATCACAGCACGCTAGGGTTGTAAATCCAAAAGTTAGGAAAGAAAACTTAAAAGAGGATTGGTAAATTTACTTACCAAAGAAACGTTTACATTCTTTGACCAATTTAATATAAAAACAGATTTCCTAAAACAACATCCAAACATCTGGCCTCAAAATAATGACTTCCAAGAAGGATTGAAAATTGTCAAAACATTAAAAGTAGTTAATGATATGGCTGAGCGTGGTGTTAAATTAATAACCGACTTTAACGACCTTCTGACAAAAGATGAAGACCAAAAGCAATATGTCCTGCAAGTTGTAAGTAAATGCCGAGCATTATATCCTGACGTTTCAAAAACTACTTTAACAAAAGCTCTAGAATAGATTAGATAACTATGTAAAATTATCAACTCATGTAGGTACTACGTCTGTATCTTTTCTGTGTCTGTTTTGTATGTATTATATACCTAATTTTTATATATTTTAAAATAAAAAATGTCATTAGACTTATCAGTATTACTTGTTTTTTTTATTATATTTCTACTTTAAACTCAAAAATATACCAAAAAAAAAAAAGCAAAATTTATCACTTAATAACAAAATATACGAAGTATGCTCCTAGTGGTACCAGGTCACGTTTTTGGGGCTAAAGGCTGTTGTAACTCGGTTTGACTTAAAATAACAACAATTATGTATAGAATATAAATTTTGAAGAACAACATTAGGTTTCTTTTGAGATCTTAAGCGTGTTTCTATTATTTACCGTTCTGGAGTTATGGCTCCATATGTCAGCTTTTTGGCCAAAAATTTGGATTTTTTCAAACTTTGAGCGACGAGCGGCACGGGTTAACGTCGTTTAATCGAGCTCAAATTTCGGCTATCTTAATATCTGGAAAGGGGAATCGTTCCGACATTTTTTCCCCCCCTCTATGAGATCCGGTCACTCTATATATATATATATATATATATATATATATATATATATATATATATATATATATATATATATATATATATATATATATATATATATATATATATATATATATATATATATATATATATATATTTCTAAAATGTTTTCTCAATGTATTCTTTCCCATAAATACAATGATTAAATTGGAATTGTCATTTTTAAAAATATAGGGTGTGTTATAATTTGCCGAGCTTCTACGAAAACGTATTGATAAGTTTGCAGCCTAGTACAGAAAGAACAAGCAAATCTCAAAAACCAAAAATTGTTTATTCAACTGAATCTTCTTTCAGATTGACACACTTAGTACAACTGTTGTAAAGTGACTCTAGGCGTTTTAAAAAACATTATTTTTGTTTGAAAGCCAGTCGACGACAGCATTTGTTACTTCTTTGTTTATATAAAATGCGTGTCCTATCAAATGTTTTTTCTATTCTGGGAATGGATATTATGATAGCTCAAGGGAGCTAAATCAGGGAAATATGGGTGATAGTTACCTAAATCAAAGTCTAGTTCGTTTGTTCTTTACAAAACTATCAGTGATTTTTGTGCTGCTCATGGTCTTTTAAAAATAGCGTCCCTTTAGATGCTTTTTCTTGGAGTTTTTCCACAATTTTAGTTCATAATAAGGAATATTATTCTTCAGTCACTGTTTTGCTGTATTTTAAGTAATCAGTAAGGAGTATCTCTTCTGTGTCACAAAAAAGGAAGCCAGAACTTTTCATGCTGATTTCTGTAAACGAAACTTCTTGAGGCGAGGTTAGTCAGCAGGTCTTCACTTTTTCGACTGTTCCTATGCCGTCACCTATGGAACGTAATTGTGAAATGAATCCTTTTCGAAACGGCTACAAATTTACTTCAGGCATTTACGAATCTATCTAGCTGTTAATTTTCTTATACCCAAATCAGAATCTGACCAATAGTCGTAAATTTCTTTAGCGGGCAGTCCTTTTAACAAGAGGCACTTTATTACCGATGTTATACGGTCATATCTCCTTCAAACATTTACTATAAATCACACAATAAAATCTACATCAGCAAACTTTGTGTACATGTTTACTACACGTAGATATCAAGGTACTATCCGTAGTAACCGCATTTGTTTCTGACACCAGGAATTAGTTTAAGCTAACTAGTTATTAATATTCGTAGTATGTTACCTTTATTTCTTTTTATATTTTATTATATTATATGTATATAAAAAAGGAATATTAGTTTAAAACAAGCATATTGCAAATTGGCATTGAAACAACAAACCTAAGAGAATAAGTAAATTTAATTTCATCCCCTGCACGTCAGGAAAAAAGTAAACGTTAGAATGAAACCGTAACAACCTATATTGAAAACAGGGATGAACAAGATGCCTTAGTTCATCGATTTATTTGGATCTATTTAATTTTTCATACTGGTAAACGTAAAAGAGAATCCTTGTCGGTCTTTTATTAATCCTTAACTTAATTCTGAGTCACTGGATTTCTAATTTTATTTAGAGAATACGAAAAGCCGTCAGTCCCCTTAGGTTAATGAGGGCCTTTACCGAGTATCTTAAACAAAGCCAAACGCACACCATCTAACTCAACAAGAACTATTTAATTATGTACCTGGCAAATATGGGTTTAAAGGATATATAATTATAAGGGACTCTCTGTTTACAGAAGAAGAGTCTATGCGAGAGTATTTGTTTAACCGTATGTTTGACTTTAAACATTTTTCTAAGAGTTAATTATAATTTAACTTATATTCGTTGTTCGTTGATAACTGTTAATGAAAGTCCTTAAAAACTCGAAAAAGGTGTACGGCCAGGCATTGTATACTCTTGTATGCTGCGCCACGATAACGCCCCATGTGACATGGCAATCTCTAACTACGAATTTTAATAACAAAAGAACATTTCCGTGATTCTTCAACTCATTAATTCGCCTCATCTCAGTCCTGATTTATTTTATTTTTCCTGTTCAATAGTAGATATATTGTAACGTGTGCACTTCCGCCCCGGCGCCAAATTGTACTGTGTCTATCTCGCCCTGCATTGACAGCGTCAATTTGTACCGTGCGAAGACGGAATGCCTCTCGTTTGGGCGCAAATTTGAAACATGTGAATTTCGCCCCGCATAGACTGCGTCATTTTATGGGGTGTCAAATTTTCACTTCGCCCGCACCTTGAGGCGCACCTTTTACTGCCCCGTTTTAATTTCTGGGAATGGATTGAGTGAATACTGATTTTGAAGGAACTAAAGAAATTAAACATACACTAGCTCAGTTTTTCTTGGTAGAGTAATATGGGTAAGAGATAATTGTTGTACGTCTTTTTGGAATTAGTTTCTATCGTTGTTAATAAAATTTCGGTTGTACTAATTTTTGGGCACCATTCATTTTAAAATAGAAAGGATCTACTTTCAGCTAAAAAAATGAAAAAATACTGAAGTGTTATGCAGTTGTTAAGAAAAAGAATTTTTCTGGTACAACCCTTTTATCCTGAAAAGTAAGATAGGTATTCAGTGAGACACTAGCTTTAATCAACAAAAAAAGGTTTATTAATGATTTAAATTAAAAGTTCTAACTCTTGCAGTTTAGTAATTACAAAAACTCTAGCCTTAAAGGTAGTTATTACTAAATAGAGTTCTGAAATCAGACATTTTTACTTTTAAAATTTTGCTACACCCGATATTGAAAGTTCGTGACGTTCACTTCACGATTTATCAGTTCAATTCGATGCTAAATCACTTATATGCGGGAAATAGGTCTACTGATGTATATTTTGGTGACTTACGGTTTTCCTACGGGCTTCTAGGCCTTAAATTGAACACTTAAAACCGCTTTCACACATTCCATCACTAATTTATCGGTACTGCTTCATGACGAGAAGAGCCTACAACGGCTACTTCGTGTTAAAAAACAAAGCCCACTACGGCTTCACTTTAAAAAAACTCGTACTCGACTTGGCTCTCAATAAAATTGAAGAAGCCTCCACTGCGGCTGGATGGACAAAGCCTGGCTGGGGCTTGATCGGAGAAAAAGCCAACTACGGCTACTGGTTGCAGAACAGCCTTCTGCCACTACATGTTGGAAAGAACCTCGGCGGCGGCTTCATGGGAAAAGCCTCGGCAGCGCCTTGATGGGAAAAGCCTCGACTGCGGCTGGATGGAAAAAAAACCTCGATCTGCGTTCTCCGGACCCTTAAATAAGCCGTGAGAATTACGTCTCTAAGATGGTCGGCTTCCGGGAAACAAACATTTGACCAATCGCGGCGTACCACGAATTGAATAGATTCGGTCGGAAACCCGCACTGCACACTGTACTATGAGCGGCTAGAAATTTCTGCGAAATACACTGCTCGATACAAAGATGAAAAAGAGTAAATAATAAGACCAAAAACAGTAAACATTACATGCTCTTAAAATCTAGGAAAAAATGAATGTTACAATATATATATATATATATATATATATATATATATATATATATATATATGTAAAAAAGTTATTCCAGGAATACACCAGTTAGTTTGTTACATTCCAAGTAAAATTTTGCGTGCATTTTTTTTTGCTGCCGAGTGTTTCAGATCTGCACCAGAATTTCTACTGACTCTGATAGCAAGGGCAAGCAAGGCAAGAATAACCACCCTAAAATAATGTTCTACTTTTTAATCTTAGCTTTAGTCAATCAATCACTTCTGATGCTGTTAAAATGGTTAGTGAAACACGCGTCCAGTTTAAAAATAATGCGTTTAGTGTAGTGGTAGAAGATGTTTCATGTCATTGTACCAAATATTCCAAAATCCCAACGTCGATCTTATATTTCTTTGAAATGGACAAATCTCAGTCTACATAATTTCAATTTGCAATATGTGACATAAGGGCAGACAATATATTAATCATAGATAGCACTGATTGTTTTTAGACGTATTATATCAAATGCAACTTTTTTAAATTCTATTAAACAATCAGTCCGACGTAATACAACGTTCAAGACTTAAATTACTTCTTAAAATTTTATATTGAGATTTGTTTGATGGCATGGTACAATTCAATAGCCGACAGCGGATGCATTGTCTTATGTCCAGTTTGCTTTAGTTCCTTTTTGTGACCCAATATGTTCATTTAAGTCTTTTTGAAAGTAACCATCTCTGCAAGAATCTTTTTCTTCTTAAAGTGCCTATTCGGTTCGAATGTTGGCAATCAATCTGTCTATTATTACTTTATCTACTACAGTTCTGAAAAGACCGGTAGTATTTGTTGAGAACCAATTTCGCAGATTGTTCAGCCAGGAGATACGTCTGTGTCCTGGTCCCCTTTTTCCAATAACCTTTTCTGGAATATTCGCTGTAATAATTCATATCTGTTGGAATTTCTCATTATGTATCCTAAGTACTCCAATTTTCCTACTTTACCAGTTTCCATAATTTCCAATTTCCTATTCATGCGACGTAAGACATCCTCGTTGATCGTAATATGATCAGTATAAAAAATTTTCAAAATCCTACGCAAGAATACTTTATAGTAATTTTATTGCCTTTTGTCATAAAAAATCCTAACTCTCAATAAAATCTGGACTAAAACCTACCTTTATTCCCTTAATAACCAAAATAATTCAGTGACAAATACTTTACTGCCCACAAATTCTATTTATAGAGACAAGGGGAAATTAAACCACGAAAATTGTAGCTCGTGTAGAGAATGAAAACCGAATTAGATGTATGATCCATTAATGCGATAAAGGTTAGGATTTTCTTTATTATGAATAATAAGGAAAAAATGTTATTTTTATAATTGACTCTTAGATATCCATTTTATAAACATTTTTACATATATAACATATACCAGAACTTCAAAGCAAAATAATGATCATGTAAGTTGAAGTAGTTTTAATATAATAGTTTCCAAGATATTAACAACTAAAAAATCAGTTTAAACATCTTGAGAGGGTATAGATACCAAATGGTGGAAGTTGAAGTAAAATAGCTTGTTCCCTCATATCTTATTTATAAACTACTAGCCGGGCCCGCGGCTCCGCTCGCGTGGACTTGATTCACCACTATCGTCACTGCTTAGTCCTTAATTTACCCAACGTAATAAAATATCTCCCATTATTTCCCCTTATCTCTCAATATTTCTCCTTATCTCCCATTATCTCTACATAATTTCGATTATCTAGGCTTAAATCTGCTCATCTCCCATTATTTCTCCTTATCTCCCATTATTTCTCCTTATCTCCCATTATTTCTCCTTATCTCCCATTATCTCACCCTATCTCCCATTATCTAGGCTTATCTCGACTTATCTCTCAATATTTCTCCTTATCTCCCATTATTTCTCCTTATCTCCCATTATCTCACCATAACTCCCATTATCTAGACTTATCTTTGCTTATCTCCCATTATTTCTCCTTATCTCCAATTATTTATATTTATCTCCCATTATCGAGCCTTATCTTGACTTATCTCCCATTATTTCTCCTTATCTCCCATTATCTAGGCTTATATCGAATTATATAGAACATATGTTTAAATTTATAAAAACACGTAAATCGGATAAGTGGTTCTCAAGTGATAAGCGCACTAACGGACAGACAGACAGACAGAAAGACGTTGCGTTTTATATATATTCTAGATAGAAGATTATAGATAACGTGGCCAGAAAACAAATGAATGAATTTAAAAAAAAAAACACGTAAATCGGATAAAGGGTTCTCGAGTGATAAGCGCACTAACGGACAGACACACAGACAGAGCGACGTTGCATTTTATATATATTATAATCTTTGCTACCTGATATTGTTCCATATTTAATGCTTTAGGCAGTGTATTGCAAGAGAACGCTCTAGCGGCAAACTTTTCTCCGACTTGATTCACTATTATCGTCACTGCTTATTCCTTATGTCACCTAACGTAATAAAATATATCCTATAACCTGGCCAGAGAACATATGTATGTTTAACAAAAAAGCACGTAAATCGGATAAGTGGTTCTCCAGTGATAAGCGCACTAACAGACAGACACAGAGACAGAGAGACGTTGCATTTTATATATATTATAGATATTCTTCGCTACATGATATTGTTCCATATTTAATGGTTTAGCATGTTTAAAAAAAAAGCACGTAAATCGGATAAGTAGTTCTCCAGTAATAAGCGCACAAACGGACAAACAGACAGATATACGTTACATTTTATATATATTATAGATGTAATAAAATATATATCTATAACCTGGTCAGAAAACATATGTATGAATTTAAAAAATCACGTACATCGGATAAGTGGATCTCGAGGGATAAGCGCACTAATGGACAGACAGACAGACAGAGGAACGTTGCATTTTATATATATTATAGATATAGATTATTATTATTATGTAACCTGGCTAAAGAATATATGTATGAATTTAAAAAAAGACACATAAATCGGATAAGTGGTTTTCGCGTGCTAAACGCACTAATGGACAGACAGACAGACAGAGAGACATTGCATTTTCTATATATTATAGATTATAGATATTCTCTGCTACATAATATTGTTCCATATTTAATGGTTTCGGCGGTGTATTGCAAGGCAGCGCGCTAGCGGCAAACTTTTTTCCGACATCGTTCACTATTTTACGTCACTACTCATTCCTTATGCTACTTATCGTAATAGAATATAGCCTATAACCTGGCCAGAGAACATATGTATGTTTGAAAAAAAAGTACGTAAATCGGATAAGTAGTTCTCCAGTAATAAGCGCACAAACGGACAAACAGACAGATATACGTTACATTTTATATATATTATAGATGTAATAAAATATATATCTATAACCTGGTCAGAAAACATATGTATGAATTTAAAAAATCACGTACATCGGATAAGTGGATCTCGAGGGATAAGCGCACTAATGGACAGACAGACAGACAGAGGAACGTTGCATTTTATATATATTATAGATATAGATTATTATTATTATGTAACCTGGCTAAAGAATATATGTATGAATTTAAAAAAAGACACATAAATCGGATAAGTGGTTTTCGCGTGCTAAACGCACTAATGGACAGACAGACAGACAGAGAGACATTGCATTTTCTATATATTATAGATTATAGATATTCTCTGCTACATAATATTGTTCCATATTTAATGGTTTCGGCGGTGTATTGCAAGGCAGCGCGCTAGCGGCAAACTTTTTTTCCGACATCGTTCACTATTTTACGTCACTACTCATTCCTTATGCTACTTATCGTAATAGAATATAGCCTATAACCTGGCCAGAGAACATATGTATGTTTGAAAAAAAAGTACGTAAATCGGATAAGTGGTTCTCCAGTGATAAGCGCACTAACGGACAGACAGACAGACAGACAGACAGACAGAGAGACGTTGCATTTTATATATATTATATAGAATTATAAAATTTCGAATTTGAACTAAAGTAAGTGAAGTCCCGCGATCTATTATTCTTTATGGAACATTTTTCGCTTTTCTTATTATAGGACATATTGTATTCGTGAAAAAATTGTAATCACTTTTCAGTTCTTAGTTCAGTTTTTAATTCCCTTAAGACTATCGTTCTGTCGTTTTCAAATTTGGTACAAATATAACACTTTAGGAAGGAATGAATCTTATAGTTTTTGAACTATACCACTTCAAGGGAGTTGTATAGTTTCAATAATACGATGAGATTCTTTTTTGGACGAGATAATGATCAAAGTATAAATAATTTCATTTATAATTCAACATGTGAGAGGTCAAAACGGGGCAATGCGATAATTAGAGGGTTTGCTTTAAATAAATCGTATTTTTTCTCATTTTTAAGGTTCTTAGAATCGAGAAATACGAGTATGTAAATAACTTTTTTTTATTATTTTCAATTTTAACAAAAAGTAATTTGCGGATGAATTAAACAGTGACAGTTCTCCCTTAAGCTCAATACATTTTTTCCAGCGATTTTCCAGTTCATGTACCCCATCTCTGAAGTGGTTTTTCGGAAGACCTTCAAAATACCCATCTACGGATGCAATCACCTCATCATTTGTTGAAAAGCGTTTTCTACGTAGTAATCTTTTGAGGGTTAGGAACAGAAGTCAGACGGAGCCAGATTTGACGAATAGGGTGGATGTTCCAACAATTCGTGTTTTAATCCAACCAGTTTGGCCGTTGCCAAAGCACCTCTGTGAGGAGGTGCATTGTCACGATGAAAGATGATTTTTTTCTTCTGCAAACCGGTCGTTTTCTTCCGAATTTTCTCATCCAGCTGGTCCAAAAGTTTACAGTAATAGTCTCCCATGATTATTTTACCGGTTTGAAGGTAATGAGTTAAAAAATTCCTCTTGCATCCCAGAAAACTGATGCCATAACTTTTTGGACGACTTTGACCACTTTGGCTGCTTTGGAGCTGAACAGCCGGGCCCAGTCCACAGTCCTGTAGTTTGTTATTGCAACTCAGGATCATACTGATAAACCCATATCTCATCCATAGTTACAAATCGACGCATAAAATCAGTTTTATTCTTTGTAAAACGAGCCAAATGTTATTTAGAAAGGTACTCTCGAGTGCGTTTTTGTTCCGATATTAGCAAAGGCGGCACCCATCTTGTGAATAACTTTATCATACCCAAAATGTTAGTTAAGATCTCATATACTGATCCATGTGACTTGCCTATAGCCTCAGCTAAATCATCCATGGTTAATCGACGATCTTCCATTACGATATTTGTACTTGCACAACAGTTTATTCAGCTGATGCAGTTTTTGAACGTCCTGAACGCTTGTACGACCACGTTTAAACTTTAGAGTTCGTCTATGAACAGTTGGAAATGAAGGAGCAGACTACTTTAACATTTTCACTACCTTTGCATGGATTTCAGTTGCCGATAAACCTTAAAAAACAAAGAATTTTATCAGTTCACGATATTCGACTTTTTCCATTTTTAAAAATACTCAAACACGTCTGATTTAACCAGGTAATAAACAAATAACCGGTCAAGTGCAAGTTGCATTGCACAATTAGTGTTCTGTACGTTGATTGCTGCTTTTTTAAAGTAAGAAATGTTGTTACGGTGGTATAAAATGATCAGTGACTTCATAAAACACAGCCCAAATGAGTTTTCAACAAAGTTTGTTTCCAATCTTTACTGAAAACTGATGACCTTGAAATTTTCGTTTTTTTTTTATATACCTGATAAACCATTAAAAGTAATGCACTCGTGATAATTTTCATTCAATCTACACCCCGTGGAGAATATTCCAGAATTTTTTAAAAATTTTGTGATCAGTACTTTTCGCGATTTTTTTTAAAAATAATACAAAGAAAAGTGTGCGCAAGTGTTACATTATATATATATATATATATATATATATATATATATATATATATATATATATATATATATATATATATATATATATATATATATATATATATATATATATATATATATATATATATATATATATATATATATATATATATATATATATATATATATATATATATATATATATATATATATATATATATATATATATATATATATTTATTTATATATACATATATATATATATATATATATATATATATATATATATATATATATATACATATATATATATATATATATATATATATATATATATACATATATATACATATATATATATATATATATATATATATATATATATATATATATTACTCGTGTTTTCACAAGCTTTCATTTGACACCACACTCGATGACCTAGTAAAAAAATTTTTTTTCACATCCGATTTCACCCTCCACAACTAACCCCTTGAGTCAAAATTTAACTTTTAAAACTGCACGGCTCTGATGAGGCCATCAATTCCTATATTATTACCAAATTTCAACTTTCTATGACATTGTTTCGGAGAAAATCGGGTGTGACAGACAGATAGGCGAACAGACAGACAGACACCGAAGTCATCTTATAAGTGTTCTGTACGGAGCAAAAAAAAATGACTTGACAGATCGACTTGAAGTCTTTCTACCGTGAGGTGTAAGACTATGGAGTTGAGTTGATCAGCCTCTTCCACTCCTTTCTATTCTATGTCAGGTTCTTAATTTCACTCCACTGAATATTTCTCTCCTGGTCAGTCTTCCTTGCCCCCTCTTGCCATGTTCTCCTAGGTCTTTCTCTTCTATTTGCTTCCTGGACTCGTGCCTCATATATTATTTTTGTTAGTCTTCCTTCCGTCATCCTGTGTATATGTCCCAGCCATCCCAGTTGTCTGTCCTGAATTTTTGTCACTTTTATTTTTATTTTGAATTTGTTTCGGAATACTTCGTTCCTGATTTTGCCCCTTCTTGATTTTGCATCTATTTTCCTTAATAATCTCATTTCCGTTGCGTTTATTCTACCCTTGTCCTTGCTTGTGAGGGTCCATGTTTCACTACCATATAGTAACGTGGAGTTTCCAATTTTTTTAACTACCTCAATCTTTATATGTGCTGTTGTTTCTCTTTTCTCAGGGAATGTTTTTCTTAAACCATTGTATATTCTACCTACTTTTGCTATTTTATCGTTTATTTCTTTTTCCAGTTTTCTGTTTCCTTCTATTATTGATCCTAGATATTTGAACTCTTCAACTTGTCATGTCATTTTTTTTATTCTCTTGTCCTATTATCATCGATTTCGTCTTCTATATATTTATTCTCATATGTATATTATTCAATTCCTCCTTTAGATTGTTTAGGTTGTGCTGTAAGTTTTCTTTTGGGTGGCAAAAAGTAGGTCTGATATTTCGATTTTTTGCATTCTCCAGTATCCCAGCATCATCGGTCTCATTTTCTGCTTGGCTCTCTTCACTGCCTCGTTTAGCACTATTGCGAATAATAAAGGACTCAATAAACATCCTTGTTATAGGCCTCTTGTTATTTCGAAGTCTTTTGACTCTTCATTATTTGTTCTTACCCTATTTTTTGTTGTATCGTACATACTTTTTATCACTTCTGTTATTTCTCTGTCTACTCCACATCATTATAGGCTTTCCCATACATCCTCTCATCTTTCTCTGTCAAATGGCTTTTCTAGGTCGATGAAAGCTATATGTAATTCTTTATTTTACTTATGCACTTCTCTATACTCTACCTTAATATAAATATGGGGTCCTATGTACTCCTACCTTTTCTAAAGCCATATTGGGTTTCTTTTAGAGAGTTTTCTAACTGGTCTTTTATTCTTGTTTCTACTATTCTAGCGAGTACTTTGGCTGGTAGACTCATTAATGTTATGCTTCTATAGTTTGACACTCTCTTACGTCTCCTTTTTTATGAATTGGCAGGATAATACCCGTGTTCCATTCCTTGGGTACTCTCTTTTCTTTTACGATCTTGTTTAACAACTTGGTGAAATCTGTTCTTCCCTCTTCCTCCAGGCTTTTCAGCATTTCTGGAGTGATTTCGTCAAATTTCGGCTGCTTTACCTGTCTTTAATTTCGCTATGGCTTCATCGACCTCCTCTTCGGAAATAATTAATTCTACAGGCCTTCTTTCCTCTCTCATTTCGGTTACCTGTACTTTTATGATATCTGATTCTGTTATTTCCTGAAAGTGTTCTCTTCATCTGTCCATTATCTTGACTTCATCTGTTATTATGTTTCCGTTTTTGTCTTTCATATTCCTCATGCTCTTCATATTTTGTCCAAATTTTCTCCAAGACTCTTACTTCGCTTCTTTTACTGCGACGTTTATAAAAATGAAAAAATTATATAAAAACACACTATTGGATTCTTAGTGAGAAAAAGCTATAATAGGTAACAATTTTATGTTATCTACTTTTGCTATCTAGATCTTTTTTTTCAATGTAGTGTTTAATTTGAGACTTCCATTTTTAAAATAGCGGACTAGACAAATAAACATAATAGTTCATTTGACACTAAGTTCATTTGTACTTTCTAATAGTGTATATTTTAAGAAAAAAAGTGAACATTTAGCAACAGTGCTACCAGGTCTCCGAAAAGAATAAACGAAGGTTAAGAAAATTTTAAATATGTGCGAACTAAGGGAAAAAAGTCCGTAAAACGATTTGCCCAGTACTTCCCTTGCAACACAAATTTCTAAACTAAATACCAAGTTTGACATTCTCACACTAAAAAATACCTTAATTCAAATACTAGACGTCCGTATTTTAGATAATAGGTACTTTATGAAAAGATATTAACCACGAACAAAAAACGGTGTACAACATGATTAATACAAAACAACCCCTCTAACCCACTCCCCTCCCTTTACGTGCGTTAATACCTTACATATTTGACCCACTGAAAATAATTAAAAAAATAACCGAATTTTCAAATTTCAAACGTGTAACATTTTTATATATATATATATATATATATATATATATATATATATATATATATATATATATATATATATATATATATATGTGTATATATATATATATATATATATATATATATATATATATATATATATATATACGAAGCGCTCTCTCTTTCCCCCTCCACCCTTATTTTGCCCTTATATGTTCGTCCATGAATAATAATAATAAAAAAATAGCACAATATTCAAAATCAGCACACTCAAGATTCATGAAAAGGGCGTGTAATAAACATTCCAAGCACCCTCTCTTCCACCCCTTTTACACATTATATCGTTAATCATAAATATCAACCATATATCAGAAATATTCTCATAATGATTAAAAAACTGGCCAAGTACAAGTCGAACTTACGCAATTAGTGTTTCGTACGTTGATTGCTTTTAAAATAAAAAAATTTTGTTACGGAGGTATAAAAATGATCATTGACTTCACAAGACACACCCCAAATGAGTTTTCAACAATGGTTTCCGATCTTTGCTCAAAACTGTTGACCTTGAAATTTTTATATTTTATATACCCGATAAATTATTAAGGGTAATGCACTCGTTATAATTTTCGTTCAATCTACACCCTGTAGAGAATACTCTAGAGATTTTTCAATTTTTTTTTATTAGTACTTTTCGAAATAAGTGGGGAGAGACAGCAATTTTTGGCAATTTTTTAAAAGTACTACAAGAAAAAGTGTGCTCAAGTATTACATTATATATATTTTTGAACTCGTGTTTTCACAAGCTTTCATTTGACACCCCACCGACCTGATAATTTTTTTTTCACTTTTTCACTCCGCAAAACTAACCTTTTATTTCAAAATTTAACATTCAGAAATACACGGCCCTGATGGACCATCAATTGCTATATTAATACCAAATTTCAACTTTCTATCTCAAATAGTTTCGGAGAAAAGCTGGTGTGACAAACGGACAGGCAGACAGACGGACCTACAGACAGACACCGAAATGATCTTATAAGTGTACGGAACACTAAAAAATTAACAAAGTTTATCGATAAATTTAGTTTAAATAGTAATGGGTGGTAATGGAGACAAGGGAGGGGGAAGAGTACTTATTATGCGTCCTTTTCGGGATTCTTGAAGTAGGAGAATCTGAAAACTGTTATTTTTTCATTATTTCAAATCTAAAATAGTATGTAAAGGAGAGTTATTATAATGTCTCCTCAAAGAATTTCTAATGAGTTTACAGCTTGTATTTACAAGGGAGATACTGCGTAGATAACTTTATCAATTGTTTAACTACGTGCCTTAAGCGTACAGCTGTCATACTCTAATTCTTTTTATAAATCGCAAGGAATAAGTCACGTAAATAAAGAAAAATTATGCCCAAGAAATTGCCACTTTTTATGGACTACCAGAACTGTAAAACAAATTTCCTTGAATTAATTTATACGACATTGCAAGATATTTTTCATATAAACGCCTACTGTCAGCATTCTAACGTTATACAGACGATGACGGAAATAACTATGAATACCAAGCAAATTCAAGTTAATAAACTCACGCAAGCTGACCATCATTGTGCATACAAAATACTTGGTTTGAACCGATATCAAACAGAAAACTACTTCTTTCTTGAGCGGTTATCATATGACCTTTTGTCTGCAACTTTAATTAAATATTTTAATGTTTATATTATGATACTTTTTGGTAGATATTTGGTACCCAAGTATGAATAAAAATGAAAAATTTTATATTGTGAGTTACTTAGTTCGCCATTCTAAAACGCTCAGTTCTAAAATAAATACTGATAAAACTAAACGTTATATTAATATAAGCACTTCAATACTATTCACAAAAAAAGTTTAAAGGAGTTTTAGAAAAATTTAGTACTCAAAACTGATATATTGCCTACATACCATTTGTTTGTAAATAATAAAAAATAATATAATTTCCTCGATTTCAAGAATCCTAAAATGGGCATCCCGTATGATATATTCCCAGCAACACCACCCCCCACTTCATTCCTTACTCCATTATCGCTTTACAGTCGGTCAGATAAGAACGTTTCCACGACAATTCATTTTTGGTAAATCCAAAAGGACCTAAAATGACACATTCCCCGGCCGCTAAATATATTAAAAAGTCGGTATCGTTTGTGAAGAAGTGGGTAAATCGAGACAAAAAAGTCGAAAAACGAATCGTGTTTTTGTTTTCACGGGACCCGAAATTGACACTGCGTCAAGGAGTCGCAAAATTAAAGAAACCTGGTTTAAATGAGTCCTATGAGAGCATTCAACAACATCTTCGTGCTCGTGATGTCAAATTCCGAAGTACCTTAAAGAAACCTTTGTTGTCTCTAGAGATTCGAAAAATTTGAAGATCATTGCGCGCGAGTATGCAGAAAATTTGCCTAGAAGATGTCAGGCGATTATTGATGCAATAGACGATTGGATAACTTACTACCACTTAAGACACCAAATACATTAATGGCAAAAATTTTTCTTGGAACACATTTTTCAAGAATACTAGCAATCACGTTCTTACTTGACCGACTGTATCTATTTGACTATGCATGGCTATACCTAAAATATTATATATTCATTATCACTATCAAAAACTGGGAAAAATTGCCATGGTACTACTGAATATTATGTCGGTGTACTCAGGAAAGGCGCGAACGAACTGGCATCCATCTTTTATAAATTATTCAACCTATCCTACAGAAAAGGAGTATTTTCTTCCTGCTAAAAATACTTCTAGCTGATAGCTAAAAAAAAACAAAAAGACCATACCAAACAATTATCAACTGGCATCCTTTCGGTAACATAAAGTTCAAAGAGATTTTAACCAACATTTTTTGAAATACTCGTACCTGGAAAGATTCAATATTAGTAGCGACTACCCATATACTTTTCGTAAGCAAAGATTAGTGATCTTGCATGTTATACATTTTTAGAACAACGCACTTGAACTTTATTGAGAATCGCGAGCAGTTGCACTAATATCCTAGGCATTTGATTGTGTTTAGCCTGACGAATTGTTGTCTTTTGTAATGTTTATGACTTAGAGATCGTTCTTTCTATATAAAGTTAACGTATTTCTTCCTGAAACCTTCTCTAAAGCTAAGTGTCCACTTGAGGCAAAGTCTCGAGAGAAAGTCTCGAGATTAGTTCCGAAGTGTTGTCCATTTGAGATCACTTGCGCTCTCGAGACAGCAGTTGGAGACTCGACAGTCACTGCAGTCTCGAGATCAGGAAATTTTGTGTACACTTGAGAGCTTACTCTCAAGTCTCAGTCGATTCTGTGACTTGGTTGCTAGTTTGAGATTTATTTTTTTCAAAATGGATTCACGCCAAATCCTAGCCTTCCTAATTGTGCATAAAATTATGAAAAAACGGTAAGTGAAAAAAAAGGCGTGTTGGGTAAGAAAATGGGTGGATCGACGAAATGCATTGGGAGCTTCTTCAACACTTGTGAACGAGTTGCGGTTGGAAGATGCACAACAGTTTAAAAATTTCATTAGGATGTCTGCAGTTCAATTTGAATTGGTTTTAAATTTGGTAAAACACGATATTATAAAGCAAGATACAAAGTTACGTGATGCGATTCCAGTCCATGATAGATTAATGGTCACACTTCGTTTTCTGGCTTCAGGTAAGCCTTTCAAGCGAATGTACAAATATTTTTCTCTAGAACATTACATTTTTATATTGAAATGAACTTTCAGGAGATGCTTATTGTAGTTTGCAATACCTTTTTCGCATTCCGCCTTGTACAATAGGAAGAATAGTTCCCGAAGTGTGTAAAGCCATCTATCATCATTTAAAGGAAGAATATTTAAGGGTATGTATAAATTAAAAAACAACTTTAATTATAGAAGTATAATAACAGAAACTTTACAAATTAAGGCATGTTAATTAGTGAATATGAACTATTGTAAAAATCTTGGGTTGTTTGAGTCTCAATATTTTGTTGAGAAAAGTTGTCAACAATGGGTGGTGATGCAATTGGCGTACTGCATGAAGTACTTGCACTTGAAGAGGATGCAGTGGACCAGTAGCATTTTTCATCCATATCAGAAATATTTAATATCGCTTTACGAATCTCACTTTTTTTTAATACTCCTCTGTAATAATCCGATTTTAGACTTTTTAGCTCCAACGCTACGTATTCTCCAAAACGATCGAAATCTTTTGGCTTCTTCATAATTTCTATTGCTTCCTTCAGAATGTTATAATCTTCTTGAGTTCTTGATGTTGCTTTGCTAATACGCTTTCTTTTTTGATCTTGTGTGGGCTCATTTTGTATGGACTCATCCTGTGAGATGTTCATGTTTTCGGGAATATTATTCTGAAAAGTTAAAAGCGCAATTAATATACTATGTTGTATCAACTTTTATGCATAGAAAAATACAAGTAAAATTTTTTTATTTCAGTATCCTTCAAGTGCTGAAGAGTTGAAGAAATATGCAGATCAATTTGAATTAAAATGGCAATTTCCACATTGTTTCGGAGCTATTGACGGAAAGCATATTACAATGGTGGCACCTGAGAACTGTGGAAGCCTTTACTATAACTATAAGGGTACACACAGCATAGTTTTTGATGGGAGTCGCAGATGCCAATTATAAATTAATTTACGTTGATGTTGGTTGCAATGGTAGAATTTCTGATGGAGGTGTCTTTACAAACTGCTCCCTGCACGATGCTTTGAAAAGCAAGCAATTTTCACTTCCCGAACCAGAAGCATTGCCCCAAAGATGTTTGCCAATGCCATACATAATGGTAGCTGACGATGCTTTTGCTATGACATCGTATATATTAAAGCCCTACGGGTACCGAAATCAACCTGCACCAAACAGAATTTTCAACTACAGATTAAGCAGAGCTCGTCGTATAATAGAAAAATGTATTTGGCATTATGTCAAGTAAATTCAGACTTATCCGAAAACCAATAAATTTAGCACCTAATAAAGTAATAGATATTACTCTGGCAATATGTGCATTGCATAACTTTTTAATATGTACTTCAAAAAATTATTTGAACCCTTGTCCAGTTGATTTTGAAGATCCTAATATACATGAAATTGTAAATGGCGAATGGCGGAATGAACCCCCACCACAAGGATCGTTTTATCCACTAGAGAGAGGCCAGCAGCGAAATTATGCAATCTCTCAAAAAGATGTGAGAGATGAGTTTAAAGAATACTTCATGACAACTGCAGGTGAAGTTCAGTGGCAATATCGTTTAATTGCTTAAATTTAGTACCTAATCACTTTGTTTAATTTGAATTTTTTTATTTGTAATTTTATGATAAATAAAACTTCATTATGAAACATAGCAATAATTATATTAACTTACCATGTTTGAAGTCGATGTTGTGGGTGTGAAGTTGGGTAAAATGAACTGTAATGCAGTGAAAAACTTTCATTTACTGTCATACCTGTCATCAGCACCATCACCACTCTTCAATTTTTTTATCTTTTGCAGTTCATGAGAAACCTGAAAATAATATATTTGACTATTGACTAAAAAGTCAATTTAAATAGTAATGTTAATAATAATTTTAGAGGATTATACATACCTGATTGCGTAAGTTATGGATCTTCCGCTGAATTTCATTTCCACTGCAATTTTCAAATTTCGAAGCAAATTCTTCATACATTGCCATTTTTTTTTCGCGATTTCTATAAAGTTTATGTTTCACGTTCCATAAAAACTCTTCCTCCTCATAAAGTTCAATTAATTTGAACACTTCCTCGTCAGTCCACTCGCGATTATCCTTCATTTTTTAAAAATTAATTGGTTATTTAAATTAAACAAATATTTTAAATAAAAAGTCTTCAGTCGGGGTCTCAGCTCTTCAAACAATAACGGAAGACTGGTGACTAAGTCTCATGACCAAGAATGAACATGTCCACTTGTGACACGTGCAGTGTCTGATACTCGCATCGGTTTGTCTCTGAGAGTGCTCTCAGGCACATATACATTTGTGAGTCTGGTCTCGAGACTGCTGTCGAAACTATTTTGTCTCAAATGGATACTTTCCTTAAGAACGCCAAAAACTAAAAATTTGATTTGCTGAACATGTAAATCTCAAAAGATCGCAAGTAGTGATACAACTGAACAAGCAGCTGGAAGAAGTTCTGTCTTAAGGTAACAAATGTAATACTACAAAAACCCAGGCAACAGGTTTTCTTTTAATTAATTTCACATCACTACATAATTAGATGGAGGCACTCGATTCCACATCAATCCCCGGACGCGTTTCGTTGTATCACTGTTCTTCCACCGAGGTAGGATCGACGGAGAAATAGAACAGCCGGAGCTGCAAATTATTTGTATTGGGAACGAAAATTTAAACAACTATTTAAAATCACCACTTATGTTTATTGTATTAAAGTTGACAGTTGTTTCTACTACTAAGTATATTACAAAATACATAACTTAGCTGGTTATCAGGGCTAAATTAATTACCAATATTCACCCTAATACCTAGAACAAGTTCAATAAAGGAGACCCACCCCCATCCAATTGATCGTTGAGTAATAAACCTGAAAATTTTTTTCGGTTAATGTGTACCTGCTCTAAACGATTCAATAATTTCCCTTTCTTTTCATTGTGCAATATTCTGAAATCTTCACTGAAAATATGGTTTTCATCTGTTAAATGTTTAGCATAGTCAGATATGTTATTTTTCACTCTTTTCACGTGCTGCAGGGAAGTCCCTAAAGCGCTCCAGGAGCGGTATGTGTCCGAAAAAAGCGATTCACGTTGTTCTTGAATCGCTGTAAATCGCACTCGGTGGGAAACACAGCCATGGGCAAATTATTCCAAAGGGATGATGTTCTCCATATTCGATAACTTTGTTTATGTTCCCTTATTCTTTTATAAAATCATCTGCCTGTTGGAAAACTCCTGTTTTATTTTCTTTTTTTATTTTACTTTTATTATTTTTAATATGTCGAGCTGACATACGAGTATTATTGTTACGGAAGACAATGTTTACATGATTTTTATGAAAAAAATTTTGAATTTTATTGGTCAATTTACCGGTATAAGTGAGTGTATAAATCTTATCTTTCTGAAGTTGTTTATGCGGGTACACAAGTCCTATTGCTTTTTTAAATTATTTTTTCATTAAAATATTATCTGCATAGTTTCATATACTCACACTAGTAAAAATTATAATTTCATAATATAATTCAAAATTTTTTTCATAAAAATCATTGCGTTTCGTATCAATAACACTCGACATATTAAAAATAATAAAAGTAAAACAAATAACTGGTCAAGTGTAAATTGAACACAGTTAGTGTTTCGTACGTTAATTGCTTTTAAAATAAAAATATTTGTTACGGAGGTATAAAATGATCAGACAGTGATTTCACAAAACACACCCAAATGAATTTTCAACAAAGTTTGTTTCCGATCTTTACTAAAAACTAGCCACCTTGAAATTTTTGTTTTTTTTTATATACCAGATAAATTATTAAATGTAATACACTCGTGTAATGTAATAAATGTAATACACCCCGTGGAGAATATTACAGAATTTTTTCAAAATTTTTTGATCAGTGTCAGATTAAAGAGGGCACAGCGATTTTTCGTGATTTTTTAAAAATAATACAAAGAAAAACGTGCGCAAGTATTACATTATATATTTTTTTGAACTCATATTTTTACAAGCTTTCATTTGACACCTCACTCGATGACCTAGTAAAAGAATTTTTTTTCCCTTCCGATTTCACTCCCCAAAACTAACCTCTTAAGTCAAAATTTAACTTTCAAAACTATACGGCTCTGATGAGGCCATCAATTCCTATACTAGTACCAAATTTCAACTTTCTATATCAAATGCAGCAAACACCAGGAAGTCGTTCAACTTAACAAAGACCTGGAAGAAATTCTATCTTGGGGTGACAGTAACCAAGTGGAATTTAACTCTACAAAAACCTAGGCGGCACTCCATTCCCATAGCATCGTCACTCAATTTGTTGGGCCTTAATTTGGGAGCAAATATGTCCTGGCATGAACATGTTGCAGGCATAGCAAGAAGAGCTTCTCAAAATTTGGGAATATTATTTCGAATTAGAAAGCTTTACACTCCACAACAACTGTTACTTCTTTGCAAAGCTCAAATTCGACCAACTATGGAATATACTACTCCCATGTTTGGGGCTCCGTTCCCAAACATACACTGCATTTGTTGGATTCTGTTCAGAGAAGAGCTGTTCGTCTGACTGGAGACCCGGAACTGACCAGTGGCCTTGATTTGCTGGAACATCTAAAAAAAAACGATTGGCGACTTGAGTCTGTTCTACAAGTATTTTCATGGAAAGTGTTCGAAGGATGTAGCCCGCTTAATTCCTCCCAGAGCGGTGCATGTTAGAAATACACGTCGCGCTAATACTTCACATCCGTATGAGGTTCAGCTTGTTACTCCGCATACAACGCTTTTCTAGCATCTTTTATACGGAGAACATCATCCCTTTGGAATAATTTGCCCAGGGTTGTGTTTCCCACCGAGTACAATTTACAGCGATTCAAGAACAGCGTGAATCCTGGAGCGTTTTAGAGATTTCCCTGAAGCACGTGTGCTAGACCCATAAAAAAAATTGTTTCGGAGACAATCGGGTGTGACATACAGACAGATGTACAGACGGACCGGCAGATGGACCGACAGACGGACATACACCGAAGTGATCTTATAAGTGTTCCATACGAAACACTGAAACGAAAATTAAACAGGAGTTTACGAATTATGCTGTGGCACTGTGTGGTAATAAAACCTATATGGGACAAACAGAAAGAACTTTTAACAGAAGAAAATCATGCTTTCAATGCAGATTTCAGATTTATTACTCAACGTTCAATTGGATGGGGGTAGGTCTCCTTTATTGAACTTATTCTAGATATTATGATGAATATTGTTAATTAATTTAGCCCTTATAATCAGCTAACTTATATATTTTGATAACACACTTTGTAATTAATTTACATCTTATTCCAGAATAAGACACAGTGTGTCGTAACAATTGTTAGCTCTAATAAAATAAACATAAGTGGTGATCTTAAACAGTTGTTTAAATTTTCGTTGCTAATTATTATGGATCTCGATTAAGTAACGGCTAAGTCAGTGCAGTATTATTATAAATATTTTTTAGTGGGATCAGTAAAGAAAACATCCGAAATATCAAATATTTTCTTGTTCAAAATTCTTCCTAACAGAAGAAAAAATACAGTAATTTTATGTTTCAGACAAACCGAACTTTTTATAAACTTTTTTCTTGAAATCAATAATAAATATTTTTCTTGTTTTAACAATTTTTAGAATACGTTGTAAACTTTTTATATTATATATATTACGTTTAAATTCACAACAGGTATAACCTTTTTGTAGCGTACCTTCTTATCCATTTTACTCCGTGACAACCATCGTAATCTCTTTTTTTAAAGGAATTTTATCAACAGCTGTTCAATTTTCTCGGAAACTTTTAGGAACATCGGGTTCAGTAATATTGCTTTAGAAATAACATTTCTTTAGCAAGTTTTGATATAACCAAAGGGATGTTGCAGATATTCTTATAACCAATTTAGATTTGAGTATGTTTTATAAGATTAATTTCTCATTTTCAAATTGAAATGTGTTTAGATTACTAAACGTAGGATCTTCTAAACAAATTTAAAAAGCATCAAGATAGAGTTTACTAAAATTTTTCAGTTTTACACATTGTGATAATACTAACAATGAAATGATCGGGCGAGTTGTGATATCAAGATTACTCAAAATACGTTTCATAAATTTTGCTTGATCTTGAGTATTACGTATGGCTTGTCAGCAGGTAGTTACTAATTTTTAACACTGAAAGAAATATTTTTACTTATCATTTTTTTCAACACTTTTTAGTTTTCTTTATCTCTTTCTTTTAAAATAGTGAGTGAGGTACTTAATATATATATATATATATATATATATATATATATATATATATATATATATATATATATATATATATACATATATATATATATATATATATATATATATATATATATATATATATATATATATATTATATATATGTTATACATATAAATATATAAAATTTGGTAATCTGTTATCGACCGTACGTCGCATTTTAATTATCGGCAATCGGTCTGGACTGTAAGTAAAATTCTTCTTTAATACTCAATATTTCGTAAAAACAACAAACGGATGCTTATACTGCACTCTGTCGGCGACTTACTAAGTCTATTCAAGCAGAGCGGCACAGCACGGCTGGCACTTATTGCAGAAACGCACCTTTCTTGAGCTTACTGCTTGAAGGCATAGATGCTAGCATTGGTATAACAACTAAAAACGAAACGAAGAGAATCGTATTTTTAGAAGTTACCAAAAGTGTTCTTCGTATTTGCTGAACCATCAAGACGCGTTTCGCCGTATCACGGCTCATCAGCTGGGCTAGGTACAGCAAATACGAGAACACATTTTAAGTCCTTTATCCAAGTAACTAACGGTAGTTGTTATACCAATGCTGCCATCTATGCCTTCGAGCCGGAAGCTCAAGAAATGTGCGTTTCTGCAATAAGTGCCAGCCGTGCTGTGCCGGTCTGCTTGAATAGAGTTAGTAAGTCGCCGACAGATTGCAGTATAAGCATCTATTTGTTATAGTTTTCCGTTAGTTACTTGGATAAAGAACTAAAAATGTGTTCTCGTGTTTGCTGAACCTAGCCCAGCTGATGAGCCATGATACGGCGACGAAAACGCGTCTTGGGATGGTTCAGCAAATACGAAGAACACTTTTGATAACTTCTAAAAAATACGATTCTTTTCGTTTCATTTTTACTTGTTATACCAATGCTGCCATCAATATTTCGTTATTATCCAATAACTTCTTCAGGAGTAACTACATTATTAATACACGGATTAGATATATTAAAAAGAATGTTATTTTTAGTCTAGGTATTAAAATGTTAAAACATAAAACAAACAAATATGAACAAACGAATAAATATATAAAACAACGTACGAAAATGCAAGTTAGTCTTCGAAACTAAAACTAAACATCTCGATTTTTTTTACACAAACTGAGAATAAACAGCCTTGATGCATATGTACTGACGTGAATTCCAAATGAACGAAAAAACAGCAAAAGAAAAAGACTTTACTTATTTTATACCAAGAGATGGCAAAATTTTAATTATTAATGTTGTAGTTGTAAATGATTAATAAGCATTGATTATGTTGCTGTAGATATTACTTCACTTATCAACTTAGTAGTAGTATGTGCAAAAAAAAAGATTTACATTGGTCTTGAATCGCTGGAAGTTGTACTCAATGGAAAACACAGTCGCATTCCAAAGGAATGATCTCTTACCACATTTATATAACTCCCAACTACCTAAGCTAAGTTATTTAGGTTACTGACATGTAAATATCCTAAGACACAAACTTATACTCATGTTTACACCATTTCATGTATTAGTAGTTACAGGGTTGGACTCTACTTAACTAGTCAATCAATGATCCTAGATTCTAGAAAGGGATGATGTTCTCCATATAAAAGATTGCTTGAAGAGTGTTGTATTAGGAGTAACAAAGTTGTGAATTAACAGTTGTTAAGTGTAAAGCTTTCTTGTTCGAAATAATATTTCTAACTTTTAGGAAGCTCTCTTTTCTATGCTTGCAACATGTTTACGCCAAGACATATTAGCTCCCAAAATTAACCCCCAGGAAATTGAGTAACGGTGCAAGAGGAACAGAGTGCCGCGACATAACTAAGTCGGGTTCAACAACGTCAACTTTTTTAGAAAAACTGGCTTTTATACCGTTAAATTCTACTTTGTTACTGTCACCTTAAGTCAGAATTTCCTTTAGGTCTTTACTAAGTTAAACGACTTCTGGCTGTCTGCGGATACTTGCATGAGGAGTAGATGCTTGAACAGTCAGAGTGAATGAACAAATAAGCATAATGTCATGAGCAAAACTGTAGATAGGCTGACGCTGACACAAAATACAGCAAGGGTGTTACAGATATCATAGAAAGAAAAGCATTCCTCGAATGGGAGTAGCTTGGACACGTGGCTAAAAAAAACTTAGAGGAATGGCCTAACAGAACATCTCATTGGAAGCGAAGAACATCCAAGAGGAGTGTTGGTAGACCGTAAAAAAGTTGGTTGAATGACGTGAAAAAGTATGTGGCCTCACAGGACTGAAGGAGTGCTACAGGAGCGACAAAACACTGCTTGAAAAGGGTTGTACTAGGAGTAAAAATCTGAACCTCAAACGGATGTGAAGTATTAGCGCGACGTGCATTTCTAGCATACACTGTTCTGGGAGGAATTAAGCGAGCTACATATGAACATTTTCCATGAAAACACTTGTAGAATAGACTCAAGTCGTCAACCATTCTTCGACGTTCCAATGAATCTCCAATTAGGCGAACAGCTCTCTTCTGAATAGAATCCAAGAAATGCAGTGTATGTTTGGGCGCAGGGCCCCAAACATGGGAGCAGTATTTCATCGCTAGTGCAGATATTTGTATGAGTAGCCGATGTTGGAGAGTTCAAAATGAACAAAGAGATAAGCGTAATGTCATTTGCGAATCTGTAGACTGGATTCTTGGTATTTTCCAGAATATCGTTTATGTAAATGAGAAAGAAAGTGGGAGACAGTATGCAGCCCTGGAGCATACCGACGTTGATAGTGATGGTATTAAAAAGTAATCCGTCGATTGCCACTCGTAAAGAACGCTCTTTGAGGAAACAGTGTCATAAACAGACATACCAGAAAAGAGTACTTATCTAACAATCCATCGTACCAAACACGGTCGAATACCTTGGTATATATAAAGAGCAATTGCATTGTTCCCAACATATGTTACGTAAGTTAGAAGATCTTCTGTTGATCTATGTTTACGAAAGCCATAGTGATGGGCGCTAATAATATTGAATCCTTCAAGATATTTTAGAAGGTGCTGATTACCTTCTCCATGACTTTCGATATTATTGAAAGCAGTAAGACTGGTCGGTAATTGTTTGGCAAGGTCTGCCGTTTTTTGGTATCGGCTGAACTGTGGCGCATTTCCAGCAGGAAATATTCTCCTTCTGTAAGATGGGTTGAAAGATCTACAGAAAACTGGTGTTAGTTCTCTCGTGCAGCTTTTAAGTACTATGTCAGGTATTCCGTCAGCGCCAGAAGCCTTTTTGGTGTCTAGCTTAGTTAAAATACGTTTTATGATACTCTGTCTGAAGACAATATCGGACATCCTTGACTGCACTATGGGAATAGTAGATGGTATTTTTTCTTGGAAATCAATAGTAGAATCTGAAGCATAGAGTTCAACCACCAAGTTCGCTTTTTCAACAGATATTGTTGCAATAGAATTATTTGGCCATGTGAGTGGTGGTATAGTGGGGTTTTGACTAACTGCCTTAGCGAGTGACCAAAAGGATCTGGAATTATTGGGACAAGCAAGAAGTTTGTTTCTAATTCGTTGATTGATCCTCAGTTTCGTCGATAATTTCTTTGCATCTGTTTCGGACACGAACAAAGATGGTACGATTTATGACATTACAATTTTTACGCCATTGTCGGTAGGCAAAGCTATATATTTTTTTGATCGTTTATTCTTGGTTACATTTATTTATTATTAACTCACAGGCCCCAATTTTACTAACAAATACACAATATGTCATATTAGTAAAAACCATAAAAATAAAGAAAGAATGGTAAAACAATAGATAAATAGATAATTAACAAAAAAAAAATGAAATTATCGATTATACTTTACATTACGGTGTAGGTAAAACAGACAATATCAACATGAATGTAAAATCAAGAATTACAAAATAATAGATCATTGAACCTTAGGGACGATCCTGACTTTAAATGTGACCACAAAGGCAAACAAACAAAAACAAAAAAGCAATTTGCAGTTCACTGGTAAATACAGAGTATATCGCAAAGAAATCGATATGAGGACAGGCATTAGCCAACCTGCACGAGGGTTTATGCCGTTGTTTTAATATATAAAATGTGCTAGGCATACGCGTGGATTAAGGAGATACCCGGATTCCTACTCTATGCATAAATGATGAAGAGCGGGAATTGCTGTGCAAGACATTATAAAAGCATTTTTAGGTCCCTCTTATTGCGTCTGGTTTGCACAAATCTTAAATTTATGTATGATTCGGTTTCCGTCTAGGTTAATGTAGGTTAGTTTATTTTAAATACCATGAATTTTAGGAATCTGTGTTGAATGTCATCTATTTTTTGAATATGGTCCAAAAAGTGTAGATTACATACACTTGATGAATATTTCAAGTGTGGTCTTACTAAGGAGCAATACAACTGCTTGGTGACAATGATGTTGATATAGTCAAAAGCAACCCGCTTTATAAAGCCCAGAAGCCGAAGGAACTTTGACATCACACCCTGAATATGAGTCTAAAATGTTCCAAGTCTTTCACATCACAAACGTTCCTTAGAATGGTGTTACTGATATGCTACGAGTATTCATATGTAACCCTAGATCTATGGAAAACCATAAAATGACATTTAGAAGGGTGAAGAACCATACCATTAGAGTCACACCAGGCCACAAGATGATTCAAGTCACAAAGAAGTCTGAAATAGTTACCGGTAGAAAATATCTCCGTGTAAAGTTTCACATCATCTTCAAATAGAAGAAATTCGTTGTGTCGAGAACAAGAACCTATATCATTAATAAACAAAGTGAAGAAAAAAGTCCCAACTGCAAGCCTCGGGGAACACTTGATGGAACTGGTATGGGACTGGTTATAAAATAATTATATCTAACAATCTGGTGTCGCCATATTAAACAGCTTTGTATCCATTCCAACCATGACATGTTAGTCGACAAAAGTAATTAAATTACTGACCCTGTCGAATGCTTTTAAATAATCAATATAAATCAGGAAAACAAGAGAACCCTTCTCCACAACGTCAGAGAGGAAGTCAACATAAGTCAGAAGATTTAACTTAGTGCTTCTTCCAGCTTAAAAGCCAAACTGATGAGGTATGTTATGCACATTAAGTTGAGCTAACAGAAATCTGGTCAGTATGTTTTCAACAACTTTAGGTAAAATGCTAATGAGTCTATAATTTGTAACCTGCTCTTTTTACCAGATTTATGTATCGGGGTTAGAAAGCTTACTTTCCAGTAACCAGGAAATTTGCCTAATTTAAGAGACTCGATAAAAATGATGTGAAGTGGGCGAGTTCAGGCAAAGTTACAGTGTTGGAGAAGAAAAGCGGGTAATAGGTTTCTCTTTGGTTATTTTTATATTGTAAAAACATAAATTTTAATATATTTCACCTATTACGTCGAAGTTTATCAACTTTTATTAATATATTTGGATTACCTACAAAACTAAAAAATGTTGGAATTATGTAATAATTAATAATAATAAAAAAATAAGTGGAAATTTTTGTTTTTTTTTCTTATATACCAGATAAATTACCAAGGTCACATCACTTGTAATTTTCGTTCAATCTATACCTTGGGGAAAATACTCCAGAATTTTTTCAAAATTTTTTAATCAGTACTTTTCAAGATAAGGGAGGGGGTCGCGGGTTTCGGCAACTTTTTAAAAACAATACAAAGAAAAGTGTGCGCAAGTATTAAATCATATATATTTATGAACCTATGTTTTTACAAGCTTTTATCTGACACCTCACTCGATGACCTGGTAATTTTTTTTTCACTTCCGATTTTACCCCCCAAAACTAACCCCTTAAGTCAAAATTTAACTTTTAAAACTACATGTCTGATGGGGCCATCAATTTCTATATTTGTACCAAATTTCTATGTCAAATGGTTCCGGAGAAAATCCAGTGTAACAGATGGACAGACGGACAGACAGACTGACAGACCCGAAGTGATCGTATAAGTGTTCCGTACGGAACAATAAAAGGAGAAAGTGTTTATGCTTTAGGACTACTTGATTTTGCTAGTATAATTGATAAAGAATGAGAATTTGTACCGAGTTGTGTGAAAGTTCGTTTCTTAATTGTGCAATATTTATTATAATCATAAAAAATCATTTCTTTTACTAGAAGTTTGCGGTAGTTTCTTTCTTGAGTGACAACTTTAGTGTCTGGAAAGTCCAGTTCATGATTGTCATTTGGTTCATGCTTATGTAGGGCATGTAAAATGGCATTTTGCATACTAGATATAAAAAATTACTATTTTAGTTGATTGGTTCATGTAATGGTTTAATAACACAGCCCCACAAAAAAAAAAATGGGGTATACTTTTGATGCGATATATCAGATCCGTAGTATTTTTGCCCGCTGATCACGAATCTGACGTCAGAATATCGCCATCACATCTCAATTTTTTTCTAACCTCAAAAAATAGGTAAAAATTAGTAAAAATTAAGAAAAATATACTCCTAAAAAATTGATTCAAGCTTTTTTCATGAATCCAAAGATGTATTAATATGTATTCGGACACGCTAAGCTAATATTCATCGGTGGGATTAAGCCATACAGTTCTGTTTTCTTTCTAACCTCAATAAATCAGACAGATATAGTGCTTCTCGAATGCAAAAAACGAATTCGAATTAAAATTCAACCGATTCTTACCAAATTTGGTACACGGGGGTTTTTTGGGTTGCTGATCATGAATCTGAGGTCGGATTTGCAAAATTCAAAATGGCGGATCCAAGATGGCGGACAAAATTTTTGAAAGCCAACCGATTCCTACCAAATTTGGTATACAGTTGGGGAATCCTCAAACCTGATACTCTTAAACCCTAAACCCTGAAACCTTAAACTCCCACACCCTGTAACCTCAAAAAATAGACCTCAATAACCCTGTAACTTTAAAAATGAGACCCAATAAACTCAAAACCAGGACTTTTTTTTAAACCATATACTCTCAAATAGTAGACTCTTAAGCCCTAGAATTGCGAAGGTTAGACCCGCGCCTAACTTTCCTTTTTTTGGCTGTATCTTGTTCTTTTTTCCGCGAATTCAAAGGCTTTCTGCCCAAACGCTTTTGAGGACTTGTTTCTCTTTTTAGCGACCAGCAATAGTCCGCTAGCATATGGTCATCCCATCGTCCTTGATACCGATTTTCTATGATTTTTCAGATCTTGGTGAAAACGTTCCCCTTGCTCCTCACTGTAGTCACCAAGATTATCTGGGAAATCATCGATGTGGGAGTCCATTTTCTCGACTATTTCTTTGTACTTAGGACTTTTATTATTTCCCAAAAAGTTTTGTTGCGACTTCTTTAAAACTATGCCAAGCAGCTTTTTCAACTTTATTCATTTTAATAACAAATAATGAATCTTGAAACAATTTTCTTATTTGTGGCCCGTCAAATACGCCTGCCTTAATTTTAGCTTCAGAAAATTTCGGAAATTTTTTATGCAAATATTTGAAACATGGGCCGTTTGTATCTAATGCTCTCGTGAATTGCTTCATAAGTCCAAGCTTAATGTGAAGCGGGGGAATAAGAACTTTTCCTGGATCTACCAATGGTGGAAACAATACATTATTTTCACCAGGAGTGAACGATTCTCTTGTTGGCCAAATTTTTTTTCTTATAATGACGTTCCCTGTCTCTGCTATTCCACAGACATTTATAACAGGGATAAAGTGTAAACCCTGACTGTTGGCCAAGCAATATTGCTACAATTTTCAGATCTCCACAAATTTTCCAGTTATGATCAGCATATTTTATTTTTATCAAAAGCTGATTCATTTTTTCATATCGCTCTTCCATAACTGTGGAATGAGCAATCGGAATGGGAGCGTAAACGTTGGTATTATGCAGCAAAACTGCCTTAATGCTCCGTTTAGACGAATCAATGAACAGTCTCCATTCTTCAGGATCGTATGAGTTATTTTGAAATTCATCCATTAGACCTTTTACATAGGAACAATATGAAAGTGACAATTCCTCGTCCATTGTGAAATATTTTCTAAATTCTTCATCTCTGTTTCTATAATAAGAAATCGTAGCTTCTGGCTTAAGTAAATATCTTTTCTTTAAAAAGGAAGCAAGATGCTCTGAACCATCTTTGGATAAGCCTAAATCTCTGACTAGATCACTAAGTTCTGACTGTGATACGAGTATTGGTTCTGGTTTACGGTTGTATGGTAGAAATTCTTTATCTGTGTCACTAGTATATGATAGGTTGTCACTAAAACATTCATTAGTAACAGTGTTTGAATCTTTTTCGACAGTCTCAATGTTTTCGGCATGAACTGATAAGGTGAAATCATTTGTTTCCATAACATCAGCATCAAGTGGTTCAGAAGGCGGAATTAGTTTAGTTGGTCTTGTTACTGTCGAAACATCGTTATAAGTAATAGTGCTTTTATTTTTTCGGTTATGCCTGAAAACATTCATACAAAAGTAGCAATCATTTTCACTGTATGGTCTATTCCATATTGCTGGTCTGGAATATTTAATCGCCTTCTCATTGATGTACAACATTATTTTGCAAGAACTGCAAATGATGTGGGGAACCCAATCTGTATCCTGGTGCTGTATTTCAATGTTAAAACAATCCTTATATAAGGTTTTAATCTTATCCGTTATCGGTGACCCCATTTTACTCAATACGTGTTGACAGCAAATATAACAAAATGAATCACTGTTTTTATCGCACTTATGAAAAGTCCTTGTACCGTGAGACCGTTTTCTTGTAGCATTATACTCTACATGAGCCAAGTCACCCACACATGAAGAGCTACGGTCCCTACCCTGACCAACCGCCGATACTGGGTTTCCGAGTCCCTGCATCGTATTTCTCTTTCTTCTACCTGTCATGACGGCATCTAAGCCGTTATCCAGGGACTCTGCCGGCTAGTGGAGTAACACCGTTGCCACCGTCACCACGTGGAGTGCCCTGGATGCAAGTAGAAGAATAAAAATCGACCGATGAATTTTCTCGGCGTTCAAAATGGCGCGAAAACATCTGCCATCTTGAATTTTGCAAATCCAACCTCAGATTCGTGATCAGCGACCCAAAAAATACCCGTGTACCAAATTTGGTAAGGATCGGTTGAATTTTAATTTGAATTCGTTTTTGCATTCGAGAAGCACTACATCTGTCTGATTTATTGAGGTTAGAAAGAAAACAGAACTGTATAGCTCAATCCAACCAATGAATATTAGCTTAGCGTGCCCGAATACATATTAATACATCTTTGGATTCATGAAAAAGCTTGAATTAATTTTTTAGGAGTATATTTTTCTTAATTTTTTTACTAATTTTTACCTATTTTTGAGGTTAGAAAAAAATTGAGATGTGATGGCGATATTCTGACGTCAGATTTGTGATCAGCGGGCAAAAATACTATGGATCTGATATATCGCATCAAAAGTATACCCCACTTTTTTTTTTGTTGGGCTGTGTAATTAACACAGTAAATTATAATAATTTAAAAAATTATTTAATCATTTTCTATATATTTGTTTACTTCTTATTAAATTTTTATAAATTTGAAAATAAAAGAAATTAATCATTTAATGATATAGTACACTGATATTGCTGTACAAACATTGTTGTTTTTACAGTTGTAAAAAAATGCATTTTATCAAGATTCGTTAAAAATGTTTAAGATTTAGACCTGATAAAGTTAGTATAAAATCTAGGTGTCACATTACTCAATCAAGTGCTGCAAATGAAACCAAAATATTTATGTGTAACACAGTTTTTTCTCTTAGATAATAGATAAACATTTTTGTTGCGTGAATTCCAAAAAAAAACTCTGTTGAAAAAACATAAATACTTCATAAACATAAATAAAATAAAAAAGTTATTAAACTAGCAGACAGCTTAAGTACACGATTTTTTAAAAAGTATGATAATGAGTTTGTGTTTACATGCTTTTGAAATTAATCATAAATATTGAATGTTCCTTAATTGTGCCAGCGGTTTATGCATAAATATACATAATTCCTAAAACATACAGCTTCGTCAGCGGCTCATCCAGGCTTTAGAACCTGTTCGTTTAAGATTTTGAATTGAAGCGGAGGCGGTATAAAAAATATGTTGTCGTCAGTGACCAATTAATATACTTTTTTTTATTTTATTGAAGGATTATATTCGTTTATTCTAGACGTTTTAAGATTTATGCATCCCAGAAATACATTTTTTCACAGTAACTTGTGACAAATATTTGTTTTTATTACACTACTAGTCTATACCCGTAACAATATGTATCTTATATGTTACTGTACAATGTTATTTGTAGCAGTATACCTTCATGGAGGTCAGCAAGTGTGACCTTTTACTATCGTCAGCTAGCGTTACCGTTGTCTGTCATCAGTTTGCATTAGCATTTACCGTCATTAGTTACTGTTGCCGTTCTCTCGTCCGTTAGCGTTATCGTTTGACATCGTCAGTAAGCTTTACCACTTACTGTACTTCACAGGATATTTACGATTTTCCTTCAACGTTATTGTTCACTTCACGATCGATTTACACGGTCACCGTAAATCAGCCGTTAGGTTCTTCCGACTATAAACTGCTTTCGACATCGAGTATCCTACCAAACAGGGACAGAGAGGTGCCTAAACCGCACAAGATTTGGCACTACAAATCTGTTAAATGGGAAGATCTCATGGAATATTTTCGAGCCTTTCCTTGGGTAGATGTTTGTTTTCGATCCGACGACCCATCTGACTGCGCCAGGGAGGTTTCCGATGTTATTTTGGATGGTATGAAAGCTTACATCCCTTTTTTTGAACGAAAATACAAAGAAGCTGTTGCTTCTAAACATCTTGCCTACTGACAATGGCGTGAAAATCCTAACACCATAAGTCGTAACATCTTTGTTCGTGCACGGAACAGATGCAAAGAAATTATCGACGAAACCAAGGAGGCACACAATCAACGAACTAGAAACAAATTTCAGTTAGTCAAAATTCCACCAAATCCACCATACCACCACTCACACTGCCAGATAATTTTATTGCAACCACACCTGGTGAGAAAGCGAACTTGTTGGCTGAACTCTTTGCTTCACATTTTACTGTCGATTTCCAAGGAAAACACCACCTACTATTCCCATAGTGCAGTCCAGGATGCTCGATATTGTCTTCAGTCAGCGTATCATAAAACGTATTTTAATGAAGCTAGACACCAAACAGGCTTCTAGCGTTGACGGAATACCTGCCATAGTTCTCAAAAACTGTGCGAGGAAACTAACACCAGTTTTCTGTAGACGTTTCAACCTATCGTACAGAAACGGAATATTTCATTCCTGCTGGAAATGTGCCACAGTTCAGCTGACCCTAAAAAAGGCAAAAAGATTTTGCCAGATAACTACCGACTACTTTCAATAATATCGAAAGTCGTAGAAAATGCTATCAATCAGCATCTTCTAAAATATCTTGAAGGATTCAACATTTTTAGCGATCACCAATATGGCTTTCGTAAGCATAGATCAACAGGAGATCTTCTGACTTATATAACACATGTTTGGAACAACGCAATTGAACACTTTGGAAAAACTCGAGCGGTTGCTCTTGCCATATCAAGGCATTCGACCGTGTTTAGCACGTTGGACTCTCGGCTAAACTTACGCTCTTCTGGTATGTCTGAAAAGTTCTGGTTGTGGCTCTCATGTTTCCTCAGAAAGCGTTCTTTAAGAGTCGCAGTCGACGGATTTGTTTCTAACACCTTTACTATCAAAGCCGGTGTGCTCCAAGGTTCCATACTGTCTCTCTTCCTCATTTACATTAACGATCTGCTGGAAAAGACCGGGAATACAATCTACAGCTTTGCAGTGGACAGTACGCTTATCTCTTCATTTACTTTGAACGTTAGGACATCGGCTACTCAGACGAATGTCCGCAGACAGCAGGAAGTCGCTCAACTTAACAAAGACCTGGAAGAAATTCTATCTTGGGGTGACAGTAACCAAGTTAAATTTAACGGTACAAAAACCCGGGCGGCAGTTTTTTCTAAAAAAAATCACCTTTGCTGAACCCGACATAGTTATGTCGGGGGCACTCCATTCTACTAACTAACGCTACAAAAACCCAGGCAGCAGTTTTTTTTTTTAAAAAGTTAACGTTGCTGAACCCGACATAGTTATGGCGGGGCACTCCATTCCTCTAACATCGTCACTCAATTTGTTGGGTGTTAATTTGGGAGCAAATATGTCCTGGCATGAACATGTTGCGGGCATAGCAAAGAGAGCTTCTCAAAAGTTGGGGATATTATTTCGAACCAGAAAGCTTTACACTCCACAACAACTGTTAATTCTTTACAAAGCTCAAATTCAACCAACTATGGAATTCTGCTCTCATGTTTGGGGCTCCGCTCCCAAACAACACACTGCATTTGTTGGATTCTATTCAGAGAAGAGCTGTTCGTCTGATTGGAGACCCGGAACTGACCGGTGGCCTTGATTCGTTGGAATATCGAAGAACGGTTGGCGACTTGAGCCTATTCTACAAGTATTTTCATGGAAAGTGTTCGAAGGATGTAGCCCACTTAATTCCTCCAAGAGCGGTGCATCTTAGAAATACACGTCGCGCTAATACTTCACATACGTATGAGGATCAACTTGTTACACGCGCCTTTTCAAGCAGTCTTTTAATATGACGAACATTTATCCCTTTGGAATAATTTGCCCAGGACTGTGTTTCCCACCGAGTACAATTTACAGCGATTCAAAAACAACGTAAGTCGCTTTTTCCGCACACATGTCGCTCCTGTAGCGCTTTAGGGACTTCCCTGCAGTAGGTGTGCTAGACCTATAAAAAAAATGTACAATTCCGAACTTACTGCCGCCTTCTTTACCACTCCATTTTAAAGTTACTACTGTAAGATACTATTGTTACTCCCTTCCTTTTTAATCATTTATTTTATTTCATTCACTTTTTAGGGAACATGACTATCAACAGCCATTTATGGTACATAAACATAACGTTTCTAGAAACCAAACGTCCGTTAATAACCCAATTTTTAAAACTATTTACAACCTCTATATGACTTAAGAATAGTATGTAAGTGCAACGTATTTATGAGCAGAGGTGAATTTGTTTTTACCTTGATAGTTATCAATATATTGAATAACAATAGGTAAAAAAAAATTATATAAAGAGTTATAGCTTATTATATCGATATATAGGTACTTATTGATATATCGAGAGGCTTATCAATTTATTTTCACCCTTCGGTCTTTAATTTAAAAAGGTTATTTTCTTTTCAGAAGAAATTATTTTTTTGCCAGTCTCTTCCTCTTAGGTAATCAGTTTTTGAATACTAATTATCGATGTATCGCTGTCGACTGATTTAACGTCAGTATATCGATAAATATTGATACACCGATAACTATCAATAGATGTATCAATAAATATATATATCAAGGATTTTCTACAGCTGACGCTGTCTTCCTTCTCTCAGCCTTTGATTCCATCCGTTTCTATCTTCCCAGTCTCCATCTGTTAGAACCCTGTCCTCCATAGCCTCATCCACATCGTCTCTCCACGATCGTCTGGGTCTTCCTCTTTTTCTTCTCCCTATAGGGCTCCACTCCGTTATTTTCTTTATCCACCTATTATCTTCGCTCCGTCTTATGTGTCCATACCATTTTAATCGTTTGTCTTCAATGGTGTTTACTGCGTTCTCTTTGGTGTTCATTCTGCTTCTTATTTCTTCATTTGTTATTCTCTCCATACGTGTCACTCTACAACATCTTCTCCAATACTCCATCTCTACCGCGTTAATTTTAGATTTATTTCTTTTGTTGATCGTCCATGTTTCTGACCCGTATGTCATTATGCTTTGTATTATTGATTTGTATATGCGTGTTTTGTTTCTTTTTGCAATGTGTTTGTCCCACAGGATTGAATTTAATTGTCTTATGCATTTCCGCGTTTGTCCTAATCTAGCTTTAATCTCTTCTTCTGATGTTGCGTTTTTTTTGAAATGATGGTTCCTAAATATTTAAATCTATCGGTTCCTTTGATTATTGTTTCGTTATCGACTTCTAAATTCTCCACGTGTCCCTCCTTTGTTGTTAGATGTTCCGTTTTATCAAAGTTTATTGCTAATCCTGTTTTAGTGTATTCTTCTTTCAGTTTTCTTACCATATAACTGAGGTCTTTCTCATCTTGCGCTATGATTACTTGGTCGTCTGCGAAACTTAGAGTATATAAGTAATCTTCTCGTATTGGGACTCCCCATTCCACTACATTTTTGCTTCCATTTTTTTAATGTTTGTTCGAGGTATATTTTGAATAGTGTTGGGGATGTAGAGCATCCTTGTAATAGGCCTTTTGATGTTTTGAGTATCTTCCCTATTTTATGTCCTATTTTTATGTTCACTGTGTTGTTTTCGTAGAGAGCTTTTACTGCGTGTATTAGTTCTTTGTCAATGCCTATTTTTTTCATTACATTCCATAATCTCTGTCTTGGCCTTTCTTATGTCTATGAAGGCTAGATGAACTTCTCTATTCTTTGCCAGATTTTTCCATTGTTTTGTTTTATAGTGTATATGTGGTCTTCTCCAATTTTTCCATCTGTATTTTCCTCTATGATATTTTTAATAATTTTAATGTATCAATAACTATTGGTAAATTAGCTTTATTTCTTATACAGTCTGAAATCATTCACGTAAGTGATAGTCGTCGGTTATTAAAGAAACTTCAAAAAATGTTCCGAAAAAATAATTGCTTATTTTTTTGACATATACCTAATTTTTTAATTTAAATAGCCTGATATCAATTCCACTTTATCATCATGCAAAGTTTCATCAAGCTTCGTCAAGCCTTTTTTTTGGGGACAGATAGATGGAGAAAAAAGGCTACAAAAGGTAGTTGTAGTCTCTATATAAATTAAATTGACCTTCTTTATCACTTTCAAAACAATAGTTATACACAGCTTCTGTTACAATTTTATTATATACCGCGGTTTCGCCATCAATGAGCTAGATACCTCTTATAATATAATTCATATTAATGTATACCTTCAGTATACTCTTCGTTCTATATCCCCCAAATAGGGGCTATTTGTCGGCGTATAGTTATAAGGCTATTTTCCCTTATGTGTGTCACATAAATACTACTTAAAAGGAAATAAAATAATATATATTACTTTCAGTATTATCGAATTCTCACAGTAGACTTTTTTATATAAATATAGTTATTTTCTTTTTTGTAGATATAGAGTGTTCCCTGCTAAAATAAATTTGAAATTCATTAAATAATTTCACGGCAATAATATATGAGTCCATTGTTATATTCACTCTATATATTACCTCTAAAATGGCAATAATATTCATCACATCAAAAAATATTCTACATAAAATTGTTGCTTTATATAAATGATTTTTTGAAACTTCCCCTTTATTGCGTTTCTTAATATGATCGCTGCAGCTATTTTATGTTATGGATCCATGAAAAGTTGTTTTCGACCTGACCACGTCACCCCCTCGATCTTCCTTTGTAGTAAACATCTTACGTTATTTTATATTATTTATAAGTTCTTTGTTCACATAACTCTCCACAAGACTTCACCATTTAATATGTCAGCAATGCACGAAATACGTAATACTTTGCAAAATGTTCACAGTTTAATTAATTTAAAGTAAATTTATAAAAATAATGGGAGTTATTGTGACACACTATGTATATAAATTGCATTAGTAATAATTTTATAGTACAGTTTCTTTTTATCGAAACTTACCTGTGCCAAACAGCCGCTCTTATTTCGTAAAGAATGGGTTCTAGCTGTAAAGATGCTTCTAAATATATGGTTTAATATAAAACAAATGAAAACAGACCAAGTCCATATATATTTCATGAGTATACCAATTATTCCCTTATTTATCAATCCATGCTAACACGCGTTTCGTCGTATTACGGCTCACCAGTAGGACTAGGATCGACAAACAAGAGAACAGAATTTCTAGTGCTTTATCCCGATACTTGCGAAATATAATGGTAAGGGAGAGTACTAGTGTATCTTATTACTAAATATGCCTTTTTTATTTATTTTAGGCAACATATATTTTTATTCCGCAACTGTTGCTTAGCACAGAAATAGGACATGCTGGGTCTTATAAAAGTTGTTTAAATAAACAGAATTGAGGTGTCACTATATAGGCAATAAAACAAAGAAATTACGATAGGATGTTTCTACATATTTAGTTACTAAATTTGTAAGTCAATATGGTACTGGAAAAAATATTGGAATATGAATACTGTCGTTAAGAATTACAAGATACTATATATAGAATTAAGCTACTATATGTGCCTTATTGGATTGATAAAATATTAGTGGCGTTAAACAAATT
>CM032447.1:186112948-186276426 GCA_019049505.1 Pachyrhynchus sulphureomaculatus | reverse complement strand
TAATTTGACACAACAGTGAAGGGTGGCTGTGATAAAATGCGTTACTGAAATGAGAGGGTGTTGTACGATTCATCTCCACGGTATTTGGGCCCATAAATCAGGTCTTCCGCTATGTACTTATCTACTAAGTAATCCGCGAACTTTGGCACCGTCTCATCTCGGCTTTGCAACGCACATAATTCAAACACGAGCACACTACTAAGCTTTTCTGGTTCCAAAAACATTAGTTCAGGTTAGTTAAGGTTAATCGTGATTATGAAAGTCGTCGCCGGAACACAGAATCCGCTCACTGCCTTCCCCTAACTACGGCATAGATCGATTTGAAAAAAGTACTACAACAAACTACCCAGCGTGACAATAGACTGGCTCATTGGAAATAAATAAAATTTCCAAATTAATGTTGTAAAATGGACGGTAATACCCCCTAACACAAAGCTAATTTAAAGGGACTCTTGCGCCCAGTTTCATAAAGGGATTAAGTCTTAAGGTTTTATAGGTGCCCGTAATAAAAAGATCTGGGTCCAATTTCATGATGCCCTATATATTTGTATGCACCTAGGAGATTAGGGACATTATCTCTTTTGTTTAAGGTGTCATTTTTCTCAATTTTGATGGCTTCTCGGATAATCCTTGTTTTAGAGTGTTGTACCAGGGCTATTTACTTGCAACTATTTTATCTGGTTTTGCGACCTACGCTATCTGTTCCTGGAAGAGATCTAATGTAGTTTTTTACACAGGCTCAATTTCTATTCTTCAAATCTTACAAATACCCTTTTGTTAGTTTGACTTTAGTAGGCCTCATTGCAATTGTTACATGAACTGCTATGTACGCCCTGATTTTCCAGCTTACATTTGCTCTTTGTTTGATGATCCTATTTTTCTATGTATGTAACTACAACGAAAAATATTTTTTCATCTATGCACTAACAAAATAAAGGACGATAAATGTAAAACTAATAATAGGAGGGGGGGGTCCATCGTCAAACACGGACAAGTAAATCGATAAACGGAGAGGTTGATGAAAATAAAGAAGCTCTTGTACTATGAACTTTACAATGGATGACCGGAGAGATTTTACACAAGAAGAACCCCTACCTACAATTGAACTCACATATTTTGTTTTCCTTCTTTCAACCTTATTTTTTTTATTAATTACGTAATTTTCCTATTATTGAGTATTTAGATTCGATAATGAAACGATTATTTATTTATTTTGCTTCTTTTTTGGTTGACGTCTCGCCCAATTTTTCGGGCATTTTCAAAGCCTCACATGTATCTTACATTTCTAAAAACAAACAGAATTGTCTATCACATGTTAAAATTTTTCTTATCACTATAAACGTCACTTCTTAGAAACATACAGTTACAAATTAAATTAAAACATATTTTTTAGTATTCACGAAGTAGGCACCTTGAAAGTGTACTCGTCGATGTGATACTAAAATAAGTATTTTGATGGTTCATGTCAAGATGCTTTTTATTTTCTGTTTTTGTATAAAATATTTTTGTGTATATATATTTGGGGTGTTAAAATACTATATGTCATTTACATTTATTGTTATTTTATTAAGTTTGTATATATATATATAAGGCTGATTCCCTTGATATCAGTTCTGTCATTCACAGCGTTTTTTTCTTTTTTTTTATCACAATCGCTTCCTTGATTTGTAATTTTATATAGTGTAAGTCTTTGTTTATGATTTTGGTTTATAATTAAAATCATATTTGTGTTCGGTTACATGTTTGTTGAGTGTTGTAGCTGCATTATTTGTGTATTTATGTCCGTTTATTCTTTTATTTAGTAATTGGTTAGTCATTCCGATATATTTTTTAGGACAATCCATACATGGAATCGAGTACACTACATTTGCCTGGTTCATGATGGGAGTAGAACTTTATAATTTTGTCAACAATGAACCTAATTTATTGTGGGTTGTGATGTTTTAATGTATTTTTTAGTTTTTCTGATATGTATGGAAGTGGTAGATATTTTTCATTTTTTTTTGTTCTTTTGTGGCTACGTTGGTTTTTAAATTATTATAATAATTATAGGATCTTTTTTTTATTGTGAGGTTGATATCACTTTCTTGATAGCCATTTTGTATCAAGACATTTTTACTTTTTTCAGTGTATCTGGTCTTAGTTCTGGGGTAGTTAATTTTATTGCTCTATCTATTAAACCTATAATAACACTGATCTTTTGTGCTTGTTCAAATATCTTCCTGACCAAGTCGGTTTTGTGTACCATTCGGTCTCGATGATACTATTTTTTTCTTATGAGTCTTAAATCTAAAAAATTTATTTTACCATGTTTCTCTATTTCAGAAGTGAACTGTAATTTTGGGTGAAAACTGTTCAATTTATGCATCAATTTTTTTCATTGTTTACTGCAAGCAATCATCTACAAACCTTTTGAAAAATAGAATACTTAGATTTTTTATAACATTTTCCTCTAGGTGTTCCATCACTAAACTGTGCCATGATGGATTGATATTGGTGAGCCCATTGCGCATCCATCTAATTGTTTATAGAATGTATCTTTATATTGGAAATATTTGGTATTTATAGTGAGCTCTACTGCTTTAAGAAAATTGCTTGCTATATATATATATATATATATATATATATATATATATATATATATATATATATATATATATATATATATATATATATATATATATATATATATATATATATATATATATATATTATATATATATATATATATATATATATATATATATATATATAATATATATATATATATATATATATATATATTATATATATATATATATATATATATATATATATATTTATATATATATATATATATATATAATATATATATATATATATATATATATATATATATATATATATATATATATATATATATTAAACTGACCACAAAAAAAAAGTTTTTATATTTGGCAGTGCTACCAGCTAAAAAATCTTCTACAAATAGAGATTCCTGAAATTTTGGTCCAAAAATAGGTTTAGAGGGTGCTAAAGTAGATTTTATTGGTAACATCAGTATATTGTATATTTTACAGAATTAAAACAAAATTGTACGTTGAAAACATTACTTTTTTAGGTTTTAATTGCATAGTAAACCTCACAATTACGTACAAACTTAGACCACATACGACCACGGGAGGTCTCCCGTAGTCGTACGTGGTCGTACTTGGTCAAGTAAACTTATGGTAGGTTATGCGCAATTATAAGATGTTTAAAATGCGCAAGGAGGCCAAATTTCGAACTTAATGGTTACTTTACGTTGCACGCGTTATTTTCAGGTATAAATTGCATAGATATTCTGGACTAACAATTATGAACAAACTTAAACTACTTGCAGCCAAGGATTACCAAGTAAAGTCAAGTTACGAGCAACTAAAAGATGTATAAAATTCAAAAATAGGCCAAACTATGTATTTAATGGTTACTTTTTGTTATGCACCTTATTTTTTTGCAGTATAAATTGCATAAATATTTAGTATTAACAATTTAGAACAATCTTAGATCTTATAAGACCATACTTGACCACGTAAACTCTAGTTGTGAGCAGTTTAAAGATGTATGAAATGCCAAAATAGGCCAAATTTTTAAACGTCTTTTAATTGCTTATAACTTGAATTGACTTGGTCGTCCATGGTTGCATGTGGCCTAAGATTATTTGAAATTGTCAGTCCTGAATATCTATGCAAAAAAATAATATGTGCAACGTAAACTAACCATTAACTTTGAAATTTGACTTATTTATTCATTATAAACGCCTTTTAATTGCTCATAACTTGGGTTTACTTGGTCGTCCGTGGTCGCACATGTTCTAAATTTGTATGTATGTATGCAATTGAAACCTCAAAAAGGTAATGTTTTCAACGTATGGTACAATTATGTTTTTGTCGTGTAAAATATACAATACCCTGATATTACCAATAAAATCGACCCTCTAAACCTTAATATTTTTGGACCAAAATTTTAGAGATCTCTGTTTACGCATAATAAAAGATTTTTAGCTGGTAGCATCGCCAGATATAAAAGCTTTTTTTCTGGTCAGTCTAATATATATACACAAATATTTCAATATTTACATTACAATTGCAAAAAAATAAGTTAACCAGAAATTAAATGACATATTGCTTGTATTTCTTACGTTTTCCTTTTAAAATGATAACAATGAAGATTTCTTTTGTTAATTACATTTTACATATTGACATAAAACCTAAACCAACTTTCTAATATTAATAGATTACGATATTTTATACCTCTTAACACTTTTTCAAAATCAGTTTAATATCAGTTTTATAACATATGTATTTTATCTAATATTTACCAATTACCATCTTTCCTTTCACATTTTTGTGATATGTCCTAAATAACGTATAAAAATATCACGAAAAATAGTAAAAATGAATATACTCTCAATCATCAAAGATTTTATGGTATCTTATTACATACCAGTTATATAAAAATCTATAGAGATATTCAAAATACACTGATAACTTCCTCTCTATAAAGTTATTCTTTAAAATGTACTTTTTATTATTATAGTTTTTAGTATCCAACCAACATAACTTTGACTGTCGCAAATATAGTAATAATTTGCAACCAGTAAGGAATCAAATATCAGAGATTTATAAATAGAAAATCGACTATTTCTATTACCGCCTTTTGCTGAGAAAAGCACATATTTATTCTAAGAAATTTTATAAGTAAGCCACGACAATATTTATTTTAAATTTGAATGAAACAACACCGTTTATTGAATTTTTTTATATTTTTGAAGATGCCATAGGAATATTTCCTTCCTCCTGAAAATGAGGTAGGATTCAGCCGATACCCAAAAAAGGTAAAAGATCTTGCCACACAACTACCGAACAGTCGCATTGCTTTCAATAATGTTGAAAGTTATGAACAAGGCAATTAGCATCTTGTAAAATATCTGGAAGAATATACTTTTATTACCGACTTTCAAAATGGCATTCGCAAGCAGAGATCAACAGGATATCTTTTAACTTACATCACACGTGCTTGAAACCCTACAATTAAACATTTTGAAAACTCTCGAGCGGCTGCAGTCGATATATACAAGGCATTGGTTTCTGTTTGGTATTAATCAATTTTCAATTTTAAGGGGTCTTATCATTTATACACAAAAATCATATTAAGCTATGAAATTTTGTTCGGTATCTATTTCTTAGCTACTAAAAATCCTTATGGTTTATATTTGTGTATTACTCTCGAGCACATATGATTGTTTTAAAATACTTTGATCGGTACAGAGCGAAAAGCATGTTAATTCATCAATATTCCCTTTAGAGAAAGTCATTTTTCTCTTCTTGATTTTGTGCAAAATAGTAACGACCCAACTTGAACTAACCTGAACTAACCTGAACTACATTCTAAAGCCGGTAAGCCAGAATTATTTAAAGAAAATGGTACAAGGATTTCCTTTTGTTCATAGGATTTTTACAGAGATTTGTCTTACTGCTTCAGTTTTAAGATGTCATTTTAACGTTTTAATTTTAAAGTACAAATTCAAATCACCAGCTTTTCTATCGGCTTGTTTTCAGAGTTCTTTTCCCTGTTTATTCCACGTTCTTACTACGGCGATTTTTGGTTCTGCTTCTCCATAACATAAATATGGAGAACTGTGCATGTGTAAATATAAATTAAAGAAGCCTAAATAGAGGAATGCGGTCTGATTTCCTAAGAATTGTCCTATTGATGACCTTAATACAAAAACTAATAAGGTCAGTAACTGATAAACAAAATAGTCAAATTCCCACGAAAGTCTGTAACGTTTGAGCAAAAAGTACCATTTAAAATTAAATTGTAGACAGTTTGTATGTAAACATTGAGGTATCTGTTAAGGTAGTAAATTTCTTGTTTTAGTTCATTGTGAATTATGGTTAAAAATCATGTTTTTCTCAGTCTGTTTACACCAAAGGAACTTTCTCTTGTATATAGAGTTTCTTAACACATTGAATCAGGGATATTTCATAGATAGATTTTTAAGAAGGGCAAAATCTTGTTTATTTAGGCTACAACCTTTTTGACTAATTGTCTAGTGGATAAGACATCAATTTTTGAGTTCGACATGTGTAAGAACTAACGTTTCCTATTTTTACATTGATTAGGGTCATCAATTAATAAACACAAAGTAGGTGCCCGGGAAAGACGAAGTAAACAGAAATGTGGGATCTAAAGAAATTCCAGATATAACAACGGATGAAAGAATGAACGCCATACAACATATGCACAACAACAAAGAACCAGGGGACGACGAAATAACTATAGAAATGATAAGGTATCGATAATACAATCTCTTCAAGCTCTATTTAACAACTGCCTTATACCAGCACCTTGGGTAAACGCCTTGATTGTGCTTATTTTTAAAAGGAGGAACAAATTTAAATTGGAGAATTACAGACCCATCTCCCTGTTACATATAAATTAACGAAGAAATTGGATAATTATCACTACGTGAAAAAGCGGTATTTAGATGGGGATACGGCCCTTTGGACCATTGTAGCCTATGAAAAAGTGTTTAATTGCGCCCCACGTACACTGCGTCATTTTGTATCATTGGAACTTGCCCGCACGTTGTGGTGTCATTTTGTACCCTGCGATAAACTGTCCTCAGTTTGAGGCATCTTTTTTTTTTTTGTACCCTGTGAGAAGTTGTTTGTCCCACCCTTGAGCGCAATTTTGTACAGTTTGAATATTGGATGCCCCAAGCTTGAGCACAATTTTCTTGCAGCCCCGCTTTAATTTCTGATAATGAATCGAGTGAATCCTGATTTTAAAGAACTAAAGAAATTAAACACACACTAGCTCAGTTTTCCTTGGTAGAGAGATATGGGTAAGAGATAATTTTTGTACGTCTTTTTGGAATTTTTTTTTATTTTTAAAAAGCTTCAGTTGTACAAGTTTTTTTGGGCACCATTCATTTTAAAATAGAAAGGATCTAACTTCAGTTAAAAAAATGAAAAAAATACTGAAGGGTTTTATGGGTATTACTAAAAAGAATTAGTCTAGTACAACTTATCCCGAAAAGAAAAATAGGTATTCAGTGAGACACTAGCTTTAATCAACAAAAAGAAAATTTATTTCATGTTTTTAAAAATAAAAAGTTCTAACCTTTGCAGTTCTACAAAAAAATTCTAGCCTAACTAGTAGTTATTACATTTAAATTCTGAACTATGACTACCCCCGAAGACGAAAAATAGTGCTTTTCACTTCACTTTTTAGTCAGTTTAAATTGCTGTTAAGGCACTACTCAGGGATAGGTCTATTGAAGGATGTTTTGGTAACTTACTGTTCTTATTCCGGCTTCGATGGAATACGACCGATTTCACACTTTTCTAGTAAACACTTAGAGAGCCCACTACGGCTTTTCGTTAAGAAACTGGTGCTTTACTTAGCTCGCATGATGGTTGTTATGAGCTTTTACTGTAGCTCAGTCGAAGGAAGCCTACTTGGCGGCTCCGATGAAAATTAGCCTGGCTGCGGCTTGATGGTACTCCGCCTACTCGGCGGCTGGATGGAAATTAGCCAAGACAGTCGTTTCTCAGACCCTTAAATAAACCGTGCAAACTCTGCCGGTAATATGGCGACGCCGGAACCAAAACTGCGGATACACACATTTCACCAATCGCGGCGTAGCGGTAGATTCGGTCAGGAACCCGCACTGCACAGTATATACCGAACGTCTTGGAATCTCTGTTTAATATACCGTTCGATACAAAAATGAAAATAAGTACAATTTGAAGTGAAAAATCAGTAACATTACATGGTCTTAAAATCTAGGAAAAAATGAATGTTACATTTACCCCCTTCCAAAAAGAAATAGACTACACTAGTCTATTAAACTTAGGCTACTTATGAAAAGGTACAAAGTGGTACACTATCACTTAATACTAAGGTCAGAACTTAAAACAAAAGTACAGACTTCGGACCTTACTACTAGACTTAATTCAATTAAGCACTAATATTAAGTACAATGAAAACCAAATGAAAATCTTTGCATGATCACAAGAATCTTATAACTAGACTTAACTTAATTAGACACTAAGGTTAAGTACATCAAAAAGCAAATAAAAATCCTTGCATGAACATAAGAAATACCTTTCCAAAATAACAATCGCGGTCTTCTTATATAAAAGAATCAGCTCTGTTATTGTTACCAAAACAAAGAAAAATATAACTTTGTCTAGACTCTTGTCTAAATCAAAAAAAGTGAACTGAAATAAAATATGAACACCCCCCTTAAAATATTTTAAGGATTGTCTGAAAATTTTCTATTTCAGCAAAAGAAATTTATAAAAATTCTTAAATAAAGAAAAAAAAAATAAAAAAAATGATTCTAGTGCAAACACTTACACTAAAAAGAAAAAGTCTTGTCAGACCATTTAGCACTAGGCCAAAAAAAAAAAATAAATATCTGGATAAATATCCAGACAAACGCTCGGGAAAAAACGCCATCCATGCTCTAGCTCACCGCTAAGAGAACATTTTAAATCTAGTATCTCTACTAGTTGCACTTGGAAAATAATCGCACTCTATCGCGCAATGTCGACGTCCTAAGACATCTAGACATGCTAAAATCGCTAGGGAAACGCTCTGGTTGATCGCCAGATAATCGCACTCTATAACGCAATGTCGACGTCCTAAGACATCCAGACATGCTAAAATCACCAGGGAAAACGCTCTGGTTAATCGCCAGAAAACACGTCAGCTCATCGCCAACAAAACGCTCTGGTATATCGCCAGAAAAAAACCTCGGCTCCTCGCCAAGAAAACACTCTGTAAGTAGTCCTCGACTACACAAAGTCTGCGTTCTAAAAGAACAATCCCGCCTTTAACATAGTGAGCAGCTATAAAAGCTAACAATATCACTATAGGCACAGTGAATAGCTATAAAAGCTAAAATTCACCCTAAACACAGTGAATAGCTATAAAAGCTAAAATTCACCAAACTGAATGATCCTGCTTCAAAAAGCAATGTTCACAAAGAACAGAATGATTAGTCCGCGCGCAACTAACATTCAAGGAAACATTCCTAACATAACTATATGAGACAGCAAGTCTCGAAATAGGACCTCCCTAAAGTCATAATCCTAAATATAGGAGTCCATAAGCAAAACGACTCAAAATCTCGCATTTTGAGCACATGCCCTCAGGCAACCAACATACACTGAAATATATACAGAAATATATACAGAAATATATACAGAAATATATACAGGAGTTCAAATCCCAAACTCTTGGTTATGATAACTCCATATCGAGCTTGGTGAAAGCTCTTAGCAAAAGCTAATTAAATCTTCGGCACATCGCACCAAAGTGACAAATCTGCCTAGAAACATGAGCCGGAAAAAAACGCCCTCCGTCATTCTTCAGGGTGGCTACACAGAGATATAAAACTTAACCAGCATTGCGCTTCTCCAAGTTGCATGAAGAACCCTCGTGTACTGGTCTCGCCCTGGAACAACAACAAAAAACATTCAATCCATCCCACATAACAGGAGACAAACACCTCACCACGATATACTGAATGGTGGAGACAATAAAATACGGAAATGGTGACCCTGGTGTCCACCAACAAAAGGGAGTAGATTATAGCATCCACTAAACTAAAACGGTGTCTACCACACCACCATAAGTCAAAAAAAATTTAATCAATAGGGTGTTCCGAAACACACTACTGCCAACAGCCTGTCACCACTAATAGGCTAATTGGAGCTGAGGTCGACTACAGTAGTTAGGCTCTCCTTTGGTTCAAATAGAAATAACCATTGGGTAACAAAACCTCTAAAGGTCCCAAAGGTCAAACGTTCACCCCACATAGACTACCCTTCCAATCAGTCTGTTCCTCAGGAAGACTAACTCCCTGCCAAACGTCGTAACGGCATCTGTTAGCACCCGTGCATCACAGCCTGTAAAAACAGATAACTCATGGGATGCAACCTAAAAGGTTTACAAGGTTGACTTAACCAAGCTTCTAACGAAATTTTTAAAAAAAACGAAAATGAGCTTAAAAAGCTACATGAAGCAAAAATTTCTCAAATTTTCGGTGGCAACGCAACAAAACTTTTGAAGACGACAAGAGCTTTTCCAGCTTAATCAGAAACAAGAAGAAAACATCGTTGACAGCTAAAATATTCGATCATGGTGTTAATCGTCTCCCTAGACAATAGCCTCTAGAAGAAACTGCTACAGGTATCAGGCATAACCGTTTTCTGTCAGCCCAAACTCCTAGATTACCTCTTGGAAATCTAAAAATTCGGTTAGGAATCTTCCTTCACTGCGCTTAGCCTCTCTTGACAAGGTTCTCATCTCGATATCAGATTTTGATCATTTCTTTGTGAAACGACTGTCTTACTCTGCTCTCATCTCCTGTAAATGATCAGCCTTTAGTTCTCCTGCAGAACTTCAATTTTCTATCAATCTGATAGTATACCGAAAAAAAACTCAACATACGCCTATGAGTCCATGCAAAAAAATTTTAAAAAAAATTAGTGACTCAATGGTAACGTTTAAACGGCTCTGAAAAAAAATAGAAAATACCCTCAGTTTGTCAATTCAGAAGAAGATCTAAATCAAAATAATCCAAGTCTTAGACTTACTGGATAAACCAAAATCAATTTACTCTTAATTGCACCCAACATATACCACTAAGGTAATAAAAATACACCCACTCGGGTAACAAACTTTGAAATTGCTCTTAAAAATTTTGACTCTACATCACACTACACGAGCTACATCTTGCGCTTGTCCTAACTCAAGATCACCTTGGATTGCCTCTAATCAAAATTTCGCTTCCAAGTGTCAAGAACTGGATATTATTTGGGGTCATAAGCAAATCAAATCCCGCGACCACCGACATACCAGTCTTATGATATATCCTGACTGTGACTCTTTCGCAAGCTCGCAACAGCTGAGTCGATGCTAAACATCAACTACAATCAACCTAAGTTTGGATATGATCAGTACCCAAAACCTTAGCATTAAACAATAAAAGTAAGCTATTCTCTGCTCAACTTTTATAACAGTCAAAAAAAACGAGGTCGTCACCTCTACAGAGCAACAAAAAATTTAAGCAATTAAGATAATGTAAATATAAATTATTCTTCTTCTGACAAACTTTCACTAGGGTTAGGTTCATTGAATGGTTTTAAGTCTTTAATATGCCATCGTCCTATTTTAGTCCCATCTAAATTAACTAAACCATAAACTAAATCAGAAATCTTTTCTCTAATCACGCAATGCACATACTTAGGTACCAACTTAGATGTGAATTTATCTACTGCACTGGAAAGAATTTTATTTTTTCGCCAAACGTGATCACCTATATTAAAGGCAAAATCCCTTTTCCTAAGGTTGTAAGACTTACTGTTCCGTTCATAAGCCTTATGTATCCTACTACGCACGTCGGTGAAAATATCTTTTAAACCCTTTAAATTTTCGGCGTACTCACCCCTGTTACCCGGAATTATTTCGCTGTCAACATTGACATCCAAATCTAAGTTTTTATAATATGATCCAGATAGAGGTATATGTCTGCCGTAAACTAAGAAAGACCGTGTGAACCCTGTTACCTCGTGTCTTGCGGTATTTATCGCTTGTTGAATTTTGGAAATATTGCCATCCCAAGTGTCATGTGAATCCACGTAACTTCTTAAAGCGGTCCCGACTGTTCGGTTATTACGTTCCACAAAATTACATTGGGGAGAGTACACGGGATTAAAACGGATGTTAAAACCATAAGTTTCACTTAAGCTCTTAAAACTCTTAGAGGTAAACCGAGTACCGTTATCGCATATTAAGAGCGATGGGACCCCGTGGATTAGAAAGACATTATTTTCCAAAATTCTCTCTATATATCCAGCTTTAGAGCTCTTCAAAGGAAATAGCATGGTATACTTTGTAAACCAGCAAGAAACCACGAGAAGCCATTTATTTCCCTTTTTTGAACGTGGGAATGGGCCTACTAGATCAGCTGCTATGACTTGAAAAGGGTAATTAACCGTTTTCTCTTTTCCCATCAGTCCCATAGGTAGTGCATTTGGAGATTTCTGCGCTCCACATACTTCACAAGTCCTCACAAACTTTACGATGTCAAAACGCATTTTTGGCCAATAATACTGTTCCTGAACCCTGTGAAGAGTTTTATAAAAGCCAAAATGACCAGAAGTAGGAGGAGTGTGACACTTGTCTATAATTTCCTCTCTCTGTGGTTTAGGAACTAGTATTTTCCACTCGGGTACATTAACTTTTAAAGGCAACTGGTTTGGGATAAACTTGTACACGAAATCATTTTCCACTTTCCACTGCGGAAAATTTTCAGGAAATTCTTTGATTTGCTGCCGTAAATTGTCGTACCATGGATCTATGCGATCTATGTCAACTATATCGATTCTTACGCCAATCTGTGCATTAAGACTGTTTTCGTCCACGGTATGATCTGGGATTCTTGACAAAGCGTCAGGAATAACATTGTGGACTCCTTTTCTATGAATGAAATTAAATGTATGTTGTCTCAGCCTAATCGCCCAACGCGCTAGTTTGCCACTAGGGTTTTTAATTGAATTAAGCCACAATAAACTATAATGATCTGTTATGACCGTGAAAGGAACACCTTCTATGTAAGGTCGAAACTTTTCGATGTTAAAGAGTACTGCTAAACATTCTTTTTCAACAACCGAATAGTTACGTTCAGCCTTTGATAAAGTTCTACTGGCATACGCTATCACTCTTTCCTCACCATTGATTTTCTGTGCTAGGACGCCCCCTAAACCGGTATTAGAAGCATCACTAGAAATATAAAACTGTTGGGAAAAATCTGGTTGGGATAAAATGGGAGCTGAAACCAATAGCTCTTTAATCTTTATAAAAGATTCTTCGGCTGCCTTTGTCCAATCTATCGATTGTCCTTTTTTTTGTCCTTTCAAAAGATCATTAATAGGCGACAACAGGGTAGAAAAATTCTCGATAAAACGTCTGTACCATGAACACATTCCTACGAAGCGCTTAACTTCCGTAGTATTAGTAGGTCTCGCATAATTAACCATGCTTGCTACTTTATCCGGATCGGTACGCAAGGAATTTGAGCCTACAATATAGCCTAAAAACTTTAGAGAAGTTTTGAAAAAATCACATTTGCTCAAATTTATCGTCAGTCCGGCCTCTTTCAATTTATCTTTTAATTCTTTAAGTAAGCGAATATGCGATTCGAAGTCTTCCGATGTTACTAAAATATCATCGAGATAGGTAAAAATATGTGGCTCATATTTCGGACCAAATATAGCGTCTACTAAACGTTGCTGAGTTTGAGCAGCGTTCTTTAGACCAAACGGCATAGTGACGAACTGAAATAGACCTCGGCCTACTACTGCAAAAGCGGTCTTTTCCTTAGAGGATTTGTCTAAAGGAATTTGCCAGAATGCCTTTCTAAGATCTATCGAGGATACATACTTAGCATTCCTGAGTGATGTCAAAATTCTGTCGATGTTCGGTAATGGATAGTTATCAAATTTGCTGACCTCGTTGAGCTTTCTTCCGTCAAAGCATAGACGATACTGTCCATCGGCCTTTTTCACCAATAAGATTGGAGAACACCAAGGACTGTTTGATTCTTCAATCACTCCGAGTTTCAACATTTCGTCTAACTCCTTATTTAATACTTTTGACATATATGGAGACATGGCGAAGGGCCTTGTCTTTACAGGACTGGCATCAGCCGTATCTATAGACATGTTGATTTTATTCGTTCGGCCTAACCTATCTTTACTACTTATTTCATTGAAAGAGCTTATTACTTTTTCTGCTTTTAAGCGTTCCGTCCGCGAGAGATCATCTAGGGTACATAGACGCGAGAAAAGGTTTTCTAAAGAACTTTCTGAATAACAATCTTTAAAACTTGTTTGAGAGTTGACTTCTAGGGACTGTGGATACCACGAATTATTTTTAAAATTTACTAGAATTCCGAATTTTTGTGCAAAATCACATCCTAAAACCAAAGTATGTGATAGAGAAGGTACTACTAGAGCAGAGATTACTAAACAATGACCATTGCAGACTAGCGGCAACTCAACCGTACCTAAAACTTTTAGACGGCTGCCATCTGCAGTGGTAACACTTCTATTTTTGACATGGCATATTTTTATACTTAAACGACTTAAAATTTTAATACCATTCTGACCTATAACGGAGGCATTTGCACCAGAGTCAAATAAAGCCGAGAGATGGGCACCTAATAGATTTATCTCGATATGCGGTCTGTTATCTGAATATTTATGCACGAATAAAGGAGACATGTGACCATTTGAAGAAGCAGGAGTTTTAACTTGAAAAGGAGAATTTTTATTAGACTTAAAAAAATCAGAAACTTTTTGTAACCATTTAGTCCAATCTGATCTATTGGAATATTTTTGTCCATCTGTGTTTCTAGAACGTTTTGGATTAGGGGCTATACTGCTAACGTGAGCTTGTAACTTAGCCGAATGTTTAGAGGCTTTTGTGGGACTTAGGGTATCCGCCTCGGTAATATACCGTCCTTACTCGTTTTTTGTACATTTGGGGCATGATGTTAGTCTCACACCAGTTGTTCCACATTTGAAACAAAATACCCTCTTTGGTGCTGTACAATTTTGGTAAGTGTGATTCGGGCCTGTGCAATTCCAACACGTGAAAATTGCCTTAGGTGAAACCGGCTTGTCGTTCACTTTAGCTGCAGTGTCGCTAATTTTAGAGTCATTATCTTTTCTTTTACCCGTTTTCTGGTTACTCCTAGGGTTCCGATTTACATTCCCAACCTTATTTGTCGAGACTCCACTTCGGCCATTTGGATTATACTCTACTTGATGTATATTAGTTTCGCTTTTTGGTCTGCTCTTTTCCAACAAATAATCGGACTCTTCAAGTTTTCTACATAACCCGGCGAGTTCGGCTACCGAATTAATATCTAGTAGAGCTAACCGATTGACGAAACTAGGCAGAATATTCCTCCATATAAATTTAACTTTGGTACTTTCCAAAGGCTTGATGGACAACCTACTAAATAAAGATTCCATGTGGGCAATAAAAATCACAGTGGACTCATTCTTCCTTTGTCGCCTCCTCTTTATTTCCGACCACAATTCTTCATCATCATCACAGTGCAAGAAGTCCTTCTTTAGCCTATCTACCAAGGAATGCCAGTCGTTGACACTTGATTTTATGCTTCTAAACCAAATGAAGGCATCGCCAGTGAAAAATTCAACAGCAGAGCTGAAAAGTTCATCTTCCGATACTTTTCTAGCTTGTGCTATTTCAGTCAGCCTCTCCAAAAAAGGATAGATTTTTTTTGAGTCTCCATTAAATTTCAATTGCCATTCGCTGACAGGAATATTTCTGGCTGCGCAATTCACGATTGGAGCTGGTACGTTTATGACTGGGGTTGTAATAGGCAACTGTGGTAACTGATGACCAGGAGCTATCTTTTCTGCAAGATTTGCTTCCATGAGCACACACGTAGCTATTGTTTCCTGAACATATTTGGAAAACTTCGACGCTTCCTCTTCGTCATCCGGCATGGGAATTCTTTGTACGCGACCCGCAACATGCGATAAACGTGACTTAACCCGGTGTACTAGTGAATCATTTGGATCGCCGTCATAACTATCGATTAAGTTTTGGATAGAATTTAAACTCTTTTCGATACCAGCCGTTTCTTCTTTAAAAGACAGGGTGTCATCCCCTATTTTTATCGTTTTTCCGGGCTCATTAATTTCTTTACTTAAGATCCTCGTTAGAATCTTTCTTTTATCCGCGACCGGACGTTCTGAGAAAGTACGACGGATTTTCAGTTCATAGTCTAACTCATATTCCAGTAGGTGATTCACTTTAAAATTGAAGGCTTCCATGATAAATGAATACAATTTAAAAGAACTGTTTAAAAAGTCGTGAAAATATTTCTCCTGTGCTCCCAATAGTCAAAAAAAATCAAAAAAAATAAAAAATATGTAAAGGCACTTAAAATATGTAAACTTCTTTACCAAACATTAAAAAAATCTTCGACAATTTCAAAAAAAATTTTTAAGTATCGCCTTGTATTAAAATTCTTTTACCAAATATGTTAAGAATTTCTCAACAAAAAAATCTCCAAATACCGTTTCGTGTCAGCAAAGTATTTTTAATATTCATGCAAAATATAGGTGAGAAAAAACGTACCGTTTTTTCTTCGGCTATCCGCAAAATAAACAGTGCAAAATTAAAGTCGACCAACACATCTGCTAATCTGAACTATAAAGGTAGCTTTTAAGGAAAAAAGTAGGAATCGCTTATCTTAGAGTCAATTAACAAAATTCAAATATCTATACCACCATCAGATAAATTGAAATAAAAAATTCTACAAATTTCCTGCTTTTGTCTTACTGCTATAGTGTAGTTTCGTTTAATAAATATTATGAAATAAAAATATCTGCAAAGTTAGAGCTTTTATTTTGTTCGAAAGCTAGTACACTGAATCCTTTAAAAAATAAAATTCCAAAAGCCCCGCGTTGACAGCGCTATTTTGTAGCCTATGAAAAAGTGTTTAATTGCGCCCCACGTACACTGCGTCATTTTGTATCATTGGAACTTGCCCGCACGTTGTGGTGTCATTTTGTACCCTGCGATAAACTGTCCTCAGTTTGAGGCATCTTTTTTTTTTTTTTTTTGTACCCTGTGAGAAGTTGTTTGTCCCACCCTTGAGCGCAATTTTGTACAGTTTGAATATTGGATGCCCCAAGCTTGAGCACAATTTTCTTGCAGCCCCGCTTTAATTTCTGATAATGAATCGAGTGAATCCTGATTTTAAAAGAACTAAAGAAATTAAACACACACTAGCTCAGTTTTCCTTGGTAGAGAGATATGGGTAAGAGATAATTTTTGTACGTCTTTTTGGAATTTTTTTTTATTTTTAAAAAGCTTCAGTTGTACAAGTTTTTTTGGGCACCATTCATTTTAAAATAGAAAGGATCTAACTTCAGTTAAAAAATGAAAAAATACTGAAGGGTTTTATGGGTATTACTAAAAAGAATTAGTCTAGTACAACTTATCCCGAAAAGAAAAATAGGTATTCCGTGAGACACTAGCTTTAATCAACAAAAAGAAAATTTATTCATGTTTTTAAAAATAAAAAGTTCTAACCTTTGCACTTCTACAAAAAAATTCTAGCCTAACTAGTAGTTATTACATTTAAATTCTGAACTATGACTACCCCCGAAGACGAAAAATAGTGCTTTTCACTTCACTTTTTAGTCAGTTTAAATTGCTGTTAAGGCACTACTCAGGGATAGGTCTATTGAAGGATGTTTTGGTAACTTACTGTTCTTATTCCGGCTTCGATGGAATACGACCGATTTCACACTTTTCTAGTAAACACTTAGAGAGCCCACTACGGCTTTTCGTTAAGAAACTGGTGCTTTACTTAGCTCGCATGATGGTTGTTATGAGCTTTTACTGTAGCTCAGTCGAAGGAAGCCTACTTGGCGGCTCCGATGAAAATTAGCCTGGCTGCGGCTTGATGGTACTCCGCCTACTCGGCGGCTGGATGGAAATTAGCCAAGACAGTCGTTTCTCAGACCCTTAAATAAACCGTGCAAACTCTGCCGGTAATATGGCGACGCCGGAACCAAAACTGCGGATACACACATTTCACCAATCGCGGCGTAGCGGTAGATTCGGTCAGGAACCCGCACTGCACAGTATATACCGAACGTCTTGGAATCTCTGTTTAATATACCGTTCGATACAAAAATGAAAATAAGTACAATTTGAAGTGAAAAATCAGTAACATTACATGGTCTTAAAATCTAGGAAAAAATGAATGTTACACCATCTTTAAACAATTAGATTACTAGTGGAAAAAGCAAAACAATACAAGGTCACCTTGTGGATAGCAATGGTTGACTACGAAAAAGCATTTAATTCGGTAAAGATATGGACTGTTCTTAACGCCTTAAGTAATAGCAGAGTCGACGCAATATACACATCTCTTCTTGAATACATATATAAAAATGCCACATCACAAATAATGCTTGAAGAAAAAACAACTAAATTAAAATTAAAAGAGGAATTAGTCAAGGCGACTCAATATCCCCAAAGCCCACGTTGACTCTAGAAGACATGTTCAAATCTCTAAAGTGGGAAAATAAAGGAATACTAATAGACGGTGAACTATTAAACCACTTAAGGTTCCCAGATGATGTCACCCTGATCGCCAACACAAAAAAGGAATTACAAGAAAGGCTGATAAAATTAAATAACAACTTTTGAGAAATAGGTCTAAAAATAAACTTTACCAAAACCAAATATTTGACTAACAAAACTGAAGATAACAGCCAGGAACTACTAATAGAAGATGAAAGAATAGGAAGGGTACAAACATTTATGGTATATATTTAGAAAAAAAATCGAATTTTCAAAAAATTATTTAAAAGCTGTCTTGGATAGAAGAGTCTCATTAGCTTGGTCTGCGTTCGGAAGGTTACAATCCACATTTAAATTGAACATCCCAAATACAATAAAAGCCAGAGTGTTCTATCAATATGTACAGGGTGGTCCAAATGGGACATTTTAAAGGTAAACCCTTGATCTAAAGGAGTGATGTCGGTGTCTGAGGCTCAATTTTTATGATAAACTCAATGGTGAAAATCGCATATCGATATCTAGTACCGTTTCAGATATACAGGGTGTTTTTCAAAAATCTGCATTTTGGAAAAATATTTTTAATTCTTTTCCTATTGAAAATTTTTGATTTCTGTAAAAACATTCTCAAAGCACTTTTTCGCGTGGATTTCAACAGTGTAAGTTACATTTTTTTACAACTAATATTTTAGTAGTTATTAACGCAAAAATTTATTTTTCCTTATCCGAATAGAGCTTTAAATAACCATTGTAAAAGTATAGCACACTTTATATTTTGCTTAAATCTACTTCAAAATATAAAGGTTTTCAGTTTTTACGCGAGTTTTAAAAGCACATTTTTGTGAAATAGGCTTTGAACGGAGCGGTGATATCAATTATTTACCGATAGCAGTCAAATCGTAAAAAAAAAAATTCCCAGAAATAACTCTAACAGTCATAACTACAATGAAATTAACTAAATGCTACAGTACTTTAAACTATGTAGAAAATAAAACAAAACAACAATAAAACAATTTATTTCGAGTAGAGCAAACTAAAACAAAACAATTTTCTAAAAGAGATGTTCGAAATGTCGACCAGTTTCATTTACACATAAGCGGCACCTTTTCTGGACACTTCTTACTGAGTTGATTAGTTCAAGAGAAGTGAGAGCTGCAAAACGTTGTATCACTGCGACATTTAACTCTTGCCTGGTGTTTGTCGGCAATTTAAAAATTAGGTCTTTCAATCTTCCCCAAAGATAGAAGTCCATGGGTGTTAAATACGGTGACCTTGCCGGCCAACGGTTCGGACCTTGGTTGGCTATCCACTTATTGTCGAAATTGGCCGATAAAAAATTACTGATAATTGCAACGTTATGAGGGGATGCCCCGTCGCACAGTGGGGAAAAACGAAAAATCGTGTTTCAAAATTGTCTAGAGCCTTCAATTTTGGTTCGATTTGGACGATTTTTTTTTTAAATTGAAGCTTATTAAATTCCGAACAAAGTTGTCGGAGCCGATTTTGCAATTAAACTTTTGTTTCAAAATGGCGGACGTCTTCAAAATGGCGGTTTCTGATTATATAGCGACTGAGACACAGAAAACGCTTACAGTTTCAAACCAAGTTGTGCTAAAATGCGTGTATGTCTGTTTTTTTATGTCGCAGATAATATATCTAATATCACAGTTACAAGATTAATAATAATGAACCGAAAATGGCTGCCATGAACAATAAAAGTATTATAAATATGAATAAACGTACCATTATTATTTTATATCCATAACATTTGCATAAATAATTTCTTTAAGGTTGTTAATTATAAATATGTTTCAACAATTGACTTAAAATGACAAGTCAAGTATGGCGGATGCCAAAATTGAATCGAGCAAGAAAGTTTCTCTGTGGCATTTAGACTGTGGCAGTCAGATCATTCAAGTTATTCAAGTTTAGTTGCGGGATTTAAATTTTCATGCAGTTATTGCTAGAATATTGCTGCTGTAAATTTTAAGTATCGTAGACAATTTTCTAGCAGATACAAAAAACAGCGATACACGCAGAAAAAGATAGCTCACACAGCTAGAAAATGGCTACAACAGCTAAAACGTTTTGTTAAAATAGGGACAGCTAAATATTTTGCTGCACTAGCCACATTGTTTGCTGTTGTAGCAAAAAAGTGGCTGCTATTGCTAAACAGTGGCACAACTTGGTTTGAAACTGTAAGCGTTTTCTGTGTCTCAGTCGCTATATAATCAGAAACCAACGTCCGCCATTTTGAAACAAAAGTTTAATTGAAAAATCGGCTTCAACAACTTTTTTCGGAATTTAATAAGCTTCAATTTAAAAAAAAAAATCGTCCAAATCGAACCAAAATTGTAGGCTCTAGACAATTTTGAAACACGATTTTTCGTTTTTCCCCACTGTGCGTCGTGTTGAAAAAATATATTTCTAAGGTCAGTTAACTGCAGTTCATCAACAAGACCATTTGCTGCCTTAAAATTTCTAAATATCTCTGAGAGGTGAGTGTTCCTTTGTAAATAAATGGACCTATAACCCTGCCTCTAAAAATTCCTGCCCGCATATTAAATCGAATGAACTTTTCTTGTCCCATATAGCCTGAATTTGTGTTTCTTCAAAGTACGACTTGCGTTAGTTCTTGGTAGTCCAGTGGATTCTTTTAACTGTCGAATTGAAGTGTTGGGATTATTTCAGGTAGTTCCTAAAACTACTATTTCTTCTAACTTCTTATCCCTGTTTGATACATAATTTTTAGGTCGTTTCTTTTCAAACTGGCCACTATTAACTAGATTATGTCGCAATCGAGCGAATATATCCTTGAAGGGTTGATGCCTCTGGATACCGTTCGTGGTACAAATTACTTGCTTCCGAATTTTCTCCAGTTTAAATGAAACACACTATCATATCCCATTTTTCGTAATTTCCAAACTTCATTCATATTTGACAATTCAATAACTGATCCTGAAGTAAAATTTGAAAACTACGAGTTAAAACTGAAACCCTTTATATTTTGAAGTAAATCTATGCAAGATATAAAGTGTGCTATATGTTGAAAATGGTAATTTAAAGCTCTATTCGGATAAGAAAAAATATACAAGGTATCCCGCTTAAAAAATAAATTTTTACGTTAATAACTATTAAAATATTAGTTGTAAAAAAATGTAACTTACCCTTTTGAAATCCACGTGAAAAAGTGCTTTGAGAATGTTCTTACAGAAATCAAAAATTTTCAATAGGAAACGAATTACAAACATTTTTTCAAAATGCAGATTTTTGAAAAACACCCTGTATATCTGAAACGGTACTAGATATCGATATGCGGTTTTCACCATTGAGTGTATCATAAAAATTGAGCCTCAGACACCATCATCAGTTTTCGTCTATCTCCTTTAGATAAAGGGGTTTACGTTTAAAAGTGTCCATTTTAGACCACCCCGTACTTCCGTTATTAACATATGGCACTGAAACGTGGGCTTTAAATTAAAGTGTAATATATAAACTCCAGGTAATCCAAAATATTAGACTCCAAGATCATATTTCTAATATCGAAATACGAAGACGATCAAAAGTGTCACGTGCAACACAACGAAAATGTATATTAAGGTGGAATTAAACGGGGCATATCACAAGGATGAATGATAACAGGTAGACACCCCGTTCCGTTGAATGGAGGCCTAAATAACATAAAAGATGCAGAGGTCAACTACAGACAAGATGGACGGATGACATAAAAAGATTAGCGGGACACGATTGGATGCAAAAAGCAAACAAGAAATCTCAGTGGAGACAACATGGCGAGGCTTACATCCGACTATGGATGTAATAAGCTAATGATGATTATGATGAAAATAGGTGGTGCCTTATTTCTAAAAAAAAAATACTCGACAGTGTTATAAATAGAGCTGAAACCTACTCTCACACTTAAGAGCAGGCCGGTTCTAAAAGTAATCATAAAATATTATGTTGCTGTCACAGTACATTGCTAGAGAATTATCTAATAAGAAAAAATAAAAATCATGTTAATACCATCATCCTACTCCGAGAAATGTCAAGTTAAAATAAACGCCTAACTTGCAAACCTTTTTTTAGGTTGTAAATGTTCCTGAATTCTAGAAATTTGACCAGCAGTGTAACCGCAAATATATTACAAAATATTTTTTTTAACTGCTAATTGTCTGCTATTTTCTTGTAGCCAAAGGTGTTCCAAATGTTTTTCAGACAATATTATAAATGACAGGAGCACACGCAAGCACAGAACCATAAAAATACAATTTAGTCAAGTTGAACAAACTGTAAATTAGGAAATAAAACCACTCATAAAGACATGTTTACTACATTATTAATTTAATGAATATTGTACAGCACTTAGTCTTTATTGGTCAACTTAATGCCAAATTTATATTATTAACTTCCATAGCTTGATATTAAACTTCATTTTACTCTCCATCATTTCATCATATATAGTTTCAAAATTTGGAATATCCTTGGCGGAATTACTGGTTGGTTAAAACATAATGGCGCTCGTCCTAGGATACTTATAACTTAGCATCTAATTAAATAAATGTCATATAACAGCCAACACAACACTAGCTGGCTCACACTTTCGACATCATAAAGATGCCACAGCGAGCGCAACTAAGTTCGGCTAAAATGCAACGTCTCTCTGTCTGTCTGTCTGTCCGCTAGTGCGCTTATCACTGGAGAACCACTTATCCGATTTAGGCTTTTTTTTAAAAAAAACATACGTATGTTTTCTGGCCAGGTTATAGGCTATATTTTATTACGTTAGGTTGCATAATGAAAGCCGTGACGAAAATAGTCAATCAAGTCGGAAAAAAGTCTCCGCTAGCGCGTTCTCTTACATTACACTGATGATGTACTTGCTACATGATACAGAACAATATCATGTAGCAAGGAATAACTATAATATATATAAAATACAACGTCTTTCTGTCTGTCTATCCGTTAGTGTGCTTATGACTTGAGAACCACTTATCCAATTTACGTGTTTTTTTTTTAATTCACACATTTGTGCAACGTCTCTCTGTCTGCCTGTCTGTCTGTTAGTGCGCTTATTACTCGAGAACTACTTTTCCGATTTACGTGTTTTTTTTTAATTCATACATATGTGCTCTGGCCAGGTTATAGGATATATTTTATTACGTTAGATAACATAAAGAATAAGCAGTGACGATAATAGTGAATCAAGTCCACGCGGGCGGAGCCGCGGGCACGGCTAGTTTGGATTTATTTCGTTTTGAAAATGTAAGGATATAGGGTCAATAACATTCATGACAATTAAATTGTATTTCATTTTTAAATTTTTTGTTGTACATCTTCTATAATATATATAAAATGCAACGTCTCTCTGTCTGTCCGTTAGTGTGTTTATCACTGAGAACCACTTATCCGATTTACGTGCTTTTTTTAAAAAAACATACATATGTTTTCTGGCCAGGTTATAGGCTATATTTTATTACGTTAGGTAACGTAAGGAATAAGCAGTAACGATAATAGTGAATCAAGTCGGAAAAAAAGTTTGCCGCTCGCGCGTTCTCTTGCAATACGCTACCTAAACCATTAAATATAGAACAATATCATGTAGCAAAGAATATAATATATATAAAATGCAACGCCTCTCTGTCTGTCTGTCTGTCTGTCTGTTAGTACGCTTATGACTTGAGAACCACTTATCTGATTTAAATGTTTTTTTTTTAATTCATACATTTGTTCTCTGGCCAGGTCTTTAATCTTCTATAATATATATATATATATATATATATATATATATATATATATATAAAATGCAACGTCTCTCTGTCTGTTTGTCCGTTAGTGCGCTTATCACTCGAGAACCACTTATTCGATTATCGCGTTTTTTTTTTTTTTTTTTATTTATACATTTGTTCTCTGGCCAGGTTATCTATAATCTTCTATATTATATATAAAACGCAACGTCTCTCTGTCTGTCTGTCTGTCCGTTAGTGCGCTTATCATTCGAGGACCACTTATCCGATTTACGTGTTTTTTTGTTTAATTCATACATTTGTTCTCTGTCCAGGTTATCTATAATTTTCTATAATATATATAAAATGCAACGTCTCGCTGTCTGTCTGTCTGTCCGTTAGTGCGTTTATCACTCGAGAACCACTTATCCGATTTACATGCTTTTTTTTAAAACATACATATGTTCCTTGGCCAGGTTATAGTATATATTTTATTACATTAGGTAACATAGGATATATTTTATTACGTTAGGTAACATAATAAGCAGTGACGATAATAGTGATTCAAGTCGGAGAAAAGTTTGCAGCTAGCGCGTTCTCTTGCAATACGCTGCCTAAATCGTTAAATATGGAACAATATCATGTAACAAAGAATATAATATGTATAAAATGCAACGTCTCTCTGTCTGTATGTCTGTTCGTTAGTACGCTTATCATTCGAGAACCACTTATCCGATTTACATGTTTTTTTTAAATCTTAACTTAATCTATAATATATATAAAATGCAACGTCTCTCTATGTGTCTCTCTGTCTGTCTGTCTGTCCGTTAGTGCGCTTATCACTGGAGAACCACTTATCCGATTTACGTACTTTTTTTTTTAAACCATACATATGTTCTCTGGCCAGGTTATAGGCTATATTTTATTACGATAGGTAGCATAAGGAATGAGCAGTGACGATAATAGTGAATGAAGTCGGAAAAAGTTTGCGCATGTTACCTTGCAATACACAGCCTAAACCATTAAACATGGAACAATATTATGTAGCAGAGAATATCTATAATCTATAATATATATAAAATGCAATGTCTCTCTGTCTGTCTGTCTGTCCATTAGTGAATTTATCACGCGAGAACCACTTATCCGAGTTACGTGTCTTATTTTAAATTCATACATATATTCTTTGGCCAGGTTATATAATAATAATAATAATCTATATCTATAATACATATAAAATGCAACGTCTCTCTGTCTGTCCGTTAGTGCGCTTATCCCTCGAGAACCACTTATCCGATTTACGTGATTTTTTTCAATTCATACATATGCTCTCTGACCAAGTTATAGATATATATTTTATTACATCTATAATATATATAAAATACAAAGTATCTCTGTCTGTCTGTCTGTCTATCTGTCTGTCCGTTAGTGCGCTTATCACTGCAGAATCACTTATCCGATTTACGTACTTTTTTTAAAACATACATATGTTCTCTGGCCAGGTTATCTATAATCTTCTATCTATAATATATATAAAATGCAACGTCTCTCTGTCTGTCTGTCTGTCTGCCTGTCAGTCCATTAGTGCGCGTATCACTGGAGAATCATATATATATATATATATATATATATATATATATATATATATATATATATATATATATATATATATATATATATAAATGCAACGTCTCTCTGTCTGTCTTTCTGTCTGTCTGTCCGTTAGTGCGTTACGTGCTTTTTTTTTTAAACATACATATGTTCTCTGGCCAAGTTATCGGATATATTTTATTGCGTTAGGTAACATAAAGAATAAGCAGTGACGATAATAGTGAATCAAGTCGGAAAAAAAGTTACCGTTAGCGCGTTATCTTGCAATACACTGCCTAAACCAATAAATATGGAACAATATCATGTTGCAAAGAATATAATATATATAAAATGCAGCGTCTCTCTGTCTGTCTGTCTGTCCGTCAGTGCGCTTATCACTTGAGAACCACTTATCCGATTTACGTGTTTTCATAAATTTATACATACGTTCTATATAATTCGATATAAGCCTAGATAATGGGAGATAAGATGAGGTAATGGGAGAGAAGTATAAATAATGGAAGATAAGGAGAAATAATGGGAGATACGCAGAAATAAGTCTAGATAATGGGAGTTATGGTGAGATAACGGGAGACAAGGAGAAATAATGGGAGGTGAGGAGAAATATTGCGAGATAAGTCGAGATGAGCCTAGATAATGGGAGATAAGGTGAGAAAATGGGAGATAAGGAGAAATAATGGGAGATAAGGAGAAATAATGGGAGATGAGCAGAGATATGCCTAGATGATGGAAATTATGAAGAAATATTGGGAGATAAGGAAAAATAATGGGAGATAAGGGGAAATAATGGCAGATATTTTATTACGTTAGGCAACATGAGGAATAAGCAGTGACGATAGTAGTGAATCAAATCCACGCGAGTGGAGCCGCGGGCCCGGCTAGTATTCTATATAAATCTATAATATATATAAAACGCAACGTCTCTCTGTCTGTCTCTCCGTTAGTGCTCTTACCACTCAAGAACCACTTATCTAATTTACGTATTTTTTTTATAAAATACATAAGTAATAAGCAGTGACGATAATAGTGAATCAAGCCCACACGAGCGCAGCCGCGGGCATGGCTAGTACACATATAAGATGTATTTTTCTGGTAAAATTCTGAATAACCCTAGTATGAAATATGTGCCGCCACAGTTCTTAATATTTGAATACTGAATCGATTTTAGTTGCTTACCATCTACTCACCCAACAAAAGATATTTGGTAATTGCAATTTTAAAAAACACTAACAATTTTAAAATCCTTGAATACGTCATGTTCCGGGACGAATTGTCGCTTTTTAGGAGCCGTAGTTTCTTTGACTTCATATAACAGGCTAGCCTAGCCTTTTTCATTCTGACTTTGGCGCTAATTTGGTACAAATTATACCAAATTAGCGCCACCACATCATTAGTAGGGCAATCATTTTTACAGCTTCAAAAACAGGTATGGCGTTTAATCAGATGTAAAAGTTAATGAAATAATAAATGGTAATTATAGTACGTGAAAAAAAAGATTAGCAAAAGACAGAATCAAAAATACTAGAGATAAGTAATAAAAAATGAAGTTTGGATAATTAAAAAATACATAGAATTGGTACTAGGTACTGAAAAATATAAAAACTTCCGGTTGAGACGGTATTACTAATGAGCTGCTCCAGTAGGGTAGGAGAAAATGGACTCAACTACAATATTTAGCCACAACCTTAACTCTAAATAATCGTCCAATCGTAAGGGTACAAAGGTTCACGTACCTTGGCAGTGTGATAAATACGAACGGAGGGATAGAGGCTGACGTCAAACAGAGAATACTCAAAGCACAGTAAACATTCGGGATTCTCAACAACATCTGGAGGTCCCGCATACTGTCGCCAAACATAAAAATACGCCTCTTCAACACAAATATCAAATCGGTGCTTCTATACGCCTGTGAAACCTGGAAAGTGACTAAAAGTGTTTCCAATCAACTACAAGTGTTTACAAACAAGTGCTTACGCAAAATCTTACGAATATACTGGCCGGACCAGATACCAAACACCGAGTTATGGGAACGAGCGAAGCAAACACCGATAGAGTACAATATCAAACCCAGAAAGTGGAGGTGGCTGGGCCATACCCCCCGCAAACCCACAGGCGATATTGCAAAACATGCTCTCGATTGGAACCCACAGCGCAGTCGTGGCAGGGGCAGACTGAAACAGACGCACAATTTTGGAAGAAACCAAGCAAGCTAGCAAGTCATGAGGCGAAATAAAAAACCTCGGTAGAAACAAAGTCAGGTGGAGAAGTTTTGTGGAGACCCTTTATATATATATATATATATATATATATATATATATATATATATATATATATATATATATATATATATATATATATATATATATATATATATATATATATATATATATATATATATATATATATATATATATATATATATATATATATATATATATATATATATATATATATATATATATATATATATAATTTTTAGCCAAAAAATAATTTAATGAATTGAGGTAGCACAACAATCTTGCTATTTAAGAAAGGAGATAAAATAATATCAGCAAACTATAAGGGAATAAACGTGTTAGCTACAACTCCAAAACTGATACTAAGGATAATAACAAACTAAATCAACGGAGACGTCTATCAGGCAGAGGAAAAAATAGGAGTTTAGATTAGAAAAATCTTGCACTGATGCCGTTTTATCGTAAGATGACTGAGAGACTGAAATATCGATAAAATGTATTAGGCCAGGATCTTTTTCTTTAGTTGACTTAAAGAAAGCCTTTGATCGAGTGCAGCTTTATAAAAGAGTCATGCTTTACAACTCAAAAGACGCAGCATAGTTAAAATAAAACGCGAATTTACAGAGCCAGTATCGAAAGATAGACGATAGACGAAAATTAATAAGGAATAGAAGAGTCAGAAAAGTCCATTTATAGAATGAGAGGTAAAGAAATAAAAGTAATGCTGATGACATTGTGTCGAAAGCTGAGGATCAAGATGACGAGAGATTACTTTACGAATTTAAAACAACAAAAATTATGTATAGAACCGACTTACAATATCGATGGCAAGAACAAAACTACATGACTCTAAAACACCATAATGATGTAAAAGAAGTTGTTGACGAAAATTTATACAATAAGAAATGAAGTTTAATTATCTTGGCATCGATATATCAAGTTTTAGTGATATCATCACACATAAATAAATAAATAGGTATTGAACGGAAAAAATAGAATGGAATAAGCAGATAAACAAAATGCCAGAAGACAAAACATGGATTAGCCGCCAATATTGGAGCGGCAACCTTTCCAGATAGATAGGTGAAGACGGTAATTAACAAGCAATCGTGTCCCCCAAACCAAGAAACTATAAGAAGAAAAAGAAATTCTAAAAATATTTTGTTTAGAAAATGTACTCATTCATGCCATTTTCTTATAAGCTACATCCTTATTTACTAATTTTTCCAACCAAATTCATTCTAAATTTTAAAAAAAGCTATTTTCCAAAAGCAACGTATAATTAAAAGATAAATTATCTCATCTTTCTACAAATATTTCATCTTTTGAACGCAAGATGCCTTTGCCATTTTCATAGATGAAAACGTTATAAAACTTATCTAATAAAGTAAATTCCTTTCGAGACCTTCATCCTTTAACTTTCTTATACAAAAAAATATACCCCAAAATTGTTCTGGCTTTTGCCTCTAAAAGTTTTTGACGAAATTAGGTTCAAGACCTTAACAGATGCCAAAAATATCTTTTGGGGCGCTAAAGATGCTACAAGAAGGTTATTTCTAAAATTAGCTTACACTTATTTTCAATCACTTTTCTCAATTGTACTTTCATATTTATTTAGCCAAGGGTGGATTTGAGTTTTCACCAGATGAGATGCATGAATATATTACTTTGTAAGGTAGAAATTAGTATCTGATTTTAAGTATCAAAGCTGCATTATTCTCATTGACGAGAATATCTTTTTTTAGATAGCCTAATAAATACTTATAGTTTTACCCTTTTCTAGTCGGACAAAACCGAAGGTAGCAAAAAATTTAGCTAAAATTTATACAAAGCAACAAAAAGATAAATAGTGATGGCTATTCTGATGACAGACGAGAAATGCCAAGAAGATAACGACACGAAATGTCAATACATAAAACTATTATTAGACAGTCGTTCACAGAAATATGAAATAACTATTCATTTTATTTCTTATTTTCGTAATTTAATTTGAAATTTTCATTGCTCTCATTCTTTTTTAACTGCTTTTATATTGCAAATAATTTTTGTAAGCATTGTTTCATGTTATTAAATACAAAGTACTGAATATTTTCAATTTCATATTCTAAAAGAATTGGAATGGAATTCAACATGAATTAAACATGTATTTACTTGAGTAATGCTGTTGAAAAATTTTGAAAGCTGTTAACTACTGCACGTTCATATACTTCAAATGGTTTACTTTTAAAATTACTTTAAAAAAACTTACTTCTCCATAATTAAAATGAAAAAATTCGGTAGGGGAGACCGAGGACAGTTGTAACAGAGGTGAGTCATAACGATGCCGATTTCTCGAAAGCTATAGCTGCTAGCGAGTTGGCAACGTCGCACTTTTGTTTTGTTTTTGACATGCCATCTCACCTAGTCTGTGCCAGCGGCCCATGGGAAGCGATTTCGTCAATACGACACGTGCGTCGAAAAAATCGTCGAAAGTAAGTATTTGATCAAAATTTTGGCAATCTGTTATTCTATATATATGTTTGTGTTTATGTGGCATATTTCTTGAAACGCAGTGGTTCTTTGAGATTCCTACAGTGAGATACTTATTTCGGGTACACCTCGTGTTTTGAGGTTAGGAGGCATAATTCTGAAATGCTCAAGATTTTTTGCACCGAGACGAGTTGTAACAGCTTGTTACAACTCACCTCGTTTGTTCTGTCTGGCACATTAACGCATTGAGTTAATAATTGTTTCAGAATGCGAAATAAATACAAGAGGACAACGGATAGGGGCATGGCTAGTCGAGAAATATATGAACTCACTTACGAAGAAGTGTCCTGAAGAAACCAAAGTCTTAGAAGTGCTGCGTCTGCCTATAACCTCAACTATGTCGTTGTACAGATATGTACGAAAGAAGAAAGCATATCAGGATGGTCTTGCAGAAGAGGCGCCATCTGTTGGTTACGCTATTGAAACAATTGTTGACGAAAGTAAAGATAACACTCTCTGCGAATATTTGCTGACTTGTGCTGCAACGAATTATGGTTTGACTACAAAGGAAACAAGAAAACTGGCCTATATGATAGCCAAGAAGCACGGCAAGAAAATTCCTGCGCCGTGGGAAGCTAACGAAATGGCAGGAAAAGTATGGTTAAAGCTTTTTATGAAATACCATCCAAATTTGTCACTGAGACTACCTCAAGCCACAAGCATTGCTCGCGCAACAAGCTTGAACAGAACTAACGCGACTGCCTTTTTTGCTGACTTTTTGGTCCTCTTAAAAAGGCTCTTAACACTGCATGCGATAATTGGATGCACGCAAATGATGGAAAAGTTATGTCCATATATGACGTCCCGTCTATACCTAAGACTGCCTTTGGTGTCGCGATTACGGCAAAGAACATCAGCGCAAGGTTTTGTGTGACAGGGATTTGGCCAGTTAACACAGATATTTTCGATAAAGCTGGCTTCCTACCCAGTCAAGTCACTGATCGCCCTTTGTCTGTGCAGTGCAAGATTTACGTGAAGACATACCTGAGAACGAGGATATTACGATACTTGTAGTGGAAGATTACGACAGAGTATCTGCCAGCAGTCCATCTATTTTAGCCAGTGACGCCACAAAGCCCACAGAAGATGAACCTATTGTATCCCTATGGAAAACTTGCAGTCCACTGCCTCTTAGTAATAAATCCGTGGACACCACACTGAAAACGAATAGTCCTAGGCCAGAAAACCAACAATCCATCACATCTTCATCCAAAGCTCACGCTGTCTTGCCCACCAACGGAGAACTCTTCGATTCCACATCTGAATCTCATGTTATACTACCCTCTAACGAAGAACCTGACACAAGCACATCCAAAGCTCGCACTGCATTGCCCGCCAACATAGAACCTGTTGCATCCACATCCAAAACTACATCTGATAGTAAATCGCAAGACATTATTTAAAAAACAAAATCATTTTAGTTAGCGTGAAAATAACCGAGGATTTGTTGAAAATTTCATTACGAAAAGTTTTTTTTGTCTCGAACCGACTTATATAACCGAGTTTATTTACATTTGTTCTCAAGAAACGCGTTTTGAAAACTTAAATTGTTTATAAACAAAAGAGCACAAGTTTTTCGAGATCCAAAACTCAGGACAATACCCCTGGTGATACTGCAGAGAGGATAAAGTCATAATATTGCTGTATCTAAACTATGCTTGTGTATGTGTTCTCTCCAGAAGCAATAAGACCGTTGCCAAAAGCACCTCCGAGAAAAGGAAACCAGACAAATAGACGCAAGATAAAATCGGTTGTGTTAACTGACACACCAACTAAGGATGAAATAGCTGCCATTGAAGCAAGTAGAAAGGTTACAAACGTGAAGAAACGAGTCCTTAGCGACGAAGAAAATTATCCATTAATTAAATTAATTAAAGAAATTAAGATAAACATTAAAGTTTATTTTTTCACATTTAGTGACGTTTAATTAAGATTTATTTCCTCAAATTTCTATCAAATACGTAGTTGTTACAACTCACCTCGCCCCTGTTACAACACACCTCGGTATAAGGAGAGTTGTAACAGTGGGAGTTGTTTTAGTTTTATCGATTTTTTCATGGATTCTGTTTGGTTTTACTTATAACTATGTTGGATTTACATAGAGTATATAACTAACTAACTTGAACTTGTGTTAAAGAATCTCTAACGTAGTACTTTGTTTGACTGAGATATGCCCAGAAATGTAAAAATTGTTACAATTCTCCTCGGTCTCCCCTACTGTTTACGTGAATTAGGCCCCGAACTTTAGTTGTTTCAATATAACCTCATATTGACATTTCACAATATCTTAACGTTTCTTCTTTTTAACTCAATATTTTTCTTTATTATTCTCTGATTGAATAATAAGAATGGTAGGAAAAAATAAAACTGTTTTACTAAGGGGAATATTATTTAATTAAAGTATAACAGGTTTCGACTTATTCCAATATCCGTATAAACTTAAATAAGTAACAAATAAACGATTTAAAACCTATAATCATTTGGGAATTTAAAAATACTGAAATAAAAAAACTAACTACGTCATATACATAGGATGAACTGGCAATATCAAATATTAATATTTTGTCAATACATTGTTGTAATTATATAAGTAACACTTAAAAACTCTAAACCAATTTATCGTACAACATTAATATACAAGCCTTCGCATTATTATATTAAAATGCAATCTCACACTGAAAATGTACTCAAAATTGGCCGACTATACGGACAAGTAAATTTTACTGATGAATTGGTCTTTTTTATGTTAGCAGATTTCCACAATTAAAAAAAAAAAAGGAAACCCGTGGGGGTGCGGTACGTTCTGCCTGTCGTAGAAGGTGACTAAAAGAACTTAGATGGTAGACCACAAGGTTTATCTGCTGCCTCTATCGACCTCCAAGTGACATTAACTTTAGAACACTTTTCACTTCTCTTACGGATACCGCCGATCATTTACAGATTATCTATCTAAATTGCCATCCTGAGTGAGTTTAATGTACACAAGATCAACTGGCTTAAGTATTCGAGTACTATCGACGAACAAGGTACTGAAGCTGAATCATTCTCAATCAGTTCTAGCTCAGCTTATTGACGAGCCAACACGGATCACTGATCGAGACGGAGAGTTCGCCAGTCTTGTTGATCTGTTTTTAACCACCAATCCAGAGATTAACACTGTCACCGTGAATCGGCCGTTAGGTTCTTCCGACTATAAACTGCTTTTGATATTGACTTTCCTACCAATCAGTGACAGAGAGGCGCCTAAACTACGAAAGATTTGCCACTACAAATCTGCTAAATGGAAAGAACTCATGGTATATTTTTGAACTTTCCCGTGGTTAGACGTGTTTGTTTTCAATCTGACGATTGACATTTGACTGCGATAAGGAGGTTTCCGATGTTATTTTGACTGATATGGACAGTTACATCCCTTTTTCGAAGAAATGCCCTTCCAACGGCAAACCTTGGTGTGACCGAAAATTCAAAGAAGCTTCTAAACATCTTACCTACGACAATGGCGTGAAAATCTTAACGTCATAAATCGTAATATCCTTGTTCGTGGTCGGAACAGATGCAAAGAAATTATCTACGAGACCAAGGAGTCACACAGTGAACGAATTAGAAACAAACTTCTTGCTTGCCCCAACAATTCCAGGTCCTTGTGGTCAGCCACTAAGGCAGTTAGTCAAAATTTCACCAAACCACTCACTATACCACCACTCACACAGCCAGATAATTCTAATGCAGCAACACCTGTTAAGAAAGCGAACTTGTTGGCTGAACTTTTTGCTTCACATTCTGCTGCTGATCTCCAAGGAAAAAGCCCACCATTCCCATAGTGCAGCCAAGGATGCCCGATATTGTTTTAAGACAGCGCATTATAAAACGTATTTTAAAGAAGCTAGACGCCAAAAAAGCTTCTGGCTCTGACGGAATACCTGCCATAGTGTTCAAAAACTGCGCGAGAGAACTGTAGACTTTTCAACCTGTCCTACAGAAAGGGAATATTTTCTTTCTGTTCGAAATGCGCCACAGTTCAGCCAATAACCAAAACAGGCAAGAAGACCTTGCCAAACAACTACCGACTAGTCTTTCAATAGTATAACATATATCATATCAATCAGCATCTTCTAAAATATCTGGAAGGATTCAATATAATTAGCGACCATCAATATTGCTTCGTAAACCTAGATCAATAGGAGATCTTCTAACTTATGTAACACATGTTTGGAACAATGCAATTGAATACTGTGGAGAATTTCGAGCGGTTGCTCTTGATATATCCAAAGCATTCGCCCGTGTTTGGTACTGGATTATTAACTAAGCTTCAGCTGGTATATCTGAAGAATTCTAGTTATGGCTCTCAAGTTTCCCTTAAAGAGCGTTATTTACGAGTGGTAATGGACGAGTTTCTTTCTAACACCTTAACTACCAACACCGGTGTTGCCCAGGGCTCCATACTCGCCCCTACTCTCTTTCTCATTTATATTAACGATCGGCTGGAAAAAGCCAGGAATCCAAACTACAGCTTTACAGTACGCTTATCTCATCATTCACTTTGAACACTCGAACATCAGCTACTCATGCAAATATCCGCAGACAGCAGAAGGTTCTCTATCTTAACAAAGACCTGGAAGAAATTCTATCCTGTGGTAAAAGTAACTAAGTAGAATTTAATGCTACAAAAACCCAGATGGCAGTTTTTTCTAAAAAAGTTAACGTAGCTGAACCCGACATAGTTATGTCGGGACACTCCATTCCTCTAACATTGTCACTCAATTTGCTGTGTTTTAATTTGGGAGCAAATATGTCGTGGCATGAACATGTTGCAAGCATAGCAAAGAGAGCTTCTCAAAAGCTGGAAATATTATTTCGACGATGGAATACTGCTCCCATATTTGGGGCTCTGCTCCCAAACATACACTGCATTTATTGGATTTTATTCAGAAGAGAGCTGTTCGGCTGACTAGAGACTTGGAACTGGTCAGTAACCTTGATTCATTGGAACATCGAAAAACGGTAGGCGAAAAAGGGATGTAAACGTCCATACCAGCCAAAATAACATCAGAAACCTCCTTAGTACAGTCAGATGGGTCGTAGGATCGAAAACAAAAGCCAACCAAGGGAAAGTTCCAAAATATTCCATGAATTCTTACCATTTAGCAGATTTGTAGTGTCAAATCTTGAGCGGTGTAGGCGCTTCTCTCTCACTGATTGGCAGGATACTTGATGTTGAAAGCAATTTATGGTCAGAAAAACCTGAGGGCGGATTTACGGTGACTGTGTAAACCTCGGGATTAGTGGTTAAGAACAGATCAACTGGCGAAGTCTCCGTTTCGATCAGGGATCCATGTTAGCTGGTTAATAAGCTGAGTTAAGCCACAACTGATTGAGAATAAATCAGCTTCACGACCTTGTTTTGTCGGTAGTATTTGAATACTTAAGCCAGTTGTTATTGGGGATATTAAAGTCGCCCAGGATGGCAGTTTCGGCATTTGGATAGTTAACCTGTAAATTATCGATGGTATCTGCAAGAGAAGCGAAAAGTGTTCTAAAGTACTACTTGGTGATCGATAGAAGCAATAGATAGAACTTGTGGTTTGTTGAGTTATTATTTTTAACCACATAACATCGAGTAATAGTGATATAGTGTTCGCATTAAGTTATTTTTTAGTTATAGTGAGAAAGTCAAAATCAGTACTTATATTAGACCTAAGTCTTGTAAGGGAAGTATGGAGTAAATTACTTTACCCATTTTTTATATGTATATTTTAATTAGTATATAATAACCAACTACTAAAATTAAGTAATGTAAATGAAAATACCGCAGAAGAACTCCCAGAGGTTTTGCTGCCCATTTACTATAAACCAACAGAGACAATTCAGTTTTCTTTGCGATATTGCCTGCAAAGGGGTAAGAAGTAATATTTTGCATATTGTGTATTTGGGAACTGGGTATTGGATTTACAATGATAAATTTTATTTTAAGAAAGAAAACGTCGAATTACTAAGCGAGTACGTCAAATGTGCAAAAAAAAAAAAAAACAGGCTGTAAAAATCTAGAAATTTAATTTCCGAGTTGAGGTTGTGTTTCACTTGTTAGTAAACTTGGATGGATAATATTAACATTTTTTGGAATCTTTAATATTAATTCAAGAAAAGTATTTGGTTATAAGCCTGTTTAAATCTGATGTCGCTATCTGCTAAGGAAGTTTTTTTGTTTGACTTAATGCCTTTGCATTACACCCGAGAATATCGAAATTTTACAATAACTAAAAAATTAAAACATTCCCATTCAAAAACGAACTTTCCTCGCGGATTATCTATTACTACACTTGGTAAGGGATATTTTTTTTTATGGGCCTGTTAAAATTTGATGTCGCTATCTGCTAAGGAAATTTTTTAGTATTTTTCATCAAATTAAATTAGCTAGAATGCTCTAAAACTAATATCCTGTCTAGTTGTCGTTGAAGTTATAACTTCTAATTATTCAGTAGATAGATGTATTTTAACTAGTATATAATAACCAACTATTAAAATTAATTAATGTAAGTGAAAATACCGCAGAAGAATTCCCAGAGGTTTTGATACCCAGTTACTATAGGCCGATAGGCACAATTCAGTTTTCTTTGCGATATTGCCTGGAAAGGGGTAAGAAGTAATATTTTGCACATTGTGTATTTGGGAGCTGTGTATTGGATTTACAATGATAAATTTTATTTTAAGTAAGAAGAAGACTAAGCGAGTACATCAAATGTGCAAAAAAAAAACAGACTATAAAAATCTAGAAATTTAATTTTGGAGGTAAGTGAGGTTGTGTTTCACTTGTTAGTAAACTTGGATGGATAATATTAATATTTTTTTTGGAATCTTTAGTGTTAACTCAAGAAAAATATTTGGTTATAAACCTATTAAAATTTGATGTCGCTATTTGCTAAGGAACTTTTTTTATTTGACTTAAAGCCTTCGCATTACACCCGAGAACATCGAAATTTTAAAATAACTAAAAAATTAAGACATTCCTATTCAAAAACCAACTTTCCTCACGAATTATCTGTTACTACACATGGTAATGGATGTTCTTTTTGATGGGCCTGTTAAAATTTGATATCGCTATCTGCTAAGGAAATTTTTTTATTTGACTTAAAGCCTTCGCATTACACCCGAGAACATCGAAATTTTACAATAAATAAAAAATTGAAACATTCCTATTCAAAAACGGGCTTTCCTCGCGGTTGGTAAAGAATGTTCTTTTTTATAGGTCTGTTAAAATTTGATGTCGGTATCTGCTAAGGAAATTTTTTGTTATTTTTCATCAAATTAAATTAGCTAGAATGCTTTAAAACTAAGATTCTATCTAGTTGTCGTTGAAGTTAGAACTTCTAATTATCTAGTAGGTTTTCGTCTTTGACACCATTATATATAATAAATGACAGGAAAGAAACATTTCTAGAAGAGAATTTAAAATAAGAATGAAAAATACTCTTTCTTAGAATTTAAAAATAATTTTTCGTTATTATTGGTTTAGCCATAAATGAAACAAACAGTCTCGTACTGCTCAGTTCATAACTAGTTTATATAAATTAAATTAGCTAGAATGCTTTAAAACTAAGATCCTATCTAGTTGTCGTTGAAGTTAGAACTTCTAATTATCTAGTAGGTTTTCGTCTTTGACACCATTATATATAATAAATGACAGGAAAGAAACATTTCTAGAAGAGAATTTAAAATAAGAATGAAAAATACTCTTTCTTAGAATTTAAAAATAATTTTTCGTTATTATTGGTTTAGCCATAAATGAAACAAACAGTCTTGTACTGCTCAGTTCATAACTAGTTAGATTGTTGGTATTTTTGTATGTTTATACTACTCAATACCAAATTGAATCAATTTAAAAGTAGAACCTTCTTAGAGAATCGGTTAATTCTAATCAAAGTTAGCTTTACAATTAAGTTAATTTATCGTTGATTATTTATTATAGAGTTGCAGAGTTTTAAACTCACCCTAATCATAAGATAAATATTATTCTATTAACTCTACAAGCAAAGTTTAAATGCTATAGTTTTTAGGTAATTCTTTGACAAATATCAATTTTCAATTGCCCTTTTAAATTAAAATTCAATTTTTACAGTTTTTTTACTTTGAATTAAACAATTGATTGGATACTCAGTATGCTATAAAATAAACTCAAATGGCATTATGCAATTAATTTAAATTTGTAATATAACCTTTTTAATTCTTTTCAACACGGACTCTGATGCCTATATATTAAAACAGCTAGCTTAAAAATAAATAATGTACCATACATACATCATATTACTTCATTTGCCAAAAATTGTATTCGTAAATATCACATTATTGCGTTTTCCATCGGTCTGTCGATCTGTCGCATCTGTCGCATCTCTCGGTCTATCTGTCTGTCTGTTGGCACGATAACTGTTTGACGAATTAAGATATTAAGTTTAAATTTGGTACACATATACTACTTGACACAGAATTAGAACCCATAGTTTTTTAGCAGTATTACTTTGAGGAAAGGGGGTGAAAGGGATGAGAATGATGAGTTTTGTAAATTTTCGATAACATGAGAAATTTTGTTGACTTTTGGCTAAAATAAGGGACAATTTTTAGTAGTGATTTATGTAAGAAATTAAAGAGCAAGGAAGTTAAATGAGTTATATATGTCGGGTTATTTGTCATTTTGAGGATTTTGAAAGGGAAAAATCTAAAAATTGTTATTTTTGCATTACATTTAAGTATTTATGCTCAAACATGTAAAAGGTTAATGTAGTAGAGGAGATGCTTAGTATATATCGTGATATATGTCCTCTTCAGGGGTTCTTGGAATCAGAGAATCTGAAATTTGTCTTCTTTTTTCATTATTTTTAGTTTTTACAGATATAGATCATAGAATGAAAAATCAAGCTTCATTTGTAAATATCTCTAAAACCATTACTCTGCTCAATTTTTTTTATAAATAATAACTTATGATATATTTTTTAAATATGTATAACCTCTATAACAGTTACTTCCGTCGCTAACGGACATTGTCGTGAGATTCACTAGATCCTGACAAAAAAATTATTTCCAATTTTCGTCGGATTGTTTGTTTTGCCCCACTTAATACAAAAATTATTTTTTGTATTAAGTGGGGCAGAGCAGCAATTAGGTTCTATATTCTCTAATCTAATCGCTATCTCGCTAATCTTGCCGCTATAGTTATAGAACGAAACAAAACATTGATATAAGATTTCTTACATTTATAATACTTGCAGTAGACAAAATACCTAAAATTTTTGAGTAAAATTACTGCGTAAAAGGGATGACGATTGATAAATTTTATTGATCCAATCTTAACAGAATTAGTAGGTAGATGAAAATCGAATATGATTTATCAGTGACTGAAAACTTTTGATGAGAAAGAAAATTTTAATGTAATTTTTTTCAGTTTCACATTTAAGTGATTTGGGAGAGGTATTATTATTTGACCATTACGTTTAATTTTCTGCTTTAAAATCTCGAGTAGTAATGCACAGATACTTTTGTAGTAGAAAGTAAGATTTAGTTTTTATTTTAGAACGAATATTCGCAAGGGAACTACCTCATAAAAAACCTACAAAAATTGTTCTTTGTATTAAATGGGGCAGAGCAGCAATTAGGTTCTATATTTTCTAATCTATTCGCACTCATTAAAATTTCTATTGGATCATTGATTTGGCCGATGACAGTTTTATGAATGTAATGATTCTTCTTCTTCAAGTGCCACTCCTATCGGAGATTAGAAATCATCACAGCTACTCTCACTTTATTTGCTGCTCTTCTAAACAGTTCAATTGAGCTGCAGCCAAACCAGTTGCGCAAGTTACGCAACCACGATATTCTTCTTCGTCCAACATTTCTCTTCCCTTTAATTTTGCCCTGCATAATATTCCGCAACAGTGAATACCTTTCTCCCCTCAACACATGTTCCAAATATTCCAGCTTCCTTTTTTAATAGTGTTCATTAGTTCTGGGGCTTTGTTTAGTCTTTGGAGAATCTCGTTATTGGTTACCCTATCAATCCATGGCACTTTCAGAATGCGCCGATAACACCACATCTCAAAAGCATCAATACTTTTAGTATTGTTCTGCCTTAAATGCCATGCTTCCACTCCATAAAGAAGCGTTGAGAAGACATAACAACGCAACATTCGTAACCGCAGTGCCAGGCTTAGATCTCAATTGCAAAAGAGTTTTCTCATTCTATTAAAGCTTGATCTTGGTATCTCTATTCGGGTTTTAATCTCCTTTGTCTGACCTGTGTTCTCGTTTATCCATGTTCCCAAGTATTTGTAGCAATTGACTTTCTCAACACTTATTTTATTAACCAGAAGACGATCCTGGTTATTTTGAGTTTTTGCAATCACCATAAATTTTTTTTTCTTTAGATTTATCTTCAGATCAAATTTATTGCAGCTGTTTTTTAACCACTCAACAAGATGTTGTAGGTCTTCTAAACTTTCTGCTAGCAGAACTGTGTCATCGGCGTATCTTACATTATTCAGGGTTTCACCGTTTACCCTTATGCCCTCGTCCGCCTCAGACAGTGCTTCCTGACATACATTCTCGCTATAGATATTAAACAAAATGGGTGATAGTATGCAGCCCTGACGTAATCCCCGGCGGATCTCTATCTCTTCCGTAATCATGTTCTCCACTTTTACTCTCGCTGTCTGGTTCCAATATAGATTGCATATGATGCGGATATCTAGATCATCGATATTTTTATTTTTGAGGATTCTCTTTAATTGATCATGTCGAAGTTTATCGAATGCCTTTTCAAAGTCTATAAAGCAAACGTACAGCTCCTGATTCATGTCCATGCATCTCTGTGGCAAGACGTTTATCGCAAACAATCCCATTTGGGTCTCACTAATATTCATTTCAAGCTTTTATAGATCCGATTGTGTATTATCTTTAGAAAAAGCTTTAAGGTATGACTCATAAGAGATATAGTCCGATGGTCACTACATTCTTTAGCGTTTGCTTTTTTCGAGATTGCTACAAAAGCGGACTGAAGCCAAACCTTGGGTATTATACCAGTTTTATCTAATAAGTTGAACAGTTTTAGGAGAATTGAGATTAAATCGTCATTCATTAGTTTTAACAGATCAACTGGTATATCGTCAGGTCCGGCTGCTGTACCCTTCTTTGCATGTTTTAGGGCGTACTCTAATTCCTTTCATTATATCCGGGCCAGTATCGTCCAGGAGATCGTCTGATGTTGCATTTCGCTGTTCATCATTAAAAAGATCCTCAATATATTCTTTCCATCTTTGTACTTTTTTATTCATATCTGTTATGAGAGTACCGTTTTTGTCTTTAAGTTGTCTCGAGTGATTTGATATTCTTACCCCTGTCATTCCCTCTATCTTCTTGTGTACGTTCAGCGAGTCGTATTTTTTGTCCAGTTCTTCAATTTCTTCACATCGCGCATCGTTCTGATAACCATTTCTGTTTTGCTTCTCTGATTTTTGATTTTATTCTCCTGTCTATATTCTTATACGCAATGTAATGATTAGTTCAGGTTAAAGAATATTTTTAGTAATACACTAACGGGACAACCACATACTCACAATATAATTGCATTCCAGCATAATCAATTCTAACACATAATATCTAGGTTCAACTATGTTGGGTAAAGCACATGTGTTCTAAATATTATCAGCTTGTGAACGTGCAATATATTTCCTTAATGTGTTGCGACAGTTGAATGGGAGCACCTGCAAACATAACAATATTATCGTACATTAATTTAACACATTACGGCCATACCGACATACTGACAACCGAGTTAAGGTCAAGATGCCAATGTTTTATACTTAATATATACAACATGTCCCAAAATGTTGAGATGTAGAGCACACTAATATGTTTTATTAACATCAAGGTCAAAATTTAAAAAAAAAAGAAACCACCAAGTGCAAGACGGACTTGCGCAATTAATGTTCCGTACGATAATGGCTTTTAAAATAAAATAAAATCTTTACCTAGGCTAAGTTAATTAAGACCCTGACATGTACCAAGTGTACAAGTATGAAATGCTGATTTCAGACAACAGATGGTGCACCAATGCAGTTTGTGCTATAAAGATTGGACACTGCGCCATTTTGTTATATCATCAACAAGTGTCAGACGCGCACGAGTAATAAATTGGAAAAGTGTGTGCATAGTGTCGTGTTGTTGTTTTCAACATGTCGAAATTTATACCGAACAAAGAGTAATCCCCGGAGAGCATTAATTTTTTGTTTTCATTTGAAGAAAACTGTTGTTGAATCATACCGATTACTTCGAGAAGCTTATGGTGAACATGCTCAAAGATACGTGTGAACGATGGTTTCGGCGTTTCAAAGGTGGCGACTTCGATGTTGCAGACAAGGAACGTGGAAAACCGCCAAAAAAAATACGAAGATATGGAATTGCAAACATTGTTGGACGAAGATGATTCGCCAACACAAAAACAACTCGCCGAGCAATTGGGCGTTAGTCAACAAGCTGGGAACGAGATGGGAAAGATTCAGAAGACCGGTAGATGGGTACCACGAGTTAAACGACAGGCAAATGGAAAAGCGCAAAAACACGTGTGACATTTTGCTCGCTCGGTACAAAAGGAAGTCGTTTTTGCATCGTATGGTTACAACGGATGAAAAGTGGATTTATTTGGAGAATCCCAAGCGTAAAAAAAATCATGGGTAGACCCAGGCGCACCATCCACATCGACCGCAAGACCGAATGGCTTTGGCAGAAAGACAATGCTCTGTGTTTGGTGAGATCAGAGGGGCGTGGTCTATTATGAGCTGTTAAACCTAAGAAAACGGTTAATACTAATTGACCGATTTGAACCGTTCGTTGCTTGAGAAAAGGCCAGAATACCGAAAGAGGCGACACAAAGTTATTTTTCTTCATGACGATGCTCCATCACATACTGCAAAACCAGTTCGCGATACGTTGGAAGCACTCAGTTGGGAAATTCTACCCCATTCGGCTTACTCACCAGACTTGGCTACTTCCGATTACCACTTGCTTGCATGGATGGGTCACGCACTTGCTGAGCAGCGCTTTGGTTCGTACGAAAATGTAAAAAAATGGCTCGATGAATGGTTTGCAGCAAAAGGGGAAAATTTTTACTGGCGTGATATTCACAAATTGCCCGAAAGATGGGAAAAATGTATAACAAGCGATGAAGCATACTTTGAACAAAGTACTTTTTATCGTTCTTCCGAATTTAACATATTTTTTAGAAAAAAAATTCGCATTTCATACTTGTACACCTGGTATATATCTTAAGATCTAATATGTATTTTCACGTTTTTTTTCTTAGTCAATAATGTATAATAGTTTAAAACAAATATTTACTACCTAAATATGTGTTCAATTATAAACAAATAGAGTAAAATTATTTTGTCTCGGTACTTATCCGTTAGTCACTAATCATCATTGAAATTTATGTGAGTATATTACTGATTACACCTAATATGTACTCATATTTTGTAGCGTCCCAGTTAAATTCACAACTTTTGATGAAATAAACCCTCAACATATTGTCAAAAAAAACACTTTTTTTTATACCAGAAGAATTATCAAGTGTAGTGCCCTCGGGATAATTTTCGCTCGATCTACACCTTATGGAGAATATTCCATAATTGTTTTCAAATTTTCTGATCGGTACTTTTCGAAATAGGGAAGGGACAGCGATTTTTGGCCATTTTTTAAAAATAATATAAAGAAACGTCTCCGCGAGCATTACATCTATAATATATATAAAATGCAACGTCTCCCTGCCTGTCTGTCTGTCCGTTAGTGCGCTTATCACTGAAGAACCACTTATCCGATTTACGTACCTTTTCTTTTAAAACATACATATGTTCTCTGGCCAGGTTATAGGCTATATTTTATTATGATAGGTAGCATAAGGAATGAGCAGTGACGATAATAGTGAATGAAGTCGGAAAAAAGTTTACCGCTAGCGCGTTCCCTTGCAATACACAGCCTAAACCATTAAATATAGAACAATATTATGTAGCAGAGAATATCTATAATCTATAATCTATAATATATATATATATATATATATATATATATATATATATATATATATATATATATAAATATATAAAATGCAATGTCTCTCTGTCTGTCTGTCTGTCCATTAGTGCGTTTATCACGCGAGAACCACTTATCCGATTTACGTGTCTTTTTTTAAATTCATACATATATTCTTATATAATAAAAATAATAATCTATATCTATAATATATATATAAAATGCAACGTCTGTCTGCCTGTCTGTCTGTCCGTTAGTACGCTTATCCCTCGAGAACCACTTATCCGATATACGTAATTTTTTAAATTCATACATATGTTCTCTGACCAGGTTATAGATATATATTTTATTACATCTATAATATATATAAAATGCAACGTATCTCTGTCTGTCTCTCTGTCCTTTAGTGCGCTTATGACTGGAGAACCACTTATCCAATTTACGTACTTTTTTTAAAAAAAAACATACGTTTGTTCTCTGGCTAGATTATAGGCTATGTTTTATTACAATAGGTAGCATAAGGAATGAGCAGTGACGATAATAGTAAATGAAGTCGGAAAAAAGTTTATCGCTAGCGCGTTCTGTTGCAATACACAGCCTAAACAATTAAATATGGAACAATGTTATATAGCAGAGAATATCTATAATCTATAACATATATAAAATGCAATGTCTCTCTGTCTGTCTGTCCATTAGTGCGTTTGTCACGCGAGAACCACTTATCCGATTTACGTGTCTTTTTTAAATTCATACATATATTCTTTGGCCAGGTTATATAATAACAATAATCTATATCTATAATATATATAAAATGCAACGTCTCTCTGTCTGTCTGTCTGTCCGTTAGTGCGCTTATCACTGGAGAACCACTTATCCGATTTACGTTTTTTTTAAACATATATAAGTTCTCTGGCCAGGTTATAGACTATATTTTATAACCTTAGGTAACATGAGGAATAAGCAGTGACGATAATAGTGCATCAAATCGGAAAAAAGTTTGCCGCTGGCGCGTTCTCTTGCAATACACTGCCTAAACCACTAAATATGGAACAATATCATATAGCAAAGGATATCTATAATATATATAAAAAATGCAACGTCTCTCTATCTGTTTGTCCGTTTGTGCGCTTATCACTGGAGAACCACTTATCCGATTTACGTGTTTTTATAAATTTATACATATGTCCTATATAATTCGATATAAGCCTAGATAAGGTGAGATAATGGGAAATAAGTATAAATAATGGGAGATAAGAAGAAATAATGGGAGCTAAGCAGAGATAAGTCTAAATAATGGGAGATAAGGTGAGATAATGGAAGATAAGGGGAAATAATGGGAGATAAGGAAAAATAATGGGAGATGAGCAGAGATAACCCTAGATAATGGAAAATATGTAGAGATTATGGGAGATAAGGAGAAATAATGGGAGATAAGGGGAAATAATGGCAGATATTTTATTACGTTAAGTAACATAAGGAATAAGCAGTGACGATAGTAGTGAATCAAGCCCACGCGAGCGGAGCCGTGGGCACTGCTAGTCCTATATATTTTTGAATTTATGTTTTCCCAAAATTGGGTGTAACAGGCGGACAGACAGACACCGAAGTAATCCCATAAGTGTTCCGTACGGAACACTAAAAATATTCTATTTTTTACACAGTATAATTATGTGGTGTTATCCAGTGTAGGAATATTGATTACAATTATCCCATCCAGCTGATGTTTGTACTTTTCGCACTCAGATATGAATGCTGCCCCCTATGCCGTTTTATAAAACAATATCGTTCTAGTTTATATTATATTAAAGCATATGCCGTTAAATTCCGTCCCTACATTAAATCTTAATAATCCATATTAATACATCACGCTGGTTAATCTCATGTCTGTTCATTTTCATCGTAATGCGTTTAGGGACAAGTGGAGTAATAGAGGTTACCTAAGGTTTTGCAAAGAATCAAGTCCCGATTTTCAGGGATGCGTTTTTCCACATCGAGAGCACACGTACTCTGAGAAATAATGTTTTCGTTTATATTATAGACTTGAAATTTAAACACCCGCCACTCAACGGGATATAAAAATTCCTAGAAACCGTAAGAACTTCAATCGGGTCTGTTCTATTAACACACCTTGTGATGAATTCTACATTCTATAGAAATACGTAATCCCACCTCTGTGGTTGCAACAGATAGTCTGATAGTCATTGTTTATTTAAGCCTATTAATCCACGGATAGTTTAGCCAATATTAAGTCAATGGGCAGCTATTAACTTATTCCATATTGGCAGTTATAATTTCGATATGTGATAAAATTTCATTTTTAGTGTTCCGTACGGAACACTTATAAGATCACTTCGATGTCTGTCTGTGTGTGTCTTTTTGTACGTCTGTCTGTCACACCCGATTTTCTCCTAAACTATTTGACATAGAAAGTTGAAATTTGGAATTAATATAGGAATTAATGGCCTCATCGGAGCCGTATAGTTTTAAAAGTTAAATTTTGATTTAAGAGGTTAGTTTTGGGGGGTGAAATCGGAAGTGAAAAAAAATTTTACCATGTCATCGAGTGAGGCGTCAAATGAAACACGAGTTCAAATATATATATAAATGTAAATCTTGTGCACATTTTTCTTTGTATTATTTTTAAAAAATCTCGAAAAGTACTGATTGAAAAATTTTGAAAACATTCTAAAACATTCTCCACAGGGTCTAGACTGAACGAAAATTATCACGAATGCAGTACATTTAATAATTTATCCGGTATATAAAAAAAATAACAAGAATTTCAAGGTCATCAGTTTTCAGTGAAGATCGGAAAAAACTTTGTTGAAAACTCATTCGGGATGTGTTTTGTGAAGTCATTGATCAACGTACGGAACACTAATTGCGCAAATCCAACTTACACTTGACCGGTTATTTACCCTTAAAATATTAAAATTTCAAACTCGAGTTGTCTTCATATTGATGTCCCTATCTATTTATCTGTCATATCTTACTCTGCAGTCTCCTACATATATTTGTGACCTATTTTTGATAAAAGATCTCTCTACGATGTATTTGTCTTTGGTTAACTTAATTCGCCGATCTCTATAATAAGCTTTTATAACTCAAAAAGCAACGATTAATCATTGGGGATAAGTGTGTGAGAATTATTATGTGATTTTACAAGCTAGCGAAGGTTTTTTCAACCATTTTTATACTCTTTTTTATTTTCATCGCGCCTTTTCGTGGTTTTTACGTTGATTCACATTTTACAACCTAAATTATGAAAATTATATTTTTCCATTTCCGTCGGTCTGTCTCCACATGTTGTTAGTTTCTCCCTTAGCACAATATTTCTCGAATGAAATGTGATATCAATTGCCAATTTGGTACAGGTATACTATTTAAAATAAGAAATAAATCAGCAATATTCGAGCGATTTCGCTCAAAATGACATAGATGAAAGGAGCGGGGGCTATTCACGTTATTTTTATTGAAGCGTTATTACTATTACACAAGCCGGGCTTACATCTTTACTTAATAGACCATTAGGTAGGTATTACTAAAGCTATCTCAGATATTCATTAAAAATCTTTGTTGATACGTTAATTAGCAAGCAACATGTGTGCCCCGTCAACAACAGAAAATGATCTAGTAAAATTTACATTTATAATATTTTTTTGTAAAAACCCTTACAACATGTCAGTTTATCACACTATTTTAGAAAAAACGCTGTTGATGTACACAAACACAAAACATTTTTTAGCGTTTTAAGATTATAACTAACTGTAAATATATCCTCCTCTTCTGTCCTATTGCCTTTGGTAGGGCGTGGCGACTCCTCATGAGTTGGTTCTTCGTACTTGATCCTTCGAGATCTCTCGATCTAGAGCCATTTGGCCTGCCTCATGCAGAGTTTTTCCAACAAGGGGTTGCAGTTGGTCTATCCATCTTGTAGGAGATCTGTCTCTTCATCTTAGGCCGCTGACTTTTCCTTCGACTACCAGTTTCTCCGTGGTGTCTCTTCTTCTAGCGACCAAAATATGTGAGGAAAGCTTGGTTTACACATTTGAGTAACCTAGTTTTCATGTTCATGTTCTCTACGATATAATTTAAAAAAAAAAATGCTAGCAAATATTGAAATTCAAACACCTGCATTGTGAATAATTGAAAATACACTTACCTTTATGTGTACAAAAATTACTTGGAAAATAAAGATAAAATATCAATATTATGGTGAATTGGTAAATTATAAGATCGCCATGAATTATGCGTATTGAGGAATGATGCAGCGCAAGGTCGGAATTTAAGTTTTAAATTATTTAAATTTCGAATAGACTATATTTAGTTAAGCAGCTTATTTTAGTTGTGGCTATAAAGTATCCAAATTAAAAATTAAACTTGAAAGCACCCTGTATATCTCGTGGGATTTTTATAGTAATATTCCATCTTTTCCTTGTTTGTAGCTGGCAAAACGAGTTAAACTTTAGCGTAATCTATCATTGTATTTTTACGAAATATAGGGGTATTTGTAGATGTAAGTTTCGACATGCCTTGTTATATAAAGGGTGTTTTTAATAGAGGTATAGAACTTTGAAATGGAATAAAACAAAGATGAATTTTTTAAATTGACATGAAATTTACTTTATTCGAAATAAAATCTTCTGGCATTATAATTTAAATATGACTTCTGGCATATGACCGCCACGGCTGGCTCGGACGTAATCTAATCTGGAGGTCCAATTTTCGATGACTTTTTCCAACATTTGTGGCCGTATATCGGCAATAACGCGGCGAATGTTGTCCTCCAAGTGGTCAATCGTTTCGGGCTTATCGGCGTAGACTAGCGACTTCACATATCCCCACAGAAAATAGTCTAGCGGCGTTAAATCGCACGAACTTGGAGGCCAATTCACGGGTCCGAAACGTGAAACTATACGGTTACCAAACGTTTCCTTCAATAAATCAATTGTGGCACGAGCTGTGTGACATGTTGCGCCGTCTTGTTGAAACCACAGCTCCTGCACATCATGGTTGTTCAATTGATGAACGAAAAAGTCAGTAATCATGGCTCTATAGCGGTTACCATTGACTGTAACGTTCTGACCAGCATGGTTTTTAAAGAAGTACGGACCAATGATTCCACCAGCCCATAAAGCACACCAAACAGTCAGTTTTTCTGGATGTAACGATGTCTCAACACACTTGAGGATTATCATCACTCCAAATACGGCAGTTTTGTTTATTTTTGTATCCATTCAAACAAAAGTGAGCTTCATCGCTAAACAAAATTCGCTTATGAAAATCGGGATCAACGGCAATCTTGTTTTGGGCCCATTCACCGATTCTACGCCTTTCTAGGTGATCGTGTGGCTTCAATTGTTGCACGTGTTGGATTTTGTAAGCACGCAAACCAAGATCTTTCCGCAAAATCTTCCATAAAGTGGATGGACACATATCCAATTCCTGTGCACGATAGCGGATAGACTGATTCGGGTCTTCCTCTACGCTACGCTCTACAGCAGCAATGACTTCTTCTGTACGCACTGTACGACGTCTCTGTGGATGCGTATTATCATTTAGAGTAAACGTGGTGCAAAAATGTTCCATAATTAATCGAATTAATTGCTCTGATGGACGATTATGTTGACCGTAAAATAGACGTAGTGCGCGATACGTATTTCGAACAGAACCATGATTTTCAAAATAAATTTGCACAATTTGGAAGCGTTGTTCAGGCGTCAGTATATTCATGTTGAAATGCCAAACCAAACTAAACATAAATCACTTGACTGCTGACAAAATGGCCGCCAGTTAAAAAAGTGTTGCCAACTTAAAGTTTTATACCTCTATAAAAAAACACCCTTTATTAGTTCCAGGATTTTCTAGGCCGCTTTTTCACTCTCGACTACGAAAATCAGTGAAAAACTAGGAATGGATTTGAAATAACAATTTCATAATTTATATTTCAGAGGGAAGTTATCATATCACTTTACTAATTTTCCTTTGGTCTAAATAATTTTTTTTTTTGTATTGTATTTACTTTTAGCTTTTGATCAAAAACAATTTGAAAAACCAGTTAAGATATTACCAACGAAGCAGAAGACGATTTAAGAGCTAAACATCAGTTGTAAATGTTTCATATAATGTTATTTGTATCTGCACTGATAAATTTTCTCTGAAGGTAGATGAAGAGCAGATCTAAGCCTCGCGTCGTAAATGGTTTCAAAAGGGTGCAACAAAAAAGTAATTACGCAATTTTAAAAATATTATAAAAGAAAAGAGGATATATGAAACCATAGTGAAAAGTATCACATATATCACCTGTGTAGTATGGCCTCTGAAGGAAAGAGCGTCAGCCACGCTGAGTGCAACGGAAATGAACTTCTGGAGAGGAGCAGCAAGAAGACAAAGATTCATCAACGAACGTATTAAAGAAATCATGGGAATCAAACACAGTATTACAGATGACATTCTAACCAAACAACTTAAATGGTTTGGGCACATTCAAAGAATGGACGAAGATCGAATCGCAAAAATTTCTATAATGGCAACCAGAAGGTAAGACAAAATGAGGTAGACCAAGAACAAGTTGAAGAGAGGAAATAGACAGGGAAATTAAGGAAGGAAACCTGGAAGATCTATGAACCGACCGGAAAAGATGGAAATTAGAAGTCGAAAAACGTCGGAGAACGTTGTAAACCGATATTTTTATATAATAAAATTTTTTAAATTAAATGCTGGTGGAACTAATCATAGTACCATTTCTGATTCTGTAAATACAAACTTTCTTTTATATTCAAGGCCACAGAGAAAAAACCTGAACCCAGAAGATGTAATTTATGGGTCTATCTAAAGAAACTTTTCATATCTTAAAAAGAGTGTCCGATGGAAAAGCTTTCTCCAAAAAATTCTCCCTTAAAAAAGCCTTCATAATAATTTAACTTTATCATCTTCAATAACCGATTTGCAGGGAGAGGGAGAAGATTTCCAAACAATACTCTTCTTGCAAAAGAGGAAGAGGAGATTACCGAAAAAAAATATCCTCTTTTATAATAAACCTTTACCACTTTCTCAAAGTGATGACGGATTCCATATAATAGTAACTGACTACCTAGCACGGATTCTTAAGGAACACGAAGTCAACATAGTTGCTATTCAGGAAACCCACACTGCTAGCAATGAAGATTTATGGAGACAGGGAACTTTGGCAGGATATAAGCTGGTCTCGGCTTTTACTCATCAGAATTACAGTTTGGCCAATTATGCGAAGAATAATGTCGGGAACATATATGTAGTGAGAGCTGACGTATTTGGGGGTGTCTTTACATTTACAGTACAGCTCGAAGATATAAAACTTCTTAATATCTATAAACTACCTACAGTACTTTGGTTACATCCTCCTTTACCAGATGTAGAAAATCCGAGCATTTTTATCGGTGATTTCAGTAGCCATGACCGGGCTAGGGCTATGAAAATAATGACGCAAATGGAGATTTTATTTACGAATGGCTCACTAGCAACGATTTAACTTTAATGTGTCATCCAAAAGATATAGGCACTTTCCACTCAGCGAGATGGAAAAGGGATTATACGCCAGATCTGTGCATTGTTTCCAATGCGTCATTGAACTAATCGACGACTATCAACAGAAAAGTCTTGAACAAGTTTCCCCATAGCCAGCATCGGTCCGTGATTGTAACAGTTCGTACACAGATGCACACTGTACTGTGTTAAAAGTATAACCCAATTATGCTGGAACTTTAAAAAAGCAGATTGGAAGTCTTTCACAGAGTCACTAGACCAGAATATTGCATATTTATCTCCAGTGGCATCCAGCTATGACAGCTTTATGAAGGTTGCGCATTTATGTACCAAGCAAGATATTCACCGGTGTTTCCGAAGAGAATACATACCCGGATGGTAAGTAGAATGTCAAAATTTGTTTGCGGAATTTCAACAATCCGAAGATCAAGGAGTTGGATAAAAATCGAAGGAAAAAAACGATGGACAGAGACTGTCGAGTCTTTGAATTTCGCTCATTCCAGTCGGAGGGCGTGGGGACTTTTACGTAAACTTGGCACTGACCCCAGCTTCAACGAAGCGTAAACAGCGGTTACACCCAACTTTGTTGTAGCACGGCTCTTGAAAATGTCAAAAACAAACAGAGGTAAAGAAATTAGTCGGAAGGTAAATAAACAAGTGCAGATAAACTTAGCAGCACTAAAGCCTATGAATGAGTATAGTAGACCTTTTACTATTGAAGAACTCGAAGACGCGATCAAATTAGTTAAGTGCCGAAAAGCTGCAGGCTAAGATAGTATTTTCCCTGAATTCCTTGTTCATCTGGTACCAATTGCCAAAGAGTTCCTATTAAGTATGTTTAATGATATTCTAAACACTGAAAAGGTCCCTGCATCTTTTAAGATTACAAAAATAATTGCTATCACACGAAAACTTAGTAAAGGTGGTGACGAACTTTCACACTAGAAGCCAGTATCCTTGCTTAGTGTTTTTACAAGCTTCTGGAGCGGTTTCTTTACATACGAGGCTATTGATCAACCTCTCCCACGGGAACAAGCTGAATTTTGCGTAAACAGGTCGTGCTGCGAATAAGTGTTAACATTAAAATATTTCATCGAAGACAGGTTAAAAAAAAAACTGACTAATGGAGCACTGTTTACTAATCTTACCTCCACGTATACTGAGAAAAGGACCATTACCCAAACTAATTAGAATCGTGCCGTGTTGGAAAATATATGCTTTGATGGCTAACATATGGTATTAAACAATCGTTGTTCCCGAGTGCATATTGGAGATAGGGTTAACAGGTCGTGTATACTTAATAATGGTCTAATTCAAGGCTCTGGGTTGACGCCACTCCTTTTTAATCATTACACTCACGATATGCCACAAACTTAAGAGAGACGATTCCAATATGCCGACGATACTACACTGGCAGTTTAGAGACTGAACATCGATCAATGTGAAATTGCTCTTAACCATGATCTGTCCTACAGATAAGGTCACCTTTTTTACAGTTTGATAGCTAGAGAGTACATATAACTTGAACATCATGTTCATTTTTCTCCTAGTTTTTTAGTCTCTTTAAGAAAATTGCGAAAACTTCTTTAAACTTTATAAGAATTACCAGAGTTTTCTTTTATATAAAAAAAGGTATTTTGATAATTTCTCAATAGTTATTTGTATATACATATTTAAATTTATGCACTAATTATTATATATATATATATATATATATATATATATATATATATATATATATATATATACCTTAATATTATCCAGCCAGTTATTTTCTAGCTATTTCAGATAATTACTTTCTTTTATGAATTAACTCTCTCTTGTTCCGAAACCAAAAGGGTCTTGTCCAGTCGGCACATCTCCAAATAGTATAATTTATTTTATTTGAAACCCCATACTTAACTAAAACCCTAGAGTCCGTAATTTCCAGTCATTATTATTAAAACGGGTGTGTGGATGTGGTTTAAATAACCTCTGCAATTTGCGTGCTAAATCTTATATTGATTTTCTAATAATACCAAAATGGATAGCGTATAATAATAAACAGCAGTTATTCTGTTGTAGACCGTGCTCATAGGGTTCCAGATAAGGATTATTATTTATATATACGTTGCTGTTATTCATAAGTAGATTTAAAAATGAGTAAGAACACATTTTTACTAAAAAGTTTGATAAAAAAAATATTTTTTCAACGACGAAAATACCAATCTATCATTTCGTTATAAACTCGTAGGCTATGTTAGTTATAATAACTTGACACCCATTTTGCATATAATGATTTCAATATCGTTTTTGTACAGAAAACGAATGCTATATATATATATATATATATATATATATATATATATATATATATATATATATATACATATATGTATATGTATATAATATATATATATATATATATATATATATATATATATATATATATATATATATATATATATATATATATATATATACATATATATGTACATATATATATATATATATATATATATATATATATATATATATATATATATATATATATATATATATATATATGTATATATATACACATGTATATATATATATATATATATATATATATATATATATATATATATATATATGTATATATATATATATATACATATATATATATATATATATATATATATATATATATATTCATATCGTTGGACGTGATCTCCTTATTTACCAACATTCCTGTTGATCTGGTTTTAAAAATCCTGGAAGATAAGTGGTCGTTGATTGAAGCGCACACTACGTTGTCAAGTAACGCTTTCATGAGACTCACAAGATTCGTTTTTGAACACACAGATTTCGGGTTCAATAAATTCTACAAACAAATATTTGGAACCCAAATGAGATCTCCCATAAGTCCCGTGTTAGCCAATATAGTTTTAGATCAGTTGCTTGATGTGGTATTGGCCCAACTTCAGTTTGATGTCCCATTCATTTATAAATACGTGGACGATATCATTTGTGTTTTCCAACAATGGGTATCCAAAACACATTTTGAAGAAACTCATTTACAATTCTAATAATTTTGATGGCCCTACAGAGGAAACTCACAATGTTCTCAGATATAAGAAGTTGCCGTTTGTGCGCTGATTAACAGATTCAGTGATTTCCATCTTCAAAGATTTCCCACACATTAAAATAGTTTAATATAACAGCATCAGTATCCGTACTCAAACAGAAACCCCCTCTACTTTATAACACCAATGCAGTTTACAAGTTGTCCTGTTTGGGTTGTGTTTCATGCTATATCGGACAGAGATCACTGTGGATATAACAAAGAATAATACAACACAAAAACGATTGTCGAATAAATAAGAGGTCATGTGCCTTAGTTGACCATGTTTTAAAAACGGGACATCAGTTCGATTTTACCAATGTGGAAGTTTTCGAGAGAGTAAATGATTAAAAGGATCGGCTTTTTCTTGAAATGTGTCACATAAACAAACATAAGGGCTGTGTTAATTATAAGGCAGATACCAGTAAATTAAGTGTAATATATTCTAATATTTTAAATTTAAATAAAAAATTTAAAAAAAAATTTACCAGTCAATAACTGAACCACCTTGTAAATAACTAAACCACTGTATTTAATAAATAGTTTTTTTTCGTTTTTTTTGATCCGATTTCAGCTTTATAGTCTAGAATAGTTCATTTTTAACTGTTTGTCACTGTACATAAGTATTTTGCTGGTTTCTGCTAATGTTATCTGTCTAATATAGTCGATGTTCTTTTGTTTTTACAAATGTTGTGACCATCTCTTAGTTGGTAAGTTTTAAAATAATTATTTATATAAAAAAAAATTTTTCTAAAAATTATATTTTCTCCCGATGAAGTTGTGTAGTACAACGAAAATAGAGTGTTTAACAGCAATCGAGTGTTAATTGTTACAGACCGCAAACCTGAAAAAAAAACTCCCCTTTTTTGCTATCAAAGTACGGTCGATAAATCTACATTTATTTATTATATATATATATATATATATATATATATATATATATATATATATATATATATATATATATACTCTGCTACCTCAGTCCTCATTGCAACACACGCTTAGTCCACAGTCCACCTACCATCGGCCATTATCGCGATGTATCCCGCCCAGCCTTATTTTAGCCATACAGTTATCTCCACTACGTTAGCCACCTTCGTCTTATTCCGAATCCATCTGTTACACCTTCTATCTTTAAGGCTTATTCCAAGCAGTCGGCGTTCCATTGTCTTTCGAGCTACCCTAAACTTAGATGCTGATTCTTTCGTAGAAAAGATAGTTTCTGTGCCAAATGTTAACACAGGCAGGACACATTGATTAGACGCCTTGGACTTTAATTGGATCGGAATGTCGCCTTGAAATATATCCTTGAGTTTGCCAAACGCAACCCAAGCCATTGCTGTTCTACGATCCACTACTTGCTATTTGGTTGTCTATTCCCAACATTATTTTATGGCCCAGATAGATATATTATTCGACCAAATCTACCGCCAATTGGTTCTGTGTGTAAAATATTGGGCATGAATTTGGTTTTATCCATTATTCATCCCAAGTCTTACCTGTGCTGATGCGATCTTTGGTTCCTGCATCATTTCTAATAGTTCGTTCCGAAATCATTACTATGTCATCCGCAAACCTTAAGTTGTTCAAATGTTCTCCATCGCTGTTAAGCTCTGTGTTCCAGTGTAACTGTCGGAATATATTTTCTAATATAAGGGTAGATAGTTTTGAGGATATGGTGTCACCCTGCCTGACTCCAGGCCTTATATTTATTCTATTTGAGGTTTTACATATTCTAATAGTTGATGTTGCATATAAGTAAATGTTCCTAATTAGCTGTGTATATTTTTTATCTATTCTGTAATCTTTCATTGCTACAAATAAGGCCCATAGTTCCATGCTGTCGAAGGCTTTCTCGTAGTCTATGAACGCAAGAGCCAAGGGTATTTTGTATTCATTACACTTTTCTATAACTGTTTTGAAAGTCTGCAAATGGTCATTAGTGCTATAACCCGCTCAAAATTCCGCTTGCTCTCTTCATAAAGTATTTACAAATATGCGACAAGGGACTTATTGGTCTATAATTATATAGATTTTCTATATTTCCCTTCTTGTGTCGTAAGATAATTATCACATATCCATTCATATAAAATAGTACCAGTAATGAGCAGAACAGCCAGTGAGGTTAAAGATACCTTCCTACTCTTTGGAGCATTTCTGGTATAATCTCATCTTCACTTGGGGACCTCTCCCCTTTCATTTGGGGGATCACGTGTTCCAGTTCATCTGATGCTATATCAGGTATCTCCTCCGAAGCCACATTAGCTACCAAGGGACACACTGGATATGTTTCCAATATATTTAGTTTAAAAACTGTTCTTTTGTATAGATCTCTATAGTATTCCTCAGCGATATCAATGATTTCGTTCTTATTAGTAGTTATCCTTCCTTCGCTTGCAGAGTGCATATCAGTATCTTTCGCTTACTATTGCTTTCTATTGTCTCTATTATATGCGCTTCATTAAATTTTCTGATATCCTTCCTTATCCCTTTCCATACTGTTTTTTGAAGTTGTCGATATTCTGGACTATTAGTTTTTCCCCTCTGTTACAAGTTGTCTACACTTCTGTATTAGTTCCCGAGTATGTAGCGATAGTTTGCCTTCATATCCTTTCCTAACGGTAGGCAATGTTATCTCTGCAGCAGTAGTCAAGGCTGCTTTTGTAAATCTTATCTGTTACTACAATTTGCAGATTTTCCAGGGTTTGGCTCTGAAGTTCTATTTCCACTAATCTGAAATAAGTTTTATCGTTTTGTTTGATGGATGCTGCTCTTAATCGAACATTTTATGGTTTAGTTTTTTCCAGAATCCTCCTTTCGTTCCTAACATTAATTTTGAAGTAATTTTACTAGTCTATGGTCACTGCAAGTATGGAAGTTATTCATATGTCACAAACCAAGTTTCTGTCGTCTACAATCATGAAATATATATATATATATATATATATATATATATATATATATATATATATATATATATATATAAATATATATATATATATATATATATATATATATATATATATATATATATATGTATATATATATATATATATATATATATATATATATATATATATATATATATATATATATATATATATATATATATATATATATATAAAATATAAATATTATATATATATATATATATATATATATATATATATATATATATATATATATATATATATAAATATAAATATATATATATATATATATATATATATATATATATATATATATATATATATATATATATATATATATATATATATATATATTTATTTATATATATATATATATATATATATATAAATATAAATATATATATATATATATATATATATATATATATATATATATATATATTTATATATATATATATATATATATATATATATATATATATATATATATAAATATAAATATAATATATAATATATATATATATAAATATAAATATATATATATATATATATATATATATATATATATATATATATATATATATATATATATATATATATATATATATAAATATATAAATATATATACCGGGTGACACAGCCAATATGTAACATCCTGTAATTTTTTTATTTTGAAAGTTACATATTTGCATTTTTAGATACCAGGATGGGACATTATTGGGCTTTCTTATTACTTAAGAAATATTTTTAACTTCTTCCGGTTTAACCGGAAGTGACTGCAACTTTCTTATTTTTAATGAAACCCTGTATATGTTTTTATCAATTTCAATTCGCCTTGAAATTATCTTTCCAACGATGTATCACAAGTTGACATTTGTTTGACAGGTAGACCGGCAAAAACTGATTTAAACTCTTAGACTTAGGCGGCCATGACAAATATACTAACAATTTTTTTTATTCGTGCGTTTGAATTTAAGACCATTCATTTATCGTGCCATTTTCGCGAGTCTAAGTGGCTCCTACAAAATTTTTATGCTTTACTTTCAGTTACAGAATTTTCTCTTTAAATAATGATCAATATCACCTAAATTAAGATAGGAACACATATTTTTTATTTAACCTAGTTACACATTACAGGTTTTTTGCCAACATACGTCTAACAGAACTATCTAACGCCAATTGGATTTAACATTTTCAGAAAATATCCCGTTTTATTATGCAATAATGTGATATCAACAAGTTGCATTACGGACTTAGTAGGCTGTGACAAAAGAGACGAACCGAAAGTCATGATTGCTGCGTGTTACCAAAATGGCCATTATTATTGTTTACTTTACGTCAAAAATAATATTCCGTTAACAGAAATGTATTCAACGAATGAAAAAGTAGACATGTTATTAATTTATGGAGAGTGCAAAAAGAATAGCCGACAAGCCGTCGAGTTGTACATGGCAAGATATCTCGATAGGAAGCACCCACCCAACAATTATTTTTTAAGGGTAGAGCAGAAGTGTAAGTGTAATGTGTAACTAGGTTAAATAAAAAAATATGTGTTCCTATCTTAATTTTGGTGATATTGATCATTATTTAAAGAGACAATTCTGTAACTGAACGTAAATCATAAAATTTTGTAGGAGCCACTTAGACTCGCGAAAATGGCACGATAAATGGATAGCCTTAAATTCATTCCAAAGTGAGATAAAACGAATAAAAACAATTGCTAGTATATCCCCCTTGACCGCCTAAGAGTTTAAATCAGTTCTTGCCGGTCACCTGTCAAACAGATGTCAACTTGTGATACATCGTTGGAAAGAGAATTGAAATTGATAAAAAAATATACAAGGCTAGCCAATAATATATAATAATTTAAAGAACCAACAGCTTATGGAAAAATATGTCAGTAATCTGAATCCCAATTATCCACTATATCCCCTTCAATTTTACAAAGTAGGGTTTTTTCAGTATTATTCTTCCATAATCAGATTGTAAACATCTATTTTTTCAGCTTTTCCGAACTACAAAATCTGCTATACTGTCCCTTTTGTCACTTGTGTGTTATTAAGTAATCAAGAGTGTCATTAAATTTATAATCCATTTAACTGGAAACTCTTAAATAGGATTACTAACTAGTGGGTTAATTTCTTGGAGCTAAGTGTATAAACACCTATGGCCTACTTAGGAATTGTTCCACAAACATTAAAAATTCAGGTAGTATGGCCGATATCTAAACTTAGGAAATTAAGAATTGATTTGTTTAGAGAGTTTACCTTTGAGGGATTCCCTGCCTTGTTTGGAGTAGCAAACTTTAGCTACTTATCTGTGACGGACTGAGCGGTAGGTCGTAAAAATATTTTCTCTAACACGTAACAAAAGTTCCCTCAGATATTTGTTTTGGAGACTACAAATAAACAGAAACTGATTTAGCACAAATGTAATTTGCTATGTTGTACACACATAACAATTTGTGATTTTTTAAGGCAACAAAAAATATATAAAAGAGGATGAATGTCAGAAAATGGAAAATGGTGAAAAAATGCTGAAAAACCAACAAATCAAATAATTATATGCGAAAATTGCTTTTCTTCAGAATAATATATTTAAAAATTATAAACTGAATATATATTTATATAATACACTCACTTTGGCAAGAATTTGAGACTATTCATTTATCGTGCCATTTTCACGAGTCTAAGTGGCTTCTACAAAAATTTTATGCTTTAAATTCAGTTACAGAATTATCTCTTTAAAAAATAATCAATATCACCGAATTTAGAATACGAACACATAATTTTTATTTTCTAGCTACATATTACAGGTTTTTTGCCAACATACATCTAACAGAACTATCTAACGCCAATTGGATTTAATATTATTTTCAGAAAATAAACCGTATTATTATGCAACTAGCCGTGCCCGCAGCTCCGTTCGCGTGGACTTGATTCACATTTATCATAACTGCTTATTCGTTATGTTTATATTATTATATAGCTCGAGGGACCTTAGAGGCCCATAGCTTGGTTGCATACTTGTCTCCACTTCTTTTTGTCTCCTGTTAGCTTTTCCCAGTGCAGGACTCCCATCAACTTCGGATCTTGCTTTACTGCCCGAATCCATGTAGATCGAGTCTATCCGTCTTCCAACCACTCCTCTTAGTAGGGCTTGCCTGTCTTTCTTCCTTCATCCTTGCTACGTGTCCCAACCATCTTACTCGCTGGCTTCTTATGATTTGGCTTATAGGGGGTTTCGTATATAAGCATTTTAATTCGTAGTTTGTTCTTCTTCTCCACAGTCCCTCTTATTTTCTTCCTCAGTAGATTCTTCTCAAAGTTTTCCTTTCCCACACCCCCAACGTCTCCTTTTCTCTTGCATTCAGTTTCCACGTTTCGCATCCATATGTCACCGAGGGTTGGAAAACTGTCGTATATATTCTTTCTTTTGCTTTTCTTGATACATTCTTTGATTTCAATATTGAATTCATTGCCCCCAAACATCTCTGTCCTTTCGCTATTCTTTCTTGTATCTCTGTTCTTTCTCGTCCACTCTCTGTTATTGTTACTCCCAGATAATCAAATGTGTCTACTTTTTCAAACATATGTCTTTTCCCTAAGTTGTTTATTATATCTAATATATATTGTTCCATATTTAATGGTTTAGGCAGTATATTGCAAGAGAACGCGCTAGCGGCAAACTTTTTTCCGACTTGATTCACCATTATCGTCACTACTTATTCCTTATGTTATCTAACGTAATAAAATATAGCCTATAAAAGCACGTAATTGGATAAGTGATTCTCCAGTGATAAGCGCACTAACGGACAGACAGACAGAGAGACAGAGACGTTGCATTTTATATATATTATAGACATAGATTATTATTATTATTATGCAACCTGGCCAAAGAATATATGTATGAATTTAAAAAAAGACACGTAAATCTGAGAAGTGGTTCTCGCGTGATAAACGCACTAACGGACAGACAGAGAGACATTGCATTTTATATATATTGTATATTATAGATTATAGATATTCTCTACATAATATTGTTCCATATTTAATGGTTTAGGCTGTGCATTGCAAGAGAAGGCGCTCGCAGCAAACTTTTTTTCGATTTCATTCACTATTATCGTCACTGCTCATTCCTTATGCTACCTAACGTTATAAAAATATAGCCTATAACCTGGCCAGAGAACATATATATGTTTTAGAAAAAAAGTATGTAAATCGGTTAAGTAGTTCTCTAGTGATAAGTGCACTAACGGACAGACAAACAGACAGACAGAGAGACGTTGCATTTTATATATATTATAGATAATATAATATCAACAAGTTCCATTACGGACTTAGTAGGCTGTGATAAAACAGACGAACCGAAAGTCATGGTTGTTGCGTGTTACCAAAATTGCCATTATTATTATTTACTTTACGTCAAAATGTTATTAATTTATGGAGAGTGCAGAAAGAATAGCCGATAAGCCGCCGAGTTGTACATGGCAAGATATCTCGATAGGAGGCACCCACCCAACAATTATTTTTTAAGGGTAGGGCAGCAGTTTAGAAGGCAAACCTGCTGATGTATTTATTGGTGACGAAGAGTCAGAAATCAATGTATTGGCCATTGTTCAAGTAGATCCTACAATTTCTATAAGACATGTTAAAGAACAAACCGGTGTAAATCGTGAAACCGCTCGCCGCATTTTGAGAAAATATAAATTCAGGTCCTACAAATATCAAATAAATCAACATTTATTTCAAACAGATTACCAAAGAAGAGTGGATTATTGTAATTGGTTTTTGCAACGATACCACCTTAATAACCAATTTCATTATAACATTCTACTTTCGGATGAATCTAGATTTACCAATTTGGGTCTATTTAATCGTAACAATACTGAATATCGGGCCCAAGAAAATCCTAGAATTATGTGAGAAAGTACCTATCAAGAAAGATTCGGCTTTAACGTGTGGTTGGGTATCCTTGGCACAAGAATTATTAGTCCTATTATATTTGATGGTGCGTTAAATGGAGAAAGATATTTGGAGTTCGTTTAAAATGATGTTGAAGATTTTTTAGAAACTTTACCCCTTAAATCGTGGAGACATTATTTTCCAGCAAGATGGCGCTCCAGCCCACAATAGGAGAAATGTAGTAAACTACTTGAATCAAAGATTTGGTGCAAATTGGTTAGCTACGAATGGACCTGACAAGTGGCCTGTAAGATCGCCAGATCTTACGCCTCTTGATTTTTTTATATGGAACCATCTAAAAGAAAAAGTTTACAAAAATCCACCAACAGACTGAAATGATTTAGAAATGCGCTTAAGAAAAGCAGTAAATCAAATTACTGAAATTCAGTTGGAGAATGTTATGAGAGCCACGGTGAGAAAAACAAGTTTTTGTAGGATTAACAACGGACGGCATTTTGAACATTTGGAATAAATACCTAGCCATTTTATATCTAGTATAAAATAGTTTTACCTATTTATTTTTATTGTGTTATTTAGTTAAAATATTACTTCTTTCTAATATTAATTAATTACAATTATCGGTTTTGTTGTGTTATTTTTATTATTAAATGTTTTGGTCTTATTATTTGCATTTAAATATCTATTTAATAAATAGGTTTCTTATTTTCTGAAAATAATAATAAATCCAATTGGCGTTAGATAGTTCTGTTAGATATATGTTGGCAAAAAACCTGTAATGTGTAACTAGGGGAAATAAAAAATATGTCTACCTATCTTAATTTCAGTTATATTGATCATTATTTAAAGAGAAAATTCTGTAACTGAATGTAAAGCATAAAATTTTGTAGGAGCCACTTAGACTCGAGAAAATGGCACGCTAAATGGATAGTCTTAAATTCTTTCCAAAGTGAGATAAAACAAATAAAAACAATTGCTAGTATATCCGCCATGGCCGCCTAAGTCTAAGAGTTTAAATCAGTTTTTGCCGGTCACCTGTCAAACAAATGTCAACTTGTGATACATCGTTGGAAAGAGAATTTCAAAGCGAATTGAAATTGATAAAAAAAATATACAGGGTTCCATTAAAAATAAGAAAGTTGCAGTCACTTCCGGTCAAACCGGAAGTAGTTAATAATATTTCTTAAGTGATAAAAGAGCCTAATAATATCCGATTCTGATATCTAAAAATGCATATATATATATATATATATATATATATATATATATATATATATATATATATATATATATATATATGTATATATATATATATATATATATATATATATATATATATATATATATATACATATATATATATATATATATATATATATATATATATATATATATATATATATATATATATATATATATATAAATTGGATTTCTTGAACCTATTTGTCATAGTGAGGGTGAAAGATACTACAAATCCAAATACTACACATGGCATTCTTTAAGAACAGTAACAATAGTCACGGCCCAATAGTTACAAGCCAATTGAAAGAAGTGCCTAACACATGCAGGAATTTTTCTATTAAGATGTAAACATCTAGATGTTTTCCCAACCTTCTTAAAAACTGCCTGTTTCACACGTAACATTTAAAGGTGCGTACTTCGAAAATACGTTACATTATATAATTAAAAAGACAAAATACAACCTATTAAATTTATCAACAACAATTTATTAACAGAAACCACAAAAAATATAAATCATTTAACCACACAAAAATAACTACAAAATAAACTAATTAAAATAAACCATACCAAGAACAACTTTGGACAACTTTTTAACTTTTGAAACAGAAAAATAAGAAAATTTACGTAAAAAAATTAAACAAAAATAACAGAAAAAAAATGTCCACCCTACTCCAATCAAAAAACAACCAACAACCCTTACAACTAAACAAATCCAACTGGACCGATAATATATCAAATAACCCAATGCCAAATAAAGTGGCAGTCGTATTACCCTTGGGGCCCGACTTCTCCCTAGGCTTCTCTAAAGAAAAAACTTATCGATAACGGGGTATATTGCATCAATTGAATCTGGAATAAAAGACATGCCAGCCGAAATTAAAAACAAAACAAAAGCCGAAACCACTTACATAATCACAAATTACCACAAAAAAACTAGACTTAACAATATAAAAACTAACAAAGTACAAAACGATATTAAAAAAAAATTGTCACAAACTAAGAAATTTATTAAAGAAAATCCCTAAATCGTAATACCAAGACCTGACAAAAGTAACAAAACAGTCATAATGGACAAGACAGATTATGACTCAAAAATGAACAACCTGTTAGCAGACACTAACACCTACAAAAAAATAAAAAGTGATCTCACCGCTATCTATGAAAAGAAAAATAACGCCCTTATAAAAAAAATTTTAAACAAAAAAGGAATAGATGAAAAACTAGCTAAAGAGTTAACACTGCATAAGGCTATTGCTCCTAAAATTTAAGGTCTACCTAAAATCCATAAACAAGACATTCTGCTAACACATTTTGTCTCTTGTATTGAATCTCCGTTCTACAACCTGTCAAAATATTTTTCAACCTGTATCTCCAATAAAACAGGAAAAAACAATTTTTTTGTCAAATGCTTCTTCACCTTTAAAAAATTCATCAATATACGTTATCGATTACAAAACTACGCCCTTTTATCTTTTGACATTGTGTCACTCTATAGAAATATTCCCAACGATCTATTAATAAAAATTCTTAATGAAAAATGGAATCTTATAAAAGAGCATACCACTTTGTCAAAAGAAAGCTTCATAGAAACAGTTTCTACAAACAACTAGATGGTTGTGCCGTGGGATCACCCATATCTGCCACCATCGTACAACTTACCATGAAATACTTAGAAACAAATGTGAAAGAACAACTAAATTTCGAAATTGCATTCTTCATACGCTTTGTCGACGACTGTATTATGGCAGCACCCAGAGATAAAATCGACGAAATTCACAAAAGGTTCAATGGATTCCATCATAAACTCCAATTCATCATAGAAAAAGAAAAAAATTAAGAAATAAATTTTCTGAACATGACACTTATACATGGGAAGGAGAATGACAAAATCCTAACAAAGTGGTACAATAAACCAATGTGGTCAGGTAGATACCTAAACCAAACTATTCAAAATCTCAAAAAATAAGTTTAATCGTGGGATTGGCCGATCGTGCTATCACGTTAAATTCGCCGAAATTTAGACCAGTTATTCTCACAAACGGTTTCAAAATAAATGACATACATCAAATAATAAAAAAAGCACGTACCGACTCTTTAACAATACAAAAGACAACAAGACAAAACCGAACCAGAACAACCAAACCCCAAAAAATACGTAGAATTACCGTATGTAAAAAACTAAAATAGACATTAAAGAGATTGCCACAAATCTTATAACAAGTTAAATGTCCTGTTCACTAAAATCATAAACAAAGTCCACAATTACTATAAACTGATAATTAAAGAAATAATAGAAATAAAAAAGGAAAAAAAACGGACTAAAAGACAGAACTGACAGTGTCAATCTCTTAAAACTACGATTAAAAAAAAAAATAATAAAAATATCTCAAAAATAAATTAACTTAAAAACTCTGGTGTATGCATGAATGATTATTATTTTTTTAGTGTGCTCTTGGGTCAACGAATATGTGTAAATGGAATTTAAACCTTCGACGTCTTTTTTTATGGTTAAGACTATTCTGACAGTTCTTTATATAACAATTTCCAGAAAATTCCGTCTGAACATGTTACTTTCAGTGTCCAAAATGAAGATTTCGGTATAGTGGACTTTATAATCGTATTTATTCACATGTTGACTGAGACTGGTAGATTCTGGTTTGTGCTTATAATCGCTTTTATGTAGAGCAATTCTTTTAGATAATTTTTGCGATGTCTGACCAATGTAGATTGACCCACATTCACACTTAATTCCATAAACTACACCTGACTTTTGACAAAGATCAGTTTTATCTTTTCTGTAAGAGTAATAACACCCAAGCTTCTTCAAATTGTACTGAGCTATTTTAACATTTGCGCCTCTGAAAAGTGCGATAATTGATTGGGAGAAACCCTCTGTGTGCTGTAACTTTTCAAATTTTATCTCAGGTGATATTGTATTGTTTAAAATATTTCTTTGTCTGGATCTATTAATCGGTTGGAAGGTTCTTTATGATAGATTTCGGATATTTGTTAGCAATTAGGATGTTTTGCAATAATTTGAAATTTTTTTAAATGTATAGTGACAGATTCTGTCAATTCTGTTCCTTAGTGCTGTTATAATGTTTAATTTTTGTTTCAAGAGATGATAGGAGTATATATCGTTCAGAGCTTATTTTCTTTCTATTCAGTCTAGTTTTATTACGTTATTGTCAGATCGAACTGACCTTGTGTCAAGAAAAGAAACCGAGTTGTCATATTTAGTCTCTACTGTGAATTGTAGTTTTTCATTGAAGGCGTTAAAAATGTCGAGAGTACCATGAACGTCATTCTCAGGTAGAACTACCAATAAATCATCTACATACTGGAAAAGAAAAAAGAATTCGAAATTCACCTTTTCAATGACATAATAGAATAACTTGTTCATTATAATATCGGCAAGCACTGGTGAGACTGATCCACCCATAGGAACACCAACCTTTTGTCTATAAAAATTGTTATTAAATGAGAAGAAAGTGTTATTATATAAATAAGGGCTATCCCTAAGTTAAAAATCCTGTTGGTTGTTACCAGTAAGTCCTTTTACCGGACCTTCCTCTTCTGTATATATATATATATATATATATATATATATATATATATATATATATATATATATATATATATATATATATATATATATATATATATATATACATATATATATATATATATATATATATATATATATATATATATATATATATATATATATATAGATATATATATTACAATAGAGGTTTTCACATAATAATAAATAATAATATAAAAGCACTACAGGCCATGAAGGCCTAGGGCTTAGTAAAACTGTGTCCTTTTCCCTCCTTCCATCATCATCCGGCGTCCAAGTATTGTTGATCGTATGTCTCCATTCTATTCTGTTCTGCGCCTTCGTCCTCCAGTCTCTGACCCCTATGGCTCTTAAATCCTCCTCAACATGTTGCAACCATCTCCTCCTCGGCCTTCCCCTCCCTCTCGCACCCACAGGCTTCATCGCCAGCACCATTTTCGGCAGTCTCTCTCTTGTCAAACGTTGTACGTGTCCTAACCATCTCATTCTTTGCGCTCTTATAAAAGTGATTCTAAGTCCGTCATATAAGTCTTCCAGTTCCTGATTTGTCCGCCTAGTCCACCCTTCCGGTGTATTTCTTCCTCCGTAGATCACTTAACATCCTTCTTTCCCACCTCTCTAGCGTCTCTTCCTCCAATTTATTCATTACCCATGTTTCACATCCATAGGTGACAGTAGGTCTTATGACCGATGTATAAATCCTCAGTTTTGTCTTTCTAGAGACGTACTTTGATTTCATTAAGCATTCAGGCTCCCACATTTTTCGTTGCCCTTTGCTATTCGCGCCTTCAATTCGCTCTCCTCATGCCCGTTTTCTTCCAGCAGTACCCCCAAATATATAAATCTATCCACTCTCTCAAATTTATATTCCCTTCCATCATAGGTCACTACATTAAGTTCTTTTTCTTTCTTAGTTTCTGTGCTTCCTGCTATCATATACTTCGTTTTCTCAGAGTTGATTTCTAATCCATACTTACTTGCCTCTCTTATTAGTCTTTTCGTTCTCTTTATCAGTTCTCTGCTAGACTTTGCTATCAACGTCAAATCATCCGCATATGCTATACACTGGTGCTCCTTATTAAAAATTGTACCGTTAGCCTCTAGGCTGCTCTCTTTTTATTATCCTCTCCAAAACTAAGTTAAATAACGTCGCAGACAGTGGGTCACCCTGTCGTAGTCCCCTTTCCACTATAAAATCCTTTGATTCCAGGCCATTCCACACTATTTTATTGGTCGTTTTTTGTAGAGTCATTTTAACTAATCTGATTAGTTTTGTTGGTATTTCTAAATGGAACAATGCTTGATACATTCTGTCTCTTATAATTCTATCATAAGCCTGCCGGAAGTCTATAAACAGGATATGTAACGCTATTTTATGCTCATAACACGTAGTTTGAATTTCTTTAACAGTGAATATCTGATCTGTTGTGGATCTGTTACTTCGGAACCCCGCTTGGTATTCCCCCATTCTTTCTTCTGCAAACCCGTTCAATCTCTTCCGCAATACCTTTGCCAGAATCTTATAGCATGTATCTAGCAGAGCTATTCCTCTATAATTTTTGCATAGCATTTTATCACCTTTTTTGTGTAGTGGACTTATAAGGGCCATGGACCATTCTTTTGGCATTACCTCCTGCTTCCCACACTTGCTCTATTAGTAGAAATAGTTTCTCATGCAGTTGTTTGCCTCCTGCCTTTAACATTTCAGCACTTATTTCGCTTTCACCTGGCTTTTTGTTGTTTTTCATTTCATTAATTATAGTTTGATTTCTCCTCTTGTTGGCTTACTCACCATATTCCCATCATCGTCCATTGTTCGCTCTTCTACCTCATTTTCTGTTTCTCCCCCATTCAACAATACCTCGAAAATACCCCTTCCCCTCATCCATTATTTTGTCTGGCTCACTTATCAGTAATCCTGTATTAGTTCTGAGGTAGCTGGTTCGGCTATGGTATCCTTTGTTCATTCGTTTTACCTCCTGATAGAAGCTTCTCAGTTCCTTATTAACAAATCTTTCCTCTATGTTTTTCAATTTTTCTTCATTGTATTGTCTCTTCAGTCTTCTGCATGTTTGCTTGAATATTCCTCGAAATTTCTCTATATTCCTGAATATTATCTTCATTTGGGTTCATTATCATCTTCTGCTGTGCTTTTTTCTTGGCCTCTGCTAGTGCGCTGCACTCGCCGTCGAACCAGCCTTTGGTTTTTACTTGTCTCTCCTTCCCTTTTAATGCTGTATCACCCGCTAGTTTCACTGCTGTTTTTGTTTGTTCCCATATTCGCTCTACTTGCGTGCTTGTTTCCTGCTAATGTAAAACTTTACTTATTTCTTCCTTGTACATTTCCTTCTTTTTCTGATCTTGAAGACTACTCACATTATACGCCCTTCTCTTTTTGTTTGTGACTTTTATGACTTTCTCCTTATATTCTCCCTTGCATGTAATTCTCACTAGGAAGTGATCGGAGTTACAGTCCGCTCCCCTCATACTTCTTACCTCTGTAATAAAACTTCTATGTTTCCTCTCTATCAAAACGTGGTCTATCTGGTTGATTGTTCTTCCATCTGGCGAGGACCATGTTCCTTTATGTATTTCTTTCCGTTGTAACTCGGTACTTTTGATTATCATATTTTTTTCCATTGCAAGGTTACCAGTCTCTGTCCATTATCACTGGTTTCATCGTGCTTCCTTTCCCACTATCTGTCTATACATCATTTCTTTCCCCACTTTTGCGTTACAGTCGCCTACCACCATCTTTATATCATACCTTGGTATCCTCTCGTACTCCTCTACTAGTCTTTCATAGAATATATCTTTGTCTATTTCATCTTTTTCTTCCGTAGGGGCATGCACATTTATAATGCTTATGTTTCGTTTGTATCCCCTAAGTCTTAGGTAGCACATCTTCTCCGATATTGCTCTAAAATTGACGACCCTGTCTTTGGTCTTTTCCTGTACGATAAAACCGGTCCCGAGCATTCTGTCATTTCCTCCACTTTCAAAGAAGGTAACGCCCTCTACTTCAACTATCTCAACTCCTGACTGCTTGGATTCTTGGATTGCCACAACACTTATTTTATACTTTCTTAATTCTCTTACTAGCTCTTTCAGCGCTTCTTCTGTATACGTTCCTCTTACATTCCAAGTTGCCAGCCTAAATCTTAAATTCTCTATTTTCTGTCTGCAGTTTAGTTTACTCTTGTACCTCTTCTCGCCATTTTCGTAATCTACTCGCCGTTTATCCTTTTCCGTTCTTAGTTTTTTGGCCGCCCTGTCTTAGTTACTTTTCTGATCTGCTCATCCAGTGCACTTTGTTTGGGTGACCTGTCTTCCACCGTCCGCTTTAAAGTGTTATTTCTCTCACCCTGTTGGTGCCCACCTTTGTTGACAATCAATTTATTGTATCTTATATACGCATTATTTCCCTTTTTGTCTGTCTTCCTTTAACTGTGGTATTAGCTTTTTTCTTTCCTCCCTCACGCTCCTTGGGTAATCTTCATCGATCCATACTTCTGTGCCCTTCAGGAGTTTCTTTTTCTTAAAGATGTCAATTTTGGTTCCTTCCTGGTTTTAATTAACACTGGTCTCCCTCGTTCCTTCCTGAACATACCTACTCTTTGTATTTCTTCTATATTCCGGTTCATGTCTATTTCGATATCTAGCCCTTGCAAAATTTGGCCAACCTTTCCCTCCAGATCTACCCGTTTTATTTTCTTTGTCCATGACTCCCCTTACTATCAGGTTTCGTCTTTTACTTCTCTTTCCAAATCCGTTACCCTTTCGTCCTGCTTCTTTACTTGTATTTTCAGTTTTGCGTTTTCCTCTTCCAGAGCATTGACTTTCCCGAGAAGACCATCCATTTTCTTGTCCATTTGATTCAGTTTGTTTCCTATCTGTTTAAACATCTCTTCCATTCTATCCATATCCGACATCGTTAGTTTTACAGGCATTCTTCTGTTGTCTATTGTTATTTGTCTTTTATTCGGCGAGACACAGACTATCTCCTCGGAGGTCTATGCCTATCGGAACCACAATCCTCAAAAACTTCGTTTATCTGTCCCCTATTTTTCGGGGAATTACGTTCAGTTTGGCAACGTCGCAAAAAATTTTAGCCTTGAGTGCTCGACTTGCCTGCTTCTTTTTATCTGCGCTCCCTCACCACACTTTATTGTTTACTCACTTTGCTGTTGTTTATTACCCTTTATGGCTAGGTTCGCTACTCACTTTTTGCTTTTCTCACAGCTTCAGTATTTTACTGCAGCTGTGTGAATTTGTTCATTTTCTGCAAAAAGTTTAGTTAATAATGAAGACTATTATTTTCGAGGTACTATTTGACTCTGGTTTAAGTAATCTGTAAGAAGTATCCCATCCTTGTTCCAAAAAATGGAAGTAAAAACTTTTTCTGCTGGTGAGCCGGCATATATTCACTCCTTTCCCAGTTTCTTCGTCTTTGGATGAGAATGATGGAATCACGTTTCATCCATAGTTACCATTCTATTTAAAAACTGCTAAAAATCAACTTGGATACTTTCAGTCGATTTAGGTTGGCGTTCAAATATTTGAGGATCCATTTAGCTGATATGGTCAGAGCCTCTGGTATAAGGTTGAGGCTAATTTGTCGACTCTCTAAAATGTTTTCATGCACAGCCTCAACATTTCCTTGAATAGACACAGAAAGGTGTCTGCCAGCACGGTGCTCATCACTAATCTGTTCTTGCTCTCGTGATATCCGCAACCCAATTTTTAATAATTTCGTAAGAACATTATTCCTTCAATATATTAAATACGTGATCGTATATTTTTTCAACATACAATCCTCTGAAAAAGAGATACTTATCACCGATTGATACTCGATTTTACTAAATTCACAATTTTTGTTGTCATAACTTCTTTAAAAATTTGCTATAAATAAAACATCCGGACCATCAAACTTTATATCCCTATTTACTCTATGTGAAATTACTATTTATAGCAAATGAATTATAGTCTAAGTAGTTATCATTACTCGTAGTGTATATATATATATATATATATATATATATATATATATATATATATATATATATATATATATATATATATGTGCAGAATTTTTAAAATTAAAGCTTTTTCTTTAATTATCAAAGAACGTCTAGTTTAAATTCATGTATTAAATTTAATTAACAAAAAATGTAAATTAGCAGATTAGTTTCCATAAAGTTATCTATCTATCTACGTTTTAGGTGGAAATTTTACAGCGTACTTTTATTTAAAAGTTGGTTTAACTTTTAGTATCAAAGTTCCTCTGAAATAAATATTTCAGAAATAGGAAAAGCTAGTCAGGCGGAAATTTGAAATTCAAAATTTAAAACTTTTATTTAAAATTTTGTATTTTAAATTAAAGTAAATCGGAAAGACGATAGTCAGTAATAGAACTTCAAACATTCTTTTTTTGTTAAATCTGAAATCAAGAGCAGGAAACACTGGTTAACAAAGTTTTGGTCTCAAGAAACTGACATTGATCTAAAAACATATTTAGGTGTCCTCATTATAAAATTGCAGTAGTTTTTTGTAAGATCCTTGTTTTTTATGACGGTTAAATTGTTGTGATTGAACGACTGTTGGTCAGAAAATTTATTAGTTAATTTTATCTTAACTTTCTTTAATTATATGGAGAAAATATGTCGGATGATATATAGTTTTTGTGACGCATGTGGAACTTTTAATTAATCTATAATTAACAAGTGCTGTACTGACTATCTCGATATTCTGTCTCGAATCATGTCATTTACTCTGCCAGTGATTTGGACTGAATCTAAAAATAACTTAAGTGATTGATACTGTTGCTCAGTTAGCATAAAGGGCATAAATAATAAGTCGAAACACACCATTAAATATCCAAAATCTCTACAAAACGACCAGTTTCTTATAGTACTGAATAGCCTAAACCACCATCATCTTAATCTGTAAGAACTGCAGAATTGATTGTCGTTCTTGTTCAAGATGATGAAACCGAGTGCGATATAACTTAAACCAAGTTCAACCTCATTTATTAACACAAGCAGATCTTAATTTGTTCAAAAGAACAGGCAGACCTTTTAAGATTGGTTTCGAAAATTTCTTAAGAACTTTTTAGGCTATCATAATGAACTTCTAACATCTTATAAATATATTTCCGGGATTTACACCTACAAGTCTTAAAAACTTCATTTTTTTTTTAAATTATATTCTAATTTTTAAAATTTTGCTTTGTTATGATGTAACTTCTAATTACATCATTACATGTGTATAAAATGATATATATATATATATATATATATATATATATATATATATATATATATATATATATATATATATATATTATAAAAAGATATGTATTTTGGATAAATTTAAGAGAATTTAATAACTGTGAGCACAGACCGCATTTTATAAAGTGAATTAAATAAAATATTAAAATTTGTTCATTTTACTTTGAAAGATAACAATCATGGAAGTTGTCAGGAAGTTATTTTTATGTTAAGAAAATATTCATTGATCGTTTTTAGTGTTTCATACGGAACACTTATGGGATCACTTCGGTATCTGTCTGACCGCCTGTCTGTCTGTCTTTCACACCCAATTTTCTCCAAAACTATTTGATATAGAAAGTCGAAATTTAGCACAAATATGGAAATTGATGGCCCAATCAGTTCTGTATAGTTTTGAAAGTTGAATTTTGACTTAAGAGGTTAGTTTTGAAGGGTAAAATCGGAAGAAAAAATTACCAGGTCATCGAGTGGGGTGTCAAATGAAAGCTTGTGAAAACACGAGTTGAAAAATACATATGATGTGATCTTGCTCACATTTTTCTTTCTATCATTTTAAAAAAATAGTCTCAAAATCCCTGTCCACCCACCCTATCTCGAAACGCACTGATCAAAAAATTTTGGAAAAATTCTGTAATAGTCTCCATAAAGTGTAGGTTGAGTGAAAATATCACGAGTGCATTACGTTTGATAATTGATCTGGTGTAAAAAAAAACTATTTGACCGCCAAAATATTGAAGTGTTATGTCATCGAAAGTTGTGAATTGAACCGGGACTGATAGCTACTGCTTTAAGCATTAGGTACCGAGACAAAATAATTTTATTATATTTGTTTAAAATTAAACAAACATTTGTTTTAAACTTAGATTCTAGATTGAGATAGATTGATTTATTGGCTATTATGTGGCGAAGATGTTATAATTATTATACGTTTTTGACTAAGAAAAATCGTTAAAATGCATATTGATTAACCTGCTGAGTCAGTATCTGAGTAGATGTGTTTGTAATCTGGGCTCATTTGGGGTGTGTTTTGAGAAGTCATTGATCATTTTATACTTCTGTTACAAAACTTTTTATTTTAAAAACAATCACAGTACGAAACACTAATTGCGTAAGTTCAACTTAGCGGTTTTTTTTTTCTATTAAAAGTTACTCTTATTCTCGCTAATCAATACTCTTAAAATGGTAAGATTTTCTAGCTATCTAATGAAAAGAAATTTGATCAGAAATATCCTTTCTTTTTGAGTCCCTGAACATTTTTCAAAAACATACTTTTCAAATTAAGATTTTCGGAAAATTTAATTAGTCAATGTATTTTTTCTAATAAATTGATTATAGTAAAACAAAAGTTTTGATATATAAGTTTTTCAAAAACACGTTCTGTGCTCAAGATAGTTCATATAAAATTAAATTATTTAAACTGGAGTTTAATTTAGGTTCCCTGTCCGCCACAGCCAACATTTACCTTACCAAACTGTCACTAGCAAAGAGGTTTATGTAAGTTAGTTTAAAAACTATAATTCAACCAATAGCTAATTAGTTCATATCAGCAATTAATTACATAAATAATGAATCTAACCTCAGTTTAATCTAGATTTCTATTCATCTTATTTTATTTTAATTTTATATAGACAAAGGTTAGCTCGGGTAATATTTAATTAATTAAATTGGAGTTTCACTAAGGTCTACCTAAATTAACCTGAACTAACAGGACCAACCGAGATTCACCTGGCCAAACTAGCTACAGTATTTAATTCGTGTTCAAATAAATCCAAAATAAACATCACCAAGTTAACAAATACAAATTCAATTCAATTTGTACTCATTTATCAGCTCCTGTATACATTATTTAACAGCAAGTAAGATTTTAACAACAAAAATTTAATTATTTCTTTTCGAAAACTTGTATTTGGGTCATATGTTTATTCGAAAGTTTTCCTTTTGATGCTATGTTTTAAAAATTTAAGCCGTAAGAAAATATTTCAGCTACCCTTTCTTTCTTTAATATATACTATATTCTCTATAAATAGATTATAATTTAATCATGTCATATCGAAATTAAGAGTTAGTAATTAAACATTTCCAAATTAGGGCTCACTATTAAAGAAAGTCAGTTTAATTTAGGTCCGCTGTCCGCCACAGCCAACATTTCCCTTACCAAACTGGTCACTAGCCAAGAGGTGTATGTAAGTTCGTTTAATAACTATATTTCAATCAACAGCTAATTATTTTATGTATGGTTATTTTAACTAACCTACACTAACTCATGTAAGGTTAAGTTAGTTCATGTCTGCAAAACTAATTAATTAATTACATAAATAATGAATCTAACCTCAGTTTAATCTAGATTTCTATTCTATTCATCTTATTTTACTTTAATTTTATATAGACAAAGGTTAGCTCGGGTAATATTGAGTTAATTAAATTGGAGTTTCACTAAGGTCTACCTAAATTAACCTGAACTAACGGGACCAACCGAGATTCACCTGGCCAAACTAGCTACAGTATTGAATTCGTGTTCAAATAAACCCAAAATAAACATCACCAAGTTAACAAACACAAAATTAATTCAATTTGTACTTATTTACCAGCTCCTGTCTACATTATTTAACAGCAAGTAAGATTTTAACAACAAAAGTTTTGTTATTTCTTTTCAAAAACTTGTATTTGGATCATATGTTTATTCGAAAGTTTTCCTTTTGAAGCTATGTTTTGAAAATTTAAGCCGTAAGAAAATATTTCAGCTACCCTTTCTTTCTTTAATATATACTATATTCTCTATAAATAGATTATAATTTAATCATGTCATATCGAAATTAAGCGTTAGTAATTAAACATTTCCAAATTAGGGCTCACTATTAAAGAAAGTCAGTTTCTCGTAGAAGTTTAGTAGTTACTACTTCAGTATGTTGGCTACATTGTTATTGTCTCTGCACAGCACAAAACATCTGAGAAACAATAAAAATATCCTCCTATATACGATTTTATCACAGCAACGTGTGTCACCCGTACGTAGGTAAAAAATCGCATGTAACAACATTGTGCACCCCCAAAATATTTCAAAAGCAAGGCGCCCGTAATAAGTTATTGAACTATGAAACCTAAGGTATTGTCAATAATCTTATCTTGATGATTTATTTATATTTCATTTACCAATAAACATTCTTAAAAGCATAATATTCGATTGACATCGTTCAAACTGAGCAGGATTACTTTACCCTTTTGTGCTGACATCAGCCTACCAAACAAGGCGAGTATTTAATAAGGATACTGTAAGGTTGTTAAGTGATTTAGGTAGATTTGACTTTTGTCAATAGAATACGACAATGATATTATGGTCAGGATAGGTTAACCGTATAACATAAAAACAAGTGAAACTTTTTCCCAGCCGGATTAATACTATAGGAAAATTTATTTTTTATATATAACATTTGTTGAAGTGCCAACGCAAATATTTGTAAACTTCTTGTCTGTATGGTTATGTTCCAAAATCGAACCAAAATGACTAGGTCTTAAGTCAAATTAAAAGCAATATATCCCAAAAAAATTGTTTCCATTTTTAAAGCTGTTTTATTAAAAAACTATGGTTGCTTATTTTTCTTCTCGAAAATGTCAATTTCATGTCAATGCCATTTTTAACTGCCTATAGTATTTTTTTTTAAAATAAGTCACTTGAATCGCTGTAAATTGTACTCGGTGAGAAACACCGTCCTGGGCAAATTATTCCAAAGCGATGATGTTCTCCGTATAAAAGACTGCTTGAAAAGAGGAGTTACATGCTGAACTTTATACGGATATGAAATATTAGCGCGACGTGTATTTCTAACATGCACCCCTCTGGGAGGAATTAAGCGGGCTGCATTCTTCGAACACTTTCCATGAAAATACTTGTAGAATAGGCTCAAGTCGACAACTGTTCTTCGATGTTCCAGCGAATCAAGGCCACCGGTCAGTTCCAGGTCTCCAATCAGACGAACAGCTCTTCTCTGAATAGAATTCAACAAATGCAGTCTATGTTTGGAAGCGGAGCCCCAAACATGGGAGCAGTATTCCATAGTTGGTCGAATTTGAGCTTTGTAAAGAATTAACAGTTGTTGTAGGGTATAAAGCTTTCTGGATCGAAATAACATTCCCAATTTTTGAGAAGCTCTCCTTGCTACGCCTGCAACATGGTCATGCCAGGACATGTTTGCTCCCAAATTAACGCCCAACAAATTGAGTGACGATGTTAAAGGAATGGAGTGCTCCGACACAACTATGTCAGGTTCAACAACGTTAACTTTTTTAGAAAAGCTGTCGCCTGAGTTTTTTTAGCGTTAAATTCCACTTGGTTACTGTCATCCCAAGATAGAATTTCTTCCAGGTCTTTAAGTTGAAGGACTTCCTGCGGTCTGTGGATATTCGTCTGAGTAGCCGATCCGAGCGTTCAAAATGAATGAAGAGATAAGCGTACTGTCATCTGCAAAGCTGTAGATTGGATTCCCGGTCTTTTTCAGCAGATCGTTAATGTAAATGAGAAAGAGAATAGGAGACAGTATGGAGCCGTGAGGCACACCGGCGTTGTTAGTGAAGGCGTTAGACTAGACTAACCTAAGACCTACATTATGAAGTCCTCTGGTATATTCTTAATTATATCATTTTAAAACATATTTCGTTTCACGTCGCTCACAAGAAAAAAGAGTGGCATTATGAATATTTAACCTAAGCTTATGTCTATTAATTAACTTGTTTGTTAAACTATCCTCATAGCCATTGATTCTAGCTATATTCTTAATACGATTCCCTTCTTTATTAAATCTGTCTTTAATTAAAGGGAAAGTGACTAAACGATGGACCAAAAAGTGTAATGTAGCAAGTTTATGTTATTTACAATGAAAGGAATCATCAAAAATAAATCTACCTATTACAGTGTTTTTCTTATAGATGTCAACTTCTAATTTATTTTATTTATATTATCCAAAATACCCAGGAATGGTGATTGTTCTTTGTTCTCAATTTCACAAGCAAATCTAATAGAGTCGTATCGCTATTTAACAGACCAACAAAAGTTTTTCACACAAGAAGTATTCTCTTTTAAAAGTAAATTTTGAAATTCTTTTTAATAATTTGGAAACGAAATATCTTGGTGATCTGACCATCTATACAATAGATCGTATTGCTTTTTCAGGTTTATGAATTTTAATTCAACAATACTTTGGTATGGTCTGATTACTCACTTTTAGTTTAAAATTTTCGTTAGTCGGAGATAAGATTCTTACTTGTTTTTGACTTCTGCATCATTTCAGTCAATGAATTTTTTATTACTATATTTGTTTCAATCAGATTTTTTATTGAGAAACTCTAGAATTTATTAATAAAACAAAATATCTGGTTCTCAACGAAAGCCAAATTTTAATTCATTTTGACATTAGTTCTTTGTTCCCTAGTGTATTAATACCATTCTGTTTCTAAATTAAATAGCCGATACAACTCCATTAGATTTATATGTGAAATTTAGAACACCGAGCAAACACCATTCCTGGATATTTTAGTTATTAAAATCAAAAATAAATTATAATTTGATATGTATAGAAAAGAACAGCATAAACGTATCATATTACCCTTTTCGGTTTGTCGTTTAGTCATTTTTCCTTTAAATAAAATCAGATTTAAAAATGAAAGGAAGCGTCATAACTAGAATCAATGGTTATGACGAAAACTTAATAAAGAAGTTACTAAACCGACATCAATTTAGGTTAAATATTCATAATTTCACCTCTAAAGCAGAACAGGACAAAATTTGTTTAAAATTCTTATAATCCAACCAAACCAACATACCAGAGGATTTAATAAGGTATGTTATAGTAGACCTCACGTTAGTATATAAGACAACTTAAAAAATTTCTAAGGATGTCCGAAGGATAAAATCTACGAACGTAAAAGAAGTGGCATATAAGAGATAAGGTCTAATGATTGCAACAAGAACTGTGTTGGGCAAACAAGAAGGTTTAGCAAGATTTTAAGTAGATCTACTTCACTTGAAGTAAAACAGATCAGAAAACTCAAGTACTACCGAACCGGTTCTTGAGCATAATTATACAGTAACATTAGATAATTTAAGGTTAATTAAAATGTATATAACAGGAAATTATTAGAGGCATACGAACATATTAAAATTGTAAAAAGTAAAACTAGTTTAAATAAGAACCGAAAACCTATTCCTCACCATTCTCTGTACTGAATACCCGACTGGAACTAAACCCTCGTCTATGATTGCTTGATTCCACACTACTAAATCAAAATTTTAATATAGATAGTGTCGTTTTTATTCTTAGATTTAGTCAATAATCACTCCTGATGATGTTAAAATGGTTAGTGAAATGCACGTTGAGCGCAAAAATAAAATGAAGTGGTAATAAATATTAAGTAGTACCAATTGCGTCCAATCATTTTTTATTCGTTTTCTATTAAGACCTAAATCGGTCACCAAAAATGAAGGAACTTTTTGTAATTATTAATTTTTTGTATCTTTTTTTATTTTCTTTGTAGATATGGGTCTTAACATGACAAAAACCCTGTAGGGTAATACAATATTTATAAGCTAATTTACTTAAAAAATATATACAAACGTAAAACGACAATAAAGTTGACACTTGATATATGCCCTTTTTTATTTATTTTGCCCTTCTTTAAATTCGTATATATCTTGTTGCAGGATGAAGTTGGGTTTTTTACCCACAGATCGTAAAGCTCTCCGTAGGGACGGCCTAGTGCTGTTCAGTAAATTAATTCGCACAAAAAACGTAGAAACCTTACAAGAAACACAACCAGATAGATCAGACGACAGGAAACAAAAACTTACAGTAAGTAAAACCAGATTTTTAGGACATTTTAGCAAATGAATAGAGAATATTTGCTGTTATTCAACTGTGAATTAGAATTTATCAATGCTAGTGTAATTTTGGCTTATGGATCATTTATAGCAAAGCTAGGTTCTTTGAAACATAAAAAAAGAGTTGATATCTTGATACTTTCATGGAACGTATTCAATGGATGTAGTCTGCTTAATTTCTCCGGAATATATATACAGTAGAATCTCGATTATCCGAAATAATATGGACCAAAGTGATTTTAGATATTCGAAATTTCTGTTAATCCAATTTTTTTTATAAAATAGAAGTTTAGAATGAATAAAATATTGCAGATTGACTTAAAAGCATTTATACGATATGCTATTACGTATATAGGTATTTACTAAAACAAAGAATAGAACAATTAGTTTACTTATTTTATGTATATGTGCGGAAAATCGAAAATAAAACAGTTTTTTTCTTAACTTTAATGTCTTAAAAATGAGGTAATTTTTAACTGCACTCGTCTTACGTTAGTTCTGTTTTTAGCTGCAATGCCTCTTCAACGTTTGATAAGCAAAACGTCCGCGGTGGTTGCATTTTCTTGTTGTTCTACATAAGTTAACGTTTTTTCTAGGGCCTCTCGTCCTTCTGAATGTGACATTTTTACTGGAATATTCTCAGTGGCTTCTACTTCGTTATCATCATCGTCATCACTGACTATTTTGTTAGCATTTTTGCATACACTTTTAATTAATTCTTGGTCAGTCATATCATCTTCCACACTGTCATTGTTTAACCATTCACAAACATCGGTTTCCGTAACACTTTCACATCCTGATATTCTCGTAATAATTTGATGTAAACTTTCATTATCTTCTGTTTCTGCCTCTTCTCTTGTGGAATCAATTTTGACCAAGATTTTTCCAGAATACTACTCTTTACTTGATTCCAGGCTGAAGCTATCCAATATATAACATTTTTCAAATTTATCTTTTTTAGACAATCAGTAAGATTGCCACCTCCATCTACTTCTTCTAAAATATGCTCCAATAACAAACGCCTGTAATTGCGCTTTAAATTTTCCAGTACATCCTGATCCATAGGCTAAATGAGAGAAGTTACAGCAGGAAGCAAAACCAATGCTTTTATTTCCCCACTTTCAAGTTGCTTCGCACTTGGGTGAGTGGGGGCGTTATCTAGTAACAGAATACATTTTCTAGAATATCCATGTTCTTTTAAAAAAAAGTTCCACTTTGGGAACAAAATCTCCAGAAAACCAGTCTTTAAATAGAGTCGCGTTTATCCAGGCATTGTTTTGATTTTTATACAAAACAGGAAAAGCATTGCGATGAATATTCTTAATGGGAGTTTGTGTCTTCCAGAAGCACTACTGCATGCAAGAACAGCAATACGTTCTTTGCTACGTTTGTAACCAGATGCTCCAGCTTCCGTTTTAAAAGCTGAGGTATTTGACGGCAGCATTTTGTAGTTCAAGCCTGTTTCATCACAATTATAAATTTGGTCTGGTTGTGAACCATGTTCTTTCATAAGCTGCTCAAAATTCTCTTCAAATTTTTTTGCAGCAGATACATCAGCTGACAATCTTTCTCCACAAACTTTCAGTTGACGTACACCATGTCTTTTGTTCCACCTGTCTAACCATCCATCACTTGCAGAAAAATTTACAGGCGCTTCAATAACCGGCAACTCTTCACTTAAACTCACTGCCTGATGTTTTAAAATTGTTCCTGAAATTGGTATTCCAGGGTCTCGATTCTGTGTAAGCCATAAAAATAAAGAATCATCCACTTTTTGGCATTCACCGCTTTTCATACTTTTTCGTGCCTGTGTGGGCGATGACAAAACACTACACCATTTTTCAAGTTTTTTTCGCGATTTTTTCTCCACTCTGAAACAGTACTCACGGCTACATCTAAAACCTTCGCTATATTTTTAAGAAGTCCACCATTATCTAAACGTTGAATTGCTTCAAGTTTCTCTTTTAAGGTAATAACAACACGTTTACGCTTATTATTATGACACTCCATTTTTTTAAATATCTATTAAAACGAAACTATTACCTCTGCAATAATAATAGCTTAATGGGTACTTATAAGACTCGTCGACTAACCAAAACATAGACAGCGGTGAAATTATAGACGTCGGGGAGTCCTCGACGCGTTAAGGAAACCACTCATCGTCGATTTCGAATAATGGGGATTTTTTTCGTTTAATGGGAATACAATTTGCTTTTTAGCAGTTTATTTCGGATAAGCCGGATTTCAGATAATAGCGATTCGGATTATCGGAATTGTACTGTATATATATATATATATATATATATATATATATATATATATATATATATATATATATATATATATATATATATTATATACATTACATTCGAATAATCATCTCCACATCACTCACATCAAGAACTGTCTGTGTGTGAAACACATCCCTTTGAACTGAACTGGTAAACATATAATATTCGGTTTACATTATTTACCCTTTAACTTACTTGCACCTATCGACAATATTGCATTCCTTAGCTTCGATATTATTTAGTCCGAAACCATTAATCGAAGCTACCATAAATTCCCATCATTTCCTTAAGTATAATAAAACTACTATTTTAGAAATTCATAAACGTTTTTCTTCTCCAACCCCATTTGCTCCTACCTCCATTTAGTTCAATTAAATTAATGTAAACGTTTATTTTAAAGTGTAGTCTTTCTCAGTTTGTAATTATAAAAAACACAATCTAAAAGATGATTATTTTTTCAAAGTGGACCGAAATTCAATAAAATGGAGGACACCCACTCAAAAGTTACTCTTTCTCGTATACAGCGTAAAAAGGTCAGGCATCAAAGAAAATTGAGACTGTAAAATAAAAAAACAACATTACAGTTAACAAGGATAGAATAAAAAGTTGTTAAAAGAAGTCATATTGATGAATTATTAAACGCAAGTTTTACTATTAATCTTTTATGACTCTGTTTTATTGAATTCAAAATAAATATGAACCCAAAACTATTCTCTTAAGTCAAAGAGAGATCCGCCATAAAGCATACATACCTTACACCTGAAGGAAACAGGTTACAATATCGAAAATGCGCTATATACTTTGAATTGCAGTGCAACGAATGTTTGATATGGAAGAACTCGACTGCAGTTGCAACACTAAACGCTCGGGCCCTTCTGTCAAAGTTTAACCCCTGCTGAACGGTTTGAACAACCCACCAATGAGGAACAAGCTCATATTCTACAAGACAGTCGTCAGGCTTCATGTACTTTTTTAGGTTCACGTTAGAAACTCACAGAGAGCTTTTTAACGATGCAATATAGATCACGGAGAATGATGACTAATGATTACAGTTTATGAAAAAGGACCTGTTACAACAAGTCTTAGGGGTCCAAATACTTCTGGTGCACATTGGAAAGGTAGAATTTCAATTAAAAAATCAACAAAACTTTTTGGGAGGGTTAACAAAAGAGATCAAGCGACCCCACATCAAATGCCTACGACGTCAAAGAAAGATTAAACTAAAATACAAAGAAAAGTAGTAACATTAATTGTGACGGAAATAAAGCCCTAAGAAGTGAGGAGTGTCTAAAAACTAATCATACTTCTTAAGAATAGCAGAAGTTTAAAACTGACAAAATACACAAGTTTAACTTATAGCAGCTACGGTCCTGTTAACAACTTGTACAATAGTCTACTTAAGACCTAACATTGATTGCACGTTCCGTTTCTTATGTAAATAGTACATAACTACACAACACAAGTATCAAGATCAAGAAAACTTATTTTTATTAGCATGCCATGATTGTTTAACCGTCTTTATCTATAAGGTTGACTACCATATTCATAATTAAAACTGTTGCCTGCTACTTGGAACAATTCCATGGACAATTTCCCAAGCCGCTGCCTACGATTGTTAAGCAATCATTTTCTTCTTCATCTAGGGCCTCTCTTGCTGTTTATTTCTTCTTCGATAATTAGATGTAAAACTTCATACCTTTCAAGATACTTTACAACATGACTGAAATACCTAAGTTTATGTTTTTCTATAATGTCATGTTATTACACGCGTTTATTTCGTCTGGCCAATACTTCTGTGTTACGTATTTTATCTCTCCAACTATTCCAAGGTTTATAGTTAAATTATGTCCGTAGAGGATTTTCTTGATAGGTAAAAAGTCTGCTCTGGCTTTTTCTATTTTCTTTTTTATCTCACTTGATGTATCGTTAATGTTATACCCCAAATATGTAATTTCTCCAACTCTCTAGTAATGTTCCATATGTATAAACTATTATCTTGAGGGGTCCGCTCTTCTTCTGATAATATATTTTATTTTCTTTGACATTCAGTGTCAAACTGTAGCTTAAGCATACGAGATGAAGACATTTTAGGAAGAGCATATTTAAATTTCCTGCAACATATTAATTTATGCAAGAAGTTGGCGGCCATATTGAACATTTATTGTAAAACCAATACTTCTCAGTTGAGCGATTAAACTTTTTTCGAATTTATCAATTTCTGGGTAATCTTTTATGACTTGCCAATTGGTTTTTACATTCCTACTGTTGTTAGCCAGTTGGTCTTTAAATTTATTATTGTTGTTAGCCTCTTTGCCTTTAAGCATGCTCCAAATTTCAAAGACTATTCTTTTGGACCTCTCCTAAGCCTGGATAAGGTGTGAAGGAACGCATTTGCGAATTTGACAATGGAATTAAAAAATGGAAACAAACATCCCACTATCTCAGAATAACTGTTGCTCGGAGCAACATTTATCAAGAGATTTTTTAGACAAGAGAAGGCGGAGAATACGAATATTTAATTAAAAATATCATACAGAGTGGTATAAAAAAAGTTCTCACAATTTAAAAGTATACACAGTGCAATAAATGGCGCCCCCTACCATTCACAACAAAACTGTGAGCTGATTTCGAATCCTGATCTCAGAAAACCCCTTAGCGCCGAATCTTGTACAAAAAGTACAATTATTAGGAGGGCTCCTTAAGAAATACTAAAATAAAAATATAACTTTGACACCGTATATCTAAAAAATTACGAATGTTTGAACTAAAGTAAGTTGGGTTAAGTGGTCATATTTTCATCCCAGAAATGCATAATTACTCTGTATACACGGAATTCTGGGAGACCCTGTATATACATAAAACAAATTGACAATATATTCTTATGTATAGAGATACAAACACAAAATTTGGATCCCCTGAAAACAAATCAAAGAAAGGATTTAGCACCTAAGACTTCATTCAGTAAGGGATTGCGGTATTGAAGTAACTTCAAAACAAAGTTGTTTTCGTCACGTAAATGTTGTTGATATGTGTTGTCAAAGAAAATATACATTTCACGTAATTAGAAAGCTTGTATCCGTTCAATAATTAGGTAGTTCCAATACGAAGAATTAATATGAAAATCGCAGTTTTTGATTTACCTAGAACAGCAGTAAAAATCTTTTTCATTCGCCAATTGTAAACTGTAAATTATTAGAATACTTTAACTTACTCTCAGATGAATTACTGATGAATGACTGATTACGAATAAGTTAATAACCGAATGAATAAGGACATACATATATTTTATCCTCAAGCCGGACACATCATTGAAAGTTTAATAAAATAAAATAGAAATACTTAAATATCAAGTAAGAATTACATCTTACAACCTTTGTGAAGTTAAGTTTGACTTATTAAAATGATGCATAAGACCTTCACAAATCTCACTTATTTATTCCTGATTACACAGGCTTGCAGGAAGGGATACGTGATGGATTGCACGCACTGTACGTTATAGAGTGCTCTACTCTTTTCTTACGACGATATTATTTCCAGTGTTCGTCATTACCCCACCAGCTGACTGTTTAACAACATAGAGTGCAGTTCGATGTCGAGAGCCAAATTTGTGTTTTTATATCACCTTAGTACAAGAAACATTTCATACATTTTAGCATTTTCGATAAAAATGGCAAGGCTAATGAAATGGAAAGTGATTTCAAATCAACCGAAATATTGGACCTATTCAAACAGCTTAAGCTTATCGATATCTCAAAATCCATCCCATAGAAATAAATATTAACATCGAGAATAAAGCATATTACTACGCGGATACAGTACAATAGAGGACATTTTTTGTATTTTTAAAACGTGCGTTACTTCAATAAATTTATAGTAAAATATTGTTCTACTTTCTACTTTCCTCCAGCTTATCAGTATTAGTCCAGGTTATTCGGGTCAGGCTTGAAATCGGACTTTACGGTTCATATATACAGCAAAAATTTTTAGTTGTAATTATTTTCACATTTGTATTATTCATGTATAATATCCTCCATTACATTTATACATATATATATATATATATATATATATATATATATATATATATATATATATATATATATATAAAATTTCGGTTAATCCGAATTTTTTTATAAAATAGAAGTTTAGAATGAATACAACATCGTAGATTGACTTAAAAGCATTTATACGATATGCTATTACGTACATAGGTATTTATTAAAACAAAGAATAGAACAATTAATTTACTTATTTTATGTATATGTACGGAAAATCGAAAATAAAACAGTTTCATTCTTAACTTTAATGTCTTAAAAATGAGGCAATTTTTAACTGCACTCGTTTTGCGTTAGTTCTGTTTTTGGATGCAATGTCTCTCCAACGTTTGATAAGCAAACGTCCGCGGCGGTAGCATTTTCTTGTTGTTCTACATAAGTTAACGCTTTTTCTAGGACGTCTAGTCCTTCTGAATGTGACATTTTTACTGGAATATTGTCAGTGGCTTCTACTTGGTTATCATCATCGTCATCACTGTCTTTTTTATTAGCATTTTTGAATACATTTATAATTAATTCTTGGTCAGCCATTTCATCTTCCACACTGTCACTGTTTAACCATTCACAAACATCGGTTTCCGTACCACTTTCACATCCTGATATTCTTGTAATAATTTGATGTAAACTTTCATTATCTTCTGTTTTTGTCTCTGAGTTAAGTCTCTCCTCTTGTGGAATCAATTTTGACCAAAATTTTTCCAGAGTACTACTCTTTACTTGATTCCAGGCTGAAGCTATCCAATATATAACATTTTACAAATTTATCTTTTTTAGGCTATCAGTAAGATTGCCACCTTCATCAACTTCTTCTAAAATATGCTCCAATAACAAACGCCTGTAATTGCGTTTTAAATGTTCCAGTACACCCTGATTCATAGGCTGCATGAGAGAAGTTACAGCAGGAGGCAAAAACATTGCGTTAATTTCCCCAGTTTCAAGTTGCTCCGCACTTGAGTGAGTGGGGGCGTTATCTAGTAACAGAATACATTTTCTAGGATATTCATGTTCTTTAAAAAAAAAAGTTCCACTTTGGAAAGAAAATCTCCAAAAAACCAGTCTTTAAATAGAGTCGCGTTTATCCAGGCATTGTTTTGATTTTTATACAAAACAGGAAAAGCATTGCGACCAATATTCTTAAAGCTTCGTGGATTTGCCTTACCAATACATAATAATGGGAGCTTGTGTCTTCCAGAAGCATTACTGCATACAAGAACAGTAATACGTTCTTTGCTACGTTTGTAACCAGGTGCTCCAGCTAAGGTATTTGACGGCAATATTTTGTAGTTCAAGCCTGTTTCATCACAGTTATAGATTTGGTCTGGTTATAAACCATGTTCTTTCATAAGCTGCTCAAAATTCTCTGCAAATTTTTTTGCAGCAGATACATCAACCGACAATCTTTCTCCACAAAGTTTCAATTGACGTACACCATGTCTTTTTTTCCACCTGTCTAGCCATCCATCACTTGCAGAAAAATTTATAGCCGGCAACTCTTCGCTTAAACTCACTGCCTTATGTTTTAAAATTGTTCCTGAAATTGGTATTCTACGTTCTAGGTTCTGTGTAAACGATAAAAATAAAGAATCATCCACCTTTTGGTATTCACCGCTTTTCATACTTTTTCATGCCTGTGTGGGCGATGACAAAAACACTACACCATTTTTCAAGTTTTTCGCGATTTTTTCTCCACTCTGAAACAGTACTTACGGCTACACCTAAATCCGTCGCTATATTTTTAAGAAGTTCACCATTATCTAAACGTTGAATTGCTTCAAGTTTCTCCTTTAAGTTAATAACAACACGTTTGCGCTTATTATTATGACTCCATTTTGTAAAATATCTATTAAAACGAAACTATTACCTCTGTTCTAATAATAGACGTAATGAGTAACTTATAACACTCGTCGACTAACCAAAACAGCGGTGAAATTCTAGACGTCGGGGAGTCCTCGACGTGTTAAGGAAACCACTCATCGTCTGTTTCTAATAATGGAGATTTTTTCGTTTTATGGGAATACAATTTGCTTTTTAACAGTTTGTTTCGGATAAACCGGATTTCAGATAATCGCGATTCGGATAATATATATACATACATATATATATATATATATATATATATATATATATATATATATATGTATGTATATATATAAATATATAAATATATATATATATATATATATATATATATATATATATATATATATATATATATATATATATATGTATATATATATGTATGTATATATATAAATATATAAATATATATATATATATATATATATATATATATATATATATGTATGTATATATATAAATATATATATATATATATATATATATATATATATAAATAAATCGTCTTCTTTTTGTTCCCGAATGTCAAAAAAAAATGCTTGGACAGCGATTTTCTTCACCTCAAGAAGCCGTTAAATCCTTCCAAAATGTTTAAAGGATTGAAAAGGAGAATATTTTGAGAAACAATGAAACGATTTGTACCAAAAAGTTTTGGTACTCCTTAAAAAGTAGCCCTCGTATATATATATATATATATATATATATATATATATATATATATATATATATATATATATATATATATATATAAAATATATTCAGTATTCTGAAACAAATAATGAACTAATTAGATGATTGTTTATTAAACTCATTTCCTTATATAGAACATTTAATGGTCAATATTGATCTCTGCTTGAACTCTATCCTTCTAATTAGTTGTTACCTTTTTAAATATTTCTTTAAAAATTTTACAAAAATGAAGTATTTTTATTATTATCTTTATAATAAATATTTCTAAACTAAATTATAACAGAACATTTAACATCTGATTAAGTTTTATTAAATTTATTATATTATTAATTATATATATATATATATATATATATATATATATATATATATATATATATATATATATATATATTTTAATTAAAATTGTCTTTTTTAAATTTAAATAGAATGTTCTGAAAAATGTTACTTTTTCATGTTTACATTCTTCTCGTTAGTCCCCATTAAGAATATATCCACAATTTGAAAAAGTAATTATCCCCTATGTGGTGAATATACAGCATAATAAATCGAAGAGGTTTGGTAGTTGGACTGGAACACTTTTAGAGTAGAACGGAAGACTTTTTAGTCGTTTCATCTGCTTAAACATTTATCTGAACTTCTCTTTTCACTCTCGACTAAACCAGAAATTTGAAGTTAGTTTCCTTTCATTATATTTACGTCATATTTGTATAAACTTAATAGGTTATATTTGAATCAAATACACTTGCATTTCCTCAAAATATATATGTATACTATAGTAACCATAGCTAGTTTGAGTCCAGTTGAATATCACTAATAGGCAGGATAATATTAGGGTTAGTTTCACCTGATTTATAAAGAAATTCAACAACGGAAAAGTAGTCATCTTTCATCTTCAAAAATTGTTTGAATTCATATCGTAAAACTATTTTAAATAACACTTATAATATATAATATAAAATGGCCCAAATATTCAATTCTAGAATATTGGTATATAGGTGTCCCTCTTCGTAGATTTTTATTACTTAATCAGAATTAAATAATTAAATTGTCTAATGGTATTTTTTCAAAATTTTGTTAAAAAAATATTAAAATAATTAATAATGGACTAAAGTAAATATTATTTAATTTTGATTATATAAATCAATGACATAAATATATTTGAAACAAAAGTAGGTGAACCATAAAATACACCACATATTTCTACCAAACAGAGAGAAACAAATGTACGTTATCTCTTTTAAACTGAACAGTTGATTTTATTTACTTTTTCGTATCGAAACACAATAAAACAAAACGCTGAATCCACCCACGTGCAAAATATCCCTTTTCGATAAAACGTTTTTCTTACTCTCTTATATATCGCCGTCATTTATCTTCGTAAAACGAATTGCACAAGAACTCCTATAGCGGTTTTGCCCATTTAGTTTTATTACCACTTAAAATTGCAAGAAAAAGAAGAATGATATATTACACAAAAAGCAGCTTTCTGTTACCTAGTCGCTTCTATTTTGATAAATATAATATTTCTCACCCTCTGACTTTCCCGCAAAAATTTTTCGTAGGCAAATTTTTTTCATAAATTATTTAAAATATAATACCTTCATCGCCCAACCTTTAAGAGATTTGTTGTGAATATGCTAAAAACTTTCTAATTTTTGATAATAGAGGTTAAGGACGTTTTAAATTAACATTATTAGGGAACTCGTTGAAACTCTCGCGCCATTAGGAAATTGCTGTTGCCCAGTAGTCACCGTTCTACTTTCTAATTCACGTAGATTTTATAACACTTCCAATTCAGACAGATTCCAACTAATCTTGGATTTTTGCTTTATTTTCTTCAATTATTGTTTCCTGTTTGTCGTAAATGTTGCAACAAATGAAAAAACGTCTGATTTGAATATTTTGTTCCATTTTTCTTCTACTCGTTTTCAGAAATGTGCTGAGAACAACCAGATTTTGCGATAAAACAGTATTCTTATATTTGTTCAAAAATATTCTTCCTCCTTTATTATTTATACTTATCTCTTTACCAAAAATGATCATAAATTGGTATAATATAGAAGTTATAACATAATAAAAAAAAATACTAAATTTTACAACAAGGGACCGAAAGTTTCTTCCTTTAAATTTTAAAAAACAATTAAAATTTTTTATTAGTTACTTATACTAAAAAATTATTTAAGCAAGTTCGCTTAAACAACCCCGGTAAAATCAACAGTGTTTTTTTCCATTTTAATTATACATACGTACCCTTTTGAATTAAAAGTATATATATATATATATATATATATATATATATATATATATATATATATATATATATGTATATATATATATATATATATATATATATATATATATATATATATATATATATATAGGGAGCATTCTAATTAAGCTCTAACACCCCCCTCTGCCCAAAAATAGAAAGCACTTCCAGGGCTCGGGTTTGTCGCAAATCTTAGGTTTTTATATCTAATTTTGAATGTCACATGGCCTTTTTACAAAACCAAGATGATTGAGTCTCATTGTGTCGGAATATATCCGGTAAAAAATTGTAAAAAACGCAATTTTCTAAATTCTAAGCTATTTTACTTGTGAATTTGATCTCGGCATTGCTAAAATAATGATAGAATATTGTTAAATGATGCTATCGCTGATTGACAGACACTTCCGTACCATTTTGGAATATACTATAGATCGCCAGAACCCTTGAAAACCAAAATTTCCCCCATGTAGTTGAAAGTATGAAATTACTGATTCCATTACACTTTGGTCAGGATTTGGCTATACAGAAACTCTTAGAAGTCGATCCAAATACTTACATAATACAAAATTGGATAATTCTGGTCCATTTTGGACCTTTTCTTAACTTCGCAAAAACCACAATCACCTTCATATCGTAAAAAACAGGGGTATGTTAATGCTATTTATCTTAAAATACCTTTTGAAAAATCATCAAGAATATCGTTTGGATACACTAGCTGAAAATTTAGAACAATTTGGACCAAACCAAAACCTACCAGCACTCTAGTTTAGCCAATAAAATCGTAATTATCAATTCTTCTCTTACTCATTTAGGACTGTGAACTAAAATACCTCTTCAAATTCATATGAAATATCGATGGAATACAAAATCGTATAACTTTGGTCCATTTTGAGAAAATTCAAAACCTGAGAAACCCCGAATTTCCGTCACGTGGTGAAAAACACTAATCTATAAATTCTATCAATTTTTAGCTCAGACCGAGAGTCTAAAATACCTCTAGGAATGTGATCAAAATATTTTCTGGATACAACAGCGAATAATTTTAATTAATTAAAATTAATTTTAATTAATTAATATTAATTTTCATTAATTAATATTAATTTTTATTATTTTAATAGTTTTTATGCAAAAAATTACAATTCTGATAAAACATTCAAACATTGTAAAAAAGGAACATCATAGTATATTGCGGAATGACTGTCTAATAAGTAACATTATATATAATCATGTGAAAATTTTTGCCCGAGACGAAGCCGAGGGCTACATCAAATTATTATATAACCGTCCAGTTTAGAAACTACACTAGGTCAAACACGCTTTTTAAAATTACTGCTGTTAAATTTGGTTTCAACACAAATAAATAATTCTAAAAAATTAGGTTAGAAATATAACAACAGTAAAATTTTTGACGAGAGCGCGAAAAAAGTATTGCAGAAAAAGAAGCTGTTGTATCCAGAAAATATTCTGATCACATTCCAAGAAGTATTTTAGCCGAGAGTCTGAGTTAAAATTTAATGGAGTCTAGAGATCAGTGTTTTCACCACATGATGGAAATCCAGGAATTCTCATTTTTAATTTTTTTCAAAATAGGCCAAAGTTATGCGATTTTGTATTCCATTGATATATCATATAAATAAATGAGGTATTTCAGTCCTCAGTGTTGAATGCGTAACAGAAAAAACGGGCGGGTTTTCGTTTGGTCCAAATTATTTCTAAATTTTTAGCTACTGTATCCAGATGATCTGATGATTTTTCAAAAGGTATTTTAACCGTGAGTCCTAATTAAAGATAAATAGCATCAACACACCCATGTTTTTTATGACTGGGGTTTTTGCGAAGTTAAGAAATGGTCCAAATTAGACCAGAATTATCCAACTTTATATTTTGTAAGTATCTGGATCGATTTCTAAGAGTTTCTGTATAGCCAAGTCCTGAGCAAAGTGTAATGGAATCAGTAATTCCATATTTCCCACTACATGGGGGAAAATTTGGTTCTGAGGAGTTCTGGCGATCTCTAATATGGTCCAAGACGGTACGGAAGTGTCTATCAATCAGTGATAGCATCATTCAACAATATTCCATTATTATTTTAAGAGTGCTGACATAAAATTCCCAAGTAATTTAGCCTAGAATTTGAAAAATTGCGTTACAATTTTTTTTTTTTTTTTTTTTTATTGGTCTAGCACACGTGCTGCAGGGAAGTCCCTAAAGCGCTCCAGGAGCGGCACGAGTGCGGAAAAAAGCGATTCACGTTGTTCTTGAATCGCTGTAAATTGTACTCGGTGGGAAACACAGCGCTGGGCAAATTATTCCAAAGGGATGACGTTCTCCATATAAAAGATTGCTTGAAAAGCGTTGTACGCGGAGTAACAAGCTGAACCTCATACGGATGCGAAGCACCAGCGCGACGTGTATTTCTAACATGCACCGCTTTGGGAGGAATTAAGCGGGCTACATCCTTCGAACACCTTCCATGAAAATACTTGTAGAACAGACTCAAGTCGCCAACCGTTCTTCGATGTTCCAGCGAATCAAGGCCGCCGGTCAATTCCGGGTCCCCAATCAGACGGACCGCTCTTCTCTGAACAGAATCCAACAAATGCAGTGTATGTTTGGGAGCGGAGCCCCAAACGTGGGAGCAGTATTCCATAGTTGGTCGAATTTGGGCTTTGTAAATAATTAACAGTTGTTGTGGGGTGTAAAGCTTTCTGGTTCTAAATAATATTCCCAACTTTTGAGAAGCTCTCCTTGCTATGCCTGCAACATGTTCATGCCAAGACATATTTGCTCCCAAACTAACGCCCAACAAATTGAGCGACGATGCTAGGGGAATGGAGTGCCCCGACATAACTATGTCGGGTTCAGCAACGTTAACTTTTTTAGAAAAAACTGCCGCTTGGGTTTTTGTAGCGTTAAATTCCACTTGGTTACTGTCACCCCAAGATAGAATTTCTTCCAGGTCTTTGTTGAGTTGAACGACCTCCTGCTGTCTGCGGACATTCGCCTGAGCAGCCGATGTCCGAGCGTTCAAGGTGAATGAAGAGATAAGCGTACTGTCATCTGCAAAGCTATAGATTGGATTCCCGGTCTTTTCCAGCAGATCGTTAATGTAAATGAGAAAGAGAGTAGGAGACAGTATGGAGCCCTGGGGCACACCAGCGTTGATAATGAGGGTGTTAGAAAGAAATCCGTCGATCGCCACTCGTAAAGAACGCTCTCTGAGGAAACATGAGAGCCACAAACAGAACCTTTCAGACATACCATAAGAGCGCAACTTAGCCAACAGTCCATCGTGCCAAACACGGTCGAATGCCTTGGATATGTCAAGAGCAACCGCTCGAGATTCTCCAAAGTGTTCAATTGCGTTGTTCCAAACATGTGTTACATAAGTCAGAAGATCTCCTGTTGATCTATGTTTACGAAAACCATATTGGTGATCGCTAATAATATTGAATCGTTCAAGATATTTTAAAAGATGCTCATTGATAACCTTTTCCATGACTTTCGATATTATTGAAAGCAGTGCAACTGGTCGGTAGTTATTTGGCAAGGTCTTCTTACCTTTTTTAGGTATCGGCTGAACCGTGGCACATTTCCAGCAGGACGGAAATATTCCCTTTCTGTAGGATAGGTTAAAAAGTCTACAGAAAACTGGTGTTAGTTCGCTTGCACAGTTTTTGAGAACTATGGCAGGTATTCCGTCAGCGCCAGAAGCCTTCTTGGTGTCTAGCTTCATTAAAATACGCTTTATGATGCGCTGTCTGAAGACAACATCGGGCATCCTTGACTGCAATATGGGAATAGTAGTTCAGCCAACAAGTTCGCTCTCTCAACAGGTGTGGTTACAATGGAATTATCTGGCCGTGTGAGTGGTGGTATGGTGGATTTGGTAAGATTTTGACTAACTGCCTTAGCGACTGCCCAAAAGGACCTGGAATTCTTGGGACAAGCGAGAAGTTTGTTTCTAATTCGTTGATTGTGTGCCTCCTTGGTTTCGTCGATAATTCCCTTGCATCTGTTCCGGGCATGAACAAAGATGTTTCGATTTACGGTGTTAGGATTTTCACGCCATTGTCGGTAGGCAATATGTTTAGAAGCAATAGCTTCTTTGCATTTTCGGTCGAACCAAGGCTTGCCATTGGAGGAGCATTTCTTCGAAAAAGGGATGTAAGCTTCCATACCAGCCAAAATAACATCGGAGACCTCCCTGGCGCAGTCAGATGGGTTATCGAATCGAAAACAAACGTCCATCCAAGGGAAAGTTCGAAAGTATTCCATGAGATCTTCCCATTTAGCAGATTTGTAGTGCCAAATCTTGCGCGGCCCTAGGCGTCTCTCTGTCACTGATTGGCAGGATACTCGATGTCGAAAGCAGTTTATGGTCGGAAGAACCTAACGGCGGATTTACGGTGACCGTGTAAATCTCCGGATTGGTGGTTAAAAACAGATCAAGAAGACTGGCGAACTCCCCCCGTCTCGATCAGGGATCCGTGTTGGTTCGTCAATAAGCTGAGTTAAGCCACAACTGATTGAGAATGATTCAGCTTCACGACCTTGTTCGTCGGTAGTATTTGAATATTTGAGCCAGTTGATATTGTGGACATTAAAGTCGCCCAGGATTTTACCGGATATATTCTAACAATGCAAATTTTACGTCTTTTATCTAATTTTAAATGTCACATGGCCTTTTTACAAAACAGAGATGGTCGAGTCATTATGTCAGAATATATATATATATATATATATATATATATATATATATATATATATATATATATATATATATATATATAATATACGTACGTACGTTTCATTACTAGAAAGAACTTTTTTACTAGTTTCCCTTAAATATCGAAATCGTATTAATTTAGATTTTTACGTATTGTGTCTATACCAAGGTCTTAACAACTGATATTTATTTTAATTTTTAATATAATGACATCAAGCCCTTGCATATTTACATTAAAACAACAACACTAATTTGCCCTGAAAAGTTGTTGACAGTATCGATTACTTAATCGTTAAAATATATAGTGTTGCCAGACTTTAAAAATTTAATAGATTCCTTGATTCACCGACTTTTATGATGTCATGAAATGTTTGATTCACTGAAGTTACATATAATAAATATTATTACATTTATAATTAACAGCTGAATTTTTTCGAAATCTGTACCTTAATAAATTATGTATAACCACATGTAACCAGTTATTTCAATTATTAAATGTAAGTGACCCGACAGGTGCTTGTCATAGCCAGGTTTTGCTACAGCTGAACAAGGTAAATTTGCAGACAGTGTTAAAATTTAGTCCACTGCTTTTTACTCATCCTTAGAGCATTCATTGAAATTTTAAATGGATAATTTCTTTGACGAGAACAGGTTTCATTAGTGACATGATTTATCTCCACTTGGGTGTAAAATGTAGAGATTGTGATTTTGATCGAAGAGAAAGGGAATTGGTGTTTGGATTCGATCAAGCTAAATCGAATAGAGTACTTAACCTCGTATTACAATTTATATTGTAAGTTTTATATTAAATATATAAGTATAGGTATAAGTGCTTTCCATGTAACGTCATTTTTTATTATTTTACCGCGTTATAGAGCCCACTTCACTACGAGCAAAGAGGACGGGACAAGTTTCGTCGGAGAACTACATTTTGGTTAATTGATTCCTACATGATAGATTGACATAACAAAGAAAATTAGTACTGTTAAAAGTATTGCCATGCTCGAATGGAACTAGCCCTAGATGACAAATGTAAAGCCCTTTGAGAGAATGACAATTTCCTTATCTTTAATCGAAACCACAATCTAAACAAATTTTCCGAATTAATCAATTTTAAGCTTGGAAAATTCTGTTGTCAACTATTTGAAGTTGATCTGTAATTAAAAATATTTTTGTTGAGAATTACATAAATGAGTACAATATTTCAAAAGAAGTAACAAGCTTTCAGGGCCTAAAAACCACAAATTAAAAAAAAAAATGTATATTTTAATTTATCATTCTCATTCAAGTTTCGTCTTCGTTACGAAGCTTGACAATACACAAGGCTATACATGTTCTTGAAATTGACGATATTAATTTTTTTTTTATGGGTCTAGCACACGTGCTGCAGGGAAGTTCCTAAAGCGGTATGTGTGCTGAAAAAAGCGATTCACGTTGTTCTTGAATCGCTGTAAATTGTACTCGGTGGAAAACACAGCGCTGGGCAAATTATCCCAAAGGGATGACGTTCTCCATATAAAAGACTGCTTGAAAAGCGTTGTACGCGGAGTAACAAGCTGAACCTCATACGGATGTGAAGCACCAGCACGACGTGTATTTCTAACATGCACCGCTTTGGGAGGAATTAAGCGGGCTACATCCTTCGAACACTTTCCATGAAAATACTTGTAGAACAGACTCAAGACGCCAACCGTTCTTCGATGTTCCAGCGAATCAAAGCCGCCGGTCAATTCCGGGTCCCCAATCAGACGGACCGCTCTTCTATGAACAGAATCCAACAAATGCAGTGTATGTTTGGGAGCGAAGCCCCAAACGTGGAAGCAGTATTAGATAGTTGGTCGAATTTGGGCTTTGCAAAGAATTAACAGTTGTTGTAGAGTGTAAAGCTTCCTGGTTCTAAATAATATTCCCAACTTTTGAGAAGCTCTCCTTGCTATGCCTGCAACATGTTCATGCCAGGACATATTTGCTCCCAAACTAACGCCCAACAAATTGAGCGACGATGCTAGAGGAATGGAGTGCCCCGACATAACTATGTCGAGTTCATCAACGTTAACTTTTTTTAGAAAAAACTGCCGCCTGGGTTTTTGTAGCGTTACATTCCACTTCCACTCTTCCAGGTCTTTGTTAAGTTGAACGACCTCCTGCTGTCTGCGGATATTCGCCTGAGCAGCCGATATCCGAGCGTTCAAGGTGAATGAAGAGAGAACCGTACCGTCATCTGCAAAGCTGTAGATTTGATTTCCGGTCTTCTCCAGTAGATCGTTAATGTAAATGAGAACGAGAGTAGGAGACAGTATGAAGCCCTGGGGCACACCGACGTTGATAATGAAGGTGTTAGAAAGAAATCCGTCCGTCCGTTCAAAATATTTTAGAAGATGCTCATTGATAACCTTTTCCATGACTTTCGATATTATTGAAAGAAGTGCGACTGGTCGGTAGTTATTTGGCAAGGTCTTCTTGCCTTTTTTAGGTATTGGCTGAACCGTGGCACATTTCCAGCAGATCGGAAATATTCCCTTTCTGTAGGATAGGTTAAAAAGTCTACAGAAGACTGGTGTTAGTTCCCTTGCACAGTTTTTGCGAACTATGGCAGGTATTCCGTCAGCGCCAGAAGCCTTCTTGGTGTCTAGCTTCATTAAAATACGCTTTATAATGCGCTGTCTGAAGACAACATCGGGCCTCCTTGACTGCAATATGGGAATAGTAGGTGGTGTTTTTTCCTTGGAAATCGACAGTAGAATGTGAAGCAAAGAGTTCAGCCAACAAGTTCGCTCTCTCAACAGGTGTGGTTACAATGGAATTATCTGGCCGTATGGGTGGTGGTATGGTGGATTTGGTAAAATTTTGATTAACTGCCTTAGCGACTGCCCAAAAGGACCTGGAATTGTTGGGACAAGCGAGAAGTTTGTTTCTAATTCGTTGATTGTGTGCCTCCTTGGTTTCGTCGATAATTCCCTTGCATCTGTTCCGGGCACGAACAAAGGTGTTACGATTTATGGTGTTAGGATTTTAACGCCATTGTCGGTAGGCAATATGTTTAGAAGCAACAGCTTCTTTGCATTTTCAGTCAAACCAAGGCTTGCTGTTGGAGGAGCATTTCTTCGAAAAAGGGATGTAAGTTTCCATAACAGCCAAAATAACATCGGAGACCTCCCTGGCGCAGTCAGATGGGTTGTCGGATCGAAAACCAACGTCCATCCAAGGGAAAGTTCAAAAGTATTCCGTGAGATCTTCCCATTTAGCAGCATTAATACTTTTTTATGGGTATTCATAGGACTAAACGCAACAATATTAAAAACAAAAAGCAACTTGTCAACTAGCAAGTTGTAAAAGGACATCTATATCTAGCTTAAGTCTTCACTTTTTTTGTGAACATAATCGTTACTTTTGACTCTTGCATTGTGATGCATTGATGTGATCTATTTTACAATTCTCTAACAGACGTTATTTATTTCACTTATATATCTAATATTGTACTAACCTATGTGGTGTCTCAAAACAATTTATCTGCTAATTACGAAACGCTTTTTTTTTAAAAAGGGTATTGCCACAAGGATGTTGTATTTCAATTAAATAAATATCGAACGATATACTGATGGCCGATTTGTTTCTAAAATGAATCAAGGGCATTTTTCAATGTTTTCATTTTTTTTTTCCGATTTGCATAATACATATTAACTTGTAATGGGTTCAAAACTATTAGACCAGAATTCAAATTCAAAGGAATTTTAAAACACTTTATGCCTTTTCTGCCTGTAACACATCTTTGGAACAACGCAATTAAACACTTTGGAGAATCTCGACATATCCAAGGCATTCGACCGTGTTTGGCACGATGTTTCCTACGAGTGGCGGTCGACGGATTTCTTTCTAACAGCTTCACTATCAACGCCGGTGTGTCCCAAGGCTCCATACTGTCTCCTACTCTATTTCTCATTTACATTAACGATCTGCTGGAAAAGACCGGGAATCCAATCTACGGCCTTTCAGATAACAGTACGCTTATCTCTTCATTCGCTTTGAACGCTCGGGCATCGGTTACTCAGGCGAATATCTGCAGACAGCAGGAGGTCGTTCAACTAAACAAGGATCTGTAATAAATTCTATCTTGGGGTGATAGTAACCAATGCTACAAAATCCCAGACGGCAGTTTTTTCTAAAAAAGTTAACGTTGCTGAACCCGACATAGTCGTGTCGGGACACTCCATTCCCCTAGCAACGTCACTCAATTTATTGGGCGTTAATTTGGGAGCAAATATGTCCTGGCATGAACATGTTGCAGGCATAGCAAGGAGAGCTTCTCAAAAGTTGGAAATATTATTTCGAACCAGAAAGCTTTACACTCCACATTAACTGCTTCCATGTTTGGGGCTCCGCTCCCAAACACACGCTGCATTTGTTGAATTATGTTCATAGAAGAGCTGTTCGTCTGATTGGAGACCCGGAACTGACCGGCGGCCTTGATTCGCTAGAACATCTAAGAACGGTTGGCGACTTGAACCTGTTTTACAAGTATTTTCATGGAAAGTGTTCGAAGGATGTAGCCCACTTAATTCCTCCCAGAGCGGTGCATGTTAGAAATACACGTCACGCTAGTACTTTACATCTGTATGAGGTTCAGCTTGTTATTTCGCGTACAACGCTTCTTTGGACAGCCTTTTATACGAAGAACATAATTCCTTTGGAATAATTTGCCCAGGGCTGTGTTTCCCACCGAGTACAATTTACAGCGATTCAACGTGAATCGCTTTTTCCGCACACATACTGCTCCTGGAGCACTTTAGGGACTTCCCTGTAGCACGTGTGCTAGACCTAGAAAAAACAACAATTTAGTTTATGAATAATATATTTCCGTTATCAATTTATCCTATCGACCAAATTATCTTTTACAAAATTACGCCACCACTAAATTGTAATGTAAAGCAAATTAGCTAATTACCTATCACATTTTAAATCTGCATAGCGTTATCCGCAGTGCATTTTTATTTTTAGAAATATAAAATAATGGCGATAACATGCAGATCAGAATATAATACATATTGAACTTTATGAAAGCATGGCAATCATACTTTCCTACTTTATGAAACTGTCTAACTTTGTACAGAATTTCATGAAGAATATTCCTTTTTAATCAGTTTTATGGTTTAGGTCTTATTATAATCTTATAAACTATCATAATGATGTAAATAAACAAAAACTTTAAATATTTCAATCGCTAAGAGGTAACGAAAGTTATGTATACGAAATAATAAACCTATAGTTTGTTATTAATATTTTTTTTAAAAAAATACGTCCTGCCAGTCGGTAAAAAATTTTGAAAATATATTTAAAAATATAACGATATTAATATTTGCTTCTTAAGAATGCTAATAGTACATATACTATGCTACTTTACTCATATAGGTACAAGATTTCATTTCCATTTTACAATCATTGCTGGTGAGGAAGCACATTCTAAGACAATTTTTGAGCAAAAACTGATTTTGTGGGTTAGATTACTTATCGGATTCACCTGACCAGTTTTTTTTTTGCTCTGGTCTTATTTATTGAAGAAAGGAAAGCGATATTATACCATTGAAAATGTTCAAGCAGCAAACTACCCTCAATAATATGCCAAAATACGACATAAAAAACATCTAGTTAAATAATTGACCTTATCAAAACGGTATCAAAGATTCTGTTATTTCCAAAAATATAAATACTGATATAAACAACTACAGGTGGCCTTTCTTTCCATTTTCTATTAAAAGTTTGGTTGGTTTCTAGACAAAGTTTGTATAGGGTTATCGATTATAAATGATCACCTCTCAAACTCCCTAATTTAAAAAGTTAAATTTTTACGAAGTTAAAACAGAAACAACACACACATACAAACTTTATATTTTTAAAATATAATATCCTGTATGCTATTATCAGTTTTATAAAAATGCTAATTCTAGAAAAATTGTGCAAAATAAGGGAAAAAAAATGTGTGTCCAACTTTACAGAAGCTGGCCATGCACGTTTAACAGTAATACAAATTGGCAGTGACATCCCTTTATGTTAAAAATTTTAATAGTACTAAACTAACACCACAGGCAAGCACAACAGAAATATATAAGATTTTATGAAAGGTAAAGAAGAAACTCTACCTCAAATACATTTCCCAGAATATATAACCAAATTGTAACTGAAACGACGCAAATCTATAACCTTGTACATACATATTTTAAGAATTGTTTGTATCTTAAGGCAAAAACGACATTACAGACAGAAAACAATATGCCACGTATTTTTATAGTTTTTCACACACCGGAGTCTGTTTTATTTATTTTCCGCATCGAAATACAGTGACGCCGATGGCACTAACGCACAAATTGCCTATTCGGACCAAATACTTTGTCTTTTTATTTTCACCTTTCTCTGAATGAAAAAAAACTTTTGCCAGTTGACCCTTTCGTTGCGTAAATGGATGTAGTGAATAATGTGTAAAACAAGAAAAAATAAGATCAACGACATGTCAGAAAATATTTTTGCGAATTTGGATAATAATTATTTTCTGGACAATTTTTTTTTATTGGGAAATTATAATTTTTGGGATTAAGCCGAAAAATGTGATATTCCGTACGACTTCATTTCGAGAATTATTTTTATATTTCATCCCTGTAATGAAAGTTTTAAATAAATAATTACCAAAATTGAACAAAGTGCACATTTTAACAAAAGGTCATTGTTCATCCATCTGTCGAAACACCTTAAAATGCATGTTTCGTCGTATCATGACTCGTTAACCGAGCCGGGATTAAGAGAGAGAAGAGCAAAATTTTCCGGTAGGTATTCATTATTTTTATGTACTGAGATAGATCCGAATCAATTCACTGTCTAACGATTATTTTTGGCAATTATGACTACCATATACGTTTTTGCCAAAAATTCCTCTACCGTTCCGTGAGTTGTGACTTCCTGCAGAGAGCAGGTATGTTACCAATATTGGCTTTATATCGGCTAGAGATGCAACCTATTGTAACATGCTACGAGACAAATAATAATTTATTGATTATTTTTTAAATTAATTTAAACAAATGCACGGAAAAAAATCGTGTCCAAAAAGTGGTAGTATTATATCACGACGTAAACTTTCCTGACACAATCTTCAACATCAAGCTAAAACTTTTTTAATTAATGTTGTGCTAATTTATAAATAGTCACTTATGGATATTCTAAGTTTATAATTCGGTGTAAATAAATAAAGGTAAGTTATAAATAAAAATAATGTACTTCGTCTAAAGAAAATTTTAACTTACGTTGTAAATATGATGTCATATTCGTTTTTATAGCACTTAAGCCTGATTGATAGGTTTCGCTTAATTATTTTTAATTAGGAAGCATAATACCGTCATCTGATGTGAAATGACGTAGGTTTTCAAGCTAAAAGCTTGTATAAACATAGACATAATTCTTATTAGTTGAATATACCTAAAGCATACTGAATCTGTATAATTTTGTAACTAAAGACATTAGCATTTATGGTAACCCACGTATTTGTATCGATTTATACTTTTCAGGCCTTTTTTGTAATTTAAATGTGAAATAAGTTTTTTTAAAATATATCCACTCCTAATAAAACTCGATATGTAATATAACATAAATTATTTACTTATTTAAAATATGCTAGAATGTGTTTTAAAACAACTGTCAAAGCAACAAAAGAAGTTATTTGAAACATCAAAACTTTAATTCTCATTAAAATTAATCTAAAAATTAGGGAAAAAATTACAAAAAATTCTAAATTATTACGAAAGTATATTTTAAGTCACTACCTAGCCATGAATACACCTTCCTACCAACAAATTGCTTAGTTGTCATATTATTGTGGCTGTTTTAAGTACTTTGACGAAATTTTGTACGAATTCGTTCCGTTTTCCGATTTTTACGATTTTTTTCTTCCGAGCAATGAGAGATGGTAATTTAGAAGGGTATCGCAAAGATTCTTATTTTTAAGTAAAATTTTTGATCTAAATCAGTGCTTGCTAAAAAATCTGGAATATCCAAAACTGCAGTTTAAAGATGATATTCTACTGGGATCTCCAAAGAAAGCGAAAGCTCATTCGTTTTCTGGAGCGTTAATGCCGACCATTTCTTGAAATGCCAATGAATTTTGCTTATTCAATATGTGGGTCTACAATTAATAGAAAAGTTTACAGGAGGACGACCCAAAACTTGAACCAGGCCATTAGAGGAAAACATCCGAATTCATGGAGAAGAAAACTTTGTTCTTGCAGGACAACTGCAGGCTCCACAAGGCTTGCACATTTCATGCCAATACGGAAAAATATGAATTCGCCAAGTTACAAACTTTACCATGTAGCTCTGATTTAGACTCTACGAGGAAGAAGACAGCAGAGGCCGAAATTTTTTCTCAGGTGATGAGTTAAAAGCTGCGATAGCATTGTTTTTTGAGGCTTAAACAAATACTTTGTTTTTTAACGGAATGAAATAACTAGACAAGCAGTAGGTATGTAGACAAATACATACTTTTTAAACTGCACTAGTTTTCCTTAATATTACGTTACATATATTTCAATTTCTTCTGAATGGTAGTTCATAGAGGAAGTGTAAAATTATCAAACAGCAATAAATTTTGAAACTCGTGCCCTTAAAGTAGTCGATCCTAAGAAATAACTTGAACTATAAGAGCTTCAATAAGAGAATTGTAAAAGATACTTAAAATATTGACAAGTTACAAACAATGCCACTTTACTGCTTCACAGCGATTGAAAAAATGTACACATTACAAATGGTGGAGATATATAAGTCTTGTAGAGTTTCAATAATATGAGAATAATTCCTGGTTTTAGGTTAAATATTTAATCAAAGTAGGTTTTTAGGTTGTTGCAATACATATTCTGAATTGTTGTAGTAAAAGATTTTGAGACTGATGTTAGTTTTTCGTTACCTTCAGTTTTAGCAGAAGTAGTATGCAGAGGAAAATGTTTGACTTAAACTATTTTTAAAATGAGACGGTAAGATTCGTTGTTGATTTTAAAACTACGTGTTTGTGAGACAAATACTGGATAAATCACTTTACCGTCTTAATAGAAATAAGAGGTTGGGATGGGATTAGCAGAGTGACCGCAAGAAAAATCAATTGATTTACATTTGAAAAAACAAGGTAATAATTATTCTTAATAAAACACAGGAACACCATAATTATTTGATTTATTTCCTTATTGTTTTCTTGAAGAAAAATAAATTTTAAACGTAATAATTTTTAATCTCAAATATATAAAGGGTGTTTTTTATAGAGGTATAAAACTTTAAGTTGGCAACACTTTTTTAACTGGCGGCCATTTTGTCAGCTGTCAAGTGATTTATGTTTAGTTTGGTTTGGCATTTCAACATGAATAGACTGACGCCTGAACAACGCTTCCAAATTGTGCAAATTTATTTTGAAAATCATGGTTCTGTTCGAAATACGTATCGCGCACTACGTCCATTTTACGGTCAACATAATCGTCCATCAGAGCAATTAATTCGATTAACTATGGAACGTTTTCGCACCACGTTTACTCTAAATAATAATACGCATCCACAGAGACGTCGTACAGTGCGTACAGAAGAAGTCATTGCTGCTGTAGAGCGTAGCGTAGAGAAAGACCCGAATCAGTCTATCCGCCATCGTGCACAGGAATTGGATATGTGTCTATCCACTTTATAGAAGATTTTGCGGAAAGATCTTGGTTTGCGTGCTTACAAAATCCAACTCGTGCCACAATTGAAGCCACACGATCACCTGGCAAGGCGTAGATTCGGTGAATGGGCCCAAAACAAGATTGCCGTTGATCCCGATTTTCATAAGCGAATTTTGTTTAGCGATGAAGCTCACTTTTGTTTGAATGGATACGTCAATAAACAAAACTGCCGTATTTGGAGTGATGATAATCCTCAAGTGTATATGGAGACACCGTTACATCCAGAAAAACTGACTGTTTGGTGTGCTTTATGGGCTGGTAAAATCATTGGTCCGTACTTCTTTAAAAAGGATGCTGGTCAGAATGTTACAGTCAATGGTGACCGCTATAGGGCCATGATTACTGACTTTTTCGTTCATCAATTGAACAACCATGATGTGCAGGAGCTGTGGTTTCAACAAGACGGCGCAACATGTCACATAGCTCGTGCCACAATTGATTTATTGAAGGAAACGTTTGGTAACCACATAGTTTCACGTTTCGGACCCGTGAATTGGCCTCCAAGATCGTGCGATTTAACGACGCTAGACTATTTTCTGTGGGGATATGTGAAGTCGCTAGTCTACGCCGATAAGCCCGAAACCATTGACCACTTGGAGGACAACATTCGCCGCGTTATTGCCGATATACGGCCACAAATGTTGGAAAAAGTCATCGAAAATTGGACCTCCAGATTAGACTACGTCCGAGCCAGCCGTGGCGGTCATATTCCAGAAGTCATATTTAAATTATAATGCCAGAAGATTATCTTTCGAATAAAGTAAATTTCATGTCAATTTAAAAAATTCATCTTTGTTTTATTCCATTTCAAAGTTCTATACCTCTATAAAAAACACCCTTTATATATATATATATATATATATATATATATATATATATATATATATATATATATATATCATCATCATCATCATCATCATCACCACCATCATTAGCTTATTCTATCCATACTCGGATGTAAGCCTCCCCAAGTTGTCTCCAATGAGCTTGGTTGTTTGCTTTTTGCATTAAATCATGTCCAACACATTTTTATGTTGTCCGTCCATCTTGTCTATGATCTACCTCTGCATCTTTTGTCTTCTCTAGGCCTCCATTTAACTCTACGGGCCCGACATGTCCATCTGTTATCATTCCTCCTTGCGATATGCCCCGCTCAATTCCACCTTAATATACAAATTCGTTGAATTACATATGTCACTTTTGATCTTCTTTGTATCTCGATGTTTCTAATACGATCTTGTAGTCTATTATTTAGCATTCTCCTCTCCGTTACTCTCTAGGTTATATGGAGTTTTTTTTTCACTTTTATTTAAAGCACATGATTCAGTGCCATATGTTAATACCGGCAGTACATATTGATCGAATACTCTGGCTTTTATTATATTTAGGATGTCCAATTTAAATGTAGATTGTAACTTTCCAAACACAGACCTAGCTAACGATTTAATATTTCGATTTTCTATCCTAAATATATGAATGTGTGTTCCTTTTCTATTCTTTCACCTTATATTAAATAGTTCCTGGCTGTTATCTTCTCATATATATATATATATATATATATATATATATATATATATATATATATATATATATATAATTGTCATTTGTAAAACGTTTGGAGATGTGGAGATCATAATCATTTTTAAAATAGAATAAAATTAGCTAGTTAAGTAATAAATAATTGCAATACGAATAATTACTTCAAAATGTACGGTTAGCAGTGCTGCTCCAATGATGGATTAACAACAATTCCCTAGTAGCATCCAGTATGTTACCAGGCAATATAGAACACTGAAGGGTAATAGGATATTTGACTAATTATAGAACTAAAATTGACAGCAAAAATATATTTTTTAAAAAATATGTGGAAAAAGGTTAATGAAATTTTCTTTTATAAGCACACTACATGAGTAGGTTATCTCCGCCCAACACACAGAGTACCTGCTCCTCCTAACATACATAATGCCTACTCCTCTCAATATACATAATGCCTCTTGCTTTCAAGATACGATCACAGCAGTAAAAATAACCAATGAAAAACGAACAGAAAAAAAAACCTTTATAGAAGAATATATTCTAATTCAATTTCAGTGTCAAATATGGATGTGCTCGAGTTAGATATATGTGTCGATATTCAGACATATAATTGGTCCTTTGGTTATGTTCCTAAGGAATTAGCAGTTTATACCGGTAGTCGCTATATAAATTGTCTCTTTAAACCACCATTTGCAAAAAACATGCTATCTGCGGAAGACTAAAAATCGGTCAGTTGGTCAGAACTTTACCACGGTTTAGGTTGGAACACCTTACCAAATTTATGTTAAAGAAAACGAAAAAACTAATTTTTTAAAAAGAAATTTGGATGAGCAATACATTAACATTGTTTCGATCAAATTGAAGCCAAAATTGAGTAAGTTTAAGAAGATGCCAAAATATACTATAAGGGTATTAATTCGCGGCACTGTGCATTAGCAATTGTTAAATTATTATATATTTACAGAAACTAGTATACATATTTACTAAATTCTGTTTTTATAAATATTCCCTGTATAGATAGTACCAAAAAAAAATTTAGCATTTAATAGTATTATCAGTATTATTTTTGCAACAAGACAAGCTTCGCTCACATACTGGAAAATGGTACCAAAATTCAGAATTTAGGTCAATGGTTTTTCTTATTGAATTTTGCAGTCGAGCATACACAGCCTTATCGATTCAACAAATTTATTTTTTATTAACAATTAAATTCTAATATGTTATCCCTATTTTTGGCGTAACTAGTAAACCTAGATAAATTAAACTATCAAAAAAATTGTTAATAATATTTATTTAAAAAATGATCAATATGAGACATTTATGAGAACCTCTTAAAATCTTTAGGTGCCTAATATTATTTTATTTTGAATCAAAATGTAGCAAAAAATACCTAAAATTTTATAAATATTTTTACAAAAGAATACTGACGATAATCTTAGATAATATAAAAAACACCTGTAAAATGAATATTAATTCCTTAAAATATATGTTACAATCTTAATATTTACTTACAGCTAATGTTTATACTAATCTAAAAATATCTCTTAATATAATCAGGCATACCTATTCGCCTTAAAAGAAAGATCTTTAAATAATGTGTGTTACCTGTGCTTACTTATGAAGTAAAAACTCTAACTTTGTCAAAGAAGACAATAAATAAGATAACGGTAACTCAAGCGGCAATGGAACGGTCAATCTTGGGTGTATCTCTTTGAGATTAAATCCCAAATAAAGAAATTAGGGGCCGAGGGAGAGTGATAGATGCAGTTGAGAAAGTTCTATTTTTGAAATGGAATTGGGCTGGTCATCTAGCCAAAATGCAAGACAACAGATGGACTAGGAAGGTGTTGGAATGGCGACCTAGAAAAAAAACGTGTAGGAATAGAGGAAGACCTCGCACCAGATCAACAGATGATCTGAGAAGAGTAGCGGGAAACTGGATCCCAAAATCCCAAGACCGGTTTAACTGGAAGAGGTTAAGGGAGGCCTATCTCCAGCAGTAGACGCTAAGGGCTGATATATGATGATGTTTTAAATGCTACTTTAATTATAGGGAATTTCTTAAAAGTGTGACCGCTAATAAAATTATGCATTTTTTTTTTGAAGGGATTTAACTTAGTACAACAGCAAGATAATTACCTGAACTTAAGATTTAACAAAGGAGTGTTATATAAATCTAGTTGATTATTTAGCAATATCTTGGAATCCTTTAATTTGTTCATTTCCAACAACTCAAGCAAATTCAACTTTTTAATTTGGTTATTGATATGTAATATATCGAACTTTTCATTAAAACTATCATTTTCAGAAAATAAATGGGAAGCATAATGTGAAACTTCAATCTTATTCTCAAATGCTTTTTTATGTACTTTTATTCTTTGTTTAAATATTTTATCCATTTGACCTATGTAAACTTTAAAGCAGGAGCCCATTGTAATTTATAAATCCCAGATGTATTATGCTTTTTATTTCCAGTTTTGTTGTTTTTTATTGTTTTACCCAAAGAATTGTTGTAAAAAAAAGCATAGACAACAATATAATTTTTACTCGAGCTGATAAAGGGAAATCTGAACCAAAATGAATACATTGCAAAAACAAACGAATTTCTAAATCCAGATAGTTATACTGTACTGAAATTTGATCCTACGAACATATACCAAAAACAGATAAAAAATTTAGTCAAAGACTCTATAATATTTAAAGAAAAAGAAAATTTTTTATTAACCTTAATGAATCCCCAGGCACCAAAATTATATTAGCTAATCAAATTGTACAAAGATAATATACCATTAGACCTGTTGTCTCGTTTATAACTGCTCTCTCAGTCAAAGTCTCTAATAGACTAATTGAAATCATTAAATTACATACAAATTATTAATTTTTATTACAATTAAAAATAGAAGCTGTTGCTTCTAAACATATTGCCTACCGACAATGGTATGAAAAACCTAACACCATAAAGCGTAACACCTTTGTTCGTGCCCGGAACAGATGCAAAGGAATTATCGACGAAACCAAGGAGGCACACAATCAACGAATTAGAAACAAACTTCTCGCTTGTCTCCACAAGTCCAGGTCCTTTTGGGCAGTCGCTAAGGCAGTTAGTCAAAATTTCACCAAATCCACCATACCACCACTCATACGGCCAGATAATTCCATTCCAACCACACCTGTTGAGAGAGCGAACTTGTTGGCTGGACTCTTTGCTTCACATTCTACTGTCCGATATTGTCTTCAGACAGCGTATCATAAAGCGTATTTTAATGAAGCTAAACACCAAAAGGGCTTCTGGCGCTGACGGAATACCTACCATAGTTTTCAAAAACTGTGCAAGGGAACTTACACCAGTTTTCTGTAGACTTTTCAACCTACCCTACAGAAAGGGAATATTTCCGTCCTGCTGGAAATGTGCCACGGTTCAGCCGATACCTAAAAAAGGCAAGAAGACCTTGCCAAATAACTACCGACCAGTCGCACTGCTTTCAATAATATCGAAAGTCATGGAAAAGGTTATCAATCAGTATCTTCTAAAATATCTTGAACGATTCAATATTATTAGCGATCACCAATATCGCTTTCGTAAACACAGATCAACAGGAGATCTTCTGACTTATGTAACACATATTTGGAACAACGCAATTGAACACTTTGGAGAATCTCGAGCGGTTGCTCTTGACATATCCAAGGCATTCGACCGTGTTTGGCACGATGGACTGTTGACTAAGCTACGCTCTTGTGGTATGTCTGAAAAGTTCTGTTTGTGGCTCTCATGTTTCCTCAGAGAGCGTTCTTTCTAACACCTTCACAATCAACGCCGGTGTGCCCCAAGGCTCCATACTGTATCCTACTCTCTTTCTCATTTACATTAACGATCTGCTGGAAAAGACCGGGAATCCAATCTACAGCTTTGCAGATGACAGTACGCTTATCTCTTTATTTACAACATAGGCTGCTCAGACGAATATCCGCAGACAGCAGAAGGTCGTTCAACTTAACAAAGACCTGGAAGAAATTCTATCTATTAGCCAAGTGGAATTTAACGCTACAAAAACCCAGGCGGCATTTTTTCCAAAAAAAAGTCAACGTTGCTGAACCCGACATAGTTATGTCGGGGCACTCCATTCCCCTAGCATCGTCGCTCAATTTGTTGTGCGTTAGTTTGGGAGCAAATACGTCCTGGCATGTACATGTTGCAGGCATAGCAAGGAGAGCTTCTCAAAAGTTAGGAATATTATTTCGAACCAAAAAGCTTTACACTCCACAGCAACTGTTAATTCTTTACAAAGCTCAAATTCGACCAACTATGGAATACTGCTCCCATATTTGGGGCTCCGCTCCCAAACATACACTGCATTTATTGGATTCTGTTCAGAGAAGAGCTGCTCGTCTGATTGGAGACCCGGAACTGACCGGCGGCCTTGATTCGCTTTAACATCGAAGAACGGTTGGCGACTTGAGTCTGTTCTACAAGTATTTTCATGGAAAGTATTCGAAGGATGTAGCCCGCTTAATTCCTCCCAAAGCGGTGCATGTTGGAAATACATGTCGCGCTGGTGCTTCACATCCGTATGAGGTTCAGCTTGTTACTCCGCGTACAACGCTTTTCAAGCAGTCTTTTATATGGAGAATATTATCCCTTTGGAATAATTTGCCCAGCGCTGTATTTCCCAGCGAGTACAATCTACAGTGATTCAAGAACAACGTGAATCACTTTTTCGCACACATGCCGCACCTGGAGCGCTTGAGGGACTTCCCTGCAGCACGTGTGCTAGACCCTAAATTTGGCATTCCCAGTGCTTTTCAACTTATAGATAAAATACAAAACATTCACTTACCACCCAATTCAAAACTCATTTCATTTGAAGTTCAAAATTTATTTCCTAGTATTGCACCTAATGATGTCATAAATATAATTAATAATACATTGAACAACAATAAAGTCAATCATTTTATAAAAGAAAATATTTTAGATACTCTATTAGGAATTAAATTTAATGATAAGTTTTTCACTGCCAATAGCGGTCTCTTAATGGGAAAGCCCTTTATATGCAGAGATATTCATGGATCACCTAGAAGAACTAATACACAAACATCCGTTTATTAACAAATTTCTGTTTTGGCATAGATACGTAGACGACATTCTAGCTTATTTTATATGCACAGATAGATAGTTAAACTTATTTTTAGACCATATCAATAGTATCTACAAAGGAATTAAATTCACACATGAAATAGAACAACATAATTCAATTAATTTTTTAAACCTAAAAATCACGATATCTAAAAATAGATTTGAATTCTGTATATTTCATAAACCATCACACGCAGACGCGGTAATCCATCAGAATTCATTTCACACCTACAATTATAAAATGGCAGCTTCTCACAGTCAAATTGATAGACTACTCAATGTTCCAATGAACGACTTGAATTTTCAAAAATAATTAAATAGCATTAAACAAATAGCAAAAAATAATGGATATGACAGCAGGATAATAGGCAGATTATTACATAAAAAAAAAACAGAAAAAGCTTTTTTCTGTTTTTTTTTATGTAATATGCTATTAATTTAGTTTACCCTTTATCAGTTAACAAAAACATTAAATTTAACACAGTAACTTATTGTGACATACCCAGCTACAAAGTCTGTAGCCTTCAAAACAAACAATTCTTTGGGTAAAAATAATAAAAAACAAAAGTAAAACTAGAAAAACATAATAAATCTGGGGTTTATAAACAAAAATGTTGCTCCTGTCCCAAAGTTTACATAGGTCAAATGGGTAGAACATTTAAACAACGAATGAAAGACCATAAAAAGCGTTTGAGAATAAGACTGAAGTTTCACATTATGGCTCTCATTTATAAATTTATATAACACTCTTTCGTTAAATGTTAAGTTCAAGTAATTATCTTGTTATTGTACTAAGTTAAATCCCTTCAAAAAAAAAATTTACATAATTTTATTAGCAGTGAATTTATTTAAAACACTTTTAGAAAATTCCCTATAATTAAGGTAGGGTTTAAATAATTGTACCTAAATTAGTTATTAGACAAAATAGTAGAAGTTTAACTACCGTTTGAAAAAGGTACTGTATACCGAGACGTGTTATTTTATTTATTTCACTTTGATAAATGAAATATATTGAAAATCTGAACAATATTTTGTTTTTAATTTCCTAAACTCTTTTCAGTTTGACGAAAAAATATTAAACCAAGTATGTGACGACAATCATTTTTGCTTGTTACCTTTATAACATTACTAGCAGTGCCCGCGGCTTCGCTCGCGTGAACTTGATTCACCCTGCTTATTCGTTATGTTTATATTATTATATAGCTCAAGGGGCTTTGTCTCCTGTTAGCTTTTCCCAGTGCAGGATTCCCATCAACTCCGGATCTTGCTTTACTGCCTGAATCCATGTAGATCGAAGTCTACCCTTGCCTCTTCTTCCAACCACTCCTCTTATTAGGGCTTGCTTTGCCTGTCTTTCCTCCTTCACCCTTGCCACGTGTCCCAACCATCCTAATCGCTGGCTTATTACGATTTGACTTATAAGGGGTTTCGTATATAGGCATTTTAATTCGTAGTTTGTTCTTCTTCTCCACAGTCCCTCTTCTTTCCTTCCTCCGTAGATTTTTCTCAAAGCTTTCCTTTCCCACACCTCCAACGTCTCCTTTTCTCTTGCATTCAGTTTCCACGTTTCGCATCTATATGTCACCGTGGGTCTGGCAACTGTCGTATATATTCTTTCTTTTGCTTTTCTTGATACATTCTTTAATTTCAATATTGGATTCATTCCCCCAAACATCTCTGTCCTTTCGCTATTCTTTCTTGTATCTCCGTCTTTTCTTGTCCACTCTATGTTATTGTTACTCCCAGATAATTAAATTTGTCTACTTTTTCAAACATACATCTTTTTCCTAAGTTGTTTATTATATCTAAACTTTTGTTGTTTTTAATATCCTTCTTCTTTGTAATTTCCATGTATTTTGTTTTTTCCTCATTTATCTTTAGTCCTCTCATCCTTCCCCTTTCTTCTATCCTACTTATGGCTTTTTGAGGTTCTCTTTTGCTCTTGTAATCACTGCTACATCATCCGCATAGGCCAAGCATTGGCAGGTTTGTTGGTATATCGTTCCATTTGTTTTTATTTCTGACTCCCGGATTATCTTCTCTAGTACCAAATTAAATAGACATGTCGACACTGGTTCCCCCTGTCTTAATCCTCTCTTCACCTTAAACTTGTCTGATACTTTGCCCTCAACCAACACTCTATTTTCTGTGTCATTCAGGGTCATTCTTACCATGCGAATCAATTTACTTGGAATTTTTAGTTCTTCCATTATCTTGTAGAGTCCTTCTTTATTTACAGAGTCATATGCTTCTCTGAAATTCACAAAGACCAAGTGTAGTGCCAAATTTTGTTCTGAGCTATTATCTTGGATTTGCTTAATCGAAAATATCTGGTCTGTAACCGATCTATTTTTCCTGAATCCACACTGGTACTCTCCCAGAATAGACTCGGCTTGCTCTGCTAGTCTGTTTTTGATAGCCAAAACTACTATCTTGTACACGACATCCAGTAAGGCTATTGGTCTATAATTAGCACATATAGTTTTTTCTCCTTTTTTGTATATTGGACAAATGAGCGTCTCTCTCCAGCTCACTGGCATCTTTTCTGTTTCCCATATTTCTTGCACCAACCGGCATATTTCATTTTCCAGATCTACTCCTCCAGCTTTTATCAGTTCTACAATTTCCCACCGGGGCCTTATTTTTTTTGGGTTCTGAGTATTTCTCTTATTTCTTCTTTGCAGAGTTTATTTGTCGCCTCCTCCCCTTCAGTTAATTTTGCTTCCTATTTCTCATTCAACTCCTCATTTTCATCTCCATTTAATGTTTCTTTAAAGTATTCCTCTCATCTATTCAGTCTTTCTGCCAAGCTTACTGCTAAACTTCCAACTTTTTTCCCATATATTAGCATTTTGTCTCTGTTTATTCCCTTTGTATTTTATAATAAAAAAACACGTAAATCGGATAAGTGGTTCTTGAGTGCTAAGCGCAGTAATGGATAGACAGACAGGCAGAGAGATGTTACGTTTTATATATATTATAGATTTTTTTTGACATTTATTAAATTAAGAATTAAAAAAAAAAAATCACGTAAATCCGATGAGTGGTTCTCGAATGATAAGCTCACTAACGGACAGACAGACAGAGAGACGTTGCGTTTTATATATATTATATAGATTATTATTATTATTATATAACCTCTGCAGAGAACATATGTATGAATTTAAAAAATCACGTAAGTTTTCGAGGGATAAGCGCACTAACGGACAGACAGACAGACAGACAGAGAGACGTTGCATTTTATATATATTATAGAAGTTAGTACCTTGTCAGAATTTTTTCATAATGTAGCAAATAATACTTCAAATTGCGATTTGATAACTGAAAGTAATAATGAAATTAACAACATTTTTTCACAAAATTTTGATGAAAGTAATAACGTGTCTCAAAATTTAGGTATAATTGAAGAAGATAATTCGTCAAAAAGGACACTTGTCACAAAATGTTAAGAAAACTAATGTCTCAAATCAAAATTTCTAAATAATAGGAGATTTTTATATGGTATTGCAAGATAATTCGAATCCTGTTTCTCCTCATCCCCGAGAACAAATTTACTGATACATTTGAAGCACATTTTTAAAATTCAGTTTCGACCCAAATGATAAATAACTATAACAGTAAACAGACCCAAACTGATATACTTTTGTAAAAATCCTCCCTCGTTTTAAAAGAAAAAATTTAAAATAAAAGGAACCAAAAACCATTCTCAAAATTAAAACGTTTGGGTTTTATATTAGACTAGCTGGGCCCGCGGCTCCGCTCGCGTGGACTTGATTCACTCCTATCGTCATTGCTTATTCCTTATGTTACCCAACGTAATAAAATATCTCCCATTATTTCTCCTTATCTCCCAATATTTCTCCTTATTTCCCATTATCTCTACATAATTTCCATTATCTAGGCTTATCTCTGCTCATCTCCCATTATTTCACCTTATCTCCAATTATCTCACCATAACTCCCATTATCTAGACTTATCTCTGCTTATCTCCCATTATCTCTCCTTATCTCCCATTATTTATACGTATCTCCCATTATCTCACCTTATCTCCCATTATCGAGGCTCATCTCGACTTATCTCCCATTATTTCTCCTTATCTTCCATTATCTCACCGTATCTCCCATTGTCTAGGTTTATATCGAATTATATAGAATATATGTATAAATTTATAAAAAACACGAAAATCGGATAAGTGGTTCTCGAGTGATAAGCGCACTAACAGACAGACAGACAGACAGAGAGACGTTGCATTTTATATATTGGATTCTTTGCTACATGATATTGTTCCATATTTAATGCTTTAGGGAGTGTATTGCAAGAGAACGCGCTAGCGGTAAACCTTTCTCCGACTTGATTCACTATTATCGTCACTGCTTATTCCTTATGTCACCTAATAAAATATATCCTATAACCTGGCCAGAGAACATACGTATGTTTAAAAAAAAAGAACGTAAATCGGATAAGTGGTTCTCCAGTGATAAGCACACTAACGGACGGACAGACAGACAGACAGACAGACGGACAGAGAGACATTGCATTTTATATATATTATGGATTATAGATATTCTCTGCTACATAATATTGTTCCATATTTAATGGTTTGGACTGTGTATTGCAAGAGAACGCGCTAGCGGCAAACTTTGTCCGACTTCATTTACTATTATTGTCACTGCTCATTCCTTATGCTACCTATCGTAATAAAATATAGCCTATAACCTGGCCGGAGAACATGTATGTTTTTAAAAAAAAAAGTACGAAAATCGGATAAGTGGTTCTCCAGTGATAAGCGCACTAACGGACAGACAGACAGACAGAAATACGTTGCATTTTATATATATTATAGATGTAATAAAATATAAACCTATAAGCTGGTCAGAGAACATATGTATGAATTTAAAAAATCACGTAAATCGGATAAGTGGTTCTCGAGGGATAAGCGCATTAACGGAAAGACTGACAGACAGACAAACATTGCATTTTATATATATTATAGATATAGATTATTATTATTATTATATAACGTGGCCAAAGAATATATGTATGAATTTAAAAAAAGACAGGTAAATCGGATAAGTGGTTCCCGCGTGATAAACGCACTAATGGACAGACAGACAGACAAAGAGACATTGCATTTTATATATATTATAGAATATACATTACAGATATTCTTTGCTACATAATATTGTTCCATATTTAATGGTTTAGGCTGTGTATTGCAAAGGCACGCGCTAGCGGCAAATTTATTTCCGTCATCACTCACTATTTTACGTCACTGCTCATTCCTTATGCTACCTATCGTAATAAAATATAGCCTATAACCTGACCAGAGAACACATGTATGTTTTAAAAAAAAAAATACGTAAATCGGATAAGTGGTTCTTCAGTGATAGGCGCACTAACGGACAGACAGACAGACAGAGAGACGTTGCATTTTATATATATTATAGATTCCCTATACAGTATTCAAACTAACAACGTTTCAAAAGAAGTGGAAGAAAAATGGATCAGAATTAAACAAGTCGTCGAAGAATTCTCTAATTTTAAAACTATTTTTTTTTTTTTTCAATTTCACAATTCAGCTTCACAAAAAAGACAAAATGACGTACACTTGTAAGATATGTCAAAAAACCAGAAAAATCAATTTAATGTTCTAATAGAGCATGTTACCCAAAAAAATGTAAAATGCTGTTAAATATGTTTCAAGAATTGAATGGAGCAGCAACCATTAAACAATGAGGTAAGACTTAAAAGTAAAAACATATTACATAATAATAAACACAAAAAAAGTGACTAATATTCAGCTCAATCAGTTTAACTAATTTTAATTTTTCGTTAGTTCCAGCAGCAGCAAAATATTGTAATGATTGTAAAAAACTCACCCAACAAAAATATGGTATAGCCACATAGAACACACAAATATAATGTAACTATTTGCACAATAGAAAATTGAATTGAAATTATAAAATCTGCTTTGCAAGAACGAATAATTAGAATCATATAGAGTTAAACCTGATGATTTTCACATAAATATTAAAAGCTCCTTTGAAGAGGGTATACAAAAAATTAATTGCTTATTGGAAAAAGAAATTCAGAAACACACGAGTTTAAAAACTAATTTTGAATTATTATATTTAAATCCCGTTAATAGTAGTCATGGAATTAAATTGTTTTTTAAAAGTTTGGATATTTATTATTGGGTTCTTTTTTTTTGCAGGATGGTATTTATTAAAATTACTACATTTAGAGATAAATATAGTATTAACAAATATAATCCTCTAAGAGCTTCCCCCATCCCATGAAATTGATGTAAAACGTTCCGTTGTCAACCTACGAAACCATGACGAATTTTGTTTTTCTTATCAATTACAGCAGCTTTACACCCGCCAACTGGATTAGAATATCAAGTGATATCTTACTCACATATTTTAGATATTGATCTCCCGTTTAAAGCGGCCCCGCACACGGTCAATAATATTGTCAATAATTCACATGTCAATACTATTGTCAATATGCAAGTCAATAACGACAGATCGCACACTGATCAATATTATTGTCAATAATTTCATTTTGCCTCTAGTCGTTGCATCAGGCGGATCACACTGATTTATTTTTTTTACAATGAATAAAGAAAAAGCGTGTATTTCTCTTTTAGTGTTTTGTGCAAGCAAACGTACAGTCATTTGTAAACGGTGGGTGAAAGACTGAATCAAAAGAAGGGAACATTATTCTCATGTAACATTACTAAGAGAAATTTCTTTTAGTGATTCCACAGACTATTGCAATTATTTTCGAATGGACATCCACACGTTCCATACTCTCAAAGATATGCTTGAACCTCTACTAAGACGGCAAGATACGAATATGAGAGCTGCTATTAGTGTAGAAGATAAATTGGCAGTTACTCTAAGGTACTTAGCGACCGGTAGAAAGTTTGAAGATATAAAATTTTCTGCACTAATGGGACCAAGAACAATAAGTTACGCAGTGATGGAGACTTGTGAAGCATTAATTTACATTTTAAAGGATTACATGAAAGTAAGTGTACCCATAATTTTTTTTACATTTTTTTATTTTTATACATAAGTAAAATTAAAACGTAAGTATAATTAAATGTTGGTAAAGTTGGAAATGTACAAAGCTGCCGTATCTTCTAATTGTTGTGAACGAAACATATACGAGTTTTGTTCGGATGATATACTTTCATGGATTGTTGCAGCCTATGGCGGTGGTGGCGATGTTATCTGGGAGTTACTGCTTGACTCTGGCGAATAAATAATATTAGTATTTCTCGCAGAGTATGAGGGAGATGTTATTTGGGAATGGATGCTTGACCCTGGTGAATATATATTATTTGGCATTTGCAATGTACTCATGCTTGCCTGAAAGAGTATGTCATTAATTGCTTTTTCCGCAAGCAACATTTGTGTTTTCTCGAATTCCCTCAATTTATTCGCCCACACTTTAGCAAGGCAATCAAATTTGTCATTACTTTCAGTAGGGTTTGGTTTTTTCAAGATATTGCAAGTGATAGTAACTCGTTTTGCCTTGCCATGGGACCTTTCATTTTTTTTCTTGGTATAAATGTTTGTGGTGTTATTGAGGAAACAGACGAATTTCCACTGATCTGAATTGTACGGGGTGCTGGTTCTCCTGGCGAGTTCTGCGTTTCTTGAACATCCTGAAAAACAATTACCAATAAAATGTTGAATAACATTAAAATAAAATGAACTAAAAACATATTCCTATAGGGTTTACATTAATGTTCTTTTAAATGTATTTGTTTTAGTTGCCATCCTGCCCAGAGGAATGGTTAAGCATTGCTTACCAATTTGGAGAGAGGAATCAATTCTGGAACTGCCTGGGGTCAATAGATGGAAAGTATATAGCTGTTAAAAAACCAGCACGGTCTGGGTCTCAGTACTATAACTATAAAGGGTTTTATAGTATAGTTTTACTAGCACTTGTGGATGCAAAGAGAAAGTTTATAATGATTGATGTTGGAACTAACGGTAAAGTATCAGATGGTGGGGTGTTGTTCTACTCAAAATTTGGAAATCTTCTACTTCATAACAAGCTCAACTTGCCAAAACCCACTGTTCTGCCTAACACATCACAAACTCATAATTTTGTATTTGTCGGTGACGAAGCTTTTGCACTGAGACCCGACCTAATGAAGCCCTACTCTCAAACGAAAGTTGATTCAGCAAGTCAGGAATTTAATCTGAGGTTATCCTCTGCTAGAGTATCCGTAGAGAACTGTTTTGGAATACTTGCCGCTAGATTTGGTGTATTCAATAAAGCCATCTACTTGGAACCTAAAAAAGCCAGGGTAATAACTATGGCATCCTGCTACTTACACAATTATTTAGCAGCAAGAATTACTGCTTACTTGCAACGTGATACTCAAGATGATGTGGCTAATTCCCATATGACACCACTACAGTGTACCATGTCCAAAAACAGCAATAACTGTTCCAAGGTGGTCAGAGATAAACTTCGTGATTATTTTAATAATGAAGGTAAACGAAGTTAACCCACATTTTATAATAACGTTATTATGAAAAATATAATATATAATTAATGATATACCTATTTGTAAATTATGTAATAAATTTTTTTGCTATCTTACCACTGATTCATTGAAATCCACCTCGAAATCCACAGGAACTTCACTGTCGCCCAGAAATTGAAGGGCATGGAAAACCCACGAAGTTGGTGTATATACTTCATCTTCGCCACAACCAGAACGCCTAGATGTTATTATCTTCTTTACTTCTTTTCGGTAGTTGGTTCTCACAGCGTTAATTTTTTTTCGTACTTCCGCCTCATCTGCGTTGGGTTTAAGTTTTTGATAGATTGGAATTAGTTTTTGTATTGCTTTTTTGCGACTGTTTCTGTTCTTGTAAGCTGGTAAGCGTGGATTTCATAATTCTGGGAGAGTCTCTTCAATAAAATGTTTTAAATATTCAGTATCCGTTTCACTTAAATTTTCACCAACTTCAGAATTATCACCAATTTCTTCTGTTCCATTACTCATTTTTTAAAAAGATAAATAATAATTAATATAAAAACACTAAAGTTATCACTGTTTATAAACATTGCACAAGGCACTCAAGAGACAGAGAACTCAGAGAAAGTTATTTAAAATCAGGTTCTACTTTTGGCTTGTAAAAGAATCGACTTCTTTTTTAAAAATTAAGTTTATAAAACAAATATAACGATTAAAAAACTAGTTCCTACCTCGACGAAATTTTTTTTTGAACTAAGTATTGAAGAAAGTATTGATAAGCCACCGCACATTATCAATAGTATTGTCAATATCCCTACCACTTTGCAGTATTGATGTTTGGATATCAAAAAATTTAGATTTTCGTCAATACAAAATTATTTCATCAATACCAACTTCAATACCTACCGCACACGATCAATAGTATTGACAATACTTTTCTATATTGACAATATTATTGACCGTGTGCGGGCCGCTTAAGATTAACTACATACCGAAGTTTGAAATTCAAAATAATATATTAGTTAATGTTTATGGTTTTGAAAAAATTAAAAATGATTTTACTACTAGATATGAACTCATAGGACCATTACATTACACAAAGGAAAAGCGAGATTATCCTGATAATTTTATTTATCCAAGTTAATCTTTGTAATGAATGTTTACGGTATATTCCTAACCATGATGATGAATTGGACCTAATACTTATAATTGTAATCATATTAGAATGAATTTTCCATCAAAAGAACCCAAAATTGATTGATTTGGTAATTTGTTACCTGGAAATATGTCGAAATCTACAAATATTCAAAAACAGTGGGAAATTCCTTTTGTTATTTATGGAGATTTTGAATACATTCTTAAACCACTAAATAATGAAACAAATGATTTTGATTTTACCAGTTCTTATACTCTTAGGCAAAATAGGTATGGGGCTTAGAAAAAAAAAAGGAATACTACAAGAAAGAATCGTGTTGGAAATGGAATATCTTATTATCTCAAGCTATCATACCAGCTAAACAAAGGAAAATAATTAAGAAGTTTAAAAGATAGTATTAGAATAGCACTGAAGTCAAATCAGAAATAGTGGTAGAATAGTAAATTCTAAAAAAAGAGTAATACCAATTCCCAAGACTACAGGGTTGCTACCACTAATATTCTTATTTGCTGGCTTGTCGACTTTGGGCGTTCTTGCAAGTGGTGGATCAACAAAAGAAAAATTAGCAGCAGCTAAAAGACATAATGAAATGTTGGAATCAATAGCAACTGGCGTATTCACAAAACTGCTAAAGGACATTCCTCAAAATCACTTACGAGTTTTGGCTTATTATATATGTCAAATTTGTATGAATTCGAAATTTTCATTGGAGTAGTTATCAAGGATAAATCACCTAAAAGAATTCAGAAACATGAAAGATATATTATTAATTTAGATAATTAAAATGGTGATGGTACCTATTAGATAGCTTATATAAAAAAGGCAAAAATACTTTGAGAGTTATGGTAATAATTAATAAATAGTGACAAAGATGAAAACATGATAAAATATAATTATGACAACCGTCAAACTTTTACTAAAACAAATTGCGGTCAAATATATCTAAAATTTCTTTATAATTATAGATAATAACTCTATTCTTCAGTCTTCATAATGACATTAAGGTATTATGTCATAGAGTTTTGTTATTAGTGGTAATTCTGCCACTTTGACAGCTCCTATACCGGGTGACACAGCCAACATGTAACACCCTGTAATTTTTTTATTTTGAAAGTTACATATTTGCATTTTTAAATACCAGAATGGGACATTATTAGGCTTTTTTATCACTTAAGAAATATTTTAACTACTCCCAGTTTGACCGGAAGTGACTGCAACTTTCTTGTTTTTAATTGAACCCTGTATATTTTTTTATTAGTTTAAATTCGCTTTGAAATTCTCTTTCCAACGATGTATCACAAGTTGATATTTGTTTGACAGGGCAAAAACTGATTTAAACTCCGCCATGACGGATATACTCGTACTAGCAATTGTTTTTGTTCGTTTTATCTCACTTTGGGCTCCTACAAAATTTTATACTTTACATTCAGTTACAGAATTTTCACTTTAAATGAATGATCAATATCACCGAAATTAAGATAGATAATAATAAGAAGATAATTTTTGATGTAAACAACAATAATGGCCATTTTGGTAATACGCAGCAACTATGACTTTCGGTTCGTCTGTTTTATCACAGCCTGTTAAGTTCGTAATGGAACTTGTTGATATCACATTACTGCATAATAAAACGGTTTATTTTATGAAAATAATATTAAATTCAATTGGTGTTCGATAGTTCTGTTAGATGTATATTGGCAAAAAACCTGTAATGTGTAACTAAATAAAAAATCTATCTATCTTAATTTCGGTGATATTGATCATTATTTAAAGAGAAAATTCTGTAACTGAATGTAAAGCATAAAATTTTGTAAGAGCCACTTAGACTCGCGAAAAATGGCACGATAAATGGATAGTCTTAAATTATTTCCAAAATGAGATAAAAACGAACAAAAACAATTGCTAGTATATCCGTTATGGCCGCCTAAGTCTAAAAGTTTAAATCAGTTTTTGCCGGTCGCCTGTCAAACAACTGTCAACTTGTGATACATCGTTGGAAAGAGAATTTCAAAGCGAATTGAAATTGATAAAAAAAAATATACAGAGTTCCATTAAAAATAAGAAATTGCAAATATATAACTCTCAAAATAAAAAAATTACAGGGTGTTACATGTTGGCTGTGTCACTCGGTATATCTGGACGAAAATACTAATATTTTCTTGGACTGATAAATTTTAAAACCTTTAACTCAATCCCCAATGTTGATGAGAGCAACAATTTAATGAGTTGACCGGAACTGATCGCCTTGCCTATGCCATTAGTTCCGCCTGAGTAATTCAAGGGTTAGGCTAAGTACTCGTATAAATAGGGTAGATTTGTAGTTTAGCTTTAGTCAATCATCGCTCCTGATAAGCTAACATGGTTAGCGAAACGCGCGTCGAGTGCAAAAATAAAGTGTTTGGTGTAGTATATATAATGAGTAGTTTAATGAGTGATGAAAATACTATAACTGTTAGGCTACCAACTAGCAATGAATTAGAAGATATAAACATATATTTAGAAAATCGGTACTCTTAATATGATATAAATTTTAGCACATTTGCAAATAACATATCACTCAAAAAAGTGTAAAATACATACACATCTTAAATCATTAGCTTTGATAACCTTTCAGGATGGAAAGCTTGGTAAACTATTAGGGTTTAAAAATAAATGATTAGAACCGAATACAGAACAAAAAATCATATTACCTGCAGAAATTGTTAAAGTAAATTCAATAAATGTTGATTCTAGTATTACTGAAGGATTATATCTTGATGGTAAACTAGGTTATATACTACGTCCATTTTTTCCCAACGTAGCAGGTGGTTATAGAATAATAGTCGCCATAAAATTTTATATATTTTCCAGCTTAAGAAGAAAAACAACAAACGGATTTTGTTTTGTAATGAATCAAACTCATGAAGGTTAACACCAAAACGACAATTTCTTCTAAGTTTGGATGGAAATAACAATTTGAATATTAGAGGTTACGTTCTTTTAGATGAATCAATTTTAATTACAAGTAACTAGAGAAAACAATACTCCATTAAAAAAACACCGTATTAATCAACAATGCACCAGCATTCTTATTCAAAGAATTACGTTATGTTTTAAATAGTGTTTACTATCCATTCTGTCCGAAAATCGTAATAACTTAAGGGCTACATATATTATAATCCAAACTAAAGTATAAAGTTAGAAAATCAAGGATGTTATCTAAAAGCAAAATCAGGAAAAAATATTACAACTAATGATAAAGGAACTTTATGTATCCGGTTAAACACGAATTTAGAATTTTTTGAAGATTAAAACAAAATAATTTTGAATTTCCAAGAAGAATTCTCATAAGAAGTAACAATGATACCAATGCCATAATATCCGCTGTTGAAAATGAAAAACCTAAAATTACAAAAACCAAACTTTGCTGGAGAGTTCCTCATCTTACTGTAACCATCTCTCAAGATGGCTCCTACTAAACTCCTAGAAAACTAAATAGAAATAACGATATTCTTATTACTTTCCGAACTTGAAAATTCGTTGAATATACCGAATTATTAGAGACTACAAGGCACAATTGGCCTGTAAAAACGTCTACAAAAGTTGAGATTCCGCGCTGCTTTCCAAAACAGCAGACACTATATGAAATGTGATTTCTGTCAAGTATATTATAATCTGCCAATAGAACGAGTATTTGATCCCATAGAATTTAAGCACAATACACCTATTGTCTATATTAACTGCTCACATCAACGAGATTTATTACAGAGCGGTTCAGTAACAATAATGATTGAATTTGAAACAAAAGAAAAAATTCCAGCTAAGACAAGAGCATATTGTCTAATAATACACGATAAAATCTTTAGCTACAATCCTTTGACGAAATTAGTAAAACAACTGTAAATTAAATCCCCACCCTTGAATTTTAATATATTTATTACACGTATTTAAATTTAATTATACTTTTGACATTAAAAGAATTATATTTGCTAATCCTAAAAAGATTTCTAATTTAGAGATTAATTAATATTCATAATAATCATGAATATGAGGCTTGTTATGGATATACAAGGATTTGTAGATGAAAGAAATTAATTTATTCCTAAAGAATAAGCTGCTTACGATGGAGAAAAAATAACCCATTATGTGTTTATACAACCTTTTTCTTTCTCCGGAATTACTCAAACAAGCAATTTGGCTAATGAAATATAACTGCAATGAATGAATAAAATATCTTAAACATATTTATCATGATTTTATTTAATTCTCAATTATTTCCTTTTACTGTTTAAGTAATATATTTACTTATTTTAAACAGTGTCTAATTAATTCAATATTTTCATGTAACTCTAATAATAATTTTGATAAGTCTTTTGTTCTTAGAAAGTCTCTACACACTTGTGCCGCTTTTTGACGTAGCACAATGTGGTCTGCTAATTCAAGATGTAATGACCAATCTTGAGCTTCAGTTTCTTCACCGGTCAATCAATGGAATCGGGAGCATGTCTCTGACATAATAAACTCTGCATACATTTCCGTTACTAATTCCTCCATCGTAAAAATTTTACACCGAAACTTCTAAAAGTTCTTGTTCAACCACACTGATCAGTTTTAACACGATGAAAGTTCTAAAAGTTGTTGTTCAGCCACATTGCTAGGTTCTAACACAGAGGATCTTGAATATAACTTACAACTTCCGCAAAAATCGTTTTCTGTTTAATTCTTTCACAAATTCCAATATGTTTAGAGTTAACGTAACGCTTACGAGATTCTGCACCATCTTAATATAAATTTGCCACATTTTTGTAATAATTGACCTAATCTGATATATTATTCATGAATAATAAAACTGTTTGCTAACTAATTCACAAAAAGTTTTAAGCAATTTTTTAATTTGTCATGCAAATCACTAACAGATTAGTAAAATGTTGACATTATATTCTTATGTTATTGAATACACTTAACAGTTTGACGAGGCTCTATATAATTCTTGACTCTCCTCACTACTTTTCATAGTGGTGGGATTAGACCTATAATATGTGTTCAAGAATTTATATGAAAATCTTTCGGGGAAGTGAATGAGACAAATCATAGCATGTAAACAATATATAAATATATATGATTGTGTCTTGGGAAGAAGAGTCACTATGATTGTGTCTTGGAAAAAGGCGGTACTATTTGTGTTGAGAAGAGGAGGCACTATATGTATTGGCACGAGGAGGGGGAAAAGGAGAAGGCATTCCCACAAATAACCTACTTAGATGAGCGGTGCCTATGCGGAACTATCGATTCACCTCGGTCTTAAATTGCTGACGGTTGTACTTACTGGAAAACACAGTCATATGTCGTTCATTCCAAATGGATGATGTTCTCTACATAAAAGAGTTCGTGAGAAAGTGATGCAAGAAGTACCAAGCTGAACCTCATATGGATATAATGTTGAGGCTTAATGTATATTCTTAACACAAGCTGCTTAGGAAAGAATCTCCATCCATCAAACACTTGCTACGAAATAACTTATAGACTCAAATAATCAACCGGTCTTCGATGTTTCAAAGAATCAAGATTTCTAGTGAGTTTCAGGCCCTCAATCAGGCTTCTAAATAAAATCTAACAAATGAAGCGTACGTTTGGGAGTAGAGCCACAAACATCGATGGTCAAATTTGAGCCTTGCACAGGATTGAAAGTTTTTGTTGCTTTCTAGTACGAAATAATATTTTCTTATTGTGAAAGGCTCTTTTTACAACCAAATTAATGATTGAAAAGTTAAGTGATCATGCTATTAGAGCAGATTGCCCTTACATGCCTATATATAGTTCTGTAATGTTAATTTTTTAGAAAAAAAATCAAAAGTTTCTTATAAACTCCATCCAATAAAATTTGATTTATTAGATGACCACACAAGATCAAAAATATCAGAAATTATTCATAAAAAATACCAAATATCCCAAAAATCTAAAAATAGTAATAATAAGAACCAACTAAGAATAACACAATCAATTCAATTTCATAAACGATTAATTAATTTGTCAGATACACAGTTTAACGAAAAAAAAAAACCTGCTAGAAAATGGTCCAAAATACAATCCTAATTATAATATAAGAAACCAAACAGAAATTTTAATATCAGAAGTAGAATTATCTTTAAGTAAATCTAAAAATTCTTATCTGCCTAAAGAAAAAATTAAAAAACTCCTCCAAGAACATAACCAAAATACAAACCACACACCCAAAACTATAAATAAAAAATAAAATCTATTCAATCGAAAAATAAAAATTACCTAGTAATGACTAAAGCGGATAAAGGCAACTCTATTGTAATATTGAAACAAGAAGATTATAAAGAAAAAAATCAGTCAAGTTTTACAAAAAGAAAAACCAATAAAATTAAAAAAGGACCCTACCTATTTTATACAAAACAAACTTAAATCCACCCTTAAAGAGATCAATGGTATTTTTATCCGAAAAATAAAAATTCAGTTTAATAAACATGAATCCATCTCCACTCAAATTATACGGTCTCATAAAAATACATAAAGAAAATTCACCAATTAGACCAGTCGTATCATATACAAATAGTCCCTTACGACAACTTTCCATAAAACTTAACACGATCTGCAAAACCATCATAGATTTGAACCCAAATACAGCATCAAAAATTCCATAGAACTGTGTAATCAACTTAAAAAGTTTAATGTCCCTGACAACCAACCAACATGTTTTCCAACATCCATAAAGTATGTCTAAAAATTATTAAAAACTCACTTCAGAAACTTAACACAAATCCTATTATAAAACAAGAAATAATGATGTTGTTTGAGCTGTGCATAGAAGAAAATTATTTTCAATTCAACAACCAATTTCTGAAACAGAAAGAGGGCCTTGCCATGGGATATCAGAATTTGAAAAAAATTTTCTTTAGAGTTACAGCAGGCAAGAGCAGGGGTCAGTATGTAGGCAACATACTGGTCTGCTTTAAAGGAGACGATGAGTCCCTCTAATCCACCCTAAATTCCCTAAATGGAATACATCCGAATATAAAATTCACATCAGAAAAAGAAATAAATAACAAAATAAACTTCCTAGACGAATCACCAAAGATAACAATAAACTCTCCTTCGATATTTTTAGGAAGCTCACTTTTACAGACATCACTATTCACAATAATTCATGCCACCCCAACTCACATAAACTGGTAGCTTATAGATCAATAATTCACAGAGCATTCTCTATCCCTTTAAATAAACAAAATTTAGAGAAAGAATTAGATATAATCAAGAATATTGCCCACAACAACGGATTTCAGAAAAAAACCGTAGATAACCTAATTAAAAATAAACAAAAACAACTAAATTTAAGACATATTTATCCACACTTTAAAAACCATAAAAAACAAACTTTTTCTTCATTGACATATTTCGGACCAATTTCTAATGAAATTGCATATATATTCGCAAAAGATAACATAAATATTTCTTTTAAATCACTCCAAAAACTTTTCTCCCTCTTTTTCAATGTAAAAACAAAACTCATAAATACAAAGACTGTGAAGTTTATAAACTGTCATGTAATGAATGTAATACCTGTTATATAGGCCGAACAGGGAGACATTTCGATACTAGATTTAAAAAATACCAAACATCCTTTAGATTAAACAGAGAAAACTCCAACTTTGCTAACCACTTCCATCAAACAAATTATATTTTTCCAGACATAAATAATGTACAAATATTACATAAAGCACGAAAAGGAAGAAAATTAAATATTTAGAGATCTACAAATACAATAAAAATAAGGATACAACTCCCTTATATAATCAAACGTATGTTCAGAATTCCACCCTGTTTAACGTCTTTTAGAAGTGTTTTTTGGATATATTTTTGAAGAAGGAATTTTATAAAAAGTTTTAAGAGAATATTGAAAAATATTTCTTGAAATTTGGAAGAAAACTTCTTTAAATACGTCCATAATCATAAAGAATATTTAAAAAATTTTACTGTTAACAAAAATACCTGATTTGCGAACAATAATGTCATTTAATCCTTTGTAATAAAATAATTTTAATTTAAGTTCACCGAAATTTAATGATGGGTAGTTCCAAATTGTACCGGGGAAATTCCTTATAAATAGTAAATAAAGCACCTAGTTTGTAGTATTACGCTTGATAATGTAGAAAACCTACGAAACTGCGTAGCAGTTCGTTTCATTTCATTTAGAAATTTAAAATGTACTGTCACAAAGAAACCGACACCTCAATTATACAATTTAAAAAAAAAGCTGTCTGGGTAGTGTTAAATTCGAGTAAGTTACGATCATCATAAGATAAAGTTTCTTCCAGGTATATGTTTAGTTGTATAACTTTCTGGTATACACCTGCATTGATGGTAAAGGTGATTCCTCATTGATATTTTTATTATCATTCCGACACATCATAAAAACTTGAATTAGCCAACAATCCGCCATGCCAAATTTTGTCAAAAGTCCTGGATATAACGACAGCAACAGCTTGAAATTTCCATAATGCTCAGTTTTATTATTTCAAAGTTGAGGAACATAGGTTAGAAGATCTTCTATTAATATTTACTCTCGGAAGTCATATTGGTGGCCGCTAATAATATTAGATACTTCCAGGTATTTCAAAGGGTACTTCAATATCACTGAAATCAATACGACTGGTCGATTGTTATTTGATACGTTATTCTTGCCTAATTTCAATAAACCTAATGAAGTTTTCACCGATGGAGAAAAAAATAAATAATATTTTATTTATGAGTAACTGCTGAATGTTTTCTAGATTTTCATAAATTAATTTTAATAACTCAACTGATACACGTAACAAAACCACTATAGTAACTAAAGCGGTTGAACAATAAAACAGCAGGTAGCCATTTAATAGTTCTGTTTTATTTGTCGCGTTATATGGGCGTAATATAAGTTGCAGTTTAGTCTACTATTTTCTACTTGTTCTTGCACGCACTAAAATTTTAAACAGGTAATTAATTTTTCAGAAAACGGAAAAGACTTCTTTAATTTACAGTACACAAATTCCTTTATGTACTATAATATTGCTAAAAAGGTTTTTAAGCGACCGTTCATCATCAATTTAAAACACTGAAATAACTATGAAACACGAAGCAGGTCAAAACATTTTTTTTCAAAAACATTATTTAAATTCTTGAGGCACAACCTGATGTTAATTATTTTATCAAATGGACTTTAAAACAAGTCCCTTTTTTGCCTTTTTATAAGTTTATATTTTACAGTAATTAAATAAAACATTCTAGCTATCTAATTATTTTGTCGATTGCAAACGAGAGGGACTAGAAATACAGCAGGATGTAGTGTAAGATTAAGACAATAAGTAAAAAATTTGAAGATTTATGAGAATAATTTTGTGAAATTGTATGAAGCTAACGAAACGATACCTTGATCATTTTACTGTTTACAGTGATAAGAAATATAAACAACAATTTTTTTCTTTTTCTCCCGTGTTTGAAAATGGAATATACGAGGAACACACGTAAAGTTTTTATAACAGAAAGAACAATGGATATCGATGATTATATCTCAGGAGACTCGAAAAGAGGAAGAGTCGAAGAAAAAGAAGAGGCAATGGGATTATTCAAGCAAAGTAAAAAGCTGATAAGAACACCACAGAAAGAGAAAAACGAAAGAGTAGATAAGATAGACCAGGGGTCGGCAACCTATGACACGCCTGCCATTTCTGGCACGCCAAGCAATTTTGAATGGAACACGTACCTATTCAAAGTTTACACATTAATTCTGTAATCTGTGACATGTTTCGAAATTAAGTAAATAATCGAAGACAGTATTAGTTTAACGTCACAAACAAAAACGATATATTATATAGGTCACTAGGTATTATTACCAAAAACTACAAAATTTATATTTTGTAATTTATAATTTTACTGAATGCATTGGTTTGGCTTTAATTTCGGCAAGTATTAAAGACGGCAAGCCTCAAAATATAAGCCTAGGCAAAAACACAAATAAACGTCCTCAATTCAGATCAAAAGAGCCGCTATAAGGCGGTTTTTATTTGACTTGACTTCAATCGTTCCAACGCGCGCCGCAACTCTTTTTATATAGCCGAACTTTAGTTTTTGTTAGATTTAACTTCTAGGAGGGGCCGTTTGATTGCAATGGGCGCGTTGTAGATAATAATTTTTGTACTAAGAAATTTAATAAACGTAATTATTGGAATTTTTCTGGAAACATTATTTTTCTATATATATAGCAAGCTGCTACACGTTTGGATCATTTAGTATAGAAGTAACATCCGTTCCAGTCAATAGTCGTCGAAAAGTTTAAAAATTAAAATTACGTTTCGTTATGGCCGCGAAGAAACAGAAGGTAGACGTTCGATCATTTCAAACTTCATAGACAACGGATTACGGTTTTGTACAGCAAAACGATCGGGCCATTTGTGTCCTATGTCGGGAAACCATACTTTTCCGGACATCTAGTGTTCGACGACATTTCCAGATAAAACATGAATCGTCATTTAAAGATAACGCTGATAAAAGGGAGGCAATACAAAGAGCAAGTAAACAATACGAGAAACAGTCAACATTCTTTAGCAAAATTTTCCAAGGAAAAAATCAGGTAACTGAATGCAGTTTCAAAATTGTACAATCGTTGGCACAAAAGGGTAGGCCGTTCACTGACGGAGAATTTATGAAGCAAACGTTTTTGAGTACTGGCGAGATTTTATTCTACGACTTGCCCAATAAGGATACAATATTGGCCAGGATTAGGGATATACCGGGAGGGACCATCGAGACGAATTACCGAAATAACACAAAATGTCCAAAAACAGCAGAGAGACGCTATCAAACGGAGTTTTGTATTTAGTGTAGCATTGGATGAAAGTGTCGATATTAATGACATTGCCCGTCTGGCAATCGTTGCGCGATACTTCGATGATGGCAGTGTGTATGAAGAACTGATTTGTCTGTTCCCATTGCAGGGAACTATAAGAGGAGAGGATATATTTTCAGAATTTGATAAACATTTTGAAAAGCGGAACATTGATTTAAATAAAATTTTTTGCGTAACGACAGATGGCGCTCCTGCTATGATTGGGAGACATGAAGGATTTGTTTCCCTTCTTATTGAACGCATGCGTCGATCAGTTTTGAATTTTCATTGCATAATTCACCAAGAGAGTTTGTGCGCTAAAATCTCCGCTGGAAGTTTAAAATCCGTGATGGATAGGGTGGTTAAAATAGTTAACTACATTGTCGGTCGTTCTTCACTGATCCATAGACAATTTAAGGCGTTTCTGCAGGAATTAGAAAGTGCATATTCAGATATACCATTGCACAATAATGTGCGCTGGCTCAGCCGTGGTAAAGTGCTCTCTAGATTTGTGCAATGCCTGAGCGAACTTAAATCGTTCTTGTTGGAACAAATCAAGTGGATGCTTATCCTGAACTAGAAGATAAGAACTGGATCTGTATGTTAATGTTTCTTACTGATATTACAAACCATCTCAGTGAACTCAACTTAAAGTTACAAGGTTCAGGCAAAACAGTTCTGGATTTATACGAATCCTGGAAATCATTCAAATTAAAAATAGATTTATTTATCAGCGGTATTACTACAAACACATATAAATATTTTTCAAATTTAAAAACTTATATATCCAGTGTCGACGATGGTGCACTAATAGACGAAATTCTTAAATATATGACTAATTTAAAAGAGGAGTTTATCGATAGGGGTGAGGGTTTTGGTAAACATGGTCCTATATTCGCTTTTTTAATCAAACCACATTTAATGGATTTTTCCAGCAGTTGCTTTGACATATCTCTTTTCTCATGGATGGACATTAATGATTTTGATCTTCAATACATTGCATTTAAAAGCTCCGAGTTATGGAACACGAAATTTGTAGAATTAAAAAGAGTATTAGAAGATGACTGCCAGAACCATTCAAACGAGATACTCAGTTGTTGGATGAGTTTACCAGAGAAATTTATTTGTCTTAAGAAAGTAGCGTTTGCCATGCTTACAGCTTTCGGATCATCCTATATCTGTGAACAACTTTTTTCCCATATGAGATTGATTTTAAACCCGTACCGAAGCAGGCTGACAACAGACAACTCGGAGGCATATGTGACACTGAAAATAACCAGACATGAACCGGATATAAGAAAACTCTCTAAAGAACTTCAAGCACAGGGTTCACACTAGGTCCTAGGACTAGTATAATAAAATTATTTGTTACATGTTAAAATTTTTTTTGTAATTAAACCTTCTAAAAGCAATATTTTAAGTTAATTTAAGTTAATTTTATTGTTAATTTTGCCGACCCCAGATAGAAATGATCAGAGAGCTAATGTCAGATATAAAGAATATAAAACAAGATCAGAGAGATCCCAACAAGAGTTGAAAGAACTAAGAAAGGAGAATGAAGTATTGAAAGAGGAAAATAAAATAATTAGAGAAAACATGAGAAGTATGGATTTGAAGATGAGTAGACTGGAAAAAGACAACGTAAGGAATAATATTGTAATATCGGGAATCAGATTTGAAGCGAATAGCCAACCAGATCTGAAAATGGGTGTAGAACATTTTATGGAGAAGAGTATGGACACAAAAGTAGATTAAAAATATGATAAAAATAGGAGCGAATATATACAAGATAGAGCTTGGAAACACGAGAGATGAGGAAGCTGTAATGAAAAATACAAACCAACCGAGAAACAAACTGAGAAACCTCAGAGAGAAAGTTTATATATACAACGATTTAACAAAAGTTGAACGGGAAATTCAAAAGAAATTAAAGCATATAGCAGAGAACGAGAGAAAGAATGGAAAAAGGGTGAAAATAGGATATCAAAAAATCGTAATCGAAGGAAGAGAATATAAATGGGACAATGAGGAAGAAATCCTGGAAAGAACCAACAAAGAATACTACAACCGTCAAGTCAAAAAACTAAGGAAAAGGAGAGAGATAGGTAGATTGACGACGACCCTGGCGAAGATAAAGGATACGAAAAAAAGGACTAGTAAAAGGAATACAAACAAGAGGATAATCAAAGAAAGAGATAGGAAGAAAGAAATGGGAAATAATTATCGAGTGTTTAGATTATTAAGAACACGGGATAATAGGGATAATAAACGGAAAAGAGGATGAACTGACAGAACAACAAATGCACTATGTAGGAACCACTGAAACAGAAAGGAAAGGAAATGGATGCAAAAATTAAAGGGAAAAGCATACAAAAATCAACATAGAGACATAATACCGGAACAAGATACATAACTCATACAAACAGAAGGAACTAATACAGAAGAAACAAAAGAGGCAATCGGCAATTTAAACAGGATGGAAGGATATAGAAGGAAATATGGAAAAGACAGTTATAGAATACCTCAGCTCCACGGGCCTTACACTCCTCAAGGGGTAGAAATGCATAAGAAATAAGTAAGTAAGTAAATAAAACACACATAAACAACACATTAAATTAAATATAGATCTACGGATTGCCTCGATTATGTCGAAATAAATTTAACCTTTTCCAATTTTCTTTCACACGCAATAATAATAATAATAATAATGGCCTACCGTGAACTACTGCGAAGGGAGACGTCAGTGAACTTCAAGGGATCACGAGTAACATCAGTAACCCATATTGGCTCAAATCGTTTCAGTAGCACATGCAATATCAGAAATGTTGGCGTTGGTTAACACCAACGTAACTCGGAAACCCGTGGTCACGAAGAACTATGAGGTAAAAGCTCCTGCGAATCCGTCTCGATCGGATAGAGGCTATGGGCAAGGTTGGGAACTGCAGGACGGATGCTCCTAGATGACGACCTTGGTATTGAACAAGGGCGCTTCGAGTGAAGTAATAGACTCAGACATGACTTGTATGATTGCTACCAGAGTTCGGGGCGACGCGTGGAGGATATATGGTCCGTATGCATTCTTTTTGGTACCAAAAGCATCCAAAGCATCAAAATATCACGAGCCAGAGACTACAAGATTACGTGGCATATCCTTGTAAATCCGGCTACGTTCGAACACCTCGAAAACAACCTGAGGCAGCGGTTCAACAAATAAACCACCTTGTGAAAGACATTCTTCTGAGCAACGATGTTGGACTTGAAGAGTCGATCGGAAAGATCGAAATACGTGAAAAAATATACATGAAGCCAGAGGCCCTGGCAAGTGCTAACGAACGTCTTGGAACTTCCAAAAAATACATCCATCAAGATACTAAAGAACGCTCTCTACCGCTTTGCCTCAGAATTAGTGCCAAACTAACTCCATGGCGATGCAGATAATAGAATAGAGAAAAATAAAAAGCATATAGAACAAGTCTTGAGAAAAATTCAGAAGGAGCAAGCTTCTCGTATTCAGTGTATCATTGAATATAACATATAATCACTGGACGACCATTCATAAACAAGTTAAGGAAAATAAACTCATTAAACACCATCAAACAGAATTGTCTAGAATGAATACGAGCTCTAGTGGGGGTGAAGGATCACCTCACAAAGCGAATACGGTCTATTGCCGATAATAAGGTTTTCCTCACACAACCATCTTACCTGCTCGAGAAAGAGACACCCAAAGCTGACACACCACCATCCATAATACAGGTAACCATATTCTGGTAGGATATTTATGAGATAAAGAAACTATTAAATGCAAACACTCTTGCCCTTACTGCTAGAGTTCCAACTGCAGAACGAACTTAAACATGCAATAACAAAAGAAGAGGTTTCAAATGCCACGATGAGGTTTGCCGCCCCAAGACCAGATGCCATCAACAATTTTTGATGGAAAAAATTCTCTAGCACCCACAAATATCTAGCTAGAATATTTAATCCCAGGCTAAATATGGGACAGCCAATTGTTAAGTGGTTTGTAGAGAAAAGAATGGAACTTATTACAAAAATGTTCAACATGCCCGTCTCAAAAAACTATAGACCAATCACGTGCTTAAACTCTTGTTACTAAATATTCACTCGTAATATAGTTCCATGTATAGTGAAATATACTGATATCTCAAACAATAACAGAAGTTTTAAACGTTTTTTGTTGCTCTTCTGTTTAGCACATAATTATGTCTGTGTTTTAGTATAAATTTATTTTTAACTTTATCCGCAATAAATTTATTATTAAAGCTATTGTAAATATTAGGAGACATTTTTTCTGGAATTTTAAAAGACGATGTAAATAACATGTTATTTTTATGCTTTCATCTAAGACATGTGCACCTGCTCCCTTTCTTTTAGCAACGATAAAATTATAGATATCGACCGCGACACGTTGAAATTTATTTCGCTACACAAGCGTAAAAAATGATATTGAAAATACAAAAAATGGGAAAAATATCTGTCGTATACAGAACCTGGGGTATTGGCAATTTAAATTCATATTTTTCATGCAAGGGGAAGTCGAGCTAGCGATAAATAAGATATACATATTTTTTTCTCTAATAAATCACGAACAGAACTACAATAACCAAAGACTGTTTTTTTTAATGCGGCTCTTTATTTCTTGAATATACAGATATATGCAAAAAATCGGAAGTCATAACATGAACAGTTTAGAAACCATTTAAAAATATTTATTATATATAAAATGCAATGTCTCTCTGTCTGTCCGTCTGTCCATTAGTGCGTTTATCACTTATCCGATTTACGTGTCTTTTTTTTAAATTCATACATATATTCTTTGGCCAGGTTATATAATAATAATAATGTATATCTAAAATATATAAAATGCAACGTCTCTCTATCTGTCTGCCTGTCCGTCTGTGTGTATGTCTATCTGTCTGTCTGTCTGTCCGTCTGTCTGTCCGTTAGTGCGCTTAACACTGGAGAACCACTTATCCGATTTACGGGCTTTTTTTTTAAAACATACATATGTTCTCTGGCCAGGTTATAGACTATATTTTATTACGTTAGGTAATATGAGGAATAAGCAGTGACGATAATAGTGAATCAAATCGGAAAAAAGTTTGCCGCTAGCGCGTTCTCTTGCAATACACTGCATAAGCATTAAATATGGAACAATATTATGTAGCAAAGAATATAATATATATATATATATATATATATATATATATATATATATATATATATATATATATATATAAAATGCAACGTCTCTCTGTCTGTCTGTCTGTCCGTTAATGCGCTTATCACTGGAGAACCACTTATTCGATTTATGTGCTTTTTTTAAAAACATACATATGTTCTCTGGCCAGGTTATAGGATATATTTTATTACGTTAGGTGACATAAGGAATAATCAGTGACGATAATAGTGAATCAAGTCGGAGAAACGTTTGCCGCTAGCGCGTTCTCTTACAATAAACTGCCTAAAGCATTAAATATGGAACAATATTATGAGCAAAGAATATAATATATATAAAATGCAACGTCTCTCTGTCTGTCTGCCTGTCCGTTAGTGCGCTTATCTCTCGAGAACCACTTATCCGATTTACGTGTTTTTTTTTTTTTAATTCATACATTTGTTCTCTGACCAGGTTATCTATAATCTTCTATCTAGAATATATATAAAATGCAACGTTTCTCTGTCTGTCTATCTGCCTGTCTCTCTGTCCGTTAGTTCTATATAATTCGATATAAGCCAAGATAATGGGAGATAAGAAGAAATAACGGGAGATAAGGAGAAATATTGCGAGACAAGTCAAGATAAGCCTAGATAATGGGAGATAAGGTGAGATAATAGGAGACAAGGAGAATTAATGGGAGATCAGCAGAGATAAGCCTAGATAATGGAAATTATGTAGAGATAATGGGAGATAAGGAGAAATTTTGGAAGATAAGGCAAAAGAATGGGAGATATTTTATTACGTTTGGTAACATAAGGAATAAGCAGTAACGATAGTAGTGAATCAAGTCCACGCGAGCGGAGCCGCGGGCCCGGCTAGTTTAATATATATAGTAAATAAAATAATAAAATTATTTTATTTGTCAATTATTTTTTCATAAATATTTTAAAATTAAACTGTAATACGAGATACTTACTATTGAAAGTTTGAAAACCTTGCTTTTCTTCCTTCAGTTATTTATTGCAATAAATCCACATACTTCGACTAAATGTAAAACGTCAAAAATATTGCTGTGTTGTTCTTCTGAGGGTTAACGGGGTTTATTTTATCCCTTTAGAATAATAAAACTCGCCCCGGGAAACAAGGAATATCGATTGTATTACAGGCTTTATAAATCCCTCAAAATAAAAACGTATGCGTGGGCAATTTAAACTATCTCGCCCACACATAAGACATAATGGAAGTAACAGAAAGTAACACAAAATTAGGACGTATGTTTTATTAAGTCATTATATATAATTTATCACAGTATCCGACATAATATTCGCACTATATAATTAAAGCCTGTATTATTAATTTCTTAAAAACGCCTTGATTCTAAATTGTGGGACATTCATTTCAGTTATATCAAATTTAAAATAAATTGCTTAGAATACCTTAAACATTTTTTACAAAAATGTAAGTTGAAAAATTTATATTTTTTACATGTAAGAAATATTTCATAATAGATGGATATCATTTTTTTTAGCCTAGGTGAAGATGACAATGTACAACATCTCACATGCAAAATTACAACAACAATTAGCAAAAAATTATGAAAACAACTAAAAAGATTAGTGGCCAATTTACCTCAGAGCTATCTGATGTAAAACGCCAGAACCTTTAATCTTAAAGCAAGCGCCACACTTGCTAAGAATGCCAAACGAATAATAATAGTACAGGGTGAGTCAACAAGAAATTTGAGTTAGATGCAACAGGGTGTTCAAAGTAAATTTTTGCATTTCGACAATTTGAAATTGAAAAATCTCAAATTTTTTAAATGGCACACCCTGCATATTATTATTTTTTCTTTGACAGATTTTACAAAACCCTCCAACTTTTATTAATTATGTCATATACCTGTTTCAAATAGTTTTCGATTTATTTGGAATTTTTCAATTTTTACCCTTGTTTTTAATACACTTACGCTATTATGAAAACATAAACAAATAGTTAATAATAATTTTAATATAGTTTAACTTATCCAATAAATAATTATTATGACGTAATAAATGTTCAAAAATATGCCCGTCTACTTGAATACACATGTTTAGTCGTTTTACTATATTATCCTTCACTTTCTTAGCATAAAGGGCGTTATTGTCCTGCACATATCCAGTATCCTATTTTTCGTATCTACTGGTGTTGTAGGAGGATTCACATAAACACGATATTTAATGTAGCCCCACAAAAAGAAGTCTAAGGGTGTTAAGTCACATTATCGATGGGCCACTGAATGAACCCATTCCTACCGATCCGTTTTTGTAGGTAACGATCGTTTAAAAAATTGCCGAACTTCCCGGTGGCAATAAGCAATAGCTCCGTCTTGTTGAATCTACATTTGTTCCCTTTCAAAGTTATCAACTTCTTCAAGAAGCTGAGGTAATTCGTTTTCCAAAAAATTTAGATATCTAGGCCCGTTAAGGGGTTCGCGGAAAAAAAATATGGACCAATAATTCGAAAATTTAATATTCCACACCATACATTATTTTGGATAAAAAATTTGGATCGGCCTCTATTGCTCCATTTATGGTGGTACAAAAGTTTACTCGTCGTTCAAAATCACGGTCTTGAAGTTCTTGGTGTAATTCCATATAAAAGGGATGATACTTGAATTTTCTCGTGATGCGATTAGCCGTACATTGGGATGTGTTAGATAAGTCAACTAGTTGACGGCTGCTGACCTGGGGATTATCTTCAACATGAAGTAAAATCTCCATTTCTTTTTCCTCATTGGTAGCATTCTGGTTTACTACTTTCCGTTTCGCATACTCAACGCTACTTCTACCGTCAAAAACCGTTCCATTATGCACTGAAAAGATTTTCTTAATGGTATACATCTATTAGGGTACTTCGCTCCGTAAAGCTTTACTGCCAAAAGACAATTTTTTCCCGCCTCGCCCAGTATATAAACCATATCAATTAATTCATTTTTAGGAAAATCGATAACTATTACCTTTATACGTCACTTACTAAAACAAATTATTTTTACTTGCTTAATAGACATGTCAAAATTTGACAATGCCTACATTTTTGTTTTGTAAATAATAAACAGGGTGTGCTATTAAAAAAATATGAGTTTTTTTCAATTTCAAATAGTCGAAATGCATAAATTTATTTTGAACACCCTGTAGCATCTAACTCAAATTCCTTCACATATATCTTTTTTTCCATCTCTATAGAACGCTTGTACCAATTATGAGTATTTCACCATCAGAAACAATGGCACTACTGGCAATTTCTTACAACACTGAAAACTAGTATTTTTTTTAAAAAATTGAAATTTTAGAAAAACTACTAAGGTTAGGTATATAATATTATTAATAAAAAAGTTATAAAATTTTACGCAGAATTAATTATAAATTAGAAAATAGGATGCTCCATTTAAAAAAACATATGTTATATCGGCCACACTTTTTTGAAGTATCCTGTATACTCAAAAATAATTTTAAACTATTCATCTTAACATTCCCTTAAACTATTATATTTAACATTTTTTCGTCTTTCCCGAAACCAATGAGATAATGAACTATCGTTTGACTCACCCTGTACATTTTCGCACCAAAGATATTTGAAGGTTAAGGACAGAGCCAACAGATGCGGGCTGATATTTGTACAATCTACAAAATTATGATATCAGTCACTATTTCCTTACTAGTTCTTTAGTGCTAGGTGGTGGGTTAATACGGTAGCGTGCTGCCAGACCGACATATATGTAGTAGCCGATAATTTAATTTAAGATTATTAACTTTTTAGTTTATTATTTATATATTATTAATACTGATTAAGATGTTAAGAGTTTCATAAAACTGAGAGAGAGATAAAATTAGAAGCTCCTTAAAAGCTGCAAGAACGAAAGATTGACTGAAGTTGTAGTTAATATTACTTTAAGCCGCACTAGATACTCAATCAACCCGGAAAAGTTTGGTTTTTATTTGCCATCTATCTTCTTTCTTCCGTTACTTGAGAAACTGGACGTCAAGATGCGCCGTTCCAAATAACATTTAATTACAAGAAATACATAAATAAAGACTGTTTTTAGTCAATTTCCACTGGTTTAGCTAAACCAGTGGAAATTGCTTAAAAACAGTCTTTATTTATATATTTATAATAAATCTCCATCAAGTAGAAGTTACAACCTTCCAAAATTTACAAGAAATACGTTTATTATGTTAATCTTTGTGGATATATTCTTCTTCTTAAAGTGCCTATTTTGTTCGAATGTTGGCATTCATTCTAGCTCTTATTACTTTATTCACTGCAGCTCTCAAAAGACTGGTAGTATTTGTTGAGAACCAATTTCGTAGATTGTTTAGCCAGGAAATACGTCTGCGTCCTGGTCCCCTTTTTCCAAAGACCTTTTCTTGGAGATTTGCTGTAGGAATTTCTCATTATGTGTCCTAAATACTCCAATTTTTCTACTTTAACAGTTTCCATAATTTCCAGTTTCTTGTTCATGGGACGTAAGACATCCTCGTTGGTAATATGGTCAAATTTTCAAAATTCTGTGTATATCACAGAATTCAAATGCTTCAAGCTTCTTAAAAGTGGCTTCAATCAGCGTCCAAGATTCCACACCGTAAAAAAGGACACTGAAGACAGAGAGCTTGGGAGTTTTATTTTTGTGCTTAATTTTATTGCTGAGCTTTCAAAAAGTGATGTCATTTTAAAGAACACTGCTCTAGTTATCTAGTTAGCACATTAGTGAAAGGCAAATACGCAACTTTTAGAAAAACACGCACAAATCTATTAACAAACTTTAAAGGACAGTACTGTACAGGGTGAGAACGGTAAAAATTGAAAAATTCATAATTAATTGAAAACTACTAAAAATAGGTATATGACATACTTAATAAAAGTTTTTGGGGGGGGTTGTAAAATTGATCAGAAAAAATAATAATATACAGGGTGTGCTATTTAAAAAATTTGATATTTTTCAATTTAAAATAGTCGAAATGTATAAATTTATTTTGAATACCCTGTAGCATCTAACTCAAATTTCTTTACATATATCTTTTTTTCATCTCTATAAAACGCTCGTACCAATTATGAGTATTCCCCCTTCAGAAACAATGGCGCTACTGGCAATTTTTTACAAGACTGAAAACAAGTATTTTTTAAAAAAAAATTAAGGTATTAGAAAGCTACTACATTTAGTTTATTTTATTATTAATAAAAAGTTTTAAAATTTTACACAGAATTTAATAATAAATTAGAAAATAGGATGTTCCATTTAAAAAAAATGTTATATCGGCCACACTTTTTTGTAGTACCCCGTATACTCAAAAATAATTTTAAACTGTTCACCTTAACATTCCCTAAAACTATTATATTTAACATTTTTTCTTCATTCCCGAAACAAATGAGATAATGAACTTTACTCTATCGTTGACTCACCCTGTACAGAAGAAACTTAAAATTAAATCATGTTTCAAAATCTCCCCGACAGCTTGAATTATCCTTTAAAGTCGGCCTCATTATCGCATCCTTTTAAAAATCATCTTACTCTAATGCCATCTAAAATAACCCTACACTCCGTATGTCACTTTTCATGCCTTTTCGATGTGTCGCACTTCCCTTTTTCAAACTAACCGAAAGATTCAGCCATTTACTCCGCTATTATCTCTATTAGTATTAGCTTTAAGTATTAATTTTTATAACTGTGTTCTCTTTAGATACAAATGTAAGGCAACTACCACCTTTGAGGCTAAGTAGCCGTGCTAGAATCTCTAGAAATAAATTGTTAATTTTTTTCAAACTCGTTATCGAAATAGCCTTTTACACACTTATCTATCTTTGACATCTAGAAAAATTTAAATTTAAAAAACTTTTGGTATAAGTATTAAATAAACTAACCTGAAATTGAGAACTTACCATTTCTTTGTGACCTGCCTTACTTTACGATAATGGGTTTTCGAGTGACTTGTCTTTTAAATCATCAAGATAAAATAGGACCACCATATTCAAAAATCAACACTGTTTTATATGTAAACTAGCCGTGCCCGCGGATCCGCTCGCGTGGATTTGATTCATTATTACTATTATCGTCACTGCTTATTCCTTATGTTACCTAACGCAATAAAGTAGATTCTGTAACCTGGCCAGAGAACATATGTATTTTACAAAAAAAAACACGTAAATCGGATAAGTGGTTCTTGAGTGCTAAGCGCACTAACGGACAGACAGACAGAGAGACATTGCATTTTATATATATTATAGATTTTTTTATGATAAATATTAAGTTAAGAATTAAAAAAAAAAAAACACGTAAATCGGATAAGTAGTTCTCGAATGATAAGCACACTAACGGACAGACAGGCAGACAGACAGACAGAGAGAAGTTGCAGTTTATGTATATTATATAGATTATTATTATTATTATTATTAATATATAATCTGGCCAGAGAACATACGTATGAATTAAAAAAAAAAAACACGTAAATCAGATAAGTGGTTCTCGAGTGATAAGCGCACTAACAAACAGACAGACAGAGAGACGTTGCATTTTATAGACATTGTATTCTTTGTTACATGATATTGTTGCATATTTAATGGTTTAGGCAGTGTATTGCAAGAGAGTGCACTAGCGGCAAACTTTTTTCCGACTTGATTGACTATTATCGTCACTGCTTTTTTCTTATATTACCGAACGTAATAAAATATATCCTATAACCTGGCCAGGGAACATATGTTTGTTTAAAAAAAAAAACACGTAAATCGGATAAGTGGTTCTGAAGTGATAAGTACATTAACGGACAAGGAGAGAGACGTTGCATTTTATATGTATTATAGAAGATCATAGATAACCTGGCCAGAGAACAACTGTATGAATTAAAAAAAAAAAACTCGTAAATTGGATAAGTGGTTCTCGAGTGATAAGCGTACTAACGGACAAACAGAGAAACGTTGCATTTTATACATATTATAGAAGATTATAGATAACCTGGCCAGAGAACAAATGTATGAATTAAAAAAAAACTTGTAAATTGGATAAGTGGTTCTCGAGTGATAAGCGCATTAACGGACAAACAGGCAGGCAGACAGGGAGACGTTGTATTTATATATATTATAGGAGATTATAGATAACCTGCCTAGAGAACAAATGTATGAATTAAAAAAAAAAAACATATAAATCGGATAAGTGATTCTCAAGGCATAAGCACACTAACTGACAGATATGGTAGATAAAACAGATAGACGTTGCATTTTATATATATTACATTCTTTGCTATATGACATGATTCCATATTTAATGGTTTAGGCAGTGTATTGCAAGAAAACGTTGCCGCTAGCGCGTCCGACTTGATTCACTATTATCTTCACTGCTTATTCCTTATGTTACCTAACGCAATAAAATATATCCTATAACCTGGCCAGAGAACATATGTATGTTTTAAAAAAAAAAGCATGTAAATCGGATAAGTGGTTCTCGTGTGATAAGCGCACTAACGAACAGACAGACAGCCAGACAAAGTGACGTTGCATTTTATATATATTATAGATAAAGATATTCTTTGCTACATGATATTGTTCCATATTTAATGGTTTAAGTAGTGTGTTGCAAGAGAATGCGCCAGCGGAAAACTTTTTTTCCGACTTGATTCACTGTTATCGTCACTGGTTATTCCTTATGTTACCTAACGTAATAAAATATAGCCTATAACCTGACCAGAGAAACATATGTATGTTTTAAAAAGAAAAGCACGTAAATCGGATAAGTGGTTCTCCAGTGATAAGCGCACTATCGGACAGAGAGACAGACAGAGAGACCTTGCATTTTATATATATTATAGAAGATTATAGATAACCTGGCCAGAGAACAAATGTATGAATTAAAAAAAAAACTTGTAAATTGGATAAGTGGTTTTCGAGTAATAAGCGCACTAACGGACAGACAGACAAACAGACAGAGCGACGTTGCATTTTATATATAATATAGATATTCTTTGCTACATGATATTGTTCCATAATTAATATATTGAAAGAGAACGCGCTAGCGGCAAACATTTTTCCGACTTTATTCACTATTATCGTCAGTGCTTATTCCTTATGTTACCTAAAGTAATAAAACATAGCCTATAACCTGGCCAGAGAACATATGTATGTTTTAAAAAGAAAAGCACGTAAATCGGATAAGTGGTTCTCCAGTTATAAGCGCACTAACGGACAGACAGTCAGACAGACGGTCTTAAAAATTAACGACGCTCATTTTCCCATCTCATACATGTTTCACGAGTGTAAACATTTTGAAGTTGACAAAGTAAAATTTTAAAAATCCTTATATGCGAAGAAATTCATATTTCTGTTTATTGTTATTTTTATTGCTGAAAACATACGAATTCATATTTTATTTTTATTGTAGCCAATAATACATATTTTGACTATAGATATAATGCTGCAGCCTTTTCTGTGCGCAATAAAGTTTTGTGTTATCCCTTCAGAATAATAAAAATCGCTAGGGAACAGGGAATATTGACTAAATTATCGGCTTTTAAAACTTTTAAAACAAAGTTGGACGTGCAGGCAATTTAAACTAGTTCACCCATACATAACAGAAGCAACAGAATAACATTTTATATATAATGTACAACGAAAGTTGCTTGTTCAACAAGAAAATTCACCATATAACCAAGTAGAACTTAAGGCTACAAAAATCCAGGTAGCAGTTTTTTTAAAAAGAGTTAAAGTGTAGAACCAGTTATACCGGGCACCCTATAGCAATAACGTGGTCAGATTGCCAGGTGTCATCACGCAATCATGTTGCATGCATTACAAAGGAAATTTCTCAAAAACTAGGAATATTTTTTCTTCAAAACATATTTTAATTCAATACAGGGCTTAAGCTAAAAGATAGATGATCTCCTGCTTTCATATTTGGGGTTCTGCTCCCAAACATACTTAGCATTTGTTGAATCCTATCCTCAAGAGACCTATTCACCTAATTACGGATGCAGAATGGACCAAAAACCTTGATTTTTTTAAACATCAAGACAAAGTCGGTGAGCTTAGGGAGCAGTACATTATATTCGCTTGAAATTCACCTTATCATTTCTCTCGTACCACCACCTTTTATACGGAAAACTTCTCTCAGAATTAACTGTTCAGGATTGTGTTTTTCCACCAAATTAAACCTACAGAGATTCCATGCTAACGTCAATCCTTACTTTCATGCACGCGGCGCTCTTATAATGATTTAGAATCTGGCTGCAACGCATTTTTTTTAAAAGGGATTAGCCCTTTAAAAAATATATATAGAGTTAATTGCCTTGTACTTCCCTTCTGTAATATATATAAAATGCAACGTCTCTCTGTCTGTCTGTCCGTTGGTGCGCTTATCACTCGAGAACCACTTGTCCGATTTACGTGTTTTTTTAGATTTATAAATATGTACTCTGGCCAGGTTATAGGAAATATTTTGTTAAGTTAAGTAATATAAGAAATAAGCAGTGACGGTAACAGTGAATCAAGCCGGAAAAAGGTTTTTCCGCTAGCACACTCTCTTGTAATACGCTACCTACACCGTTAAATATGGAATAATATCATGTAACAGAGAATACAATATATATAAAATGCAACGTATCTCCGTCTGCCTGTCTGTCCATTAGTGTGTTTATCACTCGAGAACTACTTATCGGATTTACGTGTTTTTTTTTAATTCCTAACTTAATATTTATCAAAAAAATTCTATAATATATATAAAATGCAACGTCTCTCTGTCTGTCTGTTTGTGTGTCTGTCTGTGAGTTAATACGCTTAGCGCTCAAGAACCACTTATCCGATTTACCTGTTTTTTTATAAAATACATACGTTCTCTGGCCAGATTATAAGATTAATTTTATTACGTTAGGTAACATAAGGAATACGCAGTGACGATAATAGTGAATCAAGGCCGCGCGAGCGAAGCCGCGGGCACGGCTAGTCTAAAAATAATAATGTTTTTTGTAGAAACTACAGAGATGGAAGTGTAAGAATCCCTGAGAGTATTTTTTCACAACTACAATACTTCCCTTTAGCAAGAGAATTTGAAAACACCACAAATTCATAAATAGCGAATTTGTAAAATTGCGTTGTTTCTTATTTTATTAAATAATTTTATTTTATTGTACTAAATCCTTTGTAAAACTACATGTAAAAATCGTCTAAAGGTTTGATTAGATGTTTGCTGTTCCCATGGCACATATTAATCTTTCTGATGTAAAAATAATAAGCGTTGACTCCAGTATACATTATTTTCTATCATTGCGTTATCAGGTTCCAAAGGATAAGACAGCTGTACGAATCCGAACATCCTTGTATATTAGACAAAAAAACATTAATTTTTAAAAACTGTCAAGATTTTAAAATTTTTTGGTTTCATTTAGCACACAATATCAAACAAATAAAATGACTAAATCAATTTACATGAATATAACTCATAAACAATTTAAAAAAAAAAATGTTGGATGAAGAAAAAACCTTTTATATTTGCGTGATAAGCTTGGGGCCTCCATCAATTTTCTTCTTTAAATTCGGCAATATACAGCGCATCAATCAAGAATTTTTTTTCACAAATGAACAGACAAAAGTCGGCAGACACCTCTAATTTTTTACTTTCATTATTTAAGAGAAAATAAAAGACGACAGAACAAAAAATAGGAAAAAAGAGCGCACGTTCAAATAAAATCTCTAGGATGGTCAATTATACAATACTAGAGGTGGGCACTGTAACGTAACCAGATAGAACTAGGATATAATGAATAATTTTTTAATTAATGTTATGGCGTTTTTTTAGGCCTAAAAAGGCAGAGAGGGCATTTGACCTGATCGCCTTGTCTTGTCTACCCTACTGCTAATTATTTGGGCTTTATTAGTTATTATGGCAAAACGTAGTCACTTTAAATACGAATCGCGATTTAGGTTTATAATATGTACTAGTTAAAAAAGATGTTTTGCTTGAATCTCTTAAAGTCGTATATTTTTGGCCTAAACACCTTTTCTGATCCTTTAACAGAATTTAAAGATTCTGCATCCATACGCTATATGTATAATACATACCGTATAGGAATACGAAACAAAACCGTTAATAAAATACGAGAATATTGTTTTAAGTTAACTACCGAGCTATGAAGCTAAACTAGTAGAGCTTAAAAAATTACTTTTCTACATAACTACCGCCTATACTAGTATACCTAGTCTAGCCTTTTCCTACTTGTTTCATGTCACCCAAAGAATATTCTCTTGTTTGCCACTCAAAAAACTACTCTACTGCAGCTTTGAACTCACCATCTGAGAACAATTTTCATCCCCTGAGAACTATTCTCAGATGTCCCCCTCTTTTATATATTCGACTGGGCATGCCCGCGGTTCCGCTCGCGTGGACTTGATTCAGTATTATCGTCACTGCTTATTCCTTATGTTACCTAACGTAAAAAAATATATCCCTGGCCAGAGAAGTGGTTCTCGAGTGATAAGCGCACTAACGGACAGACAGACAGACAGACTTTGTTACATGATATTGTTCCAGATTTTACGGTTTAGGCAGCGTATTGCAATAGAATAGGCTAGCGGCAGACTTTTTTTTCCGACTTGATTCACTATTACCGTCACTGCTTATTTCTTATATTATCTAACGTAATAAAATATATCCTATAACTTGGCCAACATATGTATAAATCAAAAAAAAAACGCGTAAATCGAATAGGTGGTTCTCGAGTGATAAACGCACTAACGGACAGACAGAGAGGGACGTTGCGTTTTATAAATATTATAGATTATTATTATTATTACTATTATATAATCTTGAAAGAGAACATAACATATGTATGAATAAAAAAAAAAAACACGTAAATCGGATAAGTGGTTCTTGAAGGCTAAGCGTATTAACGGGCAAATAGACAGACAGACAGACAGAGAGACGTTGCGTTTTATGCATATTATGGATTTTTTTTGACAAATATTAAGTTAAGAATTAAAAAAAAGCAGGTAAATCGGATAAGTGGTTCTCCAGTGATAAGCGCACTAACAGACAGACAGAGACGTTGCATTTTATATATATATATATATATATATATATATATATATATATATATATATATATATATATATTATAGAAGATTATATATAAGCTGGCCAGAAAACAAATGTATGAATTAAAAAAAAAAACACGTAAATCGGATTTTTTTTTTATGGGTCTAGCACACGTGCTGCAGAGAAGTCCCTAAAGCGCTCCAGGAGCGGCATGAGTGCGGAAAAAAAAAATAAAAGCAGTTCACGTTGTCCTTGAATCGCTGTAAATTGTACTCGGTGGGAAACACAGCGCTGGGCAAATTATTCCAAAGGGATGACGTTCTCCATATAAAAGATTGCTTGAAAATCGTTGTACGCGGAGTAACAAGCTGAACCTCATACGGATGTGAAGCACCAGCGCGACGTGTATTTCTAACATGCACCGCTTTGGGAGGAATTAAGCGGGCTACATCCTTCGAACACTTTCCATGAAAATACTTGTAGAACAGGTTCAAGTCGCCAACCGTTCTTAGATGTTCCAGCGAATCAAGGCCGCCGGTCAGTTCCGGGTCTCCAATCAGACGAACAGCTCTTCTCTGAACAGAATCCAACAAATGCAGTGTATGTTTGGGAGCAGTATTCTATAGTTGGTCGAATTTGGGCTTTGTAAAGAATTAACAGTTGTTGTGGGGTGTAAAGCTTTCTGGTTCTAAATAATATTTCCAACTTTTGAGAAGCTCTCGTTGCTATGCCTGCAACATGTTCATGCCAGGACATATTTGCTCCCAAACTAAAGCCCAACAAATTGAGCGACGATGCTAGGGGAATGGAGTGCCCCGACATAACTATGTCGGGTTCAGCAACGTTAACTTTTTTAGAAAAAAACTGCCGCCTGGGTTTTTGTAGCGTTAAATTCCACTTGGTTACTGTTACCCCAAGTTAAGTTGAACGACCTCCTGCTGTCTGGGGATATTCGCCTGAGCAGCCGATGTCCAAGCGTTCAAGGTGAATGAAGAGACAAGCGTACTGTCATCTGCAAAGCTGTAGATTGGATTCCCAGTCTTTTCCAGCAGATCGTTAATGTAAATGAGAAAGAAAGTAGGAGACAGTATGGAGCCCTGGGGCACAACGGCGTTGATAGTAAGGGTGTTAGAAAGAAATCCGTCGACCGCCACTCGTAAAAAAACGCTCTCTGAGGAAACATGAGAGCCACAAACAGAACCTTTCAGACATACCATAACAGCGTAACTTAGCCAACAGTCCATCGTGCCAAACACGGTCGAATGCCTTGGATATGTCAAGAACAACCGCTCGAGATTCTCCAAAGTGTTCAATTGCGTTGTTCCAAACATGTATTACATAAGTCAGAAGATCTCCATAAGTTTACGAAAACCATATTGGTGATCGCTAATAATATTGAATCGTTCAAGATATTTTAGAAGATGCTCATTGATAACATTTTCCATGACTTTCGATATTATTGAAAGCAGTGCAACTGGTCGGTAGTTATTTGGCAAGGTCTTCTTACCTTTTTTAGGTATCGGCTGAACCGTGGCACATTTCCAGCAGGACGGAAATATTCCCTTTCTGTAGGATAGGTTAAAAAAGTCTACAGAAAACTGGTGTTAGTTACCTTGCACAGTTTTTGAGAACTATGGCAGGTATTCCGTCAGCGCCAGAAGCCTTCTTGGTGTCTAGCTTCATTAAAATACGCTTTATGGTGCGCTGTCTGAAGATAACATCGGGCATCCTTGACTGCAATATGGGAATAGTAGGTGGTGTTTTTCCTCGGAAATCGACAGTAGAATGTGAAGCAAAGAGTTCAGCCAACAAGTTCGCTCTCTCAACAGGTGTAATTGTAATGGAATTATCTGGCCGTGTGAGTGGTGGTATGGTGGATTTGGTAAAATTTTGACTAACTGCCTTAGCGACTGCCCAAAAGGACCTGGAGTTGTTGGGACAAGCGAGAAGTTTGTTTCTAATTCATTGATTGTGTGCCTCCTTGGTTTCGTCGATAATTCCCTTGCATCGGTTCCGGGCACGAACAAGGATGTTACGATTTACGGTGTTAGGATTTTCACGCCATTGTCGGTAGGCAATATGTTTAGAAGCAACAGCTTCTTTGCATTTTTGGTCGAACCAAGGCTTGCCGTTGGAGGAGCATTTCTTCGAAAAAGGGATGTAAGCTTCCATACCAGCCAAAATAACATCGGAGACCTCCCTGGCGCAGTCAGATGGGTTATCGGATCGAAAACAAACGTCCATCCAAGGGAAAGTTCGAAAGGATTCCATGAGATCTCCCCATTTAGCAGATTTGTAGTGCCAAATCTTGCGCGGCTTAGGCGCCTCTCTGTCACTGATTGGCAGGATACTCGATGTCGAAAGCAGTTTATGGTCGGAAGAACCTAACGGCGGATTTACGGTGACCGTGTAAATCTCCGGATTGGTGGTTAAAAACAGATCAAGAAGACTGGCGAACTCCCCGTGTCGATCAGGGATCCGTGTTGGTTCGTCAATAAGCTGAGTTAAGCCATAACTGATTGAGAATGATTCAGCTTCACGACCTTGTTCGTCGGTAGTATTTGAATATTTAAGCCAGTTGATATTGTGGACATTAAAGTCGCCCAGGACGGCAATTTCGGCACTTGGATAGTTAATTTGTAAATGATCGATGGTGTCTGCAAGAGAAGCGAAAAGTGTTCGAAAATTGGTATTACTTGGTGGTCGATACAGGATACAGATAAACCTTGTGGTTTGTTGAGTCGTTATTTTTAACCACATAGCATCAAAGTTTGGGGGCTCCAGAGCTTCTTCTCGTTGACAAGAGAGGTCGCTTCTGACAAAAAGACAGATTCCAAAGTTACGCCTAAATCGGGAATAGAAGTCGTATCCAGGATAAAGATAGTTGACCATGCTGGTCGATGGACTGACCTTGGTTTCACATAGAGCGAGTACATGAGGTTTATTTAATTGCAGGTGTTGATGCACTGAATTTATGTTCGAGTTTAAGCCTCGTATGTTGCAAAAATCTATCTTAAAATTATGATGTCTGCAAGTCGACGTCCCCGAACCAGCCCCCACCCGGAGATCCGAACGGGGGGCCATTCTACCTCCGGAACTTCTTGCATCCAGGCGCCTCATTATGCTTTTTGGTCCCATAGTAGTTAATGTGGAATTTTCCTGTTCTGTCACATGTTTATCTTTACCTTCTTTGGCTTTGATCCAGGGGGTGTTATTATTGGGTAGTTTGGGTTCTGACCAGATACCTTTCCAATGATCTGTGAGTTCTTCTCGAGTGATAAGCACACTAACGAACAGACAGACAGAGAAACGTTGCATTTTACATATATTATAAAAGATTATAGATGACCTGGCCAGAGAACAAATAAATCAATTTAAAAAAAAAAAACACGTAAATCGGATAAGTGCTTCTCGAGTGATAATCGCACTAACGGACAACCAGACAGACAGACGGAGAGACGTTGCATTTTATATATATTATAGATAAGTAAAATTCCAAAACAGTCCTATCAAGCGATCACTATCAACGTTCCAGAAGACAGTTAGTTTTCGTCTCCTTTGAAAGTGAGAAATACTGTACCGACCCCTGCTTTGTGAGAGGAACCTAATAGAACCGCCACGTCTCGTCGGCAATCACAATTTGCTAAAGCTATCTCTCATCGTTCTCCAAAATGGCTACATGTTCTTAAGAAACGTTTTTCCTAGCCAGTTTCCACTCTAATGTAATAAGTTTGAGGATCCATTGCAGAAGCTACTTTCATCCCTAAATTTTCGTGTGCAACAATGAAAACTGTAGTTTTAAAATACTCCAGATCCTTTGTTAAGCATATGGATCTTCATTCGTCGATTTGAGAGCAGCAAATTCTAATGGTCTTCTCACTATTTGCTTCAAGCGGTTTTCCTATTTTAAGGTCATCCTGAATTGGGTGTTTGCCCCATGGAAACTGTTCAGATAAAAATTACTTAATTTACTAATAATTTTTTATTTATTTCCATGTTTAATGAGAACCTTTATTACTGGCGATGCTCCAAATTAGTTTCACTTATTGTTAGAACAAAGACCGTAAAAACTGCAAAAAACAACGAATTCATTCAAAATTTTGTCAAAGTACTTAGAACAGCAACAGTCTTTTGACTACCAAACAATTTTGTATGCCTCCATTTTCGTGGCTAGGTAGATAACTTAAAGAAAACACCTTCGAATATTAGAAATATTAACACATTCAGTTCAATAGTTTGAGGCACCCAGTTATTTTTTTCCGATTGGGGCTTTTGGAGACGAAATTAGGACATTTTTAGGATTCCGAGCAGTGAAACAGTGGTCCATAACCTGTCAGAGGATCTCATGGCGATAGGATGCTAAGGGCTGTGGAAGTTACTTCTTACTACTTCAGTTTAAGGTTATAAAATGTGAGCAGGGGGTTGGACACTTACGGCCATGTTTTTTGTGAGAATTCCATGACCGGACTAGAGAGAGGACAGGAAACGGTTAAACTCCCGGACACAAATAAATAACAGACAGAGTATGTCATTCAGAAGATCGTTTCCCGCCAAATTAATGATCCATAAGAAATTTTAATGAGTTCGGCAAGAACAAGTAAAAAAACACTGGACAGATTTTCAACCTGTCTTACGGAAAAACATTACCGAACAGCACCGCTAAAATCCTGAATGATCGCACGTGTTCTGCTAGTAAAACCGGCCGTGGATATCGGTGTTATTACGTATATTTGTTAATTTTAATAGCAGGTTATATGTGGTGATATATTACTTGTGCGATAGAAACATTTATTCATATTCATGTAAGTTACTCAGGTGTGTCCAATTTGGGAATATATTTCCTTTCCTGGTTCCCACTTGTCATTTATATTAGTTCCCAAATATTTAAATGTGGAGACCTGTTCTACGCTGTTGTTCTTGATTTCGAGGAATTCTGGTGGTAGATTTTTCTTTGTTGTTACCATCCACTTGGTTTTTTTTATATTCATGGTTAATCCAAATCTTTCGCTACGATTCGATTGATCAGTTGCTGGAGATCTTTGATATTATTTGCTAATAGAATAGTATCATCAGCGTACCGTATGTTGTTCAGTATCCCATTAACTGTTATTCCTTCAATGGATTCATAGATGGTCTCATTGTGACAGAATCCATCCCTGCCTTACACCTTGGATTATTTTTATGCTTTCAGACTTTTCCAACCCAATTTTAACTTCTACTGATTAATTCCAGTACAGATTTTAAATAATATTTAGATCTCTTTTGTCTATATTTGTTGTTTCTAGAATTTTTATTAATTTCTCATGTATCACACAGTCGAAAGCTTTATTGTAATCTATAAAACATGCCTATACATCTACATTCATATCTTTACAATGATGGACCAGTACATTTAATGAGAATAACGCTTCCCGTGTACCCATGCCTTTTTGGAATCCGAATTGTGTGTTATCAATTTCTGCTTCACATTTTCTACATATTCTGGTTTGGATGATTCTCAAAAATATCTTTAAAATGTGAGACATTAAACTTATTAAGCGATAGTCGTCACATTTCATTGATTTTGACTTTTTAGGAATCGGGATGAAAGTCGACTTTGGTCAGTCCAGAGGGATTTGTCCAGTTTGATAGGTCTTGTTAAATAAAATTATCATCCGAAAATTTTTTGAGGATTTCTCCCTTTATCTTATCTGAACCAACTGCTTTTCCATCCATCTGTAGTTCTATAGCATGAATAACTTCTCTTCTTGTTATTTTCTGGCCCAATCTCATTATCTCTGTTTAGCTGTAAGTTTTCTTATCTATGTCCATTGAAAAGTTGTTCTATCTATTACTCCCATGTCTTTATTTTGTCCTTAATATCCAGTATAATTTCATTACTTCCATTTCTCAGAATTCCTTCATCTTCTTATGTCAGTCGAATGTATCCTATTTCTCTTGCAGTTCCTCTATTTCTCGGCATTAGATTAGACTTTTAATAACATAGCAAAAGACGGTGAACAAAAAATTGTATCTTTCTTTATTCTCAACAAGAAAAATCGTTACACTTTTCTGCAAAAATGTTTTTACTTATAAATCTTTATAATACACAAATCTTCAAAATACTAAAGTTTCAAAAACTGCTGAACTCTCCAGGAGGCAAAAAATACCACAATAATCTCTTTATAACTTTCCTGTTCCCTTTTCCTTTGAAGTTAAAATCATCCGCAATGCAGGAATATTTACGTTCATATTTTAGACAGTCAGTTAACATATTGAATTGAATATTTTAAATTTTAGAAATCTAATAACACTTACATTCAACCAAATTATAACTCGTCATTTCCAGTAGCACTTCCTTGAGTCCACTATTAATCTCTAATCGCGTTTAGATGTAAACAAGCGGAGCCTTGGCTAAACCAAACAGTTAGTAGGAGTTTCCTTAAGAGATCCTTGATTAGTGCCTTAATAATTTAAAAACATAATCAGGTAGACACTAGAGAGACCTAAAGAGAACACTGGCTCAACTACTCAGTTTATTAATAAGATAATATCCAAATTTGAGGGCGTGTAAGGCACCTCTGATGGACTGCCAGGACACTACATAAACGAAATATTCTTGAGTAAATGTATCCCGACAACAAGCCCACTACTTAATGTTGTTAACGTTGTTTTACTGATTTTTTTACATATTGCCTTTTCAAATGACTATATAATCCGAAATCCAAAACTTTAAAAATAACATTTTTTATTATCATTGATTCTTTATATGTACAAAACTCCACTCTATATGTGTGTATATGTCTACCCGTTTATAACTCTAGAATTAATAAATTCTCATACAGTTTGCTTTTGCGTATACGTACATCGGCGTCGCAAAACCCACTAATTAATAAAAATTTAACCTATTTTTTGAAGTTTTACTAAGAGAACTGACAACTGTGTACCTCCACGGCATAAATATTAAAGTAAAAAATTGTGTCTTTCTTTATTCTCAACAAGAAAAATCGTTACACTTTTCTGCAAAAATGTTTTTACTTATAAATCTTTATAATACACAAATCTTCAAAGTACTAAAGTTTCAAAAACTGCTGAACTCTCCAGGAGGCAAAAAATACCACAATAATCTCTTTATAACTTTCCTGTTCCCTTTTCCTTTGAAGTTAAAAATCATCCGCAATGCAGGAATATTTACGTTCATATTTTAGACGTCAGTTAACATACAATTAATCATGAAACAGAACAGTTTTTAAAATTATTTTTGGTCAACTATGTTTCCTTAAAGCAATGTCTTATATTTTAGTAAAAGCTTTTACCACAGAATTAGTTTAATTTTAATTTAAAATTGAATATGCAAAGTTGCAAGAGTTATCTACGCCACTAGGCTTTAGTTTGTATTGTGTATTCTGCCAGCTGCCAGAAGATAACTATACAAGGTATTGGTATTAGAAACACATTCTTTAATTCTAGTTTATTGTTCAGATCGTTATAACTATTGTTAATATACACTTAAACCTATAAAGTGTAGCTTTAGACATGGTAGATACATTGAACTTTACTTACAAGATTAAACCAAAATCGGTTTGGAAATGAAGTACTACGCTTCTCTGTAGAAACTCTACCATTTAGCTGAAAATGTAGCACACCCTTGGATTGAACGTTGATTTTAAACAGTTCTTTGGAGGTGGAAAACATTGACTCGGGCATAGTAGGAGACGGGTAGAGTAATCTAGTCATATTGCTTAAATGTTCTTTAAAAATTCCCTTCCTTTACAGCTTCATCGCTGGTAAAGAAGTTTAAGGATCGATTGTACAGAAACTTTTTTCATGTCTCAACTTTCTTGTTCAATCTTAAAAACTTTTCCTGGTGGGTCTTCCTTATCTGGAGTCGTGACGAATTAACATTTGACCTGACCGAAACCATTTGCATCAAGAGTTTACACGAAAATAAGATAGGTCATCACTATCGTATACCTAGGATATTCTTTAATGTAACTTTTGGTCAATTTCCTTTTCTTAGTGAGAAAATGACTCACTACCTGATCCCCAAAATTACTTTTGCTCAAGAAAATATATCGTAAAAATTTCAAATCGTACATTTGACAATTAAGGACGTGATTTTTATGGCTAGGTAAATAACTTAAATAAACACCCTAATATAATGCTTTTGCTATCAGCTTGGTTGTCATATACATAACTAAATAGGCTTACCCTTTTTTGCTTTTGCCCCGGGTCAACTTCTCTCTCTCTCTCTCTCTCTCTCTCTCTCTCTTAATCCTTTTACTCCAATAGGAGTATCGGTGACACCATGCTGCATCAACAGTCAATATGCAGGCATCTCGATCCTGCACGACTTGACTTGACTCGTGCATATCCGTCCCAAGAGAAGATCTTACTTGGTCGGACCATCTTGTCGGAGACCGTCCCCTGGATCTTCTACCTTCTACCTTCCCCGTTACTACAAGCTTTTCCATGGCATCCACTTTCCTCATAATGTGACCAGAATATTTCAGGTGCGGTCTATTAATTCTATTTGAAAGTCGGTCATTTATACCAAGCTCTTCAAGAATAGATATGGTACATTAGCACGATGTTCGGTATATGATACTCTGAGGATTCTTCGATTTGCCCACATCTCAAACGCATCGATTCGTCTTTTGTCAGCTTGTATAATGGTCCATGTTTCAGATGAATAAGTTGCTATGGGGAATATAAGCAGCAATCTTAACTTTGTATTTTTTGTGACAGATGGATCTTTCCAGACCTTAGTAAGTTTGATGGTCGAATTTCTAGCCATTGCCAAACGACTTCTTATTTCCACTTGACAACTACCATTGTCAGTTATGAGGAATCCCAAATAGTTGAAATGGTCCACAACAGTGAAACCAGCAGTTTCATTTATGTGTGACAGATCTTCATTACGACTAACAATCATTACTTTCGTCTTCGCTCTATTAATTGTCAATTCATAGTTTTTACTAGTGATTTCCAGGCACTCCATAATCTGGTCTGGTATTGAAGTTGCAAGTATAACCGTATCATCTGCATATCTAAGGTTACTTAGCTTTTTTCCACCGATTGTCACCCCCCCCCCTCTCCAACTATCCAAAACAGATATGTTCATTATATGTTCACTATATATGTTACAAGGTAAAGGTAATAGAATACAGCCCTGTCTGACGCCGGCTTCTACGATAAAGGGATCGAAAAAAGAATTATTCAGTTTAATTCTGCCATTTGTATTCTTATACAAGGATCTGATAAGGTTTACAAAATCTATAGGTGTCCCCATGCTGATTAGAATTGACCAGAGTTTGTTCCATTGTATGCAGTCTAAACCTTAGAATAGTCTATGAAACACATATAGGTTGTTATTTGGAATTCCCTGACTTTTTCTATTATCTGGTGTATGTGGAGAATTTGTTCTCTAGTCCCCCTTCCTGGAATGAAGCCTGTTTGTTCGGTAGACATTAGCGGCAGCAGAAAAGTTTTGAGTCTTTCATTTAAGATCCACAGAAACACCTTAGCAGCGTGTGATACTAAAGCGATTCTTCTATAGTTGCTGCAATCTAAAGAGGATCCTTTCTCATGCAAGGGTACAAATGCAACTTCGCACCAGTCTTTCGGCCATCTTCCAGTCTTTCATACCTCATACACAGTTGATGTAGCATAGTGACGGCGGTTTCTCCCATCATCTTTTTTATTTCCGCAGTGATCTCGTCAGTACCTGCTGCTTTTCTATTCTTTAACCTTCGAATAACCTCCCTGACTTCAGACTTAGGAATACATGGCTCCTGCTCTTCTGCGGCTTCTTTGTCGACACTGAAGTCACCCACTAATTGAGCCACAAAAAGTTCTTTACAGTATTCCTTCCGAAAGTCAATGATTCCAGGCATGTCGGTGACTGTTCTACCTTCCTTTTCTCCGATTATTTGTGTTTTAGGTTTTTAATTCTTTCGATAGGTATTTTACCTTTTTATAAAGTTCTTGTGGTCGATTGTTCGTAGCATGTTGTTCTAGCTCCTCACATATATTATTCAAGTATGCGTTTTTGTCCTTTTTACAAGTCACCTTGATTTCTTTATTGATTGCTTTGATTCTGTCTTGACGATCCGATGTGTTGTTTATTAAAATCATATTTCTTCTTGTTTCTATAAGCTTTAGAGTACCGTCGATCATCTAGTGTTTTTGAGAGTGTTTTTATATTTTTGCCGAGCATTGTGTAGCAGCATTTGTTTTCCACTTCTTAATATCTGGCCACGTTTTGTATATATCTTCTGTGACTTCCGGAATGTTAAAGTTGGTTATTGTTTGGAAAAGAGTACTGTATGACACTGTAATTCTCTTGTTTGTTGTTTTTTTAGGGGTGGCTAGTTTTATTCTCATATGAGCCTTTGATAACTTGTGATTTGAACCACATACCGCGCCTGGGCCGGATCTTACATTCAATGTAGATAACCTCCATCTAGAGCTAATCAGGATATAATCAATCTGATTTTTGTAATGCCCGTCTGGTGACACCCAGGTGGAAAGTCGTCTTAGATCATGTTTGAAGGTGGTATTAGTGATAGTCAAGCCATTACTAATTGCAAACTGAAGTAGACTATCAACTTAAACAACCGCTATTACTTACATTACATTTTATACCTTACTTGAATCGTTCACCGTAATTTTTATTTGCTCAATTATTGTGTCTCAAACATGCGTCTGATTGCAGAAAACGCATATGACCTAAAAGAACCTTAGGCTCATAATACATACATCGCATTTAGACTTGTTCTACGCTCCTCTGTGACAAAAAATCACAACGAATTTACATATAAATTGCATCAGGTCTTAAAAATCAAACTTAGAGTGACATTAAGCGAATAACACCTATTGTTAAACAAACTGATACAAAATTTTGTTCTAACAATGTTAAGACTGTTCGATAAATAGCTTTTAAAATTAATGAGACAAACCATTTAATAAAAACAAAATCAACAACAAGCTCGTTAAAAGTTTACTTACTTCTAAAAATAATAATTTTCCATATTGCATACTTTAAAATAAATGTTTACTTTATGAAATATAAATTAAGTCATTTTATGATTGAATGCACTACTTTTAACATAAATGTATTATTTGTGTTCTGTAGTTTTCTACTAACAATTACAGTGATTAATTGAAGCATAGTTGACAATCATACAACAAACATTATTTATTATTATTTTCTATACTATTATTATTTGTATTACAGAGTTTCTCCTTGGAGGCTACCTTGTTAATAGTATACATTACTAATTGACTATCAGTACTTGAACCGGACTGTATCGGTGCACTATGTGCTAATGACTTTGATAAGTTTATTAGTAACTTCTTCTTCTCCCTATAAGATAATGTCTTGGTTCGTATATTTTTAAGCCTTTTGTGTGTCTTCTTATTTCTGGTTTTTCATCTTTTGCCCGTCTTGGCCAGCTGTTAGCGGACATGCTACTTACGTGATCCCTCCTATATCGATGGCTTCTCGTATAGTTGTGCTTCGTACCTGGCCTCTCAGGATTATTCCTTTGATAGTGCGCAGTGTTTTCATTTCTGTAGCTCTCATGAGGCTTTTTGTTTTAGATGTTTCTGCTGCATATGTTAGAACCGATCTGATCACGCTTCTATATATACGCACTTTGCTTTCTGTAGAAATGTATGCATTTTTCCATATTAAGTCCCTCAAACAACCAAATATCTCGAGACTTTATTTGTCTGATTGATATAGAATTTTTGAGCTCGATAGCTGTACTCCCAGGTACGTGCAGTGTGCTACTGTTTGGTTATAAACGACTAACTTACATCTAATGGGGACTTTAGCGATAACCATTGATTCTGTTTTTTTTTCAATGATATTCTCATGTTGTAAGTTTCTGCTGTGGTTTAGAAACGATGTATTAGTCGCTGTAAGCCTTCTTCATTTTCTGCTGCTAATATTACATCAGCAAAGCATAATGTTTTTAGAGTTTTTCGTCCCGTTTTATATCCGCTATTGACCTTATTGACACTATTTATTATTTTGTCCATTATTAAATTAAAAAGTGTCAAACTCATGCTATCACCTTGTCGAATTCCAGATGATATTGGTACTTCAGTTAGTCCTTGCTATGTCTTTATACGTGTCCTATTGTTTTTGTTTGGCCGTTCTATGACTTTAACGTAGTTGTTGTTGAAGTCATGATCTCGTAAAATTTGTAACACATCTCTCAACCTTACCCTATCGAATGCTTTTTTAGATCAACTAAACACAAAAAAAGAGGTTTCTTGAATTCTAATAATTTTTCCATCAATGGTCGGGTTGTAAATATACCATCCACTGTCGATCTATTTTCCCTGAATCCTTGCTGTTCCTCGCTTATTTTAACCCTTTTTGTTATTTTTGGTTAGTATTTACTAGTGTTATCTAGCAGGGTAATTATTCTATAATTATCGGAGTTACTTTTATTTCCTTTTTTGAATATTAGTAACTTGTAATATCTATGTGGTTCTAAAATTCGTTATCGTGAATAGAGCCAGATAATAAAACTTAATTCACAAAAACTGTTTGGCAATGTTGATTATTTTGAAATCTTTTATGGGCACAGCTCATATTCTATAGGGAAATTTCAGTCACAAGAGGGACGCATGTACGTAAAAAGCGAT
>CM032447.1:185785448-186110448 GCA_019049505.1 Pachyrhynchus sulphureomaculatus | reverse complement strand
TTGTTGTGAAGTCGAAGGCTTTCCAACATGAAAAAATATTCACAGCTTTTGAGAAGATCTATATGCAATGCATGTAACAGGCTCATGCCGTAATATATTAGCTCCAAAGTTAACGCCCAGCAAGTTGAGTAACGATATACCTGGTGGTTCTGCCAAGTTAACTGTTTCAAAAAAGTTTGGCGCCAGTGTTTTTCCAGCCTTACATACTACTTGGTTACCGTCACCCCAAAATAGAATTTTTCTTTTCTTTGTTAAGTTGAACTTCCTGCTACCTGCGGATATTTACATGAATTAGTTATATGGGTTTATGGGGTACTGTTGAAAGTCATTATTATACCGCCGTTTCAATATTTTCAATGGTGTCTTATAAAAAATTACGTGTAAAATCCTGAGTACATTTTAACTATCGATTATTCGTGTAATTATATTCTAATAGCTTTACGTACCTAATCTACCAAGCTTTTACGTAAATTAACGAAATTAATATATTTATAAAAAATTTCATAATGCACAGGAATTTTGCAATTAAAATATGTTTCATTAATTATATGTCCTAAATAATGGAAAAATTAAAATAATTCAGAAATAACGGTTTCTTTTAATAACATAAAATTAAAAGACTTCCAAAAACATATGTAACAGTTTCTATTTTCATAGTACATGACTCTCCATTAAATATTCTCCCCAAACTTTAAACTGTACGTTCTGAAATAGGAAAAAATCGCATCACTAATAAGATAAAAATGTGCCAACTATATGTGATAGATAACTTTGGGAATATTTTCCTTCAAGTATAGTCCCATCATTTACGTGGCAGACATAACTACATAAAGCAGTGGTAATATTTTGAATCAAATAATAATGAGTAAGAAATAAGATAAAATAAAAAACGTACTGTTTTAAAGTATAAATGTGTATATATGTGTAACTGTTTTATGAAGCCACCATTACTCAACTCACAACATCACCAGCAAGACTAAACACTTCAATTCCTGCATCGACGGGTTCAGACAACAGCATCAACTAGATAGCACCACACACCCGTAAATACAAAATGAAATGTATGAACTGTCACCCAATTTATACATTTTATAGTATAGATGTTACGCACCATTGTGAACAGTTACAATAAGAGATAGATATGTTATAACAATGCTTAAATCTAAACTTTATAAACTAATCTAGGTAAAAATAAATATTTGTGTAACATTTAGCGGAAAGTTAAGTAAATTTGGCCCATGGCATTCGCTGTAGTCTAACATACATATTTTATGGTGTAGTACTCGTATCGATTTGTTCTCATCGTTAAATGAAGTCAGGGGCAGAGACAGAAAGAACAAATTATTATATTACGTGAATACGATGAATTAACCAACACTAACATATTTACAAAAATCATCTCACAGTTCCCAGACGATGTCGGTCAACTTATGGAACAAAAATCGCAGATTGGACTAATACTCAATCAATCTCACTGACGATTCCGGGTGTCCTTTGACGAAATCAAGTACTGTTTAAATGATCTTTTTATGACTCATTTACTTTGTAAGGCAATAACCTTATTTCAGAATAACCTCGGGTTTATAACCGATACTACATTATCAAACGCAATGAACTTATAAGGTGAAACTCCACAACAGCAAAAAATAATGTGTTTGGTGTGGTGGTAATAATTATGGTGTAGCATAATTGAACCAAAGATTCCAAAATCCCAACTTAACAACTAGTGTACAAGTAAAATCGCAAGCAAATTTGTATTTTGCCATAGGTTCTGTAATAAGAACACTGGCATCACTACTCATTAATAATATATATATATATATATATATATATATATATATATATATATACAGTAATACCCCGCTTAGCGCGACCCCGTTATGCGCGGTTTCACTATAACGCGAATTTCAAATTTCGCGCTCATGTAGTCATTAACTTCTCTATGGTCGCGGGGGATCCCCGCTTTCTCTGAATATTCTCTTTGAAGAATTGGGAATTCCCTGTCCTTCGACTTTGTTCTATGGGGATTTCCTCGTTCGTTTCGTGTGTTCATTTGTTCCGTAATGTTAGTTCGGTCGGCTGGCAGTTTTGTTTTAATATTTATTGGAGATACATACATACATAATTTAACCCTACGTTAAAAATGCCGCCTGTAAAGAAAAAAGAGCGTAAAAGCGTCACTTTGGAATTGAAGATGAAAGTGTTAAGAAGAATGGAAAATGGAGGCAAAGCAACAATTGTTGGGAGAGATTTTGGACTCTCAGAATCGACTGTGAGAACGATTTATAAAAATCGGGAAAAAATTAAAATCTCCAGCGAAGGTTCAACACCTATAAGTGCAACAAAACTTTCTCGTTCGAGATCATCTATCTTAGAAAGAATGGAGAAATTACTGTCAGTCTGGATCGAAGATTTGAATAAGAAGAACACACCACTAAGTCAAGATCTCATATGCACAAAAGCAAAATCTTTGTATGAGATGCTGAAAACAAAAGAAGGAGAAGGGAGTGCCACTCCGACTTTTGCTGCCAGCAGAGGCTGGTTCCATCGGTTCAAGCAGCGTTCTAATCTTCACAATATCCACATAACAGGCGAGGCGGCCAGCGCGGACATTCAAGCTGCAGCTGAGTTTCCAGACAAGTTTCAAGACTTCGTTAGACGAGAGAAAATTCCTGCTTGTCTCATCTTCAATGTTGATGAGACCGCACTTTACTGGAAAAAAATGCCATCTCGAACATTCATTTCTAAGGAAGAACGTCAAGCCAGTGGTTTCAAAGCTGCGAAAGATCGACTAACACTTCTGCTGGGTGGTAATGCCACTGGTGATTTCAAACTGAAACCTTTACTAGTGTACCATTCAGAAACACCCCCGTGCAATGCGAGGCACAGACAAGACAAGTCTACCAGTTGTGTGGCGATCAAACAGAAAGGCGTGGGTTACACGGGAAATTTTTCAAGAATGGTATTCTAATAGTTTTTGCCCATCAGTCAAATCATACTGTGACAGAAATGGGCTTGAACCTAAAGTTATATTACTCTTAGACAATGCCCCAGGACATCCAACCTCACTTGATACGCCCAGAGACTTAAAAGTGTACGTAAAGTTCCTTCCACCAAACACTACGTCAATATTACAACCTATGGACCAGGGAGCAATAGCAAACTTCAAAGCTTATTACCATCGCCGCACTTTTAGCCAACTAATTCATGAAACTGACGGGGAAGGAAGACAGTCTATGCGAGAGTGGTGGAAGTCATACAACATTATGAAGTCTATTCACAACATAGAAGAGGCTTGGAAGGAAGTTAAAATGAGTTGTATGAATGGGTTGTGGCGTAATCTTTGGCCAGATGTAGTGGAAACACCTAGAAGAATTGTCCAGATGCAGAGACAAGTGCTTGAAGACATTGCTGCAATGATTGAGGGGTCTGAACTTGAAGATGTCACGGTAGAAGATCTCGTAGAACTTGTAGCAACGCACGACGATCCTATTAGCAATGAAGATCTGATCGAGTTACAGAATAATCCTATCTACGATGAGGAAGAACAAGTAGAAGAGAAAGTTTTATCTTCAGGGGAAATACAAAATGCACTTTCAAAAATTTATTCAGGTTTGGACATATTGCAGAGTATAGACAATAATGATGACCGTGTCTTGACCGTGTGTCAAACAATTAAAAACAGTGTTGGGTGTTATGAACGTATTTTACAAGAACGTAAACAAAACGTTACCCAAAAGACAATAGATGTATTTTTCCGTAAAAAATAAGAGTATGTATTGCATAAAGTGTTCTTAGAATTAAAGTGATTGATTAAAATGATTTGTATTTTTTTGTATTAAATTTTGACTATGTTTAATCATAAACCTCGATATACGCGAATTTCAGTTAACGCGATTTTTTTCGGAACGTATCCCTCGCGTAAAGCGGGGTATTACTGTATATATATATATATATATATATATATATATATATATATATATATATATATATATATATATATACATATTTATTATTATTGTGTTTATCATATTTTATTCTTTCTAATCTTTTTTTTTTAGATTTCTGTATAATATGTACGATATTCGTAATATTAATAAATATATATATATATATATATATATATATATATATATATATATATATATATATATATATATATTCACCAGTTTCTTATTCTTGCGGTAAGCGGTCTTTGGAAAAGAACTAAAAAGTTTTTGACACCTTTTTAGCTACGCCAAGCTTTCGAAATTATTTCATATTCTTCACCAGGGCTACAATTATATTAGATTATCACTATTTTTGAGATTCAAAGCAAAGAACAATCCGAATTGTATTCATAACATTAAAGTTCTTACTGCCAAGTGGTGTGTTCAGGAATTACTATTTGTGGGGGCAACTTTATTACACTCATTTATGAGAAAAAACATGAGAAAACCTCGACATAACCTCTCTGGGAAATATAATATGCTTTTACTCCATTTAGTTAGTATGGTACGAAAGAATTGTCTGGTTCTAAGGTGATTTTAATTTATAGGGGATTTTTTTATTATGTTTTCTTGTCATTTTGTTAAGGGTAGCGTTCGTCTATCTCTTGGTTAGGTTGGGGTTAATTTATATTTAAGTAGAATGACATTGACATTTTGTTTGATTGTTATAAGATTGGAGAGTTAGTAGAAATCAGTGTGATTATTATTACAAAGATATATCAGATATGTTGTATGAGTTTTCGTTTTGATTGCCCATTTCTAATAGATTGGAGAAAATTAAACTCAGATCTTCAATGTCAGTTTTTTTATTGATCAAGTTAGGTTCAAGGTGGATCTCCACCATCTCCCTAAAGATTCTCCTTCCGAGATTTGTCTCTCTACACAGGATTTTGGTTTCAGCAAATTCAAATTTATGCGAAAATTGGCTACTATGCTGGGCAAGCGCGCAAGGGTTTTTTTTTAATCTGCAATTACTTTTATGGGAAGTGATTCTGTCTTTTAGGATTCTTGATGTTTGTCCTACATAGATTTTTTCACATTGAGAGCAGGGGATGCTGTAAACTACTTTTGAAACTTTTGTGATTTCATCTTTGTCTTTTAGATAAGTGAAAATATCATTGATGGTGTTTTTGTGTTTAAAAGCAATTTTTAAATTATTTCGTTGTAAAGGAGGTGCGGTTGACTTAAATAATAGTTTGTTTAGTAATTTGATTGGATAGGAGTTGGTGAACAGAATATTTAGAAGTATGTTTAAATTTTTTTATCTGGAGGACGGATGAGAAATCTTTTCTGTTCTTGACCTCAAGCCCAATATCATGTTTATTTTGATTTTAGTGGTATGTGAGGAATGGAAGTTCATGTATCTTCCTGAGTAGGTTGGTTTGGTGTACCAATCTAGTAGGATGGAGTTGCCATCTTTTCTGAATAGAAGAGTGTCTCAAACGGGACGCTGTTATTTGTTTCCTCTTCAATAGTGAACTGTAGTTTGGGATGAAAGTCATTAAAAATTCTGAGAAACTCATCCATTTTATTGTAACATATCAAGGTAATGATATCAGCAAATTTTTTTACGAATGGTAAGTCGAAAGAGAGTTTAGGGATGGATTCCTTTAGGAGGTCGTCCATCACATATTGATGATTGATGTTGATTAAATTTGATCAACTTTTCTACAATCAAATAATGGGTACTCCAGTGGGGGCTACTCTCTCTTCTATTATATCACAATATGTGTTAGACGACCTCCTAAAGGAATCCATCCCTAAACTCTCTTTCAACTTACCATTTATAAAAAAAAGTTGCTGATGATATCATTGCCTCGATACCTTACAATAAAATGGATAAGATTCTCAAAATCTTTAATGACTTTCATCCCAAACTAGAGTTCACCATTGAAGAGGAAACAAATAACAGTGTCCCGTTTTTAGACACTCTTCTAATCAGAAAAGATGATAACTCCATCATAGTAGATTGGTACACCAAACCAACCTACTCAGGAAGATACATTAAGTTCCATTCCTCACATACCAATAAAATCAAAATAAACATGATATTGGGCTTTAGGTCAAGAATAGAAAGGATTTATCATCCGTCCTTCAGACAAAAAAATTTATATAGACTTCGAGATATTCTGCTCACCAACTCCTATCCAATCAAATTACTAAACAAATTATTATTTAACTCAACCACACCTCCCCCACAACGAAATAACAATCTTACACCGGATACTATTAGTTTCCTCTCTAAAAACCGAATCAAACGTTATTTTTCCTTTCCTTACATAAGAGAAATTTCTACCAAACAAACGAACTCTTCAACAAACTACCTAATTTAAAAATTGCTTTTAAACATAAGAAAACCATCAATGATATGTTCACTTATCTAAAAGACAAACATGAAATCACAAAAGTTTTAGAAGTAGTTTACAGCATCCCCTGCTCTCAATGTGAAAAAATCTATATAGGACAAACATCAAGGATCCTAAAACACAGAATCACTTCCCATAAAAGTAATTGCAGATTAAAAAAAACTCTTGCTAGCTTGCCCAGCATAGTAGCCAATTTTCGCATGAATTTGATTTTGCTGAAACCAAAATCCTGTGCAGAGAGAGAAATTTCAGCAGGAGAATCTTTACAGAGATGGTGGAGATCCACCTTGAATCTAACTCGATCAATAAAAAAACTGATATTGAAGATATGAGTTTAATTTGCTCCAATCTATTAGAAATGGGCAATCAAAACGAAAACTCATACAACATATCTTTGTAATAATAATCACACTGATTTCTACACAAATCTCGGAAGGAGAATCTTTAGGGAGATGGTGGAGATCCACCTTGAACCTAACTTGATCAATAAAAAAAAACTGACATTGAAGATCGGAGTTTAATTTTCTCCAATCTATTAGAAATGGGCAATCAAAACGAAAACTCATACAACATATCTGATATATCTTTGTAATAATAATCACACTGATTTCTACTAACTCTCCAATCTTATAACAATCAAACAAAATGTCAATGTCATTCTACTCTCAAATATAAATTAACCACAACCTAACCAAGAGATAGAGGAACGCGGCGTTTAGCAAAATGACAAGAAAACATATTAAAAAATCCTTTATAAATTAAAATCACCTTAGAACCACACAATTCTTTCGTACCATAGTAACAAATTGGAGTAAAAGCATATTATATTTCCCAGAGAGGATTATGTCGAGGTTTTCTCATATTTTTTTCTGATAAATAAATGTAATAAAGTGCCCCCACAATTAGTAATTCCTGAACACACCACTTAGCAGTAATTACTTTAATGTTATGAATAATTTTCGGGTTATTCTTTGCTTTGAATCTCAAAAATACTGATAATCTACTATAATTGTAGCCCTGATGAAAAAAATGAAATATTTTCGAAAGCTTGGCATAGCTAAAAAGGTGTCAAAAACTTTTTAGTTCTTACCCCAAGAACAAGAAACTGCTGTTTAACTAGTCGGTCAAGACTACCCTTCTCTTCTTCCAGCTTATAAACATGTAAAACCTGTTATATCAGACACTACTATTTCCTGTAATTCTGCACACCCAACGTTACACAAGCTAAATGCATGCTGTTCAATCATTCACCAAGAACTCTATCACCATAGAAAAATAATATAAGGAACTTAACACAGCTGATGAAGGTAAATAATGGTTTTAATGGCATTACCATAGACAGTCTAAAAAAGCATAAAAAATATTATCCTATGTTGTAACAAATGTAAATGGTACCGGCAAACTATACAATCCGACATTCTATAGAATGCCTAAAACGTTCGGGCAAAGTATAAAATATCCTTTATTTTATACTTTGCTTAGGCATTCTGTAGAGTGACTAACGTACAGCCGGCAATGTGTATAATAGATATTGAAAACAATAAGTAACTATTATTCATGTTGCGGGTGGCGGGGAGCGCGGTGGGAGTAGAATCAACACGTTAAGACGATTTAGATTTGTTTAGTATTACATCCCACTGCATTGTACGAGGACGTATGATGATGTGATAACAATTAAATGCACTATGGTATGTAATCAACGAGTTTCAATAGATATTGAAAACAATAAGCATTAACTGTTACTCGTGTTCTGGGTGGCGGGGGAGTCAACATGTTATGACATGAACTAACCTGAACTAACAAATGCATAAGTCTTCAGAAGAAAATTCTATGTACTTCCAAGTGTCACAACATCATCATGCTCAATACCGAAGTTGATTGATATTCAATTCAATTAAAGTAATAATGTCATTATTCTTTTTTAAAATTGAAAAAAGCAGATATTTCCAGATAAAAAACCAACATTTGATTTTTCAAAGATTGCCGAAGTCAATTTAATTAAAGTAATAATTTAAATAATATTTTTTAAAGCTAAAAAAAAATAATAGGTATGTTTTTTATAAATAAAACTAGCCGGGCCCGCGTCTCCGCTCGCGTGGACTTGATTCACTACTATCGTCACTGCTTATTCCTTATGTTACCCAACGAAATAAAATATCTCCCATTATTTCTCCTTATATCCCATTATTTCTCCTTATCTCCCATTATTTCTCCTTATCTCCCATTATGAGTACATAACTCCCATTATCTAGACTTATCTCTGCTTATCTCCCATTATTTCTCCTTATCTCCCATTATTTAAACTTATCTCCCATTATCTCACCTCATCTCCCATTATCGAGGCTTATCTCGACTGATATCCCATTATTTCTGCTTATCTCCCATTATCTCACCTTATCTCCCATTATCTAGGCTTATATCGAATTATATAGAACATATGTATAAATTTTTAAAACACGTAAATCGGATAAGTGGTTCTCAAGTGATAAGCGCACTAACGGACAGACAGACAGAGAGACAGGTAGACAGACAGACAGAGAGACGTATATATATATATATATATATATATATATATATATATATATATATATATATATATATATATATATATATATATATTCTAGATAGAAGATTATAGATAACCTGGCCCTTAAAAAAAACACGTAAATCGTGTGATAGGCGCGCTAACAGACAGACAGACAGAGATATGTTGCATTTTATATATATATATATATATATATATATATATATATATATATATATATATTATAGATATAATAAACTATATAACATATCTATAACCTGGTCAGAGAACATATGTATGAATTTAAAAAATCACGTAAATCGGATAACTGGTTCTCGAGGGATAAGCGCACTAACGGACTGACAGACAGACAGAGAGACGTTGCATTTTATATATTATAGATATAGATTATTATTATCATTATTATATAACCTGGCCAAAGAATATATGTATGAATTTAAAAAAGACACGTAAATCGGTTCTCGCGTGATAAACGCAGTAATGGACAGACAGACAGACAGAGAGACATTGCATTTTATATATATTATAGATTATAGATATTCTCTGCTACATAATATTGTTCCATATTTAATGGTTTAGGCTATGCATTGCAAAGGAACGCGCTAGCGGCAAACTTTTTTCCGACTTCATTCATTCACTCTTATCGTCACTACTCGTTCCTTATGCTACCTATCGTAATAAAACATAGCCTATAGCCTGGCCAGAGAACATATGCATGTTTTAAAAAAAAATACGTAAATCGGATAAGTGGTTCTCCAGTGATAAGCGCACTAACGGACAGAGAGACAGACAGACAGAGAGACGTTGCATTTTATATATATTATAGACGAACGTTTGATTTTTCAAAGATTGCCGGAATTAAAGGTCTAATATCGTTTCCTTACTCATTCTTTTTATAAACAGTTGATAATTTAAATATTGTTGATTTTGAATAAACAAAACTTATGATTATGGTAATTTGTCTTTCATTTTATACTTTACGTAACCTCTTGTCGACATACTCTAGAATTCCTAGGGATTCTATAGATTACCTAAAGAAAGTATACAATAGTTAAAGAACAGGAAAATATTTCATACGTTGCCTAATCGAGCCCGGCATTCTATAGAATGACTGCACTTTGGAGATAACATATACAAACCATAGCATACTAAAATTCTTTTTCGTAGTTGCAATGAATGCAATTGCTGTTATATAGGTCAGATAGGTATGAATTTTAAAGTTTAGAGACTAGACGTATACCAGAAATTTATCATACATATTCCAGATAGGTAGATGGACAGAAATTTTACACACTGTTCAAGAATCGCATGAAATAATTAGGTTAGGATGAATAAACCATTATAAGTACAATAACAACAGAAATGTAAATAATATTAAGAGCCAGTTCAGTTGATTCTCGGCCAAAGAAATTAAATAATCGATATATTTTAATAATTTTATATACATATATAATAAATTGTATATTTATTGAAATCAGAATTTTAAATATGAGTCAAATTTCAGCAAGTTTGACTGTTAATCGGTCCATTTATTAACAGAAATACATGAATATTTATAAATTGTTTAGTTTTTTAATTACTATTCGGCAACAGATATTACTGTATTTCTAAAAAAATGGAATTAATAAAACTGAAAAACACTTGTAAATATTACATCTTTCAATGTAAGGGTAAAAAAGGTAAAGCATTTATCAAACATAATATTAATAAAATAGCTATATTTTAAAACTGCTTCTTGGGGTGCTTTTCCATTCCTGATGTTGATGATCACTGTGGCAATCCGCAGCGTATCCACTGCTGCTCGAAAGAGGTCCGCAGCTGTTGGATTAAACCATGTAAAAGAATGGAGATAGAGAATCTTACGCGAAGGTTAGTAATGAAAAAGATGGGAAGTTTCACCATTTTCAACTAGTTGATGAGAGCCAATTTAAAAAATATAACCTAAATTTAATTTATTTTTTATATCTAGTTATTTTTAAATTTATTTTTGTATTAATCTTAGCAATATTAATATAACTTAAGATTTTCTGTGAATATTATCCCTAATTTATCAAATAATCAACAACATTTTATTTTGTATTAGTTCCTTAAGCTGTATCATACATGAGTGACGACCTCAAGCTTTCCAACTAAAACATAGTCAAAATAAAACAATATTTTTTCACTCTGTGTTGTTTTGACTTTCATCGTGCACCATATAGGTTAGTAATACTAAAAGGAAAATTGATTACGAACCGTTGTACCCAAAACAATAGCAAAGTATATTTTGTTTGTTGATTTGAAAACTTATTTCTCCAGTCTTTGCCAATTTGCAATCTTTAACTGAGCCAAACATGCCTGCATAAAATCCAAGCACACAACCCAATCTTTTGATTAACAAAATTAAAATTCAAACTTGAACGTATCCAATAAATTTTCTAAAACAAAAAAAATCTGTTATGAATCTCAACTGGATAAAACATATGGAAACACTAAAACTGTACCAACAGACTTAGAAGGTCTTTACCATTAACGAGAATGTAAAACAACCACAAACAAGATCATACTAATATGGAGATAGTTGTTCAATATATTGATCTGAAGTTTGGAAATAACAAAGTCGTTAAATATGTCGATCATTTCTAATATACTAAGTATCCTACAAAATTAAAATGAGTACTAGTCCATGGTCATTCTCGAAGCAATTTATTTTTTAAACCATGTGCTTCCTTAGCCACGATATTCTTCTTCTTTCCTTGCGGAATGAGTTGCGATAATCCTTAGCGCTGAGTATTTCACACACATATCTGTCTTTAATTTGCGTGTTTTTATTGTAGTAGTAACTGTTTTTTTATTTTTAAGGTAGTTTGATTCGTGATGTAGTATTTCTAAAGAATTCTTAAAATACGTCGATAGAATCACATTTCATAAGCTTCGAGCATTTTATATGAAGCTTCCACCAAGATCCAAGGCTCGACCCACTACAAGAAAACCGGACATACGTAGCATGTCAGTAATCTGATTTTTAGTCACAACGATAGATTGTGGCATTTAAAAAACTTAGACATTTTCTTCTCTATATGGCATGTGATTTCTAATGAGTGGTCCTATTCCTTATTTATTGTTCTACTAAGAAACGTTTATGTTTCTACCCTTCCTACCTGTTCACTAAAAATTGTCCAGGGTAATTGTTATTCTTTGAAATTAAATTATATAAAAACAACACTATGTTTTAATTTCCAATATATTTCAAGTCACTTGACAATTGTTTCACCATACAATGGTTGTTTTTATATAATTTTATTATGAATTTCCAACAAGTATCGGCTAACACAATCAAAGATGTTCTTTGAAATTATCATATATTGTAATTTTTGATGATCTCATAATACTTTCCTTTATTATATGTTCTGGAAGATCTCTAGATTATCAACAAACACGGCTATATCATCAGCGTACCTTATATTGTTTATGTCTTTGGCGTTAATTTTAATTCGATCGTTGAAGTCTTCTAACGGTTCCAAAAAATTCGAGTATATACTGAACAACAATTTTAACAAAATGTTTCTGGTCTGACCCTATGCTTAATTAGAATTTCCAACGACTGTTCCTGCTGAATACGTACAGAAGATGTGGTTCTAAAATAAATTATTAATAATTCTCAGATCTTCATAAAAATAAAGTTAAAGCAATTTACAATATATCCTAAACACGATGAAAATAAAGACTAAGTTTTTCTAAGTTGTTTTCTTACATCAATAATATTGAGTTGTTTATTTTAGGCTCACCTAGTCAAATATCCAAAAGCCGCCATGGCTTTTAAGTGGTATTGCTATATACTAAATAACGAATTATCGATTTATATATAAATATTAAAATCTATTTTCATATTTAAATTTATAAAGCGAGCAATATCCAGGCATTCGTTATTTATTGGATTTCATTTTTAGGTATATAACTTTCATTTGAAAAATTTGTTTTGAAAAATATTGACTATTATAAAAGCTGATTGAAAGTTGATAAAAAGTTAAATGTTTTTTTGGATTTTATTAAATAATATTTTATCCCAATAACCCGTAAATTTCTGAAACTTTCCACACTGAACCTTTACGATATATCCTTTTTAATATTTATTAGTGTTAAATTGATTTATTTCATCGACTTTTTATTTAATCATTTTTATTGCAGCAGTAGATTCGACAAAAGATAACACAGCCCCACAAAAAAAAAGTGGGGTATACTTTTGATGCGATATATCAGATCCGTAGTATTTTTGCTGATCACGAATCTGACGTCAGAATATCGCCATCACATCTCAATTTTTTTTCTAACCTCAAAAAATAGGTAAAAATTAGTAAAAATTAAGAAAAATATACTCCTAAAAAATTGATTCAAGCTTTTTCATGAATCCAAAGATGTATTAATATGTATTCGGACACGCTAAGCTAATATTCATCGGTTGGATTAAGCCATACAGTTCTGTTTTCTTTCTAACCTCAATAAATCAGACGGATATAGTGCTTCTCGAATGCAAAAACGAATTCAAATTAAAATTCAACCGTTTCTTACCAAATTTGGTACACGGGGGTTTTTTGGGTTGCTGATCATGAATCTGAGGTCGGATTTGCAAAATTCAAAATGGCGGATCCAAGATGGCGGACAAAATTTTTGAAAACCAACCGATTCCTACCAAATTTGGTGTACAGTTGGGGAATCCTCCAACCTGATACTCTTAAACCCTAAACCCTGAAACCTTAGACTCCCACACCCTGTAACCTCAAAAAATAGACCTCAATAACCCTGTAACTTTAAAAACGAGACCCAATAAACTCAAAACCATGACTTTTAAACCATATACTCTCAAATAGTAGACCCTTAAGCCCTAGAATTACGAAGGTTAGACCTTTTTTTGGCTGTATCTTGTTCTTTTTTCCGCGAATGACCTATTCAAAGGCTTTCTGCCCAAACGCTTTTGAGGACTTGTTTCTCTTTTTAGCGACCAGCAATAGTCCGCTAGCATATGGTCATCCCATCGTCCTTGATACCGATTTTCTATGATTTTCAGATCTTGGTGAAAACGTTCCCCTTGCTCCTCACTGTAATCACCAAGATTATCTGGGAAATCATCGATGTGGGAGTCCAGGAAATGTAATTTTAGATTCATTAAGCAACCTAATGTTTGAAAATTTTTTACCATTTTCTCGACTATTTCTTTGTACTTTTATTATTTCCCAAAAAGTTTGTCTTTAAAACTAAGCCAAGCACCTTTTTCAACTTTATTCATTTTAGTAACAAATAATGAATCTTGAAACAATTTTCTTATTTGTGGCCCGTCAAATACGCCTGCCTTAATTTTAGCTTCAGAAAATTTCGGAAATTTTTTATGCAAATATTTGAAACATGGGCCGTTTGTATCTAATGCTCTCGTGAATTGCTTCATAAGTCCAAGCTTAATGTGAAGCGGGGGGAATAAGAACTTTTCCTGGATCTACCAATGGTGGAAACAATACATTATTTTCACCAGGAGTGAACGATTCTCTTGTTGGCCAAATTTTTTTCTTATAATGACGTTCCCTGTCTCTGCTATTCCACAGACATTTATAACAGGGATAAAGTGTAAACCCTGACTGTTGGCCAAGCAATATTGTTACAATTTTCAGATCTCCACAAATTTTCCAGTTATGATCAGCATATTTTATTTTTTATCAAAAACTGCTTCATTTTTTCATATTGCTCTTCCATAACTGTGGAATGAGCAATCGGAATGGGAGCGTAAACGTTGGTATTATGCAGCAAAACTGCCTTAATGCTCCGTTTAGAAGAATCAATGAACAGTCTCCATTCTTCAGGATCGTATGAGTTATTTTGAAATTCATCCATTAGACCTTTTACATCGGTACAATATGAAAGTGACAATTCCTCGTCCATTGTGAAATATTTTCGAAATTCTTCATCTCTGTTTCTATAATAAGAACTCGTAGCTTCTGGCTTAAGTAAATGTATTTTCTTTATAAAGGAAGCAAGATGCTCTGAACCATCTTTGGATAAGCCCAAATCTCTGACTAGATCACTAAGTTCTGACTGTGATACGAGTATTGGTTCTGGTTTACGGTTGTATGGTAGAAATTCTTTATCTGTGTCACTAATATATGATAGGTTGTCACTAGAACATTCATTAGTAACAGTGTTTGAATCTTTTTCGACAGTCTCAATGTTTTCGGCATGAACTGATAAGGTGAAATCATTTGTTTCCATAACATCAGCATCAAGTGGTTCAGAAGGCGGAATTAGTTTAGTTGGTCTTGTTACTGTCGAAACATCGTTATAAGTAATAGTGCTTTTATTTTTTCGGTTATGCCTAGATACAACATTCATACAAAAGTAGCAATCATTTTCACTGTTGTTCTATTCCATATTGCTGGTCTGGAATATTTAATCGCCTTCTTATTGATGTACAACATTATTTTGCAAGAACTGCAAATGATGTGGGGAACCCAATCTGTATCCTGGTGCTGTATTTCAATGTTAAAACAATCCTTATCTAAGGTTTTAATCTTATCCGTTATCCATTTTACTCAATACGTGTTGACAGCAAATATAACAAAATGAATCACTGTTTTTATCGCACTTATGAAAAGTCCTTGTACCGTGAGACCGTTTTCCTTGTAGCATTATACTCTAGAATGAGCCAAGTCACCCACACATGAAGAGCTATGGTCGCTGGATGACGACGGCTGCGGGTCCGCTTTCCCACCCTGACCAACCGCCGATACTGGGTTTCCGAGTCTCTGCATCGTAATTCTCTTTCTTTTCTTCTACCTGCCATGACGGCATCTAAGCCGTTATCCAGGGACTCTGCCGGCTAGTGGAGTAACACCGTTGCCCACCGTCACCACGTGGAGGTGCCCTGGATGCAGGTAGAAGAATAAAAATCGACCGATGAATTTTCTCGGCGTTCAAAATGGCGCGAAAACATCTGCCATCTTGAATTTTGCAAATCCAACCTCAGATTCGTGATCAGCGACCCAAAAAATCCCCGTGTACCAAATTTAGCAAGGATCGGTTGAATTTTAATTTGAATTCGTTTTTGCATTCGAGAAGCACTATATCTGTCTGATTTATTGAGGTTAGAAAGAAAACAGAACTGTATGGCTCAATCCAACCGATGAATATTAGCTTAGCGTGTCCGAATACATATTAATACATCTTTGGATTCATGAAAAAGCTTGAATCAATTTTTTAGGAGTATATTTTTCTTAATTTTTACTAATTTTTACCTATTTTTTGAGGTTAGAAAAAAATTGAGATGTGATGGCGATATTCTAACGTCAGATTCATGATCAGCGGGCAAAAATACTACGGATCTGATATATCGCATCAAAAGTATACGCCACTTTTTTTTTTGTGGGGCTGTGTAATTAATATACAGGGGTAAAGTCAATACCTTCTTCTTCTTCTTCTTCCGTCTTCATTGTAGGCACAGTTGCCTGTTCTTTCTTCATAGCTTGCCTAATCGTAATTGATGGTAACGTTATCGCTCCACCTTTTCCGTGGCCTTCCCGCACTTCTTCTTCCCACTGGTCCCCTCAGGGGGGTCTGGGTCTATCCCAAGACTACGGGTCTGACGCACCCGAGGTACCCTAGTCTGTTTGTCCGTTGTTCTTACGTCCTTGTCCAATGTCAAATGCAATCTTAAGGTGTAGACGCCGTGCTGATGGGATGAATGGCCCAGCATAAGTGATCGCTAACGGCTCCCTCCTGACACTAGGCGCAATCAGGTTGTACCCTAGCCTTGCCGTAGTATCCAGGCTCTGCTGCGGTGGACTGTTTATTTCCTAAGCATCTCGTGGGAACTCATATGTTTTCCAATAATTTTCCAAATCTAAATTCAAACGGGTCCAAAAGACCCAGAACTGAGTCGCCTCCAATTATTCAACCTACTTACTATAGCTTTTTCCAGATAAAATTATTAAACGGTTCTTTTAAACAAATTTCCCCATTTATTATTTTTAAAAGCTTAGAACAACATTTTGGCTCACTATCAGATACGAAAAAACTAGCTGACGGTTCGTTATTGATAGAAGTACAAAACGAAAGACAGTCCCTTTTGGCGGAAAAACTGACAAAACTCCATACTTACGAAGTAGTTACTACTAGCCATCCCAACCTCAATGTCATTAAAGGAGTCATCACTTGCTCTGACCTCGCTTACTGTTCTGATGAAGAAATCCTTGAGAACTTAACCGAACAGGGGGTAACAAAAATCTACAGATTACCCCCAAATAAAAAATCTCCAAATCGCAAATCTTCTACATTCATCCTTTCCTTTAAGACCCATACTCTTCCTGTCTCAATAAAAGCCAGGTGGTACAACATCCGAGTCAGACAATATATCCAAATCCAATGAGATGTTTTTAGTTGCCAGAGATTTGGTCATCTGGCAGAGAGGTGTTCCTTCTCCCCAATCTGTCCTTCTTGTGGTCACCAAAACCACGGAGAGGAACCTTGCTCTTCTCCAGCGTCTTGTATAAATTGCAACGGTACTCATTCCCCCCGCTACAAGGGTTGCCCATCATTTAAATATGAATTTGAAATTCAGAAGAGCAGAGTACATAACAAAATCTCATACCTGGATGCCAAAAGAAAATTCTCGTCTCTAAACCCGAACTCCTCTCATTCATACAGTAACATCACCGCTAAAAAGTCAGTTTCCATTGCTATACAATGCAATCTTCCCTCTTCCGAAGCTTTCGCTAACCCCCACCACCTCTTTTCCCTTGCTCCTCTTCTCAAGCCTTTTCTTCTTCTCTCTCCCCTCCGAAACCCACCTCCCATTCCTCCCAATTTACCTTCTATCCCAACCCTCAAAATCCCCCTACCCCTCCTTCATCCAAAACACGAAAGATGGACCCCTCCAACATTACTAGGAAGTCCGAAAATACAAACACCTTGAACCAATCGGATCCTCCCCCGACAAACAAACAGAATTCTGTCCCCAAACAAAACCCTAACAAAACAACTAAATTATCAGGCAAATCATCAAAATCTTCCAAAAAATCTATATCCTCAGATATAGATATGAATACTCACCCATCTCAAGATCCAAATAAAAATGCTCTAAAATCTTCAAAGAAAAAGTCTTAATCCCTCAAAGCCATCCCATTCAATCCCATCATCCAATGGAATGGTAATGGTTTCTCACCTAGGAAAGAGGATCTTCAATTACTAATATCTCGTCATAAGCCTTCCACCATTGCATTACAAGAAACAAATTTCAATCATGCTTCTAACACTAACCTTAAAAATTTCAACTTAGTAAAAAAAAAACAGATCGGATGCTGACAGAGCGTCTGGAGGAGTTGCGATTTTCATCCACAACTCTCTGGACTATGATACCTTAGAGATTAATACCGACCTGGAAGCTTGTGCCATCCGGACCCACCTAGAGTCTTCTATCACGATCTGCAATCTTTATCTACCTCCTCACCAAATCATCACCAGTGATTCCTTGGAAAACCTAATTTCGTCCCTGCCCCACCCATTTTTGATTGTGGGAGATTTCAATTCCCACAACCCCATCTGGGATTCAATGCTTACTTCTCCTAGAGGAAAAATTGTTGAGACACTTTTAGCAACTAACGACTTTTCTCTTCTAAATCATCCTGCTCACACATTTTTGTGCTCATCCTCCGGCTCTTTTTCCTGCATCGACTTGACTATATGTAGCTCTTCCTCATCTCATAAGTTCAAATGGGACATTCTGGATGACACTCCTGGAAGTGATCATTTCCCCATAATCATTAGATCAGCTAATATTATCTATTTCCCTCAACAACCCACCCAAAAAATGGAATTTTAACCGAGCCGACTGGTCCTCTTACGCTGCAAATTTAAAAACTCCATCCATTCACATATCCCAAACAAACCCCTTTATTCTTGAGGTAACTCAGTGCATTCTTCAGGCAGCATCCAAATTCATTTCACACCACTTTATAAATCCTGCCAAACCCCCTGTACCATGGTGGACAGATCAGTGTGCCACCGCAATAAGAAACAGGAAGAGCGCTTTAAATCGCTTTAAAAGACATCCGTCCTCCGACAATTTCATAGCTTTCAAAAGATCTAGAGCGTTAGTAAAGAGAACCATTAAAGAGGCTAAAGTTTCTTCCTGGCATTCCTTCACCTCCTCATTTAACTCTAACATATCATCTGGGGAATTATGGAGAACTATTAAAGAATGAAGGGATCTCCACCCAGAATTATCCCTGGATTGCTTTTTAATAACGAGTGGATAAATGATCCGACTTCTATATACAACATTTTTGCTAAACATTTCAGCGACAAGGCAACCCTTCCTCGTGACTCAATTCCTTCTTCTCTTCATTACGACTCATTCAACACAGACCCTTCTATTTCTTACAATTTACCCTTCTCTACGAAGGAACTTCAATCCTCCATAACCTGTGCTAAATGTACAGACCAGATGGAGTCCACCTCCAAATGATTATCAACCTTCCTCTCTCTTTCCAGAAAATCATCCTTGACTATTTTAACCATCTTTGGTCAAACAACGAATTCCCACAGTCATGGTTACTTTCTACAATAATACCTATACATAAAGCAGGTAAACCCAGAGACAATCCAAATAGCTACAGACCGATCTCTCTAACTAATCACCTGACTAAAATACTAGAAAGAATGGTAAAAAATCGCCTTGGTTGGGTTCTTGAAACAAAAAATTTACTGTCTCCAAATCAATATGCTTTTCGGAAAAATTTTTCAGCACTAGATCACTTGGTCTCCTTCGAAATAGATATTAGATCATCATTCCAAGCCAAAAAACACCTTTTAGCAGTTTCTCTTGATCTACAAAACGCATTCGATATGACAAACAATAAGATAATCTTTGATCAATTATTAAAAATGAATTTCAAGGGCCTTCTCCCCAAGTTCATCATGAAATTTATCCAACCACGCTCTTTTAGGGTGAAAGCAAATGGACAGCTTTCTGATATTTATTACCAAGAAAATGGAATACCTCAGGGGTCCATCCTTAGCCTCACATTATTCCAAATAGCCATTCAATCTATAGAAGACCTCATTCCATCCCACACAAGAATAAAACTTTTTGCCGATGACATCCAACTGTATCTCTCCTCCTCAGAGTCCTAGTATTTTAACATCGAACATGCAATCCTCCCTGGATAATATTCAAAGGTGGCTTTAACCTCTGGTTACTCCTTTTCTCCCAGATAAATCTTCAGTAGTCCATTTTTTCAAAAAAGAAATTGTCCTAAAACCCATATTCTCAAATTATCAAACGTCCTACTATACTTAAAAAACAACTTAAAGATTTTGGGAATGACGATTGACTCTTCATTAAACTGGAAGGACCACCTAAGGAATCTGAGAACAAAAACGTCGAATGATCTTAATATGATGAGACTCCTAGCTAGCAAACTAAATTATGGAGACTTTATTTACGATTCAGCCAGGATTTCTTATAAGAGGACACTGGACACCGTCCAAAACCAAGCCCTTCGTCTAGCTACGGGTGCCTTTCGCACCTCTCCTATTCCTAGCTTACAATGTGTAGCCTCCACCCGCCCTCTGCATCTAAGAAGACAACGTACCTTGATGTTATACTTCGCGTCAGCTATCTTCAAACCTAACTTGATAAGAAATTTACACTTGACTCGCTTAAACCACTTACCCAACCCCTACCCAAACTCTATTTCAGCCAGAATATCTTCTTTCTTATCCATTCACAGTTTATCTTTCAAAGCTTATGTATCCTCAAAATTTCCAATATTTCCTCCTTGGACACCTACAAATCCCACTGTCGATTTTACCTTTCTAAAATTTGATAAGAAGATATCTCCAGTGTCTCTGATAAAAACAACTTTTCATCAGTTAATAAATTCAAAATACACAGACGGCGCAAAAACAGACATAGGAAGAGGAGCAGCAGTCATAGCTGGTAATAAAACTATAAAAATCAAATTAAATCCTATCTCTATTTTTTCTGCGGAACTTATGGCCATAAGAGAGGCATTACGATGGGCTATAACTTCTAAGTTAAGTAAAAAATTTCTATTAATTACGGACTCCCTAAGTTCCCTACAATCTCTATATTCATCAAACTTCTCAAACCCTATCTTACTTAATATTTCAGACCTATTACAAATAGGCTATAATAGAGACATAAAATTCGCCTTTTTGTGGGTTCCAAGCCACATGGCTATTAGAGGGAACGAAACAGCAGACATTGCAGCCAAATCTGCCATCTCTGCAGGCATATTATTAAACGATATCTTTGCGCCTAAAGATGTAGCCAACTTTTTCAAACATACTTTTGATAAACTCTTCCAATTGGATTGGGACCTACAGGAGGGCACAAATAAGCTGTGGGTGATCAAACCATTAGTATAGCCCTCTCTCCATTTACAATCACTTTCCCGCAAAGAAAACGTACTATGGAGAAGACTATGCATAGGTCATTCTTACATTACTCACTCTTACCTTTTGAAATATGACCTACCGCCGGTCTGTTCAAACTGCAACAAACTACTATCCATCAAGCATATACTGCAATCGAATGAAGATTTAAACAAAAAAGTCAAATATGATCTTATCAAACCCATTAAGGAGATATTAAAACCGGACCATAGAGGCCTCAAAAATTTATGCGCTTTTCTTAAAGAACCTCAACTATATTCGAAACTTTAATTCAGAATCTTGGTATGACGCTAAATGATCTTTACTATCGACGCGCCTTATTAAAAATATCTATCTATCTATCTTCCCACTGGTGATTTATCACGTGCAATTCTCACGATTCTTTCTTGATCCATTCGGTCTATATATGCGTTCCACTCGCGTTTTCTTTCAAGGATCCACCTGTTAACCTCTTCCACCTGACATGCTCGTCTAATATTGTCATTTCGCTCCCTGTCCAACATAGTCTTTCCGGCTATTTTTCGTAGGACTTTCATTTCGCATGTTTCAAGTATCCTTTTAGTTTTTGTTGTGTCTGGCCGGGTTTCTGTTGTGTATGTCATTATTGATCTTATGACAGTTTTATAAATTCTTGACTTAGTCCCGATTCGCAGGTGTTTTTTATTCCATATAGTGTCATTCAGGCACCCGGCTACCTTCAATGCTTTGTTTGTTGTCTTACTTCTGATTCAACATCCCCGTGTCCAGAAAGCTCTATGCCCAAGTATTTGAGTGTCATTTTTTGCTGGATAATTTAGTCGTCAACAACGAGTTTACATCTGATGGGTGTTTTAGATGTCGTCAAGCTTCTTGTTTTAGAGGCAGATATTATCATATTAAGAGATTTAGCTGCAGAGTTGAAGTGGTGTAGTAGCCGTTGTAGGTCGTCCTCGTTCTCCGCCACCAGTACTGCATCATCAGCGTAACAAAGAATTGTGATATTCCGATTGCCCATCTTGTACCCTTTAGTTGGTGGATTTGTCTTATGATCTCATCCATCACCACATCGAATAGTAGTGGGCTCAGAGAGTCACCCTGTCGGATTCCTCTTTCTACGGGTATTGTTCTGGTTAGTTCTCCATCGATTCTGGCCTGTACCTTGTTGGCGCTATATATGTTTTCTATGACCTTAATTAGGTTATAGGGTACTTGTCTGTTATATAGTAAGTGTACAATATCTTGTAGCTGGACTCGGTCAAATGCCTTCTGGAGATCTATAAAACACATGTATGCAGGTTTATTATATTCGATGGATTTTTCTGCAATTTGTCTTATAACGAAAACTGTATCGGTGCACGATCTTCCTGTTCTAAAATCTTGCTGCTCATCTGACAGGGAGATGATACTATTCATTTTATTGGTAATTATTTTAGTTATTAGCTTCAGTGTGGTATTGAGTAAGTTTATGGCTCTATAGTTCTCTGGCAGTTTTTTGTCTCCCTTTTTAAACATGAGGATGGTGATGCTCGTCCGCCATTCGTCTAGTATTCTATGACGCGCGAAGATGTCCTTAGCTAATTGAGTTATTTGCTGAACGAGATGCTGCTCCCCATACTTAAGTAGTTCATTTGGGATGCTATCTAGACCGGGGCTCTTTCTGTTCTTTATTTGTCGAAGTGCCAGTTCTATGTCTGTGCTCTCTATTTGGATGTTTTCGTTGGTGACTATTTCTGGTGCGTCGTTGTGATCGATAGTGGCTTCATTCCTTTTATAAACTGTTGTCAGATAATCGACGCAGGATTCCTTCGCTATGTGTTTAGGCTCAATTAGCTCGTTAATTTCTTTTCTTTGGGTTCTGATTAGTCGCCACCTTTGTTTTTGAAGCCCATAAAAATCGCTTTCCATTCTATTGTAAGTTAAGTACGCCTGCTTCTTCTCGTTGCATTTCTCCTTGATTTCCTTGGAAATCATGGTGTTTTAGTGTTCGTATTTGACGTGGTCATGGTGCGGGTACCGAGTGCTTCGGTTGCAGCTTCCTTTATGTTGATTTTTAGTCTCTCCCAACTGATATTGACATCCTCTCCCTCGTTTATTGGGTTTTTTTCTATTGTTTCTTGCAATCTCCGTTAGTATAAGGTTCTTGTTGATTGGTCCCATAGGGATTCTATGTTTAATTTTTGTTCTATTCTCTTTGGTTTCTTTTTCAAGGGTAATTTCAATTTAATCTTTCCGAGTAGTAGGCTGTGGTCGCTACCAACACTTGCTGAATTTAGTGTTCTGATGTCTTGTATCTGCGCTGGGTGTATATGTCTATTGTTTAATATATAATTTATGGTTGATCTCTGTCCTCTTATTCTTAGCCCGCTCAGCGCGCACAAATTTATCATGAGCTCCCCATTATCATTTATTACGTCCTCATTGAATCGTTGTTTTACTCCCAGTAAGACTTCGTTTCCAATGCGTGCGTTGAAGTCCCCAAGAACTAGCATCGCCTCATTTGCTGGCTGGGATTCAATTATATTGTGCAGTTGATCGTAAAAGAGTTCCCTTTCCTGTTTGGGTTTATTATTTTATGGTGCGTAGGCTGCTATTAAGTTTATTTTTTGATTTTCTGTATGGATTTTCACGATAATTATGCGCGATGAGATATCTATGTATTCGTCTATATTCAACTTATATTTGTTATGTATGAACAGAGCTCTTTAGCTCGCTCCTGTTTTTCTACACCACTGTAAGCCAGTATGTAATCTTGATACTGTTTTTGTCCCTTTCCTTTCTTTTTCGTTTCCTGTAGGGCGCAGATGTCAATATTGTGGTTCCTTAGTTCTTTTAGTGTTTTCTGTTCTCTACCATTGAACGATTTAATGTCCCAGGTCGCGAATCTTACTTAATATATCTCCACTTTTCCATCTCTTTGTCCTTGTTCGTGTGCGTGGCATCATCGTTAGATCAGTCCTGTTCCGAGGCAAGTGTCCGGTTCTATGAGCAGTATAACCTTTTTACCTAAGGTAGGGTGCTAACCTGGCCTTCGAACCCTCCTCCTTTATCCGGGCTTGGGACCAGCAACACAGCAGCTGAACTACTCAATCCATTCAGCAGCTATGCAGGCGGAGTTAAAGTCAATACCCCTTCTAATTATTGTATGAAATAAGCCAGAGAATAGAATTTGAACAATTTTTTAAATTGCCGGTTGCAAAGTGAGACTAGGTTAACTGATATTTAAAAAACCAATAGTATTAGATCAAAATATTAGGTATTTTTCAAAATAGGTACTGGCCTATGTATTTTTATGACTTTTTAATAATAAACATTAGGACTAAATAAATAAAATAAATAATATTTCAAAAGAAAGATATTTCCATTTCGAAAAAATCTCCTCCTACATCATCGATTCTGTATCTGTAAAAGTCTAAGGAAACTAGAGCAAGAGGGCTTTTTTTTAAGAGGTTGGTCTATGACTGTCGACTGACGTCCTGCCGTCGTGGGTTTTATTTTCTTTTTTCCTTACAGGAACGCCTTTGTATCCATCTGCCCTTGCCCTTTAAATCTGACTACGCTACTAGTTGCTATATCATCCGCCCATTGATTTTAACCCTTAAGTCGTAGGATATTCATTTTATCTATATCGTAGACTTTGCAGAGTTGCCACACATTTTTTAAAATGCTACCCTAGAAATTAAATTAAAATTAGTAAATTTATTAGTGAGGAGGTATTAACTTAGCATTTTCCCGGAACATTCTGCCAAATTTCTCAATTTGCTAAAAACTAATAAACAGTCCAGTGAGAATTCATAAGAATTTGATAGTCTCCTCTGTTTACTATTCAAAAAATTAACCGTCAGTTTTACTTAATACTGTATTGACTACACCATTCTCAGAGATGTAGTCAAACCTTCAATTAAGTCGCAACAGTCTATTATAGTCCAATCATTTTCTGTTTTTTTTTTCACTAAAAAGTTTTTTGGATCATGTGTCCCCCTGCTCCTAGAACCTGACGTTAGGGAAATTAAGCTATTGCATATTTCCCACAGGGGTTAAAATTATCTAATAAATGTATTTCTATTTGATTTAAATATCTATAACTAAAATAACCGACCAAGTGCAAGTCGAGCTGGCGCAATTACTGTTCCGTACGTTGATTGCTTTTATAATAAAAATTTTTGTTACGGAGGCATAAAATGATCAATGACCTCACAAAACACACTCCAAATCAGTTTTTAACAAAGTTTGTTTCCTCTCTTTGTTAAAAACTGATGAATTTGAAGTTTTTGTTTCTTTACCAAATAAATTACTAAAGGTAATGCACTCGTGATAATTTTTCAATCTACACCCTATGGAGAATATTCTAGAATTTTTTCAAAATTGTTTGATCAGTACTTTTCGAGATAAGGAGGGGAACAGCGATTTTTGGCATTTTTTAACAAATAATACAAAGAAAAGTGTGTGCAAGTATTATATTATATATTTTTGAACTCGTATTTTCCCAAACTTTCATTTGACACCCCAGTCGACCTAACTAACCCTTTAAGTAAAAAATTTAACTTTCCAAACTACACGGCTTTGATGGGGCCATCAATTGCTATATTAATGCCAAATTTCAACTATCTATGCCGAAGAGTTTCGAAGAAACTCGGGTGTGACAGACAGACGGACATACACCAAAGTGATCTTATTAGTGTTCCGTATGAAACACTAAAAAAGTATTTTTTTTACCCTTTCGATATAAGGATTAATTTATAAATCAGGAGTGGCTTTTACGTATTTCCCGGTAGATATGATAAGTTCAAAATAACGCTGTTCCGTTCCATCCACAAGACTCTTAAGATTTTGCAGTAATAAAAGATAGGTGCATTTTTAATACTCTTGAGATAGAAATTAATTTGTAAATCATGTGCAGCTATTCTGTTTCCCCTGAGTTAGATATACTAAAATTAAAATGTCGCAGTAATGTAGCTGTCGGAGAAGAAAGAGTGGAGCATACATTCATTTAGTTCAACTCCTCTACTCTATTGTAGACCATTAATGTTCTCGTTTGTCCCATGAAAAGACATAATTTGTATTCATGTACATACCCCGCACTTGAAACCTAGCTCCGACACTGCTAGTTCTTAGCTTTCTATTCGACCGAACACGCTGTCGCCTGCCACATCATTTCTATGTATATCCACTATTATAGATTAGTCTTCTAGATAAACGATCTTTTTATTGCTATTTACTTTACAGTTGAGAAAATGGTAAGGAATAATTTTAGTTTAACGGAAGTTTTAAACGATATAAGCATCAAATTCCTTGATTTTGTCCGCTTTTGGCCCAGTGAATTTATTAGGTCTAGTCTTATTGTTATATAAATAATTTCAACTTATGCATAAAAATTGCTATTATCTAACGTGCAGAAATTATTAGTTCTTTTTTTCAAAACGTTAGGAAATAAAAAACCGGTATTTCAAAATTTACATAAAGAAAAGTAAATTAATAAAAACCATAATCAAATAAAAAGAAGATGCTAACAGCAAGTGTATCCAAAAAAATATGATGTAATTATTTTATTAACAACGATGTTAATAGTAAAAAGATTTTAATTTTCGTTATGCCCCCGTAAGTAATGTTTTGATATTTAATTACTAGCAGCAGAGATATCATTGCCATGTGAACATCTAAAGCAGTTCCAAAACAAAAATTTATTGGGTTGTGGAGAATGTCAAATTTAATTAAAAACAACAGATACTGTCGTTAAAAATGTAGCCATAAATACCGAAATACAAAACTAGCTTTCCTTCTTTTGACTAAAGTTTAAAAATAACATTTTTATAAGTAAATAGAGAAATTTTGCAACGCTTATTTTTCACATGCCATTGTCCTTATCGTTATCTCAAGCATGCGTAGTATTACCGCGAAGGAATTGCAAGGTTAGGTTAGTATTCATCTTCTATAAACCTAGGAGATTTTTTTTTCATTCAATTCATGGCTAAGCACACCGGTTATTAGTATTTGATGGGTCAATACAAGTTTCTAAATTAAAGTTGTATGTTTCTATTACTTCCTTCAATATTTACAAGGTAATACGAATGCACGATAAATAAAATTTCATTTGAAATCAGCACAACACACACTGTAATGCCATTGTGCCAAAGATTACAAAATCTCAACATAATCTGAATACTAATCAACTGTTGTCAGTGTTATTTGCAATAAAAGATTATCATTTCAATTTTACTATATTTTTTTAGTGGTTTGCATAATAGCGATACGAATAACACACTTCAAATAACCTCTCTTATAAGTTCCTAAATAAAGGAAATCGTTATCCTTTTTTTTTTCTTTCAATTTCTTGGCACGTCTACTTCTTGTGACATTTGCCAGCTCTATATGAGTAGCAACACTTAGTCTGGCTTTTCACCATGTGCCACTACTAAAAGTTACGATTATACCTGGTTAGGTAGTTAGAACATAAGGAAATACTAAACAAATACACAGGATGGACCGAAAAAGTTAATTGTACTGAAAAAAAATGAAATCTGAATTATGTTCCACTTTAACTAAATTAAATTTACCTATTATTGCATAAAGGAAAAGATAACTAGCCTAAATTCATTAACACTAAATTATTGCATTGATTAGCTTGATGACGTTGTGAATCAATTTAACTGCTTTAACATAAATATTGAAAATAATATTTTCTACACTTATGGGCAATTCAAATCCCAATTTACTAAATTCCCCATAGATGTCAATATCCGGGACCCTGTTGAGAGTACATTCAAAGAAAATGTGATTTAAGTCCTGAAACTGTCCGCATTCACAGTTTGGAGAATTGACGACCCTAATTTTATATAGATGAGCCCGAGATTTATTATGTATCCGTACGCATTCTAACAATCACAGTGATATGCCTGCGATCAAAGTATTCAAAAGAATCTAACCACTTGATTTCATTGAACGGTTTCCTCAACAAACCATAAATCTTACCTTTTGAAGGGATTCTTTCCAACATTTCTCAAATTCACATATGATATCTTTTTTAATCGTTGGAATAAACTCTCGGGCATTAAGACCTAATTGTTTACGAATATTTAGCTCTCTTCCAATCTTCGCCAAGGTGTCTGCAGTTTCGTTACCCTTAATACGCACATGACCAGGTACCCACACCAATCTTATGTCAAAACCTGAGTCCTCGGCTATTAATAATGACCTTTTAGTGTGTAAGGTTATATAACACAGCCCCACAAAAAAAAAAGTGGGGTATACTTTTGATGCGATATATCAGATCCGTAGTATTTTTTGCCCGCTGATCACGAATCTGACGTCAGAATATCGCCATCACATCTCAATTTTTTTTTCTAACCTCAAAAAATAGATAAAAATTAGTAAAAATTAAGAAAAATATACTCCTAAAAAATTGATTCAAGCTTTTTCATGAATCCAAAGATGTATTAATATGTATTCGGACACGCTAAGCTAATATTCATCGGTTGAATTGAGCCATACAGTTCTGTTTTCTTTCTAACCTCAATAAATCAGACAGATATAGTGCTTCTCGAATGCAAAAAAAAAAAATACGAATTCAAATTAAAATTCAACCGATCCTTGCCAAATTTGATACAGGGGGATTTTTTGGGTCGCTGATCACGAATCTGAGGTTGGATTTGCAAAATTCAAGATGGCAGATGTTTTCGCGCCATTTTGAACGCCGAGAAAATTCATCGGTCGATTTTTATTCTTCTACCTGCATCCAGGGCACCTCCACGTGGTGACGGTGGGCAACGGTGTTACTCCACTAGCCGGCAGAGTCCCTGGATAATGGCTTAGATGCCGTCATGGCAGGTAGAAGAAAGAGAATTACGATGCAGGGACTCGGAAACCCAGTATCGGCGGTTAGTCAGGGTGGGAAAGCGGGCCCGCAGCCGTCGTCATCCAGCGACTGTAGCTCTTCATGTGTGGGTGACTTGGCTCATGTAGAGTATAATGCTACAAGAAAACGGTCTCACGGTACAAGGACTTTTCATAAGTGCGATAAAAACAGTGATTCATTTTGTTATATTTGCTGTCAACACGTATTGAGTAAAATGGGGTCACCGATAACGGATAAGATTAAAACCTTATATAAGGATTGTTTTAACATTGAAATACAGCACCAGGATACAGATTGGGTTCCCCACATCATTTGCAGTTCTTGCAAAATAATATTGTACATCAATAAGAATGTGAATAAATATTCCAGACCAGCAATATGGAATAGACCATACAGTGAAAATGATTGCTACTTTTGTATGAATGTTGTATCTAGGCATAACCGAAAAAATAAAAGCACTATTACTTATAACGATGTTTCGACAGTAACAAGACCAATTAAACTAATTCCGCCTCCTGAACCACTTGATGCTGATGTTATGTAAACAAATGATTTCACTTTATCAGTTCATGCCGAAAACATTGAGACTGTCGAAAAAGATTCAAACACTGTTACTAATGAATGTTCTAGTGACAACCTATCATATACTAGTGACACAGATAAAGAATTTCTACCATACAACCGTAAACCAGAACCAATACTCGTATCACAGTCAGAACTTAGTGATCTAGTCAGAGATTTAGGCTTATCCAAAGATGGTTCAGAGCATCTTGCTTCCTTTTTAAAGAAAAGACATTTACTTAAGCCAGAAGCTAGGATTTCTTATTATAGAAACAGAGATGAAGAATTTCAAAAATATTTCACAATGGACGAGGAATTGTCACTTTCATATTGTACCGATGTAAAAGGTCTAATGGATGAATTTCAAAATAACTCATACGATCCTGAAGAATGGAGACTGTTCATTGATTCTTCTAAACGGAGCATTAAGGCAGTTTTGCTGCATAATACCAACGTCTACGCTCCCATTCCGATTGCTCATTCCACAGTTATGGAAGAGCAATATGAAAAAATGAAGCAGCTTTTGATAGAAATAAAATATGCTGATCATAACTGGAAAATTTGTGGAGATCTGAAAATTGTAACAATATTGCTTGGCCAACAGTCAGGGTTTACACTTTATCCCTGTTATAAATGTCTGTGGGATAGCAGAGACAGGGAACGTCATTATAAGAAAAAAATTTGGCCAACAAGGGAATCGTTCACTCCTGGTGAAAATAATGTATTGTTTCCACCATTGGTAGATCCAGGAACAGTTCTTATTCCCCCGCTTCACATTATGCTTGGACTTATGAAGCAATTCACGAGAGCATTAGATACAAACGGCCCATGTTTCAAATATTTGAATAAAAATTTTCCGAAATTTTCCGAAGCTAAAATTAAGGCAGGCGTATTTGACGGGCCACAAATAAGAAAATTGTTTCAAGATTTATTATTTGTTACTAAAATGAATAAAGTTGAAAAAGCTGCTTGGCTTAGTTTTAAAGAAGTCGCAACAAACTTTTTGGGAAATAATAAAAGTCCTAAGTACAAAGAAATAGTCGAGAAAATGGTAAAAAATTTTCAAACATTAGGTTGCTTAATGAATCTAAAATTACATTTCCTGGACTCCCACATCGATGATTTCCCAGATAATCTTGGTGACTACAGTGAGGAGCAAGGGAAACGTTTTCACCAAGATCTGAAAATCATAGAAAATCGGTATCAAGGACGATGGGATGACCATATGCTAGCGGACTATTGCTGGTCGCTAAAAAGAGAAACAAGTCCTCAAAAGCGTTTGGGCAGAAAGCCTTTGAATAGGTCATTCGCGAAAAAAAAAAGAACAAGATACACCCAAAAAAAGGTCTAACCTTCGCAATTCTAGGGCTTAAGGGTCTACTATTTGAGAGTATATGGTTTAAAAGTCCTGGTTTTGAGTTTATTGGGTCTCATTTTTAAAGTTACAGGGTTATTGAGGTCTATTTTTTGAGGTTACAGGGTGTGGGAGTCTAAGGTTTCAGGGTTTAGGGTTTTTAAGAGTATCAGGTTTGAGGATTCCCCAACTGTACACCAAATTTGGTAGGAATCGGTTGGTTTTCAAAAATTTTGTCCGCCATCTTGGATCCGCCATTTTGAATTTTGCAAATCCGACCTCAGATTCATGATCAGCAACCCAAAAAACCCCCGTGTACCAAATTTAGTAAGAATCGGTTGAATTTTAATTTGAATTCGTTTTTGCATTCGAGAAGCACTATATCTGTCTGATTTATTGAGGTTAGAAAGAAAACAGAACTCTATGGTTTAATCCAACCGATAAATATTAGCTTAGCGTGTCCGAATACATATTAATACATCTTTGGATTCATGAAAAAGCTTGAATCAATTTTTTTAGGACTATATTTTTCTTAATTTTTACTAATTTTTACCTATTTTTTGAGGTTAGAAAAAAATTGAGATGTGATGTCGATATTCTGACGTCAGATTCGTGATCAGCGGGCAAAAATACTACGGATCTGATATATCGCATCAAAAGCATACCCCACTTTTTTTTTGTGGGGCTGTGTAATCATTATGAGTGTTAATCTGTTTTCTGTTGTCTGAGTATGACACTTTTTGAATCAGTAACTATAAGAGCTTTTTTAATATTTTTTTTAATTACTGTCAGAATTGCTTCTTTAATTGCTATAGTTTCCGCTAAATAGATATTAATACTTTCCGACGACTAGTATTAATATCTGTTTAGCGGACACTATAGCAATTAAAGAAGCAATTCTGATAGTAATTAAAAAAATGTGAAAATCGTTATCCTCAATAAAGGTTTCTCTTATTTTGTTTCATTACTGCACAAGCTCCAAATGGTGGGCTCATGCTTCAAATAATGATAACAGCTGAGTCTATTGTATTTAATTTCTTCCTTTACTACTGCGCAAGCTCCAAACAATGGGTGCATGCTTCAAATAAAGATAAAGGCCGTGGCCTACCAAAATAAACGTTACAAGATTTCTCTAATAACTACAAAAACTAATACTTATGTATAAATTTTCCAAAAAAAAAGAATGAGGAAAAAATATTAGGCATAACAAACATTACTCCACTCAAAAAAAGACAGAGCGGGATCATAACTTATACATGTATGTACATAAAGAATTAATACCATTTTAGATTGCATTCCGGAAATAAGAAAAATATTGTTTTCAATTAATTATTGAATGTAGACTGAAATTTAAATTATAGTTTATGAATATTCTACACGGTCGTACCCATATAAAACGTACATCCCAAGCACATTCTATGACAAGACGTATGCAATTCCGCAACACTGTAATAGAATAACGGTAACGCCTTATTATTCAACCTGTCTGAGCGATTATGTAAGAAAAAAACTTTAGGTTTATATTATATTGTAAGTAAAATAAATAAAAAACATATTATTTTTAGAATATAAGATATAAGACAGTAAAACATTAAAAGCCAAATAAATGATAAAATTATTCAATAAATAGCAGCCAAAAAATACTTCATATGACTCTTTCTTCTATTGCTGAAATATTTTTTTTTAAATAACTTTGATGTTTTGGCATTTTTTCATATTTGAAGAACCTTAAATTATGAAAAACATAATCCCTCCTTTTCGCCAGTCTGTCGCTCTGTTTGCAAATGAGATATTGACTTCAAATTTGGTATACATCTAATACTCGAAGTAGAAATAGAACTTATAGTTCTTCGAAGATATCGATATGTAACACAAAGAGGCAACGCCTCTAACCTTCTTCCCACATTAACTACTTATATGTTTGATTATAAATTATGCTTAAAATTTATCCATTAGGTCAACTAAAAACCCAGACAAATTCTCACTCCCACCTCTTTTGCCTCCTACAAAAGGTTCATATTGTGATTTTTGCACAAATGCAATACACCCCTTTAACATGAGAAATATTATGGTTATATTATACCTGAATATTTGGCCTCTATATCTTATTTAAAAGCTCTGTCTGATTCCCTTGCCTCTCTTATCTGTGACTGGCAGCTCTAGCTCGGGCTCCAAGGTCAGTTGCATTCTGGCATGTAATGTCAGAAGCATATGTAATATTGCAGAGTAGTTAATATAGTATAGCCGACATGTACGTTTTATTTGTCCATCACTGTATATCATACCAGCGATATTTTCTAAAAGTAAAAGTCCGTAGATGTACTGAAACTGCTGTAAATCTACTGTAAAATATAATCTGTTTGCAAATTCACAAGTTATTCTCTGAATTTTATGTTAAACGATTTGGTATTTAAATTAAGAAATTAGTAAGGAAATGAATTAAATATTTTTACTGCATTATTTATAAACCTTCTACGAAACCTTGCGGTCCAGTGCTATAAGGTAAACACTATAATTTTATTAAGCAAATTTGGGAACAAAACAAGGGAATAAAATTCCCTTGTTTCAAGTCTAGCTACTTTGAGGACGAAACTCGGTAAAAATGGATTAACGGTCATTAAAAATGTGATTTTTTTCTATTTTTTAATAATTTGATGCAAGTATTCTGCACCTTTCGTATTCTAAGTTTATCCAAGGTAAATGAGACAAAATCCATAGGTAATTCACAAAGAGATCCGCGCAGTTCATAGCTAAGTAACTAGTAATTAGTATAGATAAGCTTTAATGCAGAACACTTGCAACGACGCAAGTTTTGACATGATCCCTAAACCTCGGATCTGTCTGTAATATAAGCCCGAGAGTCTTCGATTTATCACATATTGAAAGAATCGTACGCTCACTCTTTATGGATATTATTTTTATTGGCAAACAACTAATGTCTCTAAGAAATTGAAAATCAGGCTATAATAAGCAAAAAATTAAGCAAGTATATTTAAATCTTGATTCATTTTTTCTTTAGCATCATTGTACTCATGAAATTAAAGTAAACTTCAATATGATCGGCTTATACTGTTCTGAATTTAAAAAAGTATTTTTCTGTCAGACGTTAAATTGTATTGTAATGTTATAAAGGAAACCAAAGCTCTTGTTTCTTTCGAGATGACTAGCTTGCAACTTTCAATTTAAGTAATAAAGAGTCTTCAATATTTTTTTAAAAATAAATTGCTCCAGTTGCACAAAACACAAATATTTGCGCGAAAAAATGGGTCAAGTTTCGTCGGGTTGTATTTATGAAGTATATACAGGGAGATCTAGAACATTTCATGCAGATTAAAAACTATATCAAATTAGTAGTTTATTGATAAATAAAAAGACTATTCACAAGGAACTGGAAAATTCAGGTCAGAAAAAATGCTAATAAAAGGAAGAACGGAATTATCTATAAATATAAATATAAAAAACTTCTTGTTGAATTTATCTGCAGTGAGTTTGAGAAGACTTATAACCAGACCTGTAGATCAGAGAGATCCTGCTTGCGAACCTCGAGCTAGGCGAAACCTAGAGATTAACGTAGTATTCCTATCATATATAAGCGTGCTCTTCGCCTCTCGCTTACTACGAACGTCAACGGAATCCACCCTACTCCCCATGAACATCTGTATTGCAACGAGACGAATAGTCCAGTCACATTAGGGGTTTCACCTCGGAATGAGAGATAATAAGCTGTACACTTATATAAACCTTTATTTTGGCATTCTAAAAGTTGTCTCAAAAGTCTCATAAAATCTCCTGTCCGCGTCTTAAGATATTCATAAGGATATACATAAGGTCAAAGGTCACAAAAATCGGTTTTTCGCAAATATCTCGGTTCCTATGGTTTCAATGCTATTTGCATAAAAATTGTAGAGCATAAAATTCTCTACAAATTTTGTTCTAAACATTTTTTTTTATACGCTTAACCGTTTTTGAGACAGAGCGCGCAGCGCTCAGCCATACATAGCATAATACAAGGTCAACCGTGAGTCCCGGTAAATAAAATATCGTATAAAGTTAATCACTAAAAAATCCATACTTATGAATAATTTGCATTATTTATTAATTAATACATTATATACTACTTACTTCGTGTAATTAAAAAATTGTTAAATAGAATACTTACTATGTATATCTTAATTATATCTAAATTGAATTTTAAGTAGAAAAGGAATAGAGTAAATACATTTTAATCATATCTTTATTTAGCAATTATGTATCATACATTTACTATAATTGAAGTTCAAATGTGGGAAGGATTTACGTAAGCTTTAATAATTAGAAGGACATGAGTCTCAATTTTCTTCTTCTTCATCATCGTCTTCCGGTCGCTCGCCTAATAGTAGCTGTGATGAAAATTACCGTTCTCGTATCGAAGCCATTATTGTATGACTTATTGATGTGCATTTCGTTTTTTAAATGAACTGTTTTTCCTTTTCTATTTTTTAAAATAGTAATAATAGTAATAATAATATATCAATAACTACTATAATTATATGAGGAAAAATGGCACCTATGGAACGAGCCTAGAGATACTTGCCCTCTCGGAAACACAAAATAGCAACTTTCATATCTTCTCAAAACAACGAAGAACAAGACATACAAAAATAACTTTTACGGACAGACCAACAATAATAAGCACGGGAAAATACAACAAAACTATTTACCTTCTACTAACAGGCAACCCAATGTCGGGACACTTTGAGCTTCTGACACCACAAAACATTGAGAACATTCCAGACAACAGCAGACCAATAAAAGAAGCATCGGGCGAGCGACGTAACGGTCGAGGACGTCGCGGGAAATGGCAGCTCGACCAAAACGATGAAGACCGGGCAACCGAAAATGGACCTGCCAAAAATGTTGTGCCGGCGAGTAAGCCGACACCCACCAAGGCGGGAAAGTCACAGTAACGCATGAGTTGCACCACAGGAATCAATGAACACGCCATGCGTTGCTGTAATGAAATCACACCTGACAAAGAAATCACTAACAAGAGAATCATTCGCCGCTTGGACCCACCACCACCAATCCCAAACGCAACCGACGCAGATGCGGGACAAATACAACCACCAAAGCCAGGCCAAACCGCGTATGTTTTGCAAGGACAACATGCAACTACCAAGGCTGGCAAACCAAGACAGCGGTTAAAGTGGACAGATGAAATGAATAGAACAGTGATGCGCTGTTACTACACCGCCACCAAACTAGAAACAGTGACATCAGGCTACAAACTGTAACTACACAGACTTTTCTTGACCGAATATCCACATCTGCAATTACTTGTTACAGAACAGAGATTAATAGACCAAAAAAGAATTATTACCAAGAACAATCGCCTCACACCTTTCGAATTGCAAACCATCAAAGATACAGTAGCTGCTGAACTGAACACAGGCCAAGTAGCTGTTGAACTGAACACAGATCAACCAAACAATAGAAACAGTAGAGCAGATACCGAACCAATCTCACACACACAACCACCCAGTCGAAAACAACAAGACCCACCACCCAGCAGGAGCATAACTCAAAATAATATTTCAAAGTAAATAGCAAGCACCACACGACACCATATCACAGACGACAAAATGAATGACTCATCACCCTCAACATCTACACAACATCACCCCGAATCACCTCTCATACAAACACTCAAAGCAGAAATGCAGTCACATCTAGCTCGATGGTCAGGCACCGACCCTACAACAAGAAATCCCATCCCTCGTTTAATTTTCAAACAGAGCACACAAATAATCCTCAACACAATAAACAAGCACATAATACCGCAGTACATAACAGACTTAAGCACGATCGAAGACATTCACACAATAATATATGCAGCAGCAATCACCACTATAACACAAAATAATCAAAAACTCCCGCAACGACAAAGAGACCCCAACAGCAGAAAACCTAAATTTAAATGGCAAATAAGAATAGAAAACAAAATCAACAACATCAGAAGAGATCTGGGACACCTTACCCAGTTTATGAATGGGAACGCATCCAAACGTGTCACACAGGGTGTAGACAAGATCAAATCTTAATCTCTCAACCGAACACTGCCAGAAATCGTTGATACTTTGAAACAAAAACTATCCGTATATGCTGCAAGACTCCGTAGATACAAAGAATCAAACGAGAGGAAAGACACCAAAAACCTCTTCCGAAGAAGCGAAAAAACAGTTCTACCGAAAAACTATGTACAACGAGCAGACAGTAGTAACCGAACCACCAAACAAACAAGAACTCGCAGATTATTGGAAAACTGTCTGGTCAGAACCCAAACGACATAATAATAACACCCCCCTGGATCAAAGCCGAAGAAGATAAACACAAAACGTGTGACAGAACAACAAAATTCCACACTAACTACAGAAGAAATTACAGAAACAATCAAACACACACACAACTGGAAATGTCCTGGAATAGACAATATACAAAACTTCTGGTACAAACAGTTTACCACCACACACGAAGCACTCACACACCAAATCAACAAAGCCATTTTACAACCACACACATTTCCCACTTTCCTTACACAAGGAATAACATACGTTAAACCCAAAAGCTCAGACACTACAAACCCGTCAAACTACCGACCTATCACCTGTCTTCCAACCCTATACAAGATCATCACAGCCGCAATTTCCAAGAAAATAGAACAACACCTAACACACAACAATATTATCACAGAAGAGCAGAAGGGATGCAGGAAAAATAGTCGAGGATGCAAAGAGCAGCTGATCATAGATAGAGTGATTATGGGACAAACCAGAAAAGAACACAGAAACCTTCACATCGGTTACATAGACTATAAAAAAGCCTTCGACTCCATATCCCACAGCTGGTTAATCAGAACCCTAGAAATCTATAAAATCAACCAACACCTCAGGCAATTTCTAGCGCATATTATGAAAACATGGCAAACCAAAATACGCCTAGAAACACAAACCGAACGCATCCAAACAGAAGAGCTGTACATCAGACGGGGTATATTTCAGGGAGACTCGCTCAGCGCTCTATGGTTTTGCCTTTGTCTCAATCCACTCTCAAATATACTAAACAGAACAGAGCATGGCTTCAATATCAGACACCAAAAAGTGAATCAACATAAAATAAACCACCTCCTATATATGGATGACATAAAACTCTACGCTGCCACAAAAACACAGCTGAAAGAACTCCTCAAAATCACAGAAATATTCACCTTAGATGTCAATATGGAATTTGGTATAAGTAAATGCAAAGTGCTCCACATCAATAAAGGCCAATGGAAGTACCACCATGAGACAGAAACCATCAACAATGAAACACTCGATAACATGTTCGACAGAGAAACATACAAATATCTAGGATTCCAACAAAGCACCAAACTCAACCATACTCACATCAAAACAGAGCTCAGAACCGAATTCAAGAACAGACTGACGAAACTTTTACAAACAAAACTCAACTCCAAATATCTCACTAAAGCCATCAACACGTTCGCTATACCTATACTCACATATTCATTTGGTATCATCAAATGGTCACAAACAGACATAGAAAATATTCACATCCTTATACGATCTCAATTCACCAAATACAGGAAATTACACCCCAACGCATGCAAAGAAATACTTACCATCGAGAGGAAGGCAGGAGGAAGAGGAATTATAGACATCAGATCATTACACACAAAACAAATACAAGCACTTAGGAAATTCTTCCACACCAAGCAAACCAGCTCTCACACAGCAACAGTCAAAGCAGACAAAAACTATACCCCACTCGACTTATCCCGGGTAGACCACCCAGCAGATACACATAGTCACATCCAATTACAACAGGAAAAGTTGAAAACATGGTCAGAAAAAACACTCCACGGAAAACACAGATACCACATAGAACAAGACCACGTAAATAAAAAACAATCATATGCCTGGTTACGGGATGGGCAGCTATTCCCGGAAACAGAAGGCTTCTTACTTGCCATCCAGGATAAAGTCATATTAACCAGAAACTACCAAAAGCATATCGTCAAAGACCCAACTATTACAGAAGACAGATGCAGAAAATGCCACCAGCAGAAAGAAACGATCGAACACATAACAAGCGGATGTAAAATATTAGCCGGAACGGAATACACAGCCAGACATGACTCAGCGGCAAAAGTAGTTCACCAAGCACTAGCCACAACATACAAGCTCATAGAAAACACAGATCCCTACTACAAATACACACCAACATCCGTACTTGAAAATAAAGATTACAAACTCTACTGGGACATCAGTATCCATACAGATGAAACAGTCTCCGCCAATAGACCCGATATTACTTTTCAGTGCAAAAAAGAAAAAGTCACCTATCTAATTGACATAGCTGTCCCCAACGACACAAACATCCAACCTTGCAACGGAAATAAAAAGGCTATGGAAACAAGAAAAAGTCATCATTGTCCCCCTCATTATATCAGACACAGGCCTTACACCAACAACATTCACACCACACTTAGTACAATTAGGACTCAACACAAACATACACAAAAACATTCAGAAGTCAGTGATTTTGAAAACATGTAACATTGTCAAGTCATTCCTTAACACACAATGGTAATGCGTTTGTGCTGACTTGGTTTGCGCCCGTCAGCCATACATGGAACCACATTGACCAAATGTGAGAAAAAAAAAATAATAATAATATAGTAATAATAATAATAGTAAATTGTAAAAAATGCAATAAAGTTTTTTTTATTTCTTCATTAATATCATCTCCATTTTACATTTTACTCGAAGGTGGATAAGACTTGGTTTGGACTACAGATGATCGAATATCTTCTCTAACAATAGCTGCTACAGCTTCTGTATCAGTTCTTTTTCGGGATCATTTTTTTTATTGTCGTACCAAGCTTTTGATAATATATTAGCTTGTTTATCACGAAAAGATATGATAGTGAATGATCCTATCATTCTCGTAATTATTATGTCAGTTAAATATTTTTGTTGAAGTCTTGTTATGATAGTCTTATCATCTGGTACATACTCCGTAAGAACATCTTTAAGCTCTTTCAATGTAAATTGTGAATCTTCATGATTTTCTATATAACAAAAAATCTCTTTCATTGCTTGTGTGACTTGATTATCTTCGCGAGGCTTCTTATCAGTAGATGGTACTCGACTTAAGAAATTAGTATAGCAAATGGTATGGTACTTTGCTTCAGCAGCGATCAAGTCATACTCATAAAGTATACGATCTTTTACTAATTCTCCTAAGGAATCGCTTCTTTCTTCTGCTTTTTGATGACATTGTCTTTGAATTCAAGTACTTACTTTAGTAATCGTGTGTCTGTACTTCTCTTTTTTTTTTCGTCTCTGCTGCTTCATCAGCTGCTTGGCCACAAAATAAACATAGTTTTTTGAACGAGGTGCACTTGATGATGGTGAAGATTCACCTTCTTCTAGGCGTCGTCGTTTCGATGCTGCAATAGAATTTTTACTGATGTGCACTTTTCGGCACTCGACATGCACATTCACAGAGGCTAAGGTATTTAAATAGTTTATGCGACCGTCATTTCTTTCAATACTTGCAGTTTTTAAAGTTTGTAAGTCGAGCATTACATTAACAGAATCACCTTCTGAAAGTGACTTATCACATATAAAACACAAATCAGCCATAACTCTTAAAATTGTACGTCCGTCGTTGCCAAGATACAATTTAAAACTAACGAATAAGCTTGGTTAGTAGAAAGTGATCCCTTAAAAAAAAATCGGTCTTAACTATACAATGGAACATCTGTCCCAACTGACTATAAATAAAAAAGATCGTATTATAGGGGTCCGTATTCCCAGATATAATCTTAATAGTAACATAAGCATTTAAGAGTTTACACATATTAAAGAAAAAGTACTTAATTCTTTTTCTACTTAAAATATAATTAAGATATATTAGAATAGAATTAAAATATACTTAAAGTATTTCACTTAACATTTTTTTAATTACACGAAGCAGGTAAGTATTATTAAACGAATATATTTGATAAATGGAAAATTTTATTAAATATAATGTATTAATTAATAAATAATGAAAATTATTCATAACAATTAACTTTGTACGACGTATTATTTACCGGGACTCACGGTTGACCTTGCATTATACTATGTATAGCTGAGCGCTGCGCGCTCTCCGCGCTTTATCTCAAAATCGGTTAAGCGTATAAAAAAATAATTAAATCAAAATTTGTAGAGAATTTTATGTTCTATAATTTTTATAATAAATGCAAATAACATTGAAACCATAGAAAGCGAGATATTTGCGAAAAATCGATTTTTGTGACCTTTGACCTTGAATATCTTAAGACACGGACACAAGATTTTATGAGACTTTTGAGACAACTTTTAGAATGCCAAAGTAAAGGCTTATACAAGCTTACAGCTTATTATCTCTCATTCCGAGGTTGACCCCCTTTTTTGGCTTAAGTGACTGTACAAGAAGTATGTTTTTGTGGGTAATGACCCCCAATCAATCTAGTCCGATTTACTTTGCAGCAATATTGTCTCTGGGAATTTGTCAATGTTTGCTTCTTGGCAACATGACATATTATAGTCTAAACAAATATACTTAAATAAATAAGTATGTAGTATAAGCCAGGCATATACGGCGACGCTACTGCTGTCACTCTGATATTAAAATTAAGATCTTAAAATGTGTAATTAATAAATATTTTTAAAAGAAAATTGTTTAACTTTTCAACAATCCTTTGAAGGAAATATTAAATACAACGGATATTTTCTCAAATAAAAAAATAAATAATGTAGGATCAAAGTCATTGAAATTGTGTCAATTACAACCTTCTTAGAAAGTAATTTTAAAAACAAAGAAGATCTAGCTAAAGAGCTAAGAAACACAGCAAAATCTGCATTATAACAGAGACAGCAATTGCAATAAAATATGCAAGGAGTAGACATTCTCTCTTAGAGAAATTAAAAATGGCCTTGAACCTGATCACAGTAATTTTCGGTGGATTTAAGTAAATATAATGGACGCTAGGTAACTAAATTATGAATATGTTTAATAAATGTATAGATTAACCAGAATCCCCCGGCTCCAATTGAATAAGATATCAAAAATCGCAACATGAAATGTTAAAACTTTATTGGCCGCTGGAAAGCTGCTACACAACCTTGTCCAGGAAATGAATAGACTGAAAATCAACATTATAGGAGTAAGTGAGATTCGTTGGCCGAACTCTGGAATGACACTCTTGGACGGAAGAACATTTTACTATTCTGGCAGTGACGACAGTGACCGTGACCACAGATATGGTGTAGGTATTCTTATCGATAAAAATATACGTCCCTCAGTTCGAAACTTTATGCCGTTCTCTGAAAAAGTCATCCTACTTCAGCTACTGGGAAAACCAGTAAACATTAACATTATACAAGTTTATGCTCCTACATCAGACAAGTCAGACGAAGGAATAGAGCTTTTTATAAATACCTAGACCAGACTCTAAAACTCACAAAAAGCAATGAGCTTACTATATTAATGGGCGACTTCGATGCTATGATTGGTAAAGGGGATGTGGAACACATGGCAAATACGGCCTAGACGAACGAAATGAAGAAGGTGAATTCTAAATTTAATACTGTGAAGAAAAAGAGCTGATTATAACAAATACTTAGTATGAACTTCATCCAAGACGCCTTTACACTTGGAAATCACGTCAGGATAATGACAAACATCTTTTTCGAGGTAAAATTGACTTTATCATGATCAATAAAAGATTCAGAAATGCCATAACCCGGAGCCGATATTGAATCTGCTTGAAGCTAACATACGGATGTGTTTGGCAAAGATTAAGACAAGAAAGAAAAACAAACGACCCAACTCTAAACTACTTAAAAATACTGAAATAAATATAAAATACACAGACTGATTAAATGAACAACTAGATGGAATATCTATCTCTAGTGATTTTGAACAGGACTGGGTTAAAGTTAGAGAGTCATTTGAAATTGAGAACAACAGTTATCCCCAACAGTCATCATTAAAAACGAAAAACGCAAACAATGCAAAAACCAACAAGATCAGATTGGTTATACCCGTCTTCAAAGAGAAATTCGTAAAGAAATAAAGATTGCTAAAGAGCAGTAGCTGGAACAAAGATGTATTGAGGCGGAAAACTTGCAGCGTCTTCATAAGAAAATAAAAGAAATAGCTGGAACATATAAGAAGAATATCTCCTCTTATATCCGAAATGAGGCGAATGAACCAATCTTCGACCCAGCTTAATACATAGAAAAGTTACACCTCAAATTTGTTTAATGATAATAGACCATGTTCACCAGATCTCTTAACGGACAATTCGTCGGCCCTGAAATATTAAAGAGAGGTGGTTCATGCTATTTCACTAATAAAAAATGATAAATCCCCTGGTCCATATAACATGTTCTCAAAGACATTCTGTAAACTCAGTAATGATAATTTAACAAAGCTTGTAACACTCTTTAACAACATTTATGATACCGGGAAAGTACCGAAGGATTGGCTGCGTTCTACATTTATTATCCTGCCAATAACAGCCAGCTCTAAACAGTGTAAGGACTGTCGCCTAAATAGCTTCATGAGCCATTTTCTCAAAACTCTTCTTGTTCATCATTCATACGAGACTATACATGAAATGCGAAGAAGTTAGTGGAAATAATCAGTTTGGATTTAAAGGGAGTCTTCGGACGAGAATAGCCATCTTCGGTCTCCAAATGCTCGTTCAGAATTATCTGGATCAGAGACAGGATGTATTCATGTGCTTCATAGGCTATGAGAAGGCATGACTCCACAAGAAATATCCACAAGAACTAGAGCTAGTTTCTAAAGATATAAAAATCACTGCAAACTTATATTGGAATCAATCAGCAGACAGAAGACTTCAGAATGGTTATACAACACAAGATTTTGAAATAAGAAAGGGAGTTAGACAGGATTGTCTTTTGTCACCCATGTTGTTTATTTTATATGTCGAAAGAGCCTTCGTTAAGGCAGTGTCGGAAAGTGATCTGGATATTAAAGTAAACGGTGTTCCGATAAACAATATCATATATGCAGATGACACTGCCATTCTGGTAGATAGCGCAGCATTACTGAAGACTATACACAAAGCAGGAGAAAACATTGAATTACGCATCAACATAAACAAAACAAAATTTATGATCATCAATAGAAATCCAAATTCAAGACGTTCGAATTCATATAAATGCCGAGAATATAGAACGGGTTAACAAGTTTAAATAATGACAAATGGAATCCGGACGTGGAAATTAAAGCCAGAGTTGAGCAGGCAAGAGCAACTTTCATCAAGTTACGCAAATTCCTTTGTAATAAAAACCTTCACCTACAACTCAGGCATTTGAAATGTGGATACTCAGAAGAATGCAGAGAGTATCTTGGGTTGATAAAGTGAGGAATGAGAAGGTGATCGAGAGAGCCTACCTAAAATTTCGCGAATTACTCGAAAACATAAAGAGGAGAAAGATTTCATACTTGGATCATATTATTCGTGGGGAACGGTATACCTTTCAACGCCTGGCACTGCAGGGTAAAATTCAGAGCAAAAGGGGAATGGGACGAAAAAGACTATAATGGCTGCGCAATAATCTGCGCAATATCCGCTGGACAGGAATAAATGATTTTCGGTCTCTCCAAAATGCGGCTTTAAACAGACTAATCTGATGAGAGAAGTTTGATACAGACACCTACGCAGGAATCTGCACGGCACCTTAAGAAGAAGAAGAATAGATTAGCTAATGACTCCGGAGGAATTGGAAGTAGAATATTCACTCTTTATTCAATAAAGATTCTTATAATTAATGTAAGCTGAGTATGAATTGCTTACGTAGCAGGTAATTTGGAAGCGTATTGCAAAAACTGCCAAAAGAGCAGATCAGGGATGTGATTGGAAAGGATCAAAGCAATTCTAGATCATGACGTCCTGTATTGACAATATTCTCCTATATACTTTTGCAAAAAGATGGTGACTTACATAACGTAGAATCGTTGATCTAATTGAAGCTTATAATACTATGCCAAAAAATATATTTTGTAAATGTAGTATGTATTGGATCCAGATGGTTTCAGAGCTTAAGAGACAAAATATTGATATTTAACAACAAAACATCATGTCAAAGATAATACTAACAACTCAAGCCCTTAGACAAGGCTTATTTTTCATGTTATTTAAAGTATATGGGTCATTTTTTTACAAATCCTACACCTATTTTGGCTTCGCATTTTTATTTGCCTGGTTGTACATATAGATTTTTTTCCAAATATATATTTTAAATATGGATGTTATAAATTAACGTAGTCCACAATCGGCAGCACATTAAAAAAGCAATATGTGCAGTTCTATTTATCGTATAAACTTCGTTCTTCCGCCATTTTATTGCTCTTTATGTTGGCTTTCGCAAACTACAACCGTGGAATTTTTTAATTCTTTATTTATAAAAAATAATAACAATGAAATTGTTTAAATAATTTTTTTATGCTTACCCCCACAACTTATAAAATCAAAAAAAAATGCCATTTTATTCGCAATGTTTTAATATAAAAAATCCGTATTTTTGAAAAGCGGGGTCTCCATTAGGTCGGAAAATATTAAATAATTTCGAGCGAGCGTCATGCAGCTCGTACCGCGCTCATAGAGTTCTAACGGAGTCTCGTTCACGTTTGCGCCCATTTCTTGCTTTTGAAAGGTCATCCTTTTCTATCAGTACTTTTATATGAAAATTAAATATGCATTATCCGAAAAAAAAAAAACGAACAAGTAGAAAGTGACCCTTATTATTAGACTAAATGTTCAAATGCACAGTTATCCAAAACTTAAAAAGTAATTATTAAATAGTAGAACAGAGACAAACTCAGCTAAAATGAAAATTAGGGCAGTGCACAATTCAAAAAAAAATTAATCAGTCTCACTCATCATCTTAAGGATTTTGGTTTAGCTGTAGAGTGGCACTCTTTTCCAAATTCCCATGGCAAGGTACGTGCGATGGCTTAGAAGGGACTTTGAAAAGGTTGGCTGCTAGAACTAGCCTTCAAGCATAACCAATCCAATGAAAACCCCAGAAGAATTATTTGAATGGGCAACTGAGTCTCTTCCTAACATGTCATTGAAATTTGTATAGAATAAAGAGTATATTGAAGATGCAAAAAAATAGATTAAAAATGGCTCTAACTATAAAAGGGATGTTGACATATCATTGCATGATATCAATCACGAAAAAAAAAGCAAAAACGAAGCATTTCTCTTTGCAGGAACATTCAACTGAAGTTGAAGTTATTAAATAATTACTTACTTATCGTCGAAAATTACATTATATGTATTGATATATCATATCCTTGCAAATTAATGTGCTTATAACATTATTTTAGAGTCTCTTGATTTATTTTACTACTCCAATCGTTTTTTATCATAAAAAAATCATAATATTCGATTTCAGCTGAGCTTGTCTCTGTTCTAGTATTCAATAATTACGTTTTCGATGAGGGTGCATTTGACCATTTAGTCTAATAATAAGGATCATTTTCTACTTGTTCGTTTTTTGGATAATGTATATATAATTTTTATATAGAGGTACTGATATAAAAGGATGACCTTTCAAAAGCAAGAAATTGGTGCAAAAGTGAACGAGACTCCGTTAGAACTTTAAGCCCGCGCCGAGTGCCGCGTGCCGCGTGATGCGCGCTCGAATTATTTAATATTTTCCGACCTAATAGAGACCACACTTTTCAAAAATATGTGTTTTTTAGATTAAAATATAACGAATACAATGGCATTTTTTTCGATTTTGTAAGTTGTGGGGCCAAGCAAAATTATTTAAACAATTTCATTGTTATTATTTTGTATAAATAAACAAATTCCACGGTTATACTTTGCGAAAGCCAACATAAAGAGCAATAAAATGGCGGAAGAACGAAAATTATACGATAAATAGAATAGGAGATATTGCTTTTTTAATGTGCCGCCGATTAGTGCTGCTTATGAAAGAACATGGTTTACAACCAGACCAAATTACAATTGTGATAAAACAGGCTTGAATTACAAAATGTTGCCGTCAAATAGCTGAGCACCTGGTTACAAACGTAGCAAAGAACGTTTTACTGTTCTTGCATGCAGTAATGCTTCTGGAAGAAACAAACTCCCATTATTTTATATTGGTAAGTCAGCAAATCCACGAACCTTTAAGAATATTCGTCGCAATGCTTTTCCTGTTTTGTGTAAAAATCAAAACAATGCCTGGATAAACGCGACTCTATTTAAAGACTGGTTTTTTGAAGATTTTGTTTCCAAAGTGAAACTTTTTTTAAAAGAACATGGATATCCTAGAAAATGTATTCTGTTACTAGATAACGCCCCCACTCACCCAAGTGAGGAGCAACTTGAAAGTGGGGAAATAAAAGCAATGTTTTTGCCTCCTGCTGTAACTTCTCTCATTCAGCCTATGTATCAAGGTGTATTGGAAAATTTAAAATGCAATTACCGGCGTTTGTTATTGGAACATATTTTAGAATAAGTAGATGAAGGTGGCTTATTGATAAAAAAGATAAATTTGAAAAATGTTATATATTGGATAGCGTCAGCCTGGAATCAAGTAAAGAGTAGTACTCTGGAAAAATCTTGGTCAAAATTGATTCCACAAAAGGAGAGGCATTACTCAGAGGCAAAAACAGAAGATAATGAAAGTTTACATCAAATTATTACAAGAATATCAGAATGTGAAAGTGTTACGGAAACCGATGTTTGTGAATGGTTAAACAATGATAGTGTGGAAGATGAAATGACTGACCAAGAATTAATTAAAAGTGTATGCAAGAATGCTAACAAAATAGACAGTGATGACGATGATGATAACGAAGTAGAAGCCACTGACAATATCCAGTAAAAATGTCACATTCAGAAGGACTAGAGGCCCTAGAAAAATCGTTAACTTATGTAGAACAACAAGAAAATGCAACCGCCGCGGACGTTTTACTTATCAAACGTTGGAGAGACATTGCAGCCAAAAACAGAACTAACGCAAAACGAATGCAGTTAAAAATTACCTCATTTTTAAGACATTAAAGTTAAGAATGTAACTGTGTTATTTTCGATTTTCCATACATATACATAAAATAAGTAAACTAATTGTTCTATTCTTTGTTTTAATAAATACCTATGTACGTAATAGCATATTGTATAAATACTTTTAAGTCAATCTGCAATGTTGTATTCATTCTAAACTTCTATTTTATAAAAAAATTCGGATTATCTGAAATCACTTTGGTCCATATTATTTCGGATAATCGAGATTCTACTGTATATATATCTATATATATATATATATATATATATATATATATATATATATATATATATATATATATATATATATATATATATATATATATATATATATATATATATATATAAAGTATATCCAGCAAGCATATTATTATGTTATAAACTTCAATGAAAATAGAAAGTCGACTGGTTAAAACTCGTGCATTAAGTCGCAGGTCCATCTTTTAAACACCTTTTTTTTACCTATTAAGTAAAAGGTGGTAGTAAAATGAGAGACATGGTATATTTACTATCAAACATATTAGTGAAGATAATTTAACGAAAATAGATGCGAAGAAGAGAAAAAGATTGTTGAAAAAGAGGAAAGATAAAGAAAACAGGTTAAAACGGTAAATAAAGTAATAAAAAAAACCTTATTTTCAAAGCTAATCATAGCCTTTTCAATAACTTCTTTAAAGTATAATAAGAAAGAGTAATATTTTTAAGATTTAATTGTTATCCTAGATAAATCAGTAACTTAAGAGAATGACATTTTAAAGAATTTTCATTTCTAGGAAGAATGAAGCAAATTTGAATATTAAGCATCCGTTCTTGAGGTCAGTTTGTAGCAATGTAGAAAAAAGAAACAAAATTTTAATATTTTAAAATAAAAAAAATCGATGGCAAATGATGAGAAAGAATGAAATTACAATCCATACTATTATATTTATAAATTCAGGAACAAAATAAGTATTTAAAATTTCCCAATTCATTGAATTAACAAATTCTTTCTTCCCTAAAATATTACACAATGAATTAAATCACTTCAAAGAGTAAAACGTTTAAACTTTTTTCTTGGTTTATAAGTCTTTTTAAAAATTCCAGCCTGCGGGTCTGTTTTGTTGCTGGCTTTTTCTGGATTTACTATCATTTTCCCTGTTCCTTGAAAATTAATATCACTGTAGCAGAAACGTTTAAGACCGCCAACATTATCTACAATAACAAAGGAAATTATTTCAGTAAGGTAAGGCTCTAAATTGGTTTCTTTGTCTTCGTTGGTTATACAAAAGTTACTGGGCAAAATAAATAATTCTTTAATACAAAGTTAATGTTAAGGGAATTTGATATTTGTTTTTTTATATAATCTGAGAGAATGCTCTGTAATTTCTATAAATGAAATATTATCTCCAACGTACAAAACAAGTTAAAAGGCAGCTTCTACTCGGCCATGTCATGCATTATACCCAAAATTGCTTACTGCAAATGTACTGGCATAATGTAAAGAATTATGTTATGACACTATGAGACTCAATATAATTTTTTGACAATCAAATAGTAGGCAGCTGGATGCAGCAGAATCATCCTTGATAGAACATGTGTTGATAAAATATTTGAAGTTCTTACGCCTTCTTGGAATTTTTATTTCCTGTAGAATAGCTACATTTACGTCATAAAGTTTCCGTTTCTCCGTTTCTTTCAGACCAACATTAATTAGAACTAGGACATAAATATAGGAGGCTGATACAACAAGCCTACATGTATATATATTACGTATTCAAATGCGAACTAGCTAATTTGTATAATCACTGAGGCTGCTTCATTACAACGTCCGCAATATCAAAAAGATCGACTTTAAAATTAATAGTTTTTCTTAACTTCGCTGAATACAACTATGTATTGTATTTCTCAGAGTTTTGAAACTCAAGATGGCTAATTTAACATGACCCTAATTCATTTCTAACGAATTGAAACTATTCTAATCTAAAAATATTAGGAGTTATTTAGATCGTTAATTCCAAATGATCTATCAGAATTATGAAATTTAAAATAGCAGTTCAGTCTAACTTTATGATCTTTGTCTTACAACCTAAACTTAATTACATATTTGGAAATAGCGGTCAAAATAATTGTAATTATCTAAACGATGTTTTTAGTTCTATAGGTTAAGTCCGGGGTAGTTGGCCATATTTTTTTTTAAACCCTATTGAAAAAAACTTATACATTACTGTAAAAATCTTTATTTGTAATTAAACTTTAAACAATCAACTTTAGAATATAAAACAAAATAGTAACAATTTCTAATGAGATCGCCCTTAAAAAAAAATGCCACCTCTCCCTAGGTGTTCGAGTGTGATGGCCATAACTTAATTCTAGCTTTAACATAATTTTTTGGTTTTATTTTATATTTTTTAATTCTCTTTCTTTCTCTTGACCACATTTGGAACACATGTCATCAAATTCTGTACAATTTTCATGTGCCCAAAACTGGCACATTGTACATTGAAGCCAGTCTTCGATGACAATTGTTTCGTAGTAGTTTTATCCACACTCACGACAGTTGTCCTTTTCGTTTCGCTTTTTTTTCATATATTTATCCGCTAACGTTATTAATGTGACATCGTCCTCAGATAGTCTTTGGATAGCTTTTCTTTTGTTTGCACATCGAACAGTACTTTTTTGGCTCTTCTTCTTTTTTCTTCTTTGATTTTTCGACTTTTTTTATGTTCTCCTCTTTTACACTTTTTTCTGCAGCAAATTTTCTAGCTTTGATACGTTCTTCGGATTTTAAGAGTGTGCCAACTTGCTTTGCTCGTTTACGAACTTCAATAAATTGTTGTGGAATAGGAGATATTTCCTGTAAGATCCGCGTGGGGGTGTAATCTGGAACGTTATTGGATAGAAGTTCTTTCGGAATGCTTAGTTCTGAAACATTAGACACAGTGGCAGTGTTCAATGAGGTTTTCGATTTTTTGGGAACGATTTCAGGGCTATAATCTGTATCTCTTCTTTGCTTAATAGGATTATTAGACGAGATACCTACGGATTCTTGAATAAACGCTTAGTCTGGCACCGCTTCTGGATTGAAAGGATACACTTCCGTTGCTTTAAAGCCAAAAATAGCATTTTCAGCTGTCGCTGCATTTCCCCAAGCTTTGTTAAGTAAATCTCCGAAAGAAAGTCTTGATATACGACGTCCGGGGTTTTGTTTTAACCAAAGTCTTCACTGTTCATAGACGTGAGTTTTTAATGATTTAAATACCGCACGATCAAAGGGCTGAAAATAATGAGATGTGTGATTCGGCATTGATATCAAAATATTGTCGTTCTGATTAGCGTATTCTAACATTTCCACTGAATTGCAATATGTTGAGTGGCCGTCGAGCAGAAGAACAACTTTTCCGGCTAGTTTTCTTGGAACAAAGTGTGTTTTTAACCATTCTAAGAATATCCCTGAAGTTATGTAAGCTGATTTTTGAGACATGAACAGTTTTGTTTCTGGAGGCATCCCATCTTCAAACTCGGATTTTTTATTTTTCCGCTTCATAATACAAGCAGGTGGCAAAAAAGTGCCTTCAGCATTGCAGCAGGCTATAATGGTTATCGTCTCCCCTTTTTTAGTTGATATTACTGTGGAGACCGCTTTAGAACGTTTTTGAGCGAGCACGTGACCTGGACGACTGTTCAACTGCAAACCTGACTCATCCATATTGAATACGCAATTTGGTGCTAAAACCTCATTGTCTTGCATACGGACGCTTTTTTTCATGGCATGGACTCTAGCCAAGGAGGCACCTTCTGACTTTCTTAGTCTAATATCTGTGTTTCTGCTTAAGAACATTTGCAACCAGTCATATCCTGCTTTCTGAGTTTCTGTGTTAAATCTATGTTTTAATTTTAACTGCTCTGAAAAATCGTAAACTATTCTTCTGACATCATCCATCGTCAATGGAAAACCTTTGGCTTGCATTGATTTGATATAATCAGCCAACTTCTTCTCATTTTCTTCTCCAAATAAAAAAGATGGTCCCATAGGCCTTTTTTGTCATTATTGTCCTTTAATCTTCTTTCTAATGTTTTTCTCGATATTTGGTACTGAATAGCTGCCCCACGCACAGATAATCCGTCATTTTTCACAGCGCTGATAGCTGCTTTTAGTGCTTCTTCATTTTTCCTCTCAAAGCTACTGCCTTTCTCTTGTACTTATTAGGCATCTAAAACAAGTATGAGAAGAAATTAGTTATTTTAATAAAAAATCATTAATGTACCGTCAGTATATGATGGCCATATGGCCATCACACACCGCCTCCAAATGGTAATCTCTCCTTTTCTTCCGGGAGAGATGACCACACCTAAAATATAAACATATAAAAAAACGACACGCATAATTTTGAGGTAAGAACGAAACGTTGCTTGTATACTTTGCAACAAATACAGAAATAACCATTATCTTAGCAAACTAACATCACAACCATGTAAAACATGAACCCTCTAAAAAATATTTACACTAGACAAAACAATAAACAAGGATTTTACTTACTTTTTTTTTTCGCCAAAATGTTGGCCGTACCTTAGCTTCCACGCACGACGCGAAGTGAACTGAACAGTAACTAACGACATCTAATCAACGGTTCTATAAATTATTTCGATAGGCCATGTCCCCCTTATGGTCAACTATCCCGGACTTACCCTACTTTTTATAATATAGTATTCGTTTCTCTGCTTCGCATAATTATGATAGTCTGAATTAAAACAAAGGCTACAACTAAAAAAGTTATATCGGTTTTAGTTTTCACCATTGGGCGGGATTAACCTAGAAAGATGTTTCCAAATCTTTCTATATTTTTCCTATTGCACGGTGTTTCTTCAAGGTATTTCTCGCTATCTTTTCATGGCACTTGTAATTAGTTATAATCTGTAGATAATATAGAAAGTAATTCCAGGTATATACAAAGTAAAACATACTTACTATATGTATTACTTTGTGTACTTCCGTTCAAACTAGAAATAAGCATTTGTTATAGAAATTTTAAAATTAGCTATACTCAAGTAACTTTGTTCAAACTTCCAGTGAATGATCGTTATATTTCCAGTATAAAATGTCAATATCTTGAAAATTATTTGATTTAGATGTACAGAACTTCATACAAAATATCTATGAAATTGACTATAGAATCACATATTTTAAAATATAGGGAAAACCTGAAGAAGAAAAAAGTGTATTTTGTAAGAAGCATGTGTTACACTCCGAATACTCAGAAATATTGTAAAAATATGCATTGCTTTGACATATTATTTTTTAACACGCACTAGTAAACGGTGCAGTTTCTCTGCTTCGCATAATTATTCACGGTATGATAGTCATAAAACTGAATTAAAACAATGACTACAACTAAAAAAGTTATATCGAATTTCAACCAGTTTTAGTTTTCACCATTGGGCAGGATTAAACTATAAAGATATTTCCAAATCTTTCTACCGGTATGGGAATATTCTTCCAACTGCACGGTGTTTTTTTAAGTTATTTGTCGCTATCTTTTCATGGCACTTGTAATTACTTACAATCTGTAGATAATATAGAAAGTAATTCCAGGTATATACAGAGTAAAACTTACTTACTATATGTATTACTTTGTGTACTTCCGTTCAGACTAGAAATAAGCATTTGTTATAGAAATTTAAAAATTAGCTATACTCAAGTAGCTTTTGTTCAAACTTCCAGTGAATGATTTTTATATTTCCAGTATTAAATGTCAATATCTTCAAAATTATTTGATTTAGGTGTACACAACTTCATACAAAATATCTATGAAATTGACTATAGAATCAGACATTTTAAAATATAGGCAAAATCTGAAGAAGAAAAAAGTGTATTTGGTAAGAAGCAAGGTGTTACACTCCGAATGCTCAAAATCATTGTAAAAATATACATTGCTTTGACATATCATTTTTTAACACGCACTAGTAAACGGTGCAGTTTCTCTGCTTCGCATAATTATTCACGGTATGATAGTCATAAAACTGAATTAAAACAATGACTACAACTAAAAAAGTTATATCGGATTTCAACCAGTTTTAGTTTTCACCATTGGGCGGGATTAAACTAGAAAGATGTTTTCAAATTTTTCTACTGGTATAGGAATATTCTTCCAATTGCACGGTATTTCTTCAAGATATTTGTCGCTATCTTTTCATGGCACTTGTAATTAGTTATAATCTGAAGATAATATAGAAAGTAATTCCAGGTATACACAAAGTAAAACTTACTTACTATATGTATTACTTTGTGTACTTCCGTTCAGACTAGAAGTAAGCATTTGTTATAGAAATTTGAAAATTAGCTATACTCAAGTAACTTTGTTCAAACTTCCAGTGAATGATTTTTATATTTCCAGTATTAAATGTCAATATCTTCAAAATTATTTGATTTAGGTGTACACAACTTCATACAAAATATCTATGAAACTGACTATAGAATTAGACATTTTAAAATATAGGGAAAACATGAAGAAGAAAAAAGTGTATTTGGTAAGAAGCAAGGTGTTACACTCCGAATACTTAAAATCATTATAAAAATATGCATTGCTTTGACATATCATTTTTTAACACGCACTAGTAAACGGTGCAGTTTCTCTGCTTCGCATAATTATTCACGATATGATAGTCATAAAACTTAATTAAAACAATGACTACAACTAAAAGAGTTATATCGGATGTCAACCAGTTTTAGTTTTCACCATTGGGCGGGATTAAACTAGAAAAATGTTTTCAAATTTTTCTACTGGTATAGGAATATTCTTCCAATTGCACGGTATTTCTTCAAGATATTTGTCGCTATCTTTTCATGGCACTTGTAATTAGTTATAATCTGTAGATAATATAGAAAGTAATTCCAGGTATATACAAAGTAAAACATACTTACTATATGTATTACTTTGTGTACTTCCGTTCAAACTAAAAATAAGCATTTGTTATAGAAATTTGAAAATTAGCTATACTCAAGTAGCTTTGTTCAAACTTCCAGTGAATGATCGTTATATTTCTCGTATAAAATGTCAATATATTAAAAATTATTTGATTTAGGTGTACAGAACTTCATACAAAATATCTATGAAATTGACTATAGAATCACATATTTTAAAATATAGGGAAAACCTGAAGAAGAAAAAGTGTGTTTTATAAGAAGCATGTGTTACACTGCGAATACTCAAAAATATTGTAAAAATATGCATTGCTTTGACATATCATTTTTTAACACGCACTTGTAAACGGTGCAGTTTGAAGGAAAATGGTTTTTTGATATTATCTTATTTTTTAATTCTTTAACTAAAAATATCATCTTCTCATCTGACTGAAAGTTACCCAAGATTATCAAGCTGGAAGTTGACATTTATTGCTAGAAAATGCCTGTTAACATGTAAAAAAATTCCATTTTTAAAATGTTAATATTCCGAAAGCCTTATTGACAGAACTGTAGGGAATACTACACAAGATATATCTAGAATTGCCCGTTGAATGCAAAATATCCGAACACATTCAAAGTGTTCCATTTCAAAAGAATATCTTTGTCTCGCTGCATATTAGGCATTATACATACAAAAAAATAGTTATGAAAGAGATCACTTAGAGATTCAATTTTTCAAAAACCAGTAATAAAAGAGTTAAAAAGGTGATTAATTTATCACCAAAGTAACTGCTCATATTAGCTTTGAAAGTAATTTAATATTGGCGTAATATCAACAATACTTTTAAAATCGTGTCTGCCACTAAAATGGAAATGGAACTGCCAGCAAACTAGATCACTTAAAAGGTCTTTGAGAGATATAGTGGACCCCTTAAAAATAAACAATAAAATTTTATAGAAGCGACAAGTTAGCAGTCCTTTTCACAGCTTAGACAATAAACGGATATAGACTCGGAATTACACACCTATAGTTCCTAGATTATTCACCCGTAAAATTTTACAACTAAAAAGCAATGTTTTAATTAACGCAAAATTTCGATTTGGATTTTAAAAATTAATAAATAATAAATTCAACACACAAAATTAAATAACTAAATAACATAAAATTGACTCCTGTTCAACTTTTTGTATCGCTCTGAATTTCTATATGAATTACATACGTCTTCTAAGGTATTGTGTGGTCATACTCACCGTTCATTCAAAATTGGACAATAGAATTGTAGTACTTGATAATACAGCCCTCTTGCTATTTGAAAAAATCTTCGAAGCAGCCGTAAGACATCACTCAACGAACAAGTTTCAAAATATCCACTAGCTATATATACAGCTTTGCTTTAGTGAGAGTCACTCTGACATCCAAAGGTCATGAATGGCGGGATGCACTGGTCTACTTTTCAAGTATTGTGGCATCCTGGAACCTCTTAGTACTCAACTCAGCTTTCCGAATCCTGCCCACGCTAGTCTTGTTCGCTTATTACCTCAGCTGCCTGGTTGTCTTTGCTCAGCTTTAAAATCTGTCCCGGATATACGTGTTCATTGACCATGTCTAATGTGCAGCCTTTCACGATAATGGTTCTTGTGTCCTCAGTATTTGTCATGATCTTTACCTTTTCCTTGTTCATCTTTAATTTGATCTTTACCAACTCTTCTGCCAGCTGTATTAACATAGTCTGAAGGCGTTCAAAATTTAGGTTAATTAGTACGACATCGCCTGCATATCTGAGATGGCTGAGTTTTATACCATTGATGTGACCTGAACACATCTTCTAAGTCCAAAGTAAAAAGCTTCGAATTACATCACCTCGTCGAACTCCCCTTTTGATGGGTAGGCAAGTTTTCTATTCTAGCAGCACTGTCATTAGTGTATTTCTGTATACATTATGTCTAAGTTGTCTGTATCTGCAGTCGATTCTGCAGTTGTGCATAGCTCAATGCTATCATAATCGAAAAAGGCTGTATATAGCGGCAAATTGTATTCGTTTACTTTTTCTATTAATGATCTCATTATGAGAAGGTGGTCAGATATACTGTGCCCTTTCCTAAATCCAACCTGCTCGACCAGTTGGTATTCATTTTTATTGTAAGTCGGTTATTAATTTTTTTTTATGGGTCTAGCACACATGCTGCATGAAGCACTCCAGGAGCGGCACGTGTGCAGAAAAAGCGATTTACGTTATTCTTGAATCGCTGTAAATTGTACTCGGTGGGAAACACAGCCCTGGGCAAGTTATTCCAAAGGGATGATGCTCTCCATATAAAAGACTGCTTGAAAAGCGTTGTCCGCAGAGTAACAAGCTGAACCTCATACGGATGTGAAGTATTAGCGCAAAGTGTATTTCTGGGAGGAAATAAGCGGGCTACATCCTTCGAACATTTTCCATGAAAATAAGACTTAAGTCGCCAACCGTTCTTCGATGTTCCAGCGAATCAAGGCCGCCGGTCAGTTCCGGCTCTCTATTAATGATCCTCATGAAAAGTTTGTAGACCTGAGAGAGCAGTGTGATAGGTTGGTAGTTTCTGATGTTGATTTTACCTCTTTTCTTAAACAGAAAGATTACTTTACTCTCTGTACATCCTGTGGGAAGTTCGCTCTCGTGAAGGCACTTATTTCTAAGCTTTCCTTCCTTAAGCCTTTCTGTTAGTATGCCGTCTGAGCTAGAAGCTTTGTTCTTAAAATCTTTTAAAGCCTTTTCTATTGTATAGTCTTCTCTATCTGGTATATTTTCCTTATTTTTATTGTCTGGATCTTTTTTTGAGGGATACAGTGTAAATTATTCTCTTCTATTCTCACTATTTCTGCCTTGTTTCTCTCTTCTTCTTTCGTTTGATTCTTTGGAGAAATCATAACGGGCTGGCCTAGAGGAGATCTGAGACACTTCAAGCCTTGATCGCTCTCGATCACCTTTTCAATAATGTCCTCCTTGTGTTTTCTCCGGCATATTCAGGTGAATTCTGTTTGTCTTTGGTCACAAATTCTCTTCTTCATTTAGTAATCTGTCATCTTTGACTCGATCTTCCTTTGGCCTCTTCATCCTAGTCACCTTCTATCCTGCACTGGTTAGTTGCTGTCTCAAAACCTTGATGATCTCGCTAATCCAAGAAAATTTTAGAACATATACCTAATTCATTAGGTTAGGTAGGTAGGTTAGCTTTATTGATGGACCACCCGTCTCTCACTTTTTGTAGAATTTGGCAAAAATGGTAAATACAAAAGTTGAAGCGTTTTTAAATAATTTCGTTATAAAGCTAAACCAAAAACAATTACACATCGAGTTTGTATTTTTAAAATAAATACTCTGCATATTGTTTTCAGATTAAAGAGTTCTTAATTCTAAAAACGCCAACATAAATTTTTATATTGTTGTTACGTACAATAAGAAAGAAAAACCCCTTTTTATAACTTTGCCGAAGTTAGCTTTGCATGTTTGATAATAACCCAAATTAACAGCCTTTGTTCATGTTAAAAATATTGACAGTAATAAATTAAAACTAACTGTTAGTATAGAATGTTTTTTTTTTCGGAGAGTAAAAAACATAATATATACGAAATACTTATTAAAAATAACAATAAAAGGTAAACAGAACGGGAATATACAAGGCATTAGAGAAGAGTTACAGTAAAACTTAATTTTTTTTTTATTTATTTATTTTTTTTTAACGGACAAGCCAATTACAATAGTAATATAAAAACAAAATTACAATAGTAATATAAAAACAAAATAATGTTAAAACACAATGCACATATACAATTCATAACGTGAAAAAGGAGAAAAGAAAACAAGCATTACAACAGTTTAACACCTCAGATCCCGATCGCGCTTACAAGCGTTTTAAATTCGCTAACATTACAACTGAAGAGATCAAGGCTGTATGTATTAAATAATCGGCACATTCTCGTGAGAGAACTGTAATAGCCATAATTAGCACTGTGAAATGGAATACTGAGCAGTACACTGCCACGAGTCCTATGTAGTCCTATTAAGTTGGACGCTCTCCAAAAGTGGTGGACAGGAAATAAATCGATTCAGGAGTTTATATAGGAATAAAACATCTGCAAGATCCCTATGCTTCTCCAAAGTAGCCACACCAAAAGCGTTCATAATCACCCCAAAGTCAATATGAAAACTTGCATCCTTATAAATATTTATTCCAGCTTTAAAAGCTAAAGTTCGTAGAAATCTACGCTGCACTGACTCAATCTCAGTAATATGGCACTGGTAAGATGGTGCCACACTACCGAAGCATACTCCAAACCAGAGCGGACCATTGAAAAATACAACACTCTAAACGTGCTAGCCGACAATTGCTTAATATGTCTGGTAACAAAACCAAGATTTCTGAGACCCAGTCTCAGAATATTATTAATATGGCCACGAAAATTAAGTTGACTGTCCAAAGTCGCAAGTCACGAATTTCCGACACCGACTCAAGCAGGGCGCCGTTAAACTATACCAATGACGCTCAATATTCCGCTTCCTACCAAAGGAAATGCAGAAACACTTTTTTAACATTTAGACTTAAGCCATTTCTTTGTGACGCGTGAGTCGATTCAGATCTTCCTGCAGACGCGAAACATCGTTTACTCTTTCTATTCCTCTGTACAATTTGAGGTCATTCGCAAATAAAAGATATTCAGAATCTCACCAATATCATTAATGAACAAATTAAAAAGGAGAGGCCCACAGTGTGAACCCTGCGGGATACCTGAACATACCGATATGTTTCTTGAAATATGATTTAATATACGTATACACTGGCTACGTTCAGACAAAAACTCTTGATCCACCTAGTCACGCTCGTGCCGAATCCCAGGGCTCGAAGCTTTCCCACCAATAAAGAAAACTCTTGGTATGAGGTGAATAAACCATTTTGTTTATACTTTTTGTGCGCAATTTTCTTTTGCATAACTAGTCTTTGTAAGACTGCAGAGAATCACGTTGGAAAATTTGTTGTTTTAACGCGTTTAACCGGTACGAAGATGGCAATGACATCATAGAAAATATTGTAAAAATTCTCAACACAAACATTTATATCAGTTTCATTGAAAACCGGCTCCCATGAAACATAGGCTAAAAATTCATTGATTAATTGAAAATTGCAATTCTTAAAATCGTAGTATAGTATGTCACATTTCAAACTATTGTTGCCAACATAGATGGGAATCGATATTTCATATGCAATATGGTGCTGAGAAACATTTAAAATACACTCAAGGGCAACAGAAACATTGACCTCTTGATTGTTACAAAACACAAGATCAAGAAATCTTTCATGTATATTGGGAATAGAGTTTAGTTGTCTCATATTTTAGAATAAAAAAAATGTCAAATTATACACCCAGGTGAAGGAGAATACTACGAAGCAGAGACGATTTAGACAATCAATAAAATTACCAACTACTCATAACATTATACTTATAGCACCAATCATTTCAATTAATTTGTATTAAAGAGATCTGTATCCTCTCTTACTACTTACAGTTAGAATAAGAAAGAGTCAGGGAGTACACCAACCTTGTCGAAAAAAGACAACACGTTCTATATTAGTGTATTTATTTATTAGAGTATCGATCCGATCTTTAGCATTATAAGTCTTCAGAGTCATTCAAAACTCGTCAAAGGGTATACTTTAAAACAGCCGCAGTGTCAACAATTTTGAGTTGAAGAAGGTAATTGCGAAAAGCTGTATAACTGACACGTCCGTAAACTATATACCTACCTCAGTATGCTGAACACCTTTGTCTATTCTACATAGATAAACAAATTTTCCAAAACCAGAAAGCCATTTTCGATTGATTTTACCACTCTAAACCTCTCTTCTATTACTTTCGACAAAACCAGTAGCGCTTACCATGTAATTTAGCTTCTTTTAAATATGAGCTGCTTATTTTTAAAGTGTGCAAAAATGAACTAATTGTCAAATAGTTGTGTAAAAGATTTTACATACTTGTTCAGTACTGTTATTAAAATACTATTCTGGAGATGCCAATTCGATTTTTAGTATTCCTTACGAAACACTTATATGATCACTTCGGTGTCTGTTTGCCGTCTGTCTATCTATCCGTCTGTCACGCTCGATTTTCTCCCAAAACAATTTTGTCGTAGAAAGTTGAAATGTGGTATAGTCATCCACCTTCAGAGCCGTGTAGTTTTTCAAAGTTAAATTTTGACTTAAGCGGTTAGTTTTGGGAAGTAAAATCAAAAGTATTTTTTTTTACTAGGTCATCAAATGGGATGTCGAATGAAAGCTTGTAAAAACACGAGTTCAAAAATATATATAACGTAATACTTGCCCACACTTTTCTTTGTATTATTTTTAAATTGCGAAAAATCTCTGCCGCCCCCCATTTTCTCGAAAAGTACTGATCAAAAACTTATATATATATATATATATATATATATATATATATATATATATATATTTCAAGGTCATCAGTTTTCAGTGAAGATGGATAAAAAACTTTGTTGAAAACTCATTTAGGGTGTTCTGTGAAGTCGTTTCATTTTATACCTCCGTAACAAAAATTTTTATTTTAAAAGCAATCAACGTACGGAACACTAAGTCCACAATAATATTTCATATTTATGTTTTAATTCTTACGCGTTTACTAGATAGGACTAAAAAGTAACTTCTGTAACCAAACTCGAAATACAAAATTGCTCAATATGTGTATAGAGAATTAAAAAGATTTACCAGTTATATCGAACCCTCCCAGTATTTTGAAGAAATAATTAAATCTCAGAAAATTAAAAAAAAAAAAAAATGTTATCCACCTTCAACATTTTTACGTTACAATAAACTAAACTAACATATCCTGGAGCTTAAAAATTAATAATTCTGGAACTTTTCAATTATTTTAGACTTTACCTGCCCCCAATATACAATATCTTTATAATTAGCATATCTTACCTACAAGAAAGGGTGAAAATATCTCCGGAGTTAAATTTGTGTTAGAGTCAAGAGTATTAGAAATGCACCTATCTTTTATTACTGCAAAATCTTAAGAGTTTTGTGGATGGAACGGAACAGCGTTATTTTGAACTTATCATATCTACCGGGAAATACGTAAAAGCCACTCCTGATTTATAAATTAATCCTTATATCGAAAGGGTAAAAAAAATACTTTTTTAGTGTTTCATACGGAACACTAATAAGATCACTTCGGTGTATGTCCGTCTGTCTGTCACACCCGAGTTTCTTCGAAACTCTTCGGCATAGATAGTTGAAATTTGGCATTAATATAGCAATTGATGGCCCCATCAAAGCCGTGTAGTTTTGAAAGTTAAATTTTTACTTAAAGGGTTAGTTAGGTCGAATTTTTTTTTATCAGTCGACTGGGGTGTCAAATGAAAGTTTGGGAAAATACGAGTTCAAAAATATATAATGTAATACTTGCACACACTTTGCTTTGTATTATTTGTTAAAAAATGCGAAAAATCGCTGTTCCCCTCCTTATCTAGAAAAAGTACTGATCAAACAATTTTGAAAAAATTCTAGAATATTCTCCATAGGGTGTAGATTGAAAAATTATCACGAGTGCATTACCTTTAGTAATTTATTTGGTAAAGAAACAAAAACTTCAAATTCATCAGTTTTTAACAAAGAGAGGAAACAAACTTTGTTAAAAACTGATTTGGGGTGTGTTTTGTGAGGTCATTGATCATTTTATACCTCCGTAACAAAAATTTTTATTTTAAAAGCAATCAACGTACGGAACACTAAGTCCACAATAATATTTCATATTTATGTTTTAATTCTTACGCGTTTACTAGATAGGACTAAAAAGTAACTTCTGTAACCAAACTCGAAATACAAAATTGCTCAATATGTGTATAGAGAATTAAAAAGATTTACCAGTTATATCGAACCCTCCCAGTATTTTGAAGAAATAATTAAATCTCAGAAAATTAAAGAAAAAAAAATGTTATCCACCTTCAACATTTTTACGTTACAATAAACTAAACTAACATATCCTGGAGCTTAAAAATTAATAATTCTGGAACTTTTCAATTATTTTAGACTTTACCTGCCCCCAATATACAATATCTTTATAATTAGCATATCTTACCTACAAGAAAGGGTGAAAATATCTCCGGAGTTAAATTTGTGTTATTTTCGTTATCATTTCCTAAAAAATAACAAAGAAAAATGTATATTTAAATTCATATTATCATAAATTTCACAGTGAAATTTATTTAAATTTCAGTAAAATCTTTTTGATGGCCCTAAGGTAATTTGCATTTTTTCCATTTAAATAAAAATTATGCCCATTCTTTTAAGTAAAAACAATAATCCTATAAATTTTAATAAGTTAAGTAAATAACTTTTTTTTTTGTTTTCGTATTCGTATTTTTTTCTTTTATTTGCTTTTATATTCTTATGAGGTAAGTATTATGTATATATATATATATATATATATATATATATATATATATATATATACTCGTATATATATATATATATATATATATATATATATATATATATATATATATATATATAGAAGAAGCTACCAATTAGGCAGCGAAAGCTTGATAACAAAAATAAAAAAGCAGATACTAGAGCCTATAGATCTTTGAGTGCTCATCTCTTCTCCTCATAAGGGCGTTCCCCAGTAGTTAAACTTCCGATTGTTTGTTACCAGTGCCCTGTTACTGTCCTCCCTCTTTCTTATTATTCTTCATTATTATTAAATGTGGTTAAAAGCATAAAATCATAAAAAACTGGCATCTCAGAGAAACAGACGAATGTTTTTACTAGAATGTCGTGGAACAAAAGTAACACCTCGTTTCCTTAAGGATAACATAAGGAGACTTTGGAGAATACCGCAGAGAATATCAAACAACAATGTAACCAGATTGGAAACCATAACACAACAGGTAACAACCAATTTCCATAAATTATATATCTCTGACACTAATCGGTACATTGAAAGACTCGACAGGTCATTGGATGGGCCATTACAAGTCCTTAAGACTCAATTGCCATTTCATATTTTTGATGATTTCATTTTTAACATAACAAATATAAATTTTTATTTAATAAAATTTAAAATAGTAATAATAAGAAAATAGAATTTTTGAAAAAGAAATTTCATGAATTTAATATGGAAAAATTCAAGCGGATCAAAAATATTTCTGATGTTGAAATACCACCTAATGTAAGAGGGTTTCTAGCCCTTGGTCCCAAGTTCAGTCTCACTATATCTAACAAAGATATGTTTAGTCTACTGTCTAAGGTAGAGGAATTAATTCATTATGTCCCCCCACATTAGTGCAAGGGCTGTAAACTTAATTACTAATTATGTAGTATAACATAAAAACAAAAATTCAATCACTTATAAATTAGAAAAGTCTATATGTCTGATAAAAGCAACGTTACCGTTGCTATGTCAAAAATTTCCTATCTTAAAAAATCACATTCCCTATTTCAAGATGATAGTACCTATGAAATAATACATCATTATCCCGCTTTAAAAGTAGAAACAAAATGCAATAAATTAATAAAATCATTAAAAGATGGAAAGTTTTTGGATAAAGCAACTGCTCGTACACTGACAACTTATAATGGTATTTGCCCTAAATATTACGGTCTACCTAAAATACATAAACCTGATATACCTTTGAGACCAATCGTTTCCTGTGTAGGAGCATCTACACAACCACTTGGCAATATATAGCCTCTATTTTAGAAACAAATTCAGAGATATGTCCGCTCTGAAAATAATACAGTCAAACTTGACTGGTATAGAAAAAAATCAAGTTCTGGTAGATATATCCCATTCCACTCGTATCACCCTATGAAACAAAAACTGAACATCATCAGAGGTTTAAAAAACAGAATAGATAAGATTCGCCACCGTTCTTTCAAACAAAAAAAATGTAAAACTGTTAGAAAACATTTTGTTGGACAGTTGCTATCCAAAAACCCTTGTAAAAAAGATTTTTCAAAGACCCCCTCTTCAAATCAATCCAACTGTTCCCACTAACGCTTCCAATAACGACATTAAAGTAGGAAAGTTACAATACATAGAAGGTCTCTCCCAGCCCTTGTCTTCCCTATTTACAAGTACAAACATTAAGATTGCTAACTATAATTTTTAAAAAATTAATTGTTTTTATGCTAAACTAAAAGACAAACCCGATACTTTACAAAGATCTAATATAGTTTATGGCATTTCTTGTCAATGTGGTTTGATCTACATCGGATAAACGTCACAAAAGCTTTCTAGATTAGCTTTACACAAAAATGACTACAAACATAAACCTAACGCAACCAGCTTGAGTTTACACGTAAATAATACAGACCACAGAATACAATATAACAACAGCTTCATTCTAGATGTTGAAACTAATTACTTCAAAAGAAGTTTCTTGGAAATGTGTTACTTGCAAAAATAATCTCAATCACAAAATAGTCATAGAAGGATTGAGCTCTATTTATACCTATTTGCTAACACAAAAGCACACCCAACCAATAAAAAATAACGATTTTTATGAAAAAATTAGTTTCCAGTAAAGTTTACGTTTCTTTTTCTGTTATTCCTCCTCTTTAAATATTTCTAATTACTTTATGTGTCTTTTTGTTATATAATTAAAAAATTAAATATGATAAATAATAAAGAACTTTTCTGAAGAAGCCATTGTATGGTGAAACAATTGTCAAGTGACTTTAAATATATTGGAAATTAAAACATAGTGTTGTTTTTATATAATTTTATTATGAATTTCCAACAAGTATAGGCTAACACAATCAAAGAATAACTTTTCCAATAATTACATTCATTTTAAATACTTTAAGTTACTTTATGAGTCCCTTTGTTATAAAATAAAAGAATAAATATAATAAATAATAAATAACTTTTCCAATAGCAGCATCCACCAAAATTTACTGAGTTTCTAACTTTAATGTTTGGGTTTTTTGTCGTTCTACTGACCACATAGATTACCAACAATATCCGGTCAGGACTCAAATATTACTAAAAAGTTACTAAATAAGACGACAAAAAATTTGAAATGGAGTACCATTTCAACATCATGGTCTTTCTTACAGTTGTTTCTGTCTCAAAAAGTGTTTCTAAGTAATATTATTGACAATATGTTACTTTGTGAGACCCGTGTAGTTCTCTAAGTGTTCTTTTGTCATGTTTTTTGTGATTATACTGGCTACCTGGCCAACGAAATGCAAATTTTATTGTATTCACCAGAGATGAATTAACTGCTGAATTTTGTGAGTAATTTCTCATACAACCTTATAAGTTTATAAAACACATATCACAACGAGCCTCTTAACTTTATTTTTTTGTACCTTGTTTGCATTTCAGTATCCAGAAGAAGCTATCAATTAGGCAGCGAAAGCTTAATAACAAAAATAAAAAAGCAGATACTAGAGCCTATAGATCTTTGATTGCTCATCTCTTCTCCTCATAAGGGCGTTCCCCAGTAGTTCAACTTCCGATTGTATATATATATATATATATATATATATATATATATATATATATATATATATATATATATATATTTTATATCAGGGTGTCCTTGGATAGTCAAAAGAAGACTCAAAGAAGCTAACCTAACTCCAAGGAGACCAGCTAACGGACCCGAATTAACAGCAGCCCATCGACAAGCTCAACTCAGATTTGCCCGAGAACATGTCGACTGGACCTTAGCGCAATTGCGCTCCGTTTTATTCTCCGACGAGTCCCAAATGTGCCTACATGGCAATGATGGAAGAAGACGAGTCTATAGGAGGCCTGGGGAGCGCTATGCGCAATGCTGCATCACTGAAACAGTCGCCTACGGAAGAGGTTCTGTCATAGTGTGGGAAGGCATCTCACTGGATGCGAAAACCGATTTGGTTTTCGTGACTGATGAGACTCATAGCGGTCGATTAACTGCTCACCGGTACATCGAGGAGATCCTGCAGGAACACGTCGTTCCTTGCGCTGGGTTTGTTGGCGATAGCTTCGTGCTAATGCATGACAATGCAAGGCCACATGCTGCTGTTTCGATGGCGGAAATGGGAATATTCACATTAGACTGACCTGCGCGGAATCCTGACCTCAGTCCAATCGACCACATGTGGGATGAGCTCAAAAGAACGGCTCCAGCCAGAAATCCAGCCCCTGCATCGCTGAGGGACTTAAAAGTGGCGATGGTGGAAGAGTGGGGACAAATCCCATAGATAGTGGTGAGAAAGCTCACCCGCTCCATGTAAAACCGGCTGGAAGCAGTATTAAGGGCTGGGAGGGGGGGAGGTAATACAAATGTTGATTTTCGTTTTTATCCTTCTATTCTTCTGTTGGCTAATTTTACAAAAAGTCTGGCGTTCTTAATGAATTTGTGATATTTGGTCCATAAATTCTTTCAATGTTTTTCAAAAAGGCCATCTTTTTGCAATTTTTCACCCTTGCAAAATACAATAATTTTCTCTTTTAATAGGTAATATTTTTCTTAGGTTTTGGTTGTCATTTAAAACAAAAGCTTGCTCTTGGTTAATAGAAGGATTTTTTTACTTCGATGTAAACATACGAATACTACACCAGTGTTTACGAAATTCGATATTTCACACATGGCGTTTATGACTTGATAAAGCACAACAAAATGTGCGAAACGTTATTGTAACCAAGAGTAAGTTTTTATTTTAAATGACAACCAAAACCCAAGAAAAATATTATCTATTGTAAAGAAATGGTTGAACATAAATAAAAGAGAAAATTATATATATATATATATATATATATATATATATATATATATATATATATATATATATATATATATATATATGTAGTGATATTAAGAAATGTGGGATTGAAGAAATTCCCGATGTAACAACGGACGAAATAATTAACGCCCTACAACATATGCACAACAACAACGAACGAGGGTATGATGAAATAACTACAGAAATGATAAAATATGAAGGGGCATCGATAATACAATCTCTTCAAGCCCTATTTAACAGGTGCTTCGTAGAAAGTAAAATACCAACACCTTGGGTTAACGCCTTGATTGTGCTTATATTTAAAAAGGAAAACAAATTTAAACTGGAGAATTTCAGATCCATCAGCCTATTATCGGTACTGTACAAAATCCCCACTAGAACCATAACGTATGGATTAACGAACAAATTAGACAGTTATCAATCACGTGAACAAGCGGGATTTAGACGCGGATACAACACTTTGGACCATCTTCAAACAATTAGTTCACTACTGGAAAAAGAAAATGAATATAAGGTCCCCTTGTGGATAGCAATGATTAGCTACGAAAAAGCATTTGATTCGGTAGAGATATGGGCAATCCTGAACGCCAGGAACTATTAACAGAAGGTGAATGACTAGGAAAGGTACAAACATTCGTATATTTAGGACAGAAAAACGAAATATCAAGAAATATTTTAAAGGCTGACTTGGATAGAAGCGTCTCGTTAGCTTGGCCTGCATTCAGAAGGTTTTTTTTTTTAAATGTAGATTACATTTAAATTGAACATCCCAAATACAATAAAAGCCAGAGCATTCGATCAATATGTACTGCCTGTTTTAACATATAGCACTGAAACATAGGCTTTAAATAAAAGTATTATAAATAAACTCCAGGTAACCCAAAGAGCAATGAAGAAGAGAATGCTGAATATTAGACTCCAAGATCTTATTCCTAACATCGTAATACAACGAATACGTATATTAAGGTGGAATTGGATTGTCATTTGGACATGCAGCGGAGCCCACAGACAAGATGGACGGATGACATAAAAGGATTAGTAGGACACGATTGGATGCAAAAAACAAGCAACAGAGCTCATCGGAGACAACTTGGGGAGGCTTATTCCATCCCACTATGGATGGAATAAGCAAATGATGATGATAATGAGGTATATATATATATATATATATATATATATATATATATATATATATATATATATATATATATATATATATATATATATATATAAAATATATATAATCTAAAAATCTTTAAATATAATTGTATCAAGAACGAAAATACACTGGAGTGTGAAAAAATCAAATTCATTATTGATTTTTCAACTTTTATTGGCAAGAAATGTACTGGGTAAACATCACCAGTTTTTTCAATACTAAGTGTATTCTATAACTATTACACTAATGCGCAATGTGTACACATATAGACACAATTTTTTTTAAGTTCCTGGGCCATTTGTACATATCTCAGTCCTATATAGGGTACTTTTAAATATATAGTTCAGGTTAGTTCGATTAATCTGGAGTAAGATCATATCTAATTTGAACAACTTCCTAAAAAATGTATTTAATTTTAATTTTCACACATATTTTTCTCATGAGAAAATTTAGTTAGGCAAATCTACATATGCTTTTATGAAAAATATAGTTAACTTTGTAACCATACTGGAGGCGCCCATCGGCATCGGATATCTATCGTTTCGGTTATCCAATAACGATGGCAAACAATCCCGTTGATCACATTGGGCGAGGACCCGAATCGTTGACAACAGGTAACGGCACGACGAACGTATAGACCAGAATACCTTACCTCGACTTATATCTTTTCTAACGCCACAAGACATTCTTTTTCGGTCATCACGATAATACTATGATTGATATTTTCCTTTAATAGCGCAAGACATTCTTTTTCGGCAACACTCGGTCTGGTGATATTATCAGTCCTTGTCATAAACCTCTGATCGATGCAGTGACACCTGGCGAGGTAAGCGGGAACGCAGATAACGATCGGTAAGCATTTCTGGGGATCGGTGAGTAGACGGTGGTAGTGGTCCATGCTCTTCGCAGCTCTGTGAAAAATTTTTTTGGACTGGCACGTCGGTCTCGTATCAATACCGACCTGATTCTTCGCGATTAAGTACCATAGCAAAGCGAGCGTGCGCGAATATTTAAGTAAGCGTGTAGATTCAGTAAAAGAATATAAAAAAAGGTATAATGACTGGTGTCCTTTAGATGGGGTTGGCTGCTTGGCTAAGGCTTGTGCTTCTGCGGCTTGGTGCTTGGTCTGGTCCCCTAGTCTGGTCCAATATTCTGGCAGTCGGCCAATCGACTACCTCGTTTACTAGAATCTTAAATCTTTTATTATTAATAATTAAAGACGTTAAACCTATAACTATGATACAGTGGGGTGTACTAATTATGATTATAAGCTTGTGTCTTCAGATATTTACATGCAACGTAACATAAATAACAGGTTTTATATAGGTTTTATATAAATGTGGTGAGTCAGATATTAGAACTTAAGATATTTCATGAGTTGAAAATTAGAATTAAACTTAGAATTAACTTAAGATTAACTTAAAGCTAATCCCGTGGTTGGAGGTCGGAAGGTCTTAGGTAGTGACGCCTACCATTGGTTGGAAGTGCATAGAGGTTTTTGACTGTGGGTTTGGGATGGTTAGTGGCTTTATCCAAGAATTTGAGCTGTGCATTGCTCATGAATTACCGGATTTTGGGCATTTGAAAGTCTCGATCAATCTGGGTATTAAGGACAAACCGTGGGCTTTGGTGATGATTCGGAGGACGTTTACTATGCGGTACCGTTATTTTATAGATACGATGCCGCCGTGTCATCGACGCGTGCTGACTTTGAAGGTATGCCACTAGTAGCGGCTCGGCCCGCTGTCACGGTATGGAAATAACAGTGACTCGAGACGCGGCTGGAAAGTTCGTAAGCCAATTTTTCTTGCTTCGGGCGACAAATCGTTCAGATTAATTTCAACGCATAAGTTCATAGTTAAATCAAAAAATGAACCTTTTCTGATATTTACTAAGAAAGATAGTCTCGACACGCATATTGCCTCAGAAAGATTATGTAAATTTGATAAGTTTATTTTGCAAAATGATATTCTTAAATTTTTCATCGCTCTTTATAAATCCTGTCAGCAATCAGACATAACAATTTAATTTTTAAGCAAATCCAAAAAACACGTTCCTATATGTGATTAATTTTATCAATGCCAGTATATATTTTATGACAGTTTCTCGTTGGCTTACCTTGTAGCTCTATGCCCTCTAGAAATGCTGGGTTATATGTAGGTGTATCTGTTGAAACTAAAAAATATTAATAATTATGCTTTAGTATATAAAATTTAGAATCATTATACTCAATGCTGTAAAAATTATTTAAAAATAGACTACTAAAAAACTCTTATCAATAATAAGTTTTCCACCGACGCACTAATCAATATTCAAATCTCGACGAGTTCCTAAATATGTCTAATGCAATCATAGGCAAAACGTCGAGACGTTTACACGTTTTAATTTCTAGAACCAAGGTTTCCATTCGTTAATAAATCTAAATAGAAAAACTGACACATTTAAAATCAAATATTCTATAGCTGAAAAAAAGTTAAAATATACGACTATTGAGATAACCAAGGCTAATTATTATGGCTAAAATTAAATTCGTACTATTTTTGGTACGCAAAACAATGCTACGTATAAATTTTAGTTTCTTATTTTTTTCCCTCATTCGTAAAGCAGTTTAATTTGTGCAAAACTTTCTATTTTTAATTAGTTTATCTTTGTATACAATTTGGACACACCCTAAAATTTATTCGCGCTTTTAATATAGATGTAGGCTGAATACAGAAGCAACAGAGAATTTTAAGAAATTTATAACATAATTTTGTTGCTCTAAAGTTTTTGACCACCCTTTATTTTAGTCATAGACAATATATAGCCGGCAACAGGTGTAGCAAATACCTTCATCCTTGTATGATCTATAACACTCGCCTACCACCTGTATCTTTATATACACACAAAGTTGTTATTTTCTTTGCCGAATACGCAACATACTGTTTTTCTTATTATATAGTGAATATATTATAAATATATTTCTTATAGAGAAAGTTATATAAATTATAATAAAATATATAATATTTATAAAAATGGGCATGCTAAAGGCAAAAGTATAAAAGAAAAGATTACTAACTTTACCTCGTTTGTACAAAGCTGCAATTATTTTCAGTAAAGATTTTCTGATATTATTAAACTCAATGCGTTGCTTTAATTTTTTTTTCAAACTCTTCACACCCACAAAACAATTAAATTAGGTTCCTATTTCCTAGCGACACACAGTGTCTCGACTAGTACAAGCTAGCGGGACAATATTATTTCTTCACTTATTTCAATTGTTTATGTATATTCCAGGTATCTTAAGCTATTTTAAGAAAAAAAAAGTTGAAAAATGTGTACTGTATTTGTATTAATCGAAATATGTAGCTGCAAGACGGAAGTGGTTCACTAATGTGTCTCATTTGTTCACTATTGTCGCTAATTGTTCTTTAATTAGCTACATACGTCTACCTACTCATTATGTGTGAAAAGCACAATCATGTGCATGTGCATCAAAGAAATTTCTAGGAAAAAAAATAAAAATCATAATGATAGTACCCACATTTATTAATTTACAAAATATTATTTCTTTTAAAATAAAATAGTATCTATATATCAATTATTTACAATAACAAGGTGTATAAGTAAAAGAAATATAATATTAAATAACTTATATACTAAGGCAGGAATTATAAGCAACTACAACACACAATAAAATAAGAATAATAATTACAATAAAAAAATATTTAAAACCTACTAATCACCATCAGATGAGTCGTCATCACGGCTCTCCCATTCAGTAGAATATTCAGAGAGTAAATAATCCTCCTCATTTAATTCGTGATGATGACTTACTGATGGTGTTTCGGATGGCAATGAAGGTGGGATAATCAACTGCAGAACCTCCGATGGCAAAGAAGTAAATTTTCTTCGCGGTAATTCTCTATACGAGTTGATAACAGGATCAGACGTAATTAAAAGCATTCTCAAAAGATCTGTATTTGTGGCAATACGTGACCGCTTCCTGGTGTGCCGTTCACGGAATCTACGACAGTCTTTATTTCTTGCCTCCTGGGCTTCTTCGGAGAGTTGTCCAATGGGAAGAAGAAAAGACTTTATAACTTCCGCGCTGTGTACAAGAATTTTATGCACAGTAACGGGCATGGAATACCACGAATACAGATAAAGGTATAATTTTCTAGTATCAACACAAAACTTTTCGAATTCTATATAATTTATGTCATATCCCGATGACAAAGTTCTTAAAATTACATGAAATCTACGAATAAGGTTTACGTCTAATCCTGTAATTTCGCTGCTCAATTCAGCTTTGGAAAAAGCTGCTGTGCTGTGTTTCCATCGTTTGTGTGACCAGACCCAGGTTTTGGTTTATCTACAATGAGACCCATACGATCTTTAAACACTTTTTGTATCTCTTGTGAGTGTTGCTTCACAATAGCTTTGTCGTTATCTCCCCTGACTTGCCACTTTTTTATTTCTAAAACGATAGCTGATATGAAGCAAACATTCAAACGTGCGGATCCATGCATGTAAAGTAGATAAACCAAATGCAAGGCGTTCTTCGTTGCTGGGATATTTCTTTGACTCCTCGTTCATAGTAGACGGGGTGGCACCGCAAATATAATACTTTTGTGTTGAACTTGTGTCTGTTAAGGCATTGCACACTTTGCCATCAGTCATTGTCAACAACAAATCGTGTTTAACAGAGATTTGAGATCCAGCAACGTTACATAATGTTGGAAGAAGCTGACTTACTTCATCTAAAATTTTAGAAGTTTCTTCTTTCGTAAACTCTTTTGTCTCCTTGGCAAAAATAAACTTAATAGGACGGCAATATAAAGTAGAGGAAGGTCTCTTGGATTTTGCCAGATCACAGTTTCGCCATCAAGCAGTCTCAAAGGGACAAATGAGTATACGAACAAAAATTCGTCTCTAGCGTTAATGTTCTCAAATTTTTGCTTATACGTGCTATGCCCCGAACTACCATCACAGCCCCATTTGCTTACCAACGTATAATATGAACGAGGTAACACACTTCTAATGACTTCCGTCTGAACTTTAACTAATCGTTCAGCCGTTTTATCCAAAATCGCGTGAAGTTTAATTTCAGCTCGAGATTCAGTCACAGAAATATATTCGTCAGAAGGAAAACAAGAAGCTTTGGACTTACCTAAACTATAAAACGATGGATACACTTGATGTCCCGCTTTTATTGACCATTTTCTTGTTTGTTTATATGAGTGAGAAGTCGATTTCGAGTCCACATAATAAGCTAAAGCTTCGTCTGGTGTTAACTGCCGGCTTTGTTCAGAACACTTATTCTTTGTAACTAGTTTCACTGACCGCGACGTTATGGATCTGTTTAGCAACACTTCGATGCCCTTCTTTTCGAGTAGCTAACTCAGCTGCTGTAATAAGCTCACTTGCACTTCGTGATTCCAAAAGATCTTCTACTCTCCGTCTCTTCGTTTTCGTTGATGAGTCTTCAAATGATTTTCTGGGTCGCCCTACGGAAAGAGCCGCTGATGATGTTGAAGTGCACGGCTGGTTAACACACATCTTTATTTCGATTCCGGATCCCTCTAACCAATCTTTATGTTTGATTAGAAACATTTCTTTGTTACACTTTAAAGAAGTCCACTTTTGATTGAATTTTGCTGAAAGGCTTGATATTTTCATTTTGAGTCGTTTTAGAGAATCGTCAGAAACATCAGACATATTGAATTTTTCACTTATATAATAAAAAATGCCACTGTTTCATTCAGTTTTGTCATGTTTTAGCCATTCTTCAAAAAACTCCATTTTCGTCATAGTCACGACTCGTTCTGAAAAAAATAAAATAATTTTACTTTCAGGCCTTTTCGGGGTCTATAATATATATGAATCTGTGCCTGAATGTTGTAGGTATTACATATAGAAAAATCTAAGTGGATAAAAAAAGTTGCTACTTTTAAAGTTTACAATTAATGTAAAATTTGCTGGATTTATCTATACATTTACAAATTAATGTTACACCAAAAGTATACATATTTTTTATAAAAAATATAAGTCATAATAGAGTACATACCTTCAACAGAATATTTCATCACAAAAAACTCTTTTCACTTTGCTACCAATTTTAAAATATGTTATCACAAGTGTGCATAAAATGCAACTGATTTGCAAATGAAAATGACCTCTCTTATAAGGGTTACTTTGACCCCCTGATAAGATACCTTTATGAGGTGATAAACAAATTAATTCTTGGAATTCGTTAAATGGGGTGGGGTTGTTTACAAGTCGTTATCAGTGGTTCCTGGACATCTCAAGCCTCCAAAATGGACCTTCGCTTACACAATTCTATAAATCCTGTTCTCTCAGATTACTATATAATTTAACTTTCCATTAACTAATAAAATACAAATATAAAAACTACGTACAAATTTATACAGATCTCAAAATAGACTTTCAATTCCATCAAAGATATTGACGAAATCTCCTTTTTTCCATTTTCATAGCATAATTATTAGAAATCGGAAAATTACTTACTTCCAAGTCTCTGAGTATTCCTAAATTTGTCGGTTCCCCTCGACCACCTTCATTATTGAAATTCTTAGCTCAATATTTATTATAAAAAATATTTTTATTAAAGGCAATAAAATATGATAGCAATCATAAATTCCGTAGACGTCATCTAAACTACCGACTTTATTAACTCCTTAGACTCCCCTTTAGACTTCAAAATTCACAACAGAATATTTAAACTTCACTGGGATTTAAACAATCTCGAGGAAATCAAAGCTCTAGTTATTTCACCTTTTAATATACCTCAATAATACTCTATCAGACACTCCTCTCGAACTCACTCCTACCTTTTCCTTTCCCCTTTAACTATAAAACACATATTCTTCTCTCAAAAATTTATTCCATCCAATAAACCCCAATCATCATCCCGAACCGAACTAAATATAAAATGACCTTAAATATTTGAAAACGAGCAGTAGACTATTACACCACAATATATCAATTAGCGACCTACAAGGAAACCTTGAGGAGCACTAAATGATCTCTCATATCGATGCACCTTCCTGAACATCCCCGTTCTCCTCCTCTTCCTATATACTATTTTACCATAGTAACGAAATCCATCTTAGAAATTTACACTTGATTGTAGACCGAATCACTCATAGCAACACTGTAATCCGTTACAAAAATGTATTCTTTAACAACGCTTCAGCGCGGTGATTTACAACCATTGATGTTATAAGTATTGTATTTTTGAGTCTTATTACACGAAGAGATAATTTTACACTTGGAGATATTCAGGTCGAGCTTCTCCAAAAAATATCACTGTGTCTTTCAAATTTGGCACCATAGACGCCTTAATAAAAAGTTAAAACTATAGAAGCTTCAAGTTATGCCCTAGAGGCAGTTCTAAGAGCATGATATAATTCTGAACTAAAACCATTATAAAAAATATTTTGTTTACTAAAAAAAATGGCATTTGAAAAACCTTGCCAATAAATCATTGAATTTAGAGGCTTATATTTTTTTACAAATGAGCAGATCATTAATATGAACAAATGCCATCGAGATGTCAACCTACATGACATCGGCTTTTCCCAAGTGGTGAATTCCTTTACTAATAAAATTCGCAATTTCACCAATATTAGTAATAGTGGATCTTTGTGCAACGAATCGATGTTTATCAACAGAAACGAGACGAAAAATATCAAAAAAGATGCAATAATACATTGCTACCTCGAAAACATTGCGAAAGTTACTGAATAGTTCTAAATCTGTTACCTCTGAGGAGTCCTCTTCTTCAAGACAGATCCTAGTTAGCTTACTATACGAGAGAAATGAAATGACCCCAAAAAACTAAATACCAGATCATGCTCAATGTAGTCTAATTTGATTTATATTTTTGAGAATAAACTTAACCTATTGTTTGGAGAAATCATAAAAATATATGATCATATATCAAATTTCAATCTTTCTAGTAATAATTACGATAAAAACTATTTTCTTTGGTTTTTTTTTTTTTTTTTTTATTGGTCTAGCACACGTGATGCAAGGAAGTCCCTAAAGCGCTCCAAGAGCGGCACGAGTGCGGAAAAAGCGATTCACGTTGTTCTTGAATCGCTGTAAATTGTACTCGGTGGGAAACACAGCGCTGGGCAAATTATTCCAAAGGGATGACGTTCTCCATATAAAAGATTGCTTGAAAAGCGTTGTACGCGGAGTAACAAGCTGAACCTCATACGGATGCGAAGCACCAGCGCGACGTGTATTTCTAACAATGCACCCGCTTTGGGAGGAATTAAGCGGGCTACATCCTTCGAACACTTTCCATGAAAATACTTGTAGAACAGACTCAAGTCGCCAACCGTTCTTCGATGTTCCAGCGAATCAAGGCCGCCGGTCAATTCCGGGTCCCCACTCAGACGGACCGCTCTTCTCTGAACAGAATCCCACAAATGCAGTGTATGTTTGGGAGCGGAGCCCCAAATGTGGGAGCAGTATTACATAGGTGGTCGAATTTGGGCTTTGTAAAGAATTAACAGTTGTTGTGGGGTGTAAAGCTTTCTGGTTCTAAATAATATTCCCAACTTTTGAGAAGCTCTCCTTGCTATGCCTGCAACATGTTCATGCCAAGACATATTTGCTCCCAAACTAACACCCAACAAATTGAGCGACGATGCTAGGGGAATGGAGTGCCCCGACATAACTATGTCGGGTTCAGCAACGTTAACTTTTTTAGAAAAAACTGCCGCCTAGGTTTTTGTAGCGTTAAATTCCACTTGGTTACTGTCACCCCAAGATAGAATTTCTTCCAGGTCTTTGTTAAGTTAAACGACCTCCTGCTGTCCTGCGGATATTCGCCTAAGCAGCCGATGTCCGAGCGTTCAAGGTGAATGAAGAGTCAAGCGTACTGTCATCTGCAAAGCTATAGATTGGATTCCCGGTCTTTTCCAGCAGATCGTTAATGTAAATGAGAAAAAGAGTAGGAGACAGTATGAAGCCCTGGGGCACACCAGCATTGATAGTGAGTGTGTTAGAAAGAAATCCGTCGACCGCCACTCGTAAAGAACGCTCTCTGAGGAAACATGAGAGCCACAAACAGAACCTTTCAGACATACCATAAGAGCGCAACTTAGCCAACAGTCCATCGTGCCAAACACGGTCGAATGCCTTGGACATGTCAAGAGCAACCGCTCGAGATTCTCCAAAGTGTTCAATTGCGTTGTTCCAAACATGTGTTACATAAGTCAGAAGATCTCCTGTTGATCTATGTTTACGAAAACCATATCGGTGATCGCTAATAATATTGAATCGTTCAAGATATTTTAGAAGATGCTCATTGATAACCCGCCTCCTTTTCCATGACTTTCGATATTATTGAAAGCAGTGCAACTGGTCGGTAGTTTTTTGGCAAGGTCTTCTTACCTTTTTTAGGTATCGGCTGAACCGTTGCACATTTCCAGCAGGACGGAAATATTCCCTTTCTGTAGGATAGGTTAAAAAGTCTACAGAAAACTGGTGTTAGTTCCCTTGCACAGTTTTTGAGAACTATGGCAGGTATTCCGTCAGCGCCAGAAGCCTTCTTGGTGTCTAGCTTCATTAAAATACGCTTTATGATGCGCTGTCTGAAGACAACATCGGGCATCCTTGACTGCAATATGGGAATAGTGGGTGGTGTTTTTTCCTTGGAAATCGACAGTAGAATGTGAAGCAAAGAGTTCAGCCAACAAGTGGTGGTATGGTGGATTTGGTAAAATTTTGGCTAACTGCCTTAGCGAATGTGATGTATTTATGTCAGATCCATACTGGCTGAAATTCTATAAGAATCCATTATAGATTTTGTTATTAAACCAGAGATATTTTGTGTTGTTAAAATCGTTGGTATTTTTTGAACATACTAATTTTAACCAAAATCTGAAGATTCATTTAATCAATACAATGTTTTGAACTAATCATAAAATTGGACATTTATTAGTTCTTGCGAGCTTGGCATGATATTTTTGTTTAAGTTTTCTATTATACTTTAATTTAGAAAAGTATCAAAATGGAAAGTGAAGTTTACGATTATTTTTTAAATAAAAGGACGGAAACTAGTCTAGCAAGGTTTACAGCTTATCGTAAAATGCACTACAGGCATATATTATAACATTATTTTAACAATGGTAAGTCAAATTTATGAAAATAGTTATTAGTTGTTGTTGACGACGGGCTGTAAGTAGAAACTTATTTCTCATCAAAAAAAAAGTGCAAGTTGGTATTGACCGGTTATTCTTTTAGTGTTCCGTACGTTGATTGCTTTCAAAATAAAAATTTTGTTACGGAGGTATAAAATGATCAATGACTTCATAAAACACACCCAAAATGAGTTTTCAACAAAGTTTTTTTCCGATCTTTACTGAAAACTGATGACCTCGAATTTATATATATATATATATATATATATATATATATATATATATATATATATCAGATAATTTATTAAAGGTAATGCTCTCGTGCATTCAATCTACACCCTGTGGAGAATATTCCAGAATTTTTTGGTCAGTACTTTTCGAGATAAGGGAGGGGACAGCGAATTTTCGCGATTTTTTTAAAAATAATACGTGTGTGCAAGTATTACATTATATATATTTTTGAACTCCTATTTTTACAAGCTTTCATTTGACACCCCACTGGTAAAAAAAAATTTCACTTCTGATTTCACCCCCCAAAACTAACCCCTTAGTCAAAATTTAACTTTCGAAACTACACGGCCTTGATGAGGCCATCAATCATTTCAACTTTCTATGTCAAATAGTTTCGGAGAAAATCGGGTGTGACAAACAGACGGACAGACAGACACCGAAGTGATCTTATAAGTGTTCCGTACAGAACACTAATAAAGCTAAATTGTTTCTCATTACAGATGTCACTTGCAAATGACGATCATATTAGTTTTTGTTTCAGCGCTGTCCCGACTTTTGCACTCAGTAGTGCTTCACAAATTAACATGTAACATTTAAGGATAGCAACGTGACTATACAAGTTTACTTCAAAAAACAATTTCATGACAAGAATTTTTCGTATACTTCCATCAATATATGGTCCTTCCGGATGAATCACAAATTTATTTCATCCATTAACATTTTCACGTCAATTATACTCTTGATGGTAACTCGGGAACCGAATAATCAATTTCTCCTCAAACTGAAGCAAAGCATCACTACTGTTGAACAAAGTGTTGCTGATAATCGAAATTTATCGCTCCACGAAATTCTCAGGAATTGAATCTTCCTATGGAATTTTATAGGTTTACATCTATACAGTATATTATTTTAGAGCAGTTCAGGTTAACTGAAGAAGGTGCAGGATCATGCAAAATCTTAATATAAAGCAAATTTAAATTAAACATAGTGGCACACCATGAAATTCATCTCAGACAAAAACTGATTTATTGGAAACGAAATTAAAGTTAACATATATACAAGATTAATTGATTCAAGAATTACAGTCGCAGGACTATTTAAAACCTTGGTCTGAAGGATATTTATATTAAACAACATGAAACACATCTCGAGGTACTATTAATTTATTAAAAATGAAATTTAATGATTGGATTATTCCGAAAACTATTTTTTATGGTTGAGGTTGACCTTTTGCACGTTATTTAATTGATTGTAGTGCTATTTTCGAATTATGTAAATGAAACTAAATATTATCACCAGAAATTATACATATTATAGTGAAGTCATCTAAAGGAAGCATCTCCTCAGGGACTTCAACGTGAAGTTTTTAAGAAAATTCAGTCGTTTTAAAACTGGACGAGATAACACACGAGACAAACTCAAATCGTTCTTCAATATCCGTTGTGTTGATCCTGTCGTTATGTTATTAATTTCTACAAGATATAACTAATAGTTAAATGGCTGTTGATGAGTGTAATATCCTTGATTTTTTTAATATTTTCTTCTGGGTTTGCAGTAAATATTATTTTAGAACTCTATACATATTCAACTGCTTATCTGCTGGCCTTAAATCTTTTTTATTACTTGAAAACATTTAATCGTACTTAACATTCATCCCAGTAATGCTTTTTTATAATTTTTAAGGTATCAGTATAAAGAATCTAGTTTTTAAGACAAAATATAATACAATTTATTTGCTAAATAAATTTATTCATTTTAAAAATAGCCGACAAGAAATTTTCACAATTACAAAACATGCTTGTATTTCTAACCTACAATGAAAATGTTATGAATATTTCTGTCAGATGTTGATAAAAATTGCATTAACCTAAAAAATAAATACTAGCATACAGCCATAGCTCGTGCATTTTGTAAACACTAGTCCCTTAATTTTTGAACACAATGGTAAAATATTAAAAATATGAACAATTAAACCCACTCTTATTCTAGGTAAAACGCAGAAGTAAAAAAGAATATTTCGCAAAAGTCGTGCTGTAAAATTATTTTACTCGACTCAAACTATTTTACCAGACCAACATCCTACTTTGGTGTATAAATAATGATTGCACGATCATGCATTAGTAATAAATTTGTCCCTTAATGCCCCTTGACATATATTAATGTAGCACTTTTACTGCTTAAGCGCTAACAGCCCACTTTTATTACCTTCGCAATAAAATTTAATTGATTAGTTAGGTAAAAAAATTATGATGATATATTTTTATCAAACAGATATAAGTAAAATAGTAATAACTATTTTAAATGATCGTAATATGATTATTTTAATAACTCTACTTTTAGAGCTGTAAATTATGATGAAATGACAAATAACAGCAAAGGGGCATATAACATTGTATCCAAGAAAATGGTAAATAACACAAGTCTGCAAAAAAAAATAATTGAGAGCTGTTTTGGTTTTTTGGCGTAATTCTTATGTTTCTGGGTGTACTGAATCCGAAAATGACTTTCATTTTGTCATAAAACGTCACGTTTTCTGACAATGTAGCTATCTATGTTAAACAAGTTATCATCTTAAAATAAAAGATAAAAGACTAAAAATTTTTTTTTAATTTATAATTTACTATAATACTAATGATACTAATGAATGTATTTTAGATAAAATAATAAACAAAACTTATTATTGTATCTAAAATACATTCATTAGTAAGCACTAAACACATTTCTTTTTCCCGGTGAGACTTCTTTTGGTACATTTTCGCTTGTAGGAAGCATCTGGAAGGTCTCTCTGAAGCGTCCAACAGTAGTCTGCCATCACTGAGACGCTCCATCTTCCCTGGTATCTTTTTTCCATCTCCTTAATATCTTGGTGAAATCGTTCACCTTGCTCGTCACTCAGATCTCCTAAATTTTCTGGAAAGTAGTCGAGGTGGGAATGAAGAAAATGTACTTTTAAACTCATTAGGCAACCTAAAGCTTGAAATGCTTTGAACATTCTTTTGACGATTTGTTTGTAGTTAGGGTCTTTGTGATTGCCTAAAAATTTGTCTATGACCTCTTTAAAGGCAATCCACCCTTCTCTTTGAGGATCCGTCATGGTTGTGATGAATTGTGGATCAGCCATAAGCCGTCTAATATCTGGTCCAACGAAAACACCTTCCTTCAACTTTGCCTCCGAGAGGCCTGGAAACTTTGATATTAAGTATTTGAAGCAATTTCCATCTCTTGGAAGTGACTTTACAAATTGCTTCAGCAATCCCAGCTTTATGTGAAGCGGTGGTAGAAGAACTTTATGAGGAGGCACCAAAGTTTCATGCAGGACGTTCTTTTCGTCAACTTTAAGCTCCCTCGGAGGCCAACACTTTTTGGTCCAGTGATTTGCTCGGTCTCTACTATCCCATAGACACAAAAAGCAAGGGAATTTGGTAAACCCAGATTGTTGTCCGAGCAACAAGCTCAAGATTTTTAAATCACCGCACACTTGCCAACCGTGGTCTTTATATTTTAATTTGCAAAGAACCAATTCCAAGTTCTTGTAGGTTTCCTTGAGGTGTAAATGACCGACAGGAATGGAAGCATAGAAACCACCATTGTGAAGCAGAACTGCTTTAAGGCTTCTTTTTGAAGAATCTATGAAAATACGCCACTGTGCTGGGTCGTATGAGATCTTAAATGTATCCATCAAACCTTCAATATTGGTACAATAAACCAACTCGTCCTCTTGGGCAAAGTAGGAAGTGAACTGCTTCTCACGATATCTAAACCAGGAGGAAGACACTCCCGGCAAAAGTAAGTCCCTGCTTTTGAGCCTTGATCCGAGCAACTCAGCAGCATTTTTGGGAAGATTCAAGTCTCTTACCAAATCATTTAGCTCGCCCTGAGAAAACAATTTCGGTCTGCTGTCATCTTCAAATTGAAAACTTGATTTGTCATCGGGCTCAGGTACAGCACCATCTTCGTCAGAACTTGGAATCTCTTCGAAGGTAGCAGGGGCTTTGGGCACTGGTATTTCGGTCCCATGAGGGATGGGATGAATAGCTGATTTCAGATTGGGATATGAAATGGACTGCTTCCATTTTGAATTATACCCTTTCACATTACACGAACAAAAGTAACAATCATCACTATGGTTCTTTTGCTCGTGCCATACCATAGGAATCGCATATCGGAAAGCTTTTTTCTTGCCCTTAAACCAATTTCGAAGGTCTTTAACACATCGTTTGCAGACTTTATGAGGTGCCCAAACTTTATCCTGATCTCCAAGTTTTAAGCCAAAATACGTGAAGTATACTTTTTTTACAAAGTCCGTAATATTAAGTTGTTGCTTTAATACCATATATTAGCCACAAATATAACAGAAACTGTCAGACGAATTCACACACTTCCGCACAGATGACATTGCATTATATTGAACCAAGATCTATAAAACAATGACGAGTTAACACGTAATTGTACCTCGCCACTTTCTACACTATCGGAGCGCGCACGTTCTGTTTACAACGTTTATGTTTGTTAATTTAGCTCACACAAGGCGTTCTTTATTTAGAAAGTAATGATAGTTATGGCCTGTATACATTTAAAAACAGTAATCAAAAAAAAATTGTACATATTTATTTATGACTTCAAGTTAGCCCAAAAAAACCCTTTTTTATAATAAAATTTTGCGTTTTACAAAATAACCTGACGTTCTGGAATTTTTTGAGTTTTTTTTTAGTTTTCAGAACACCTAAATACATAGAAATCAGTTGAAAACATCCAGACAGCATTTTTGTTGCAGACCTGTGTAATTACGTCTGAGCAGAAAGTAAAATTTAGTTTCAAATAGAATAGTATATTGTGTTACAACTATAAGTCTTTTTTATCAGTTTTAAAAGTATTTTTTACATATTTTGAATATCTTCATTAGGACTACGCAGCAAAGCAGATATTTATCGCCCGTGAAAATATGAAGAAAAGATACTTATGAGTTAGCGGACCAAGTCTAGGACGTGCTTTGCTCCTGCATTAAAATTGCAGGCATCCAATGTTATGGCTACCCGGATATACCATTTATAAATCACTTAACCAGGACGTGCACGTTCGCTCATCAGCCAGCCTAGAGGTAAATCGCAAACGTGCGATAACAGCAGGATAAGCTTACGAAGCTTACACCCAAAAGTGCCAGTAGCTAAAAAACCTCAGCGTCATTCTGTGTAAGACCGTCAAAATTATTAATTCAAGGACGAAACACATCGGAAAATGAGATTTAGTACCTTTGTTATTATAAGAATAGGGTACTAATACTGCTATTGAAAGAATAGCAGTAATTTTAAAAATAGAGAACTAATAATAAAAATATAGATTAATACAATACGGTAATCCTGCTGATCCCGGTGAAGAGATCTCTTTAGCACGTCAACCCCTATTCTTCCCCCCCCCCTATTTTTAGAAGGGTCGCACTTCGGATCCCATCGGGAGCAGTACAGCTCTTAGCTAACAATTCTAAACAAAGCGAATAATTATCGAATTATCTAGCCGTGATACGGCGAAACTGACTGACCTGAACTAACCTTAAATTAATTTTCAATCAACGCGCCCTTTTTACCGAGAATCTTAGAAAGATGTTGTGTGACTCCACTGTTCTGTTGCACTTTAACTACTGCGATGTGGTGTATGGGGCCTGCCTTTTAGACTGTGACGCTAAGAGGATGCAAAATTCGTTTTATTGGCGGTATTCGCGGCCGTGAAAAAGGTGTCAAATTGCGTGAAATAAAGTGGATGAAAGACGGGTGCTACATAGTTTAGGATAGAATTATTTGTAATAAGTGTCCTGGCTACTTATATAGCAAAACAAAATTTAGATACGATGCACATAACCTGGATCTGGGGCATAAATTCACTTTGACTCCACCCCCTAGCCCCCCCCCTACTTTAACGTATGAGCGTTCTTTCAGTTACCAAATAGGTAAATTGTACAATAAAGCGTATGATGATCTAAAAGATGCGTCTGGTCACAGGTTTAAAAGAGCAGTAAAAATCATTATTCATAACTTCTGCTGAGTCCTTCCTTCAGCAGCTCGAATAATGGTCACCTCAATCGACTTCTCTATTTTTACATATATTGCAGTAGGCATACCTTTAGCCACCTACAATATTAATATTGACTTTTATCATGGTAGTACATTGTATATTGATTGTTATATTTTATATTTTGTATGCAATAGGTTTCTAAGTGTTGCTGTATACAATATGTACTCGCATTTCGTGGTTGTGATAGAAAGTGTAACTTCAACTCCTCTTATTGTAATCCTACCATTTAATTATAATAAAGATATTTTTTTTATTTTCTTTGTTCTTATTTCTCACATCTGGTCAATGTGGTTCCATGTTTGACTGACTGGCCTAAGCCAAGCCAGCACAAACTCTATTACCATTTTATTATACCAACTCATGACGTGTTCGTAGATTTCTGTGGTGCAACTCATGCGTTACTTTGATTTTCCGGCCTTGTTGGGTATCGGCTTACTCGCCGGCACAACACTTTTGGCAGGTCCATTTTCTTTTGCCGATCTTCATCGTTTTGGTCGAGCTGCCATTTCCCGCGACATCCTCGACCGTTACGTCGCCTCGCCCGATGCTTCTTTTATTGGTGTCAGAAGCTCAAAGTGTCCTGACATTGAGTTGCCTGATCGTAGAAAGTAAATAGTTTTGGTCTGTTTTCCTGTGCTTATTTTTGTATCTCTTGTTCTTCGTTGTTTTGAGGTTGAAAGTTGCTATTTTGGGTTTTCAAGAGGGCAAGTATCTCTAGGCTCGTTCCGTAGGCGCAGTTTTTCCTCTCAAATAATCTGGACAACACAAGACAGCACAACATGGTACCTCAAGATCGTCAGTACCCGTACTAGGAGAATCCTGGGATTCCTCTAGCCCCTGAGGGCTCTTATTATTATTAATATTATGAATGGTACATGGTACATTTCTGACATTTGATCAATGTGGTTCCATGTTTGGCTGCCGGGCTTAAGCCAAGTCAGCACAAACGCTATTACCATTGTATATTAAGGAATGACCTGACAATATTATATGTTTTCAAAATAACTGACTTCTGAATGTTTTTGTGTTGAGTCCTAATTTTACTAAGTATGATTGAATGTTGGTGTATTATTAATATATATATACGAGGCTGGTTTGAAAAGTCCGTGCAAAGTCCGGGAGATGGCACCACCGGCGCGTATCGAGGTCATGTTTAGTTAGTAGCATCTCTTGAATGAACGCACACCAAGTTTCAGCCATATTGGTCTATTTCTTTGTGTTTGGCATTCGTGTGAATCAAGGAAGTCGAGTGATTTTCAAGAAATGGACGAAAAAGAATTTCGTGTGGGTGATTAAACATTACTTTATGAAAGACAAAACGCCTCAGGAGACTAAAGAGAAGCTTGATAAACATTATGGTGACTCTGCACCTTCGATTAGAACAGTTTATAAGTGGTTTCAAAATTTTCGGACTGGCCATATGGGCACAAGTGACGCTGAACGTTCTGGACGGCCTGTGGAGGTTACGACTCCAGAAATCATTGATCAAATCCATGATATGGTGATGGATGACAGAAGAGTTAAGGTGCGAGATTGCTAGTGCTGTGGGCATCTCGACTGAACGGGTACATAATATTTTGCATAAACATTTGGACATCAGAAAGCTATCCGCAAGATGGGTGCCGCGATTGCTCACGCTTGACCAAAAACGGAATCGTGTGAAGTGTTGCAAGGATGGTTTGCAGCTGTTCCAGAAGAATCCGGAGGACTTTAAGCGTCGTTTCGTCACTGTGAATGAAACATGGATACATTACTATACTCCTGAGACCAAACAACAATCTAAACAATGGGTTACCAAGGGGGAATCTGCACCAAAAAAGGCGAAGACCGTTCCTTCGGCCGGGAAGGTTATGGCGACTGTCTTTTGGGATTCGCAAGGGATAATCCTCATCGACTATCTGGAAAAGGGTAAAACTATTACAGGTGAATATTATTCATCGTTATTGGACCGTTTGAAAACCGAGCTGCAAGAAAAACGCCCGTGATTGGCCCATAAGAAAGTCCTTTACTATCACGACAACGCACCAGCACACACCTCAGCAGTTGTGGTCGCAAAATTAATGGAAATAGGATTCCAACTCGTTTCACATTCCCCCTATTCTCCAGACTTGGCTCCCTCGGACTACTATTTGTTCCCCAATTTGAAGAAATGGCTGGCGGGACAAAGATTTTATTCAAACGAGGAGGTGAATGCAGACACTAATGGATATTTTGCAGACTTGGACAAATCCTATTATTCGGAAGGGATCAACAAACTAGAACATCGTTGGACGAAGTATATAAGCCTAAAAGGAGACTGTGTCGAAAAATAAAAAAGGTTTACCCCAAACACATAAGTAGTTTTTATTTTTGCACGGACTTTTCCAACCAGCCTCATATATATATTATTATTAGAATTGGCTAATATTAAATTAAATAATAAAATTTACTCGGAATTATTGATCAATGGGTACTCTTACTTTGAAAAAAATCGGCATATTTTAATTCACAATTGTTGTACAAGTACTGCACTGAACATAGCAAACCTTCATCTTGTTCACAGATCTCTAAAATAAATAATATTTTTTTAGTACGATGCAATTAAAATAAATTTTTAAATAAAGTTGATAAACAATTACCACAGTTGATAAACTTACGCACACTCGCACTGGTTGATCATAATTCTTTAAAACATACTAATTATCGAGCCTTAGAATGTATATATGTGACGAAGTAGTATATAATGATTTCCAACATAATGAATGATTTTCCCTTGTTAACACCTTAACAAAACTCAAGCGATTTAGAAGTTTCTCCAAATGAAGTTATAAAGCCGATAATTCTTAACAATCTTCGTTATTTATTTATTTATTAGCAATAAAACTGATTAATTAGCGATTACACGTGAGCATCTTTCTCTAAGTTCGTTCTTTGCACGTACTAGTCGATGTATTTCTTTTCGACGCCCTCTCTGTCAACGCTGGTGTACCTCTAAGCTCCATACTGATTCTAGAGTTTTATTGAATAAAGCTGAAGGCTTCATGACAGTTTTTTTAACAATATATAAATCCATATTCGACCATACATGAAATATTCCTCTCATGTTTGGAACGCCGCTCCCAAACATACTCTGCATTTGTCAGATTATGAGAAGTGTTTTCTTGAATGGTGACCCGCACCTCACCAGAAACCTTAATTTTGGAACATCATTAGTGATTATGAATACTTTTATGGCCAGTTCTCCATAGCCTACTTGGGTACTCGTAGAGCGGTGCATTGTAAAAATATCAGTGGTACTATGACATCGCATCTATATGAGGTTCAACTAGTTACTCCTCTTACAATACTGCTTTGATATGGAAAACCTCTTCCCTTTGAAATACCAAAAATTGCGTTTTCTACCAACGTGAATCGCTACTTCCGAACACACTCGCCGCTCTTACAGCGATTAAGAAACGAGATGAGTATTTTAACCAAGCTAGGGTATAATATATTTACAACCGTAATACACAAGCAAAAAGAAAATAATATTAACTTTCTTAAACAGTACATCTTCATAATATCTAACTTCAGAAATTCGCAATAAAAGTTTATTAACCGGTTTCCTTTTTTTCTTACAAATAATTTCCTCTTCTGTTTCCATAAACTTATCTACGATAATATATATTCCCCAGTGAAATAAGATATTACCTTTAGTATCTACTTCCTTTTCGATGGCATCTTCTGGAATAAAATAAGGAAAATCTCCGATAAAAGTAAAGTTCTCAATTTTGTTGGGAATCGGGTCATTTTGTTGAAAATTGTTAGGTGTCATTGAGGGATAAATTTATTATTTAGTTTCCATTTGTTAATTTGACAGTAAAAGTAATAAGGTTAGAAAAAATATAGGCGGGTTACATGGAAGGTAAATAGCATGAAAATTTACAAACAAATTTGGTTTAAATAATAAATAAAAAATAAAGACGGTTCAATAGTACAATAAAAAAAGCACTTGAAATTGCACAGTTTAAATACAGCAATATTACGATTTTATTCTCTCAGGGGTATCACCAGGAGTATTGTATTGAGTTTTGGACCTCGAAAAACGTATGCTCTTTTGTTTATAAACAATTGAAGTTTACAAAACGCGAATTTTCAGCTTAAAATACGAATAACCTCGGTTATATGTCCAATCGCGACAAACAAAAGCCAAACTCTTCGCAATGGAATTTCCAACAAATCTTCGTTAGTTTTAAATCGCTCAAATGTGTACATAACATACAAAATTGGAAAAAACTACAAAAAACTGTTTTTTTTTTATTTTATTGTACAGGCCGACTGGACCGATCGGCTTGAAACTTTTAAAAAATATGCCTTTTATAATACTCTGAAATTTTGGTTCCAAAATATTGAACCCAGTGGGCACAATTGAATTTGTTATTTAAAATTTGAATTGCCCACCATTTTATGCCATTTGGTCCAAAATGGATCTTTTTTTTCAAAATTTAAATCTTGACACCAGCTTTCGGATGTCATTTAAAACAATTTTTTGTGGAGTCATTTTAACCGTTTTTTACATTTATTTATTAATCAAATAAAAACGTTTTTTCGGTCATTTTGAAAAGAAATTGGCAAATTTTTATCACATCTGGTAGAGAATCGCGAGACCTTTATTTTTAAAAAAAATGTCATTTTCGTTAACAATTTTTTTTTGTTTAAATGTCAATTGGTGTTATTTCATTAACAAACAAAAAGGTTAAAATGACTCCAAAAAAATTTTTTTAATGAATGAATGAATGAAAAAAAAAAAGATCCATTTTGCACTAAATGGCGGGGAATTCAAATTTTAAATAACAAATTCAATTGTGTCGGCTGGGTTCAATTTGTTGTACCAAATTTAAGGGTATTTTTGCTATAATAAAAGGAATATTTTCTGAAAGTTCGATCGATTTACTTAGTCGACCTGTATAATAAAATGAAAAAAAAAACAGAAACAGATTTTTGTCTGTTTTTTCAATTGTGTAGGTTATGTACACATACAAGCGATTTAAAACTAACGAGGATGGGTTGGAAATTTCATTACGAAGAGTTCAATTTTTTCTTTGTCTCGATCAGACTGATATAACCGGAGATATTAACATTTTACGCTCAAAGTCCAAAACTCAGAATAATACTCCTGGTGATACCCCAGAGAGGATAAAATCATAATATTGCTGTATCTAAACCATGCCTATCCCATCATTATTTGACCTTTTTTTTACTACATTACAAAGCATCAACTTACAATATCTTGGCACTGTTAGAAGTATTTTTAATAATTTTACAATTTTTAATAGGTTACAATATTTTTTTCCATACATTTAACTAGTTTCTCAATGAATATATTAAAAAAAAACACAAATAATTTAAAATGTTATATAAAATTAAATATAGAATTAAGAATTTTTACTTGACTATGATGATAAAAACTGACTTTAACTGTTAATATTTAAATATCTACATGATAACCCACTTATCAAATTTAAATTTACATACTTTATAGAAACTTAATTACACATATTGGAACCGGTATTACCATCTTTAATGCATATGGTGAGAGCAGATAGTAACTCTGAACGATTCTCGCCTAATACTGTTGTATTCCGTATTTATGCTTTGGTTAACGATTTTGCTAGTGACGTGTATTAAGTAATAAGTATTTTTTGCACATAAGAAAATTCTTTTATACATTCAAATCATAAACTTGATAAAATGCGAATCAAATAGTCTTGATATGTCTCTAATACACAAGATATTAAATAACAAAACCTAATGTCCAATTCTGAAGAAATTAAATCTTCTTCTTCTTTGTTAGACGTTTTCTATCCATTGGATAAAGAAAGGACTCTCTCATATTTCACCGTTTTTCCCTATTCTGAGAGATCTGGTACTAGTTCAACCCAGCAAATCTCTTTAGTTCGTCATATCATCTCTATTAGAGTCTACCGTGTGTCTAGCAACATATCCTGACTTTTACCACTTTAATGAGCCGATTCTTTTCACGATATTTTTTACCTGGATTTTTCCGCTCGTTGGTTTTTCGATGTCTGAGCGATATACCCAATAGTCTTCTTTCAATAGCTCTCTGATGTACCTTCAGTTTGTTAATAACCTTTTTAGTCAGGACTCATGTTTCAGAACAGTATGTAACAACTGGGAGTAAACAGTCGTCATAGATTTTTGTTTTTAGTGTCATGGGGATTTTCATATTTAAGATGTACTTAAGATTGCTATAGGCAGCCTATCCAATAAATTGAATATTATTATTTAATTGTTTTCACATTACATAAAACAAATGATTTGACATTAAATAAATGCACATATGCTATATAGTACCATTTATACTGCTATTTAATTACACGTTAAGAAGTTCTACCTACGGCTGTTTCCCGTTTAGTTGCTAATGATTTAAAATTATGGCCCTTTAGCTGTAAGCGATTACCGTTATATTAATGTCTGCCCTACTGTGGAAGGCGTGAAATACGGAACTTTTCTAAGGCTCGTAGTAATGCGATTAATTAAAATTTTTATAAAATTCTGTCATCTAGGTGTCAATGATATGAAAATATAATAAGAGATATATGTTTTATGAGACTATCTTAATAATTTTAGAAAATGTTTCAATGTAGTATGATGCACCGTTTTGTTAATCACACATCATCGTAGTGTATGATATCTATTTTGTACACTAAAAGGCTTAATTTTTTTAGCTTTATGGACTTAGCTCAACGACCGAAGGATTACGGTACATCTTAGAAGAATATAACACAAAATATGTTCTTTTAAGCTTCAAAATTGTAAAAGGCAACTCTCTATATATTACAGACCAACATAGAGACAGAAGAAGAAAACATAAAAAGTGCTGGGAAAAGAATACTCTTCAATTATTCCATGATAATAGAATCGATAACGTAGAATCCGCAACAACAGTGGATTATTATAAAATTTTGGAAACCGAAGTTAGACATGCTCTCAAGAACAGCAAGAATAAAAAGGCACCAGGCCCAGATGAAATATCAATACAACTGTTAAAGGTGTTAGATGAAAGGAACATAAAGACCTTCATAAAACTACTCAACAAGACGACGGAAGAGCCCCAGAGAATGGTTACAATCAGCTTTTATACCATTACCAAAGAAAAATAACCCCATATCATACGAAGACTTCAGGTTAATCAGTCTCGTGAGCCACCCTTTGAAAATTTTATTAAAAATTATACATAATAGAATCTACAAGAAATGTAGCTGTGAACTCGACAGTTCACCATTTGGGTTCTGGGGGGGCATGGGAACAAGAGAAACACTTTTTGGAATGACGGTCCTCCCTTAAAAAATTAGAGAGTACAAAAAGACCATCTATATATGCTTTCTAGACTATCAAAAAGCATTTGATAAAGTACATCACATCCAATAATTAAAGAACATCCAACTTGACCAGAAAGACATAGAAATATTGGAATCAGACTGCTGTAGTACAAGTAAATAAAATGGTAACAGAGGAAATACCGATTTATCGAGAAGTCAGGCAAGGCCGCGTATTGTCACCTGTATTGTTTAACTTATATTCTCGAGTGATCTTCAAGAAAGCATTATGGATACATGAAGAAATCAGAATAGGGGGTGCAGTGATAAACACCATTCGCTTTGCCGATGTTACCGTGATCTTAGCAGAAACATTAAAGGACCTGCAAACATTGGTTGACAACGTGAATAGAGAAACTGTCGAAATGGGTCTGACAATAAACAAAGAAAAAACAAAATTTATGGTCGCTTTTTAACATCAAACCAACAATTGTTATTTATTCCTCAAAAAAAAACAAATAGAACGTGTAGAAAAGTATCAATATTTAGGCACCTATATCCGACACTGACCAAGACACTGAAATTAAAATCAGAATAGAGGTTGCAAGGAAGGTTTAAGGCAGGGAGGAAGGTTGAGACAAACATTGTTTACTGTATACATAGATGAAATAATCAAGAAATGCGAAATAAAAGTGAAAAAAATGACAATTGGATGTTGGAAGCTAAAAAGAATAGAAATATCTGAAGCCGCTCTTGCTGATGATATTGTACTAGAGGCGGAAAAAGAAAGACAGTTACAAGGGAACCTCGATATTTGGAGTGAAGCGTTTAAAGAAAAAGGTATGAAATTAATATAGATAAAACAAAAGTAATAACTGTGGAAAACCAATAAACGAATATTTACATAGAAGGGAAGGCAGCAAATGGGACAGTACAAATATTTGGGAGTGATAATGGACAAAACTGGAAAACAAGACAAAGAAATTAATGAAAGAATCGAAAAAACCACCAAACTTTACTATGCAATAAATAATAATTTCATTAGAAAGAAAGAAGTGACGAAACAAACCAAAATAAAAGTGTTTCAAAGCAATATACAAGACAGTCCTAACATATGGATGCGAATCATGGACCCTAACAAACAGGCAGAAAAACAAGATACAAGCCGTCGAAATGAAATACCTGAGAGCACTACAAGGAGTTACACGGAGAGACAAAATAAGGAATACAGAAATAAGGAGAAGGCTGAGAGTACAAGCAATTATGGAATATATACAACAAAGACAGATGGGATGGTGCGGACATGTACAGAGAATGAAAGACGATAGACAAGTGAAACAAGGGCATGAAGCCCGAATACAGGGAAAACCGAAGCGAGGAAGACCTAAACAGACCTGGAATAGGAGTATTGGAGGAATACTTAAGGAGAGGGGAAAATCCTGGAAAGAAGCAGTGAAAATGGCAAAGAATAGAGACAGATGGAAGAATACGTGAAAACTGAGAAGGAAAAAGTATAACTACCCTACACCAAACGGTACACGATTATATACATATATATATATATATATATATATATATATAATATATATATATATATATATATATATATATATATATATATATATATGTATATATATATATATATATATATATATATATATATATATATATATATATATATATATATTTTATATAGAGGTTGCAAGAAAATCATTTTTAAAATTCCGAACAATGTTCTGCAACAGAAACTTATCCCTCGTTCTAAAATTACGTTTCCTGGAATGCTACGTGTGGTCCCAACTTTTGTATAACCAGAGATGGACGTTGAAGGAAATACACTACTAAGAAGCTCAAAATATGTGTGTGTGAAAAACTGAACTTTGTCTTTAAAATTTATTATCTAGTCACGTATTAATAATAGCCGATTTAAAATTGACACAGAATATTGCAATGGATATCCCGGTAGACGTAAGAGAAAGGTATAATTCGAAATTTTTTTAATTTAACCTTTTCTTTTATAACCATCGACATACCAATAGACAATTTGTTATATGTCCGACTCAGTTTGAGACTTGATCTTAAATTACAACAAACTCTGTTATTAATCCATTAAGGAGATTATAAAATTATCTGATATTGAAAATTTATAATATTAAATGTCTATGAACTATTATAAGGTTTAATAACAGATCTAACTGTGAACTTAGAAGTTTGAAACTTAATATTGAATACGGACCATTGGGTCGTATCCCGTGTCGAATTCTAACTCACAGCTAAGTCCTTCCAATATCATTCAATAGCATGCTCTGACTTGTTAGTTAGGACAGTGCCTTTTAACTACTCTTGACTTCTCTGTTATTACTGTCTAGTAGACGTCATAACTCGAGATTCTGACGACAAATGGACAAAGCGGCTTCTGTGTTGGTGCCTGTGTCTGTACCGAGCGCAGGACGTCTCCAACTCCTATGGCGGATGATATAAGGTGGAATGCGGATTCATCGTGAATGCAACTCGCCCAGGACTGCAGAGCATGGAAAGATATGGAGGAGTGGATGGCGATGGGCTAAAAAAAGAAGTAGAGAATTTACCATGTCAAACTATACTCCGCTCGCGTTATTATAAAATATGGGGTCCCTAGTTCGCAAGTACTTACACCTTGCATTTTAATCATCTTCAGGGTCTGTAAAAATATTGGATTGGTATAATAGGCTCGCTTCTCTAAGAATTTCCTGGTCTAACTGTTGCTTTTTAACTTAGCAAGGCGAGTAGGCAATTATTTTCAGGGTCCTAGGACGTATTGATAGCACGGAGTTTCTCTGTGTTTTGCACACGTGTATATATGTAAAACAGCCACGCGGAAATTATAGATTAATTATTGTCTTATATATTGTCAGTTTATTCGAAAGCAGAAGTTTATTAAAACAATTCTGCAGAGGATACAGCATGGACAATAAGGTTCTGGCTTAAGCTGTTGTAGCTACAGCTTGGTCGTTCCATACCAGCCTTTTGTCGTAATAAGGATAAGAATATCTGACGTTTTCCTACACAGGTCTCTTACCTCCAAGTGTAATATGTCTGTAAGGCAGAGTTTTACTTGGCTTGGCCTGGAAAATCATTTCAATCACTGCCTAAAAAAAAAGAATTTCCAGTGCTTGAACTAATTCGACAATTTTGTGATCTAAGTTTGAAAGAGGTCAATCAGTTGCAGGCTGTTTATTTCTAACGTATAAAAGTATATATTAAAAAATGAGATCTTCTTAAAAAATCGGTTACTAAAGAAAGGAAAAATACCAACAGTTATGCAATGCATTTTTAAAACACGAAATAGTATATATATATATATATATATATATATATATATATATATATAGAGAGAGAGAGAGAGAGAGAGAGAGAGAGAGAGAGAGAGGTTGCAAGAAAATCATTTTCTTTCGTATGATCAGACATGGACGTTGAAAAAAATACACTACTAAGAAGCGTTTGAAATGTGTCTCTATCAAAGGATATTAAAAATGCCATGGACAGCCAGGATCACTAATGAGAAAGATCTAGGAAGGATAGGCCAAGGCAAAAAAAACTCCTGGCATTCATAAAACTACGAAAAACCATCCTACTTAAAAACGACAAATATTCACTATAACAAACTATCATGCAGGGAAGAGTTTACGGTAGAAAGGGTGTCGGAAGAAAAGGAAAAGTAGTTTCATGTTGCAAGGAACAGAGGAACATTTAAAAAAGTGGTCGCCAACCTCCATTAGGAGAAGGCATGAAAAGAAGAAGAATAATATCTTACAAAAGCTGATCAATGTCTAAGACAACTTGAATAAAAGAAGTTCACTGAAATTTAATTACGCTAATTAACTCTATTAACTTTCGAAAGACAAAAAATTTTACAATTTTTTATTAACAGTGTAGTACAAGTAAAAAATGAGTGAAATTGAAATTATAATACATAATAGGTTCATACATTTAAATTTAATTTAAGCGCTGTTTGAAAAGCGAAGGGTGTGTTAAACTCCTTAGCAAAAAAGGTTTTATGTTTCCATCTGACAGATTTCCGATCGATCTTTCAAAGCTTTCTAATTTCACCGTTTGCCTTTGTGAAGTAACTAGTTTTTTAAACCTAATAACTTCTAATTTTTCAGTCAATTTTAATAATACTTAGATACACCATCAAAACAAATTTTAACTATAAAACCATATCATAAATAAAAAAAAATTAGTTGAACATTGCATAATGTTAAAGAGATATGATGTTTTATTTGATTTTAAATGAGAAATCCTCTCATAAGTTCAAATTGAGTGTGTCGATTAGGGTTCGTTTTTGTGCTAAACTTTAAAAAAACTGAAACCTAGTTCTGAGCAAGTAATATGTTGCACGGACCATATATTCAAAAATTATTAAAATTAAAAATATATGTGGGTTGCTGTTCATATTTCTGGCCTAATAATGAAAAAAAACAAATATTTATGATCGAAATTGGCTTTATTGTTTTTCAAAATATTGAAATATGAAGATCAACACTCTTCTGCATGCGTTTGCATTAATTTTCGAAGCACTTTTCCACTCCGATTGAGGTAACTCCAAAACATGCGTTTTGAATGCCTCAACCGCTTCCTCGGGTGTCGAAAATCGTTGACCACGTAATTTGTTTTTCGTGTGGGGGAATAAAAAAAAGTCATTGGGTGAAAAATCAGGGCTGTACGGCGAATGACCCATCAATTCGATGTTTTGGCAGGTCAAAAATTCCTTTGTTTGAGCCGATGTCTGAGAGCTCGCATTGTCATGATGAAAAATGAATCGCCTCTTCTTCGACTTTTTCCGAATTTCTCCGAACACTTCTGGCAAACAAACTATCGCCACGTGACCGGCAATGCCAAAGAAACAAGCAACCATTTATTTCGATGTGCTTCTTCCGCGAATAACTTTTGTTGGATTTGGCTCGTCTTGGAAGACCCATACAATCGATTGCTGTTTGGTTTCGGGCTCATATGCATAGATCCATGATTTGTCACCTGTGTAGATGTTATACACAGCCTTTGATGCACCTTGATCGTATTTTTCCTTGCAACAATCGACACGAGCCTTCTTTTAAGCGTTTTTTTTTCAGATTATGCGGTACCCAACGCGAACAAATCTTTTTTACAGCCAAATGATCATGCAATATCTTATTGATGTTATTCATATTAATGCCCACAGATGCCTCAATCTCACGGTATGTCACATGGCGATCTTGCTTTATCAATTCACGCACAGCAACGATATTTTCTGGCACAACAACCGATTTTGGACGACCTTCACGGAATTCGTCCTGGAGCCAACGTCGGCCACGATTGAATTCGTTATACTAGTTTTTTACAGTGCTGTAGGATGGTGCTTCATCACCGTTTAAAGAATTAAGTTCATCGATGCACTCTTGTCTTGATAATTCACATCGGAAGTTATGAAAAATAAACGCACGAAAATGTTCACGAGTTAATTCCATTTTTTGCCCGAGATGAATTTTTGGCATGGCACCTGGCAACACTTACTGTTGCCAAGACCAAAAATATAAACAGCAACCCACGTATATCAAGATGTATAGATATGTGAATTTTGGGATAGTGATATGCGAAATGAATCTAGAGAATACCGAAAGCGTTTTTGATTTTTGAATGTGCAAATTCTTTAAAAATATTTCTTTATCACCTTGAATATATTTATAATATTAACATATTAAAATATCCCGCTTTACTTAGTGTTTTAAAAATGCAATGCATAACTGTTAGTATTTTTCCTTTCTTAAGTAACTGACTTTTTTTTAAGAATATCCCATTTTTTTAATATATACCTTGATATGTTAGAAACAACAGCTTGCAACTGAGTGACCTATTACAAATCACGAAATTGTCGACATAGTTCAAGCAATGGAAATTCTTTTTTTTAGGCAGTGATTAAAATAATTTTCCACTCCAAGCCAAGTAAACTCTGCTTTACAGACATCCTGGTGCGATTGTGAGTGAGTCAATACGTGAACTTGCTGAGAGGCAATTGCGTCAAAAAAATCTTATGGTTTTTAGTGCCAATGAAGATACTTCTGTGGATATTCAAGCCAGGAGAGATTCGGATGTCGCATTGGCAACTGATATTATTTTGAAGATTTACCCTGATGCCAAAACCCAGGCCATTAGGGTTTTTCGAGTTGGTCGAGAGAATCCGACAGGGATTAGGCCTATGAAGGTCATTTTGGAATCACCTAACGATGTTAAATCCATAATTCATAATGTGAAAGAGTTGAAGAAGATTGAAATGTATGAGCGAATTTCCATAAGTTTCGACAGAACGCCCAAGCAAATTGAAGAGTACAGAATCTTGAAAGAAACTCTCACTTCTCGGCTGCGAAATGGTGAAACTAACCTCAAAATTAAGTATATCAGTGGTATCCCAAGGATTGTTAATTTAAACTAAATAATATGTCTAACAGTAGCTCGTCAACAAACTTCTCATGGTCTGAGTTGTATGTATCAGAACGTCAGAGGACTTAACACAAAGACGGATTCTTTTTATCGTTCAGTATGTGAAAGTGATTATGACATCATCGCTATCACCGAGAGTTGGATTCAAGATAACATATTTTCAAGTGAACTTTTCGACGATAGATACTCTGTATTTCGGTGTGATAGAAACCTTAATGGGATGGGCGTTTCACGGGGTGGTGGTGTGATACTGGCTATTAAGAGAGAATTGAAACCAATACAGGTTGATCTCCAGGTTGTTCGCGACAGTGTAGTGAAAGTCGACATGGTATGTAGCAAACTATTTTTAAATTATAATACATTATATGTTTTAGTATTGTACATACCTCCGCATATAACAAATGCTGAATTTTCGTCCTTATTGGAGTATGTTGAGGCGCTCTCATTTATGTATGGTCATAACCTGTTTATTATAGGTGATTTTAACGATCCAAATTTCACTAAGGGTGCAGTTGGGGATATGAAGGCTGAGATGTTGGGAAATTTTATGAACTTGCTAGCTCTGGAACAGTTTAATAATATACTGAATGGAAATGATTCAGTTCTGGACTTAGTTTTTTCTAACATCAATTGCATGGTACATAGGGAACAATTTCCACTGGTGGATGAGGACAGCCATCATCCACCCTTAGATATTTCATTATCTCTCAAAGTTAAATCCCATAATGTTCCTGTCAACTTATCACAAACTAAGTACAATTTCAGGAAGGCTAACTTTCCGAAGCTTTATGAAATGATATTAAATATCGACTGGTTAGATCTTTATATTCTGAAGGATGTTGATGAGGCATGCGGTTTACTCTACCGGAATTTGTTTGGTATATTTGATGTGTGTGTACCTAAATCGGTCATTCGTAAAAGAACATTTCCTGTCTGGTTCACAGCTGATATCATTAAAGGCATAAGGCGTAAACACAGAATTTTTAGGCAGCTCAAATATTCTCATTCAGACTGTCATCGTAGAGAGTTTAATGAACTACGACGTAATGTTAAATTATTGATCGATTTGGCGTATATAAACTATATCTCTAAAGTAGAGGATTCCATCACTGATGATCCAACTACGTTTTGGTCGTTTATTAAAGCTAAAAAATCGGCAACTTATTTGCCTGATGTGCTTAAGTTGGGCAATCTTCAATTCTCTGAGCCGGAGAAAATTGCTGATGCATTTGCTGGCTTCTTTGGGAGTGTATATAGTGCGCCGTCAGATCGCGTCACCAAAAACGATGTCTTCACCTCAAATTTATGTATCGGTCTTGATTGTTTGCCAGAGCAAACTATACTAACGGAAAGGATTGAAAGATAAACTTACTTGTGGCCATGATAATATTCCCAGCTTTATTGTGAAGGATTGTGCTCATGCTTTGTTGTTACCTTTATCTTATATATTCAATTTGTCTCTAAAAACGAACAGATTTCCTGACGTATGGAAGAAGGCCAAAATCATTCCCGTATTTAAAAAGGGTGACGCAAATGATATATCTAATTATAGACCGGTATCTTTATTACCGATATTCGCCAAAGTCTTTGAGATGTCAGTATATCAGTGTATTTTTGCACAGGTTAAAAGCCTGATTTCTGTAAATCAACATGGTTTTTTTTAGCAAACGTAGTACAATAAGTAATTTGGCTTGTTTTGCTCAATTTACAGGCAATGCTTTGGACAAACGAATGCAGGTTGATGCTGTGTACAATGATTTCTCGAAGGCCTTTGATAGAGTTGACCATTCCATATTTCTACATAAGCTGGATAGACTCGGTTTCAGCAATAACCTAATTACTTTTTTCGAGTCCTATTTGTGTAACCGCTTGCAGTACGTCGAAATTCGTGGACATAAATCCTCAACGTTTAGTGCCACAAGTGGTGCACCACAGGGTAGCAACCTTGCACCTTTAATTTTTTCACTCTTCATTAACGACATTGGTGATGGCATAACTAGTAATTTTCTTTTGTTTGCTGACGACCTAAAGCTTTTCCGCACCATAAGAGACTCTAGTGATTGCCTTTCATTACAACATGATATGGAGTCGTTACAGCAATGGTGTGAGTTGAATAGGCTGCCATTGAATGCCGGCAAGTGCTTCTTTTTGACTTACTCGAATAAATTTAGCACCATCGACTTCCAGTATAAATTGGATAATAAAGATATTAGACGTTGTAATACTTTCAAGGACCTTGGAATTATTTTTGATCATAAACTTTCATTTGCCCATCATATTAATTGGATATGCACTACTGCGATGAGGACGTTGGGTTTCATAATACGTAATTCAAGTGGTTTTCATAACAGTAAAACATTAAAAACTTTATATTCCAGCTATGTGCTTTCACGGCTTGAATATGGTGCAGTTGTTTTGGAATCCAATACACGCTAAATATATTAAACAGGTAGAGAATATTCAAAGAAAGTTTGCCAAATTTCTTATATTAAAATATGATGGTGTGTATCCTGATAGAGGTGTCAATGAGGTCATTATAACTGAACGTTTTCAGCTACCTTTATTGACGAATCGAAGAAATTACCATCTGGTCTGTTTTCTTATAAAACTATGTAAATCTCTTATTGACTCTCCTGACTTACTATTTCAAGTAAACTTTCACGTTCCTAATAGATTGGTCAGAACCTCTCCTGTTTTCTGTTTACCTAGTGCATCAACTAATTTTCTCATCAAAGCACCATTGTTTCAAGCTATGAGAGTTTTCAACAGTACTTGTAACGACATTGACGTGAACAACCTGTCATTTGCGCAATTTGCCAAATGCTTAAAAAAGAAATTGTTGCATGTATAGATATTTATTCCAAGTGTATCAATTTAATTTTAATTTTTCAGTTTTATGTAATTTCTAAGTGATTTTTATATTATCTGTGTCTTTTGTTCTATACTGGTACTTTGTTTTTCTTTTTATCTCTATCTCCTTTGTATTATGTTATTTATGCTTAATTGTCTTGTAAATGGTATATCTGTTAGACAATAAAGATTATTATTATTATTATTATTATCCTACACTTGGAGATAACAGACCTGTGTAGGAAAACGTCAGATATTTTGGTCTTTATTACGGCAAAAGGCTGGTATGGAACGACCAAGCTGCAGCTACAACAGCTTAACCCAGAACCTTATAGCCCATGTTGTATCCACTGCAGAATTGTTTTAATAAACTTTTGTTTTCGAATAAACTGACAATATATAAGACAATAATCAAGCTAGAATTTCCACGTGGCTGATGCACGTACATGCACATGTGTAAAACACAGAGAAACTCCGTGCTATCAATACATGCTAGGACCCTGAAAATAATTGCCTACTAGCCCTGCTAAGTTAAAAACGAACAGTTAGGCCAGGAAATTCTTAGAGAATTATATAAAAACAACACTATGTTTTAATTTCCAATATATTTAAAGTAACTCGACAATTGTTTCACCATACAATGGCTTCTTCAGAAGTAAATAAGAAAGAAAAATATTTGGTAGTAATCCTGGTTATAAAGTGCTTAAACTCTTCTTAACTACCTAAGATTATGCTAATCATTTTATTATATATGTTTGGAAATTGTTTTAGTTATTTTTCCCTGTGTATGTGAGTGTACTAAATTTTCCTTTTTGTCATTAATTGTGGGATAAATTAGAGAGATTGCTTGTTTAAAGGATTTTTTATTCAAGATATTATCTATAATGTTGGGGTCATATCCATTATTAATTGCTATTTGTTTGATTATGTCGATTTCTTTGTTAAAATTAGTTTTAGTCATAGGGGTATGCAACAATCTATGTATGAAAGAGTTAAAAGCTGCCATTTTGTGAGTATCAGGATGGGATGAACTATTGTGTATGACTGTGTCATTGGAAATTAAAACATAGTGTTGTTTTTATATAATTTTATTATGAATTTCTAACAAGTATCGGCTAACACAAGCAAAGAAATTCTTAGAGAAGCGAGCCTATCATACCAACCCAATGTTTTTAGAGACCTTGAAGATCATTAAAATGCGAGGGGTAGGTACTTGTGATCTAGGGACCACATATTTTATACTAACGCGAGCGGAGTACGGTTTGACACAGTAAATTCTCTACTCCTTTTTTAACCCATAGCCATCTACTCTTAACCGTAGGCCTCCTCCATCCCTTTCGATGCTCTGCGGTCCTGGGCGAGTTGCATCTACGATGCACCCGCATTCCGCCGCATATCATCCCACCATCGGAACTGGAGACGTCCTGCGCTCGGTGCAGATATTCTTGGACGCCAATACAGAAGCCGCTTTGTCCATTAGTCGTTAAAACATCGAGCTCTGACGTCTACTAGACAGTAATAACAGGGAAGTTAAGAGTAGTTAAAAGTCCTTACTAACAAATCAGAATATGCCATTGAATGATATTGGAAGCACTTAGCTGTAAGTTAGAATTCGATACGACCCAATGGTCCGTATACAATACTGAATTTTAATCTTCTAAGTTCACAGTTAGATCTGGTATTAAACCTTATAATAGTTCATAGACATTTATTATTATAAATTCTCAATATTAGATAATTTTACAATATCCTTAATTGATTAATAACAGAGTTTGTTGTGTTGGTATTTGTCGATTTTTATAAAAGAAAAGGTTAAATTAAAAAATTTTCTAAGTCTACCTGGGGCATCCACTGAAATCTCCTGTGACCATCTTAAATCAGTCATTATTAATACGTGAATAAATAATAAATTTCAAAGACAAAGTTCAGTTTTTCACCCTCTACCTTTACTGATCATACCTCAGTTTCATACGTTAATGTCACCATTGTTTTTCCAATATTTTTATCCGATGATATATTTTTACCCGCCCAACCGGATATAGTGCCCAACGATTTATCATGTTTGGTATGTTCTATCTTGTGTGCTTATACTTGTGTGCTTATACCGCTTTAAGTCTATGCACTAAATATTTAAAATCCATTGTTCTAGTGTTATAGCCATGTTCTGATTTAAATTCAAATAGATTTTTTTTTTGAATGAAAAACATTAAGTTTTCGTAAATATATATCGCATACACGTTTACCATGCCCATATCTTTAAACACCGATCTACAGCTTTGTCGATAATTTAATTTTTTTACGATTCCCAAAATTCGTTTTTGAATAATAAAGACATTTTCTACCATGCTATCCCTCCCCAGAATATAATACCATAGTTAAGAACTGATTCAAAATTGACATAATATAGTATTCTGAGAGAAGTTTCGTTCAAATATTTACTCAAAACCTAAGGGCTTTAAGTAAATTGTGAGTAAAAATGAGAAAAGGTATTCGACAACGTTACCATAACAGACTGAGTTTAATTTCTTGCATAATTTGGTTATTTGATATGACCAGTCCAAATGTTCATTTATGTAAATTTCCAAAAATTTAGCATGTTGGGTTAGTTCAAATTTTTGATTATCAAAATCAATGTGTCCTGGCACAACAATATTTGACTGTTTTGTTTTAAACAAAAGGAAATTTGTTTTTTCTTTATTTACAATCAATTTATTTGTGCAAAACCAATCAGTCACCCTATCAAAAAATTCTTTTGCTTTGGTTACGAGATCTTCTATAGTCTTACAGCTAATAACTAAATTTGTATCATCTGCATACTTTACAATATGCTGATTTGGAGACTCCAGTAATAGGTAAAGATCATTTAAAAAAATTACTGACGATATTGTGAATACCTGTCCGTTAGTTCGCTTATTACTCGAGAATCACTTATCCGATTGACGTGTTTTTTTTTTTAAACACATATATGTTCTCTGCCCTGGTTATAGGATATATTTTATTACGTTAGGTAATATAAGGAATAAGCAGTGACGATAATAGTGAATCAAGTAGGAAAAAATTTTGCCGCTAGCGCGTTCTCTCGCAATACGCTGCCTAAACCACTAAATATGGAACAATATCATGTAGTAAAGAATAAAATATGAATAAAATGCCACTCTGTCTCTCTGTCTGCCTGTCTGTCCGTTAGTGCGCTTATTACTCGAGAACTACTTATCTGGATTACGTAATTTTTTTTAAAACATACTCTGGCCAGGTTACAGGATATATTTTATTACGTTAGGTAACATAAGAAATTAGCAGTGACGATAATAGTATATATATATATATATATATATATATATATATATATATATATATATATATATATATATATATATATATATACAATATCGCCAGGATAATCAGAGTTGTGTTACGCGTTAGACAGATCACTGATATATTTAGTATTCTCAACCTACACAGAAAAATATATTGGCTTAGCGGATAAAGGTCACTTCTACTAATAAGTTTAAATATGTCTAGTTTCATAACTACTTCATTTGAATTCTCTCTCGTTATACAAAAAACAATTTGTCGTTTTATGTGGTATATTTTTATATTTCTTTTTATTTTATTTCAGAAATGCCTCACAACTCTAGATCTCACGTCACTTGGTGTGGGAAGCTGCGTGGGTACCGGCATGTACCTAGTTGCTGGTATGGTTGCAAAAAACGTAGCTGGTCCGGGGGTGGTCATCAGTTTTATCATTGCCGCGGTAGCTAGCATATTTTCAGGTAATATTTAATTATACTATACACATATCTGTTGATCTAACTATTACTCCAACGTAGTATTACATCTATTACATACTTTCTGTAACCTCATTTAAAAGTTAGATTAAAAATTTCCATTAAAATGAGTTTTAATTTTTGGTCGCTGGTTGTCACGCTATCGTCAGTGTTGGTAATTATTCTTTGCAGTTATTTAAATATTGCAGAGTAGATGTTTAAACTTATTTTTATTTTTTTTAATGGATGTTAATGATAGTTAATTTATCTAGATATAACATGAAAATAAATATTTATTATTCTCTAGTTTCTACTTATTTTGATTGCCGGACGTGGGTTTCTCTGCATCTTGGTTTTCTTAATTATTGTCAGTCTCGCAACTCTAGACCAGAACACTGAGCCTTATAAAATTTTACTAAGCAAGTTCGTAGAACACAAAAGGTCTTGTATATCCGTTTATCATTTTCCGTCCATCTATATTAATTCGGTCATCTTTCATCTTAATCATAACGGAACAGAACACATTTGATTGATTATAATAGATCATGTTCACCAGATCTCTTAACGGCCAATTCGTCCGGACCTGAAATATTGAAGAGTGAGGTGATTCATGTCATTTCATTAATCAGAAATGATAAAGCCCAGATAACATGTTCTCAGAGACATTCTGTAAACTCAGTAATGATAATTTAACAAAGCTTGTAACACTCTTTAACTAGGTTTATGATTCTGGGAAAATACCGAAGGATTGGCTGCGTTCTACATTTATTACTCTGCCAAAGACAGCAAACTCTAAACAATGTAAAGACTATCGCTTAATTAGTCTCATGAGCCATTTTCTCAAACTCTTCTTGCGCATCATTCGTACGAGACTATACAAGAAATACGAAGAATTTAGTGGAGATGCTGGTTCAGAATTGTCTGGATCAAAGACAGGATGTATTCATGTGCTTCATACACTATGAGAAGGCCACACAACGTTAAACATGACCTCCTCATGAAATATCTACAAGAACTAGGGCTAGGTCTTAAAGATATAAAAATCAATGCCAACTTATATTGCAATCAATCAGCAGATGTCAGACTTCAGAATGGTGATACAACGGAAGATTTTAAAATAAGAGAGGAAGTTAGACCGGGTTGTGTTTTGTCACCTATGTTATTTAATTTATATGTCGAAAGAGCCTTCGTTGAGGCAATGTTAGAGAGTGATCTAGGTATCAAAGTAAACGGTGTTCTGATAAACAACATCAGATATGCAAAACTGCCATTCTGACAGATAGAGCTGATGCTCTTCAAGCAGTATTGAAGGCTATACACAAAGCAGGAGAAAACACTGGATTAAGCATCAACATAAACAAAACAAAATTCATGATCATCAGTATAAGTCCAATTCAAGACGTCCGAATTCATATAAATGGCGAGAATATAGAACGGATTAACAGGTTCAAATACCTGGGATGGCTTGTGAATGACAAATAGGATCAGGACATGAAAATTAAAGCCGGAATTGAGCAGGCAAGAGCAACTTTCATCGATTTACGCAAATTTCTTTGTAATAAAAACCGGAACCTACAACTCAGGTACCAGATGGTTAAGTGCTATATTTGGTGGTCCGTTTTGCTATACGGTATTGAAACATGGACATTGAAAGTGTCATCTATTAGCAAGCTGGAGGCACTTGAAATGTGGATACTCCAAAGAATGCTGAGAGAATGTTGGGTTGATGAGTGAGGAATCAGGTATTCGAGAGAGCCAACTTGGAAGATCGCGAATTATTCGAAAACATAAAAAGGAGAAAGATTTCATTCTTGGGTCATATTATTCGTGGGAATGTTATAGCTTTCAACGCCTGATACTGCAGGGTAAAATTCAAGGCAAAAGGTGAAGGGGTTGAAAAAGACTATCATGGCTGCGCAATATTCGTCACTGGACAGGAATAAGTGATTTTCGGTCTCTCCAAAATGCGGCTTTAAACAGACTCATTTGATGAAAGAAGTTTGGAACAGCCGGCTACGCAGGAATCTGCACGGCACTTTAAAAAGAAGAATAACGTTTGTCAAAAAATGACATGAATTTTTATTGTAAAGCAACTGAAAATAGACAGAAGTTACGTAACTTCTGGGATAAGTACCACATTGATACCGTTCTCTTGTTTGTCAATCCTAGCCTGACTGACGAGCCGTGATACGACGAAACGTGTCTCAGGATGGATTTGACAGACAAGAGAACAGCTAGTAAACTGCTGGAATATGGACTTCTGTCTATTTTCAGTTGCTTTACAATAATTATATATACTTGAGGAAGGATCCCTCGAAAAGCGCTACCTGCTTTTAAAGCGTTGACTGTGTCAACCACTCTGTCGGTTCGAAAGCTGCTGTGTCAGCTTTCGATGGAGTAATAGGTATGCGTACTTAACACAATTCGTTGTATCCTACCATCGTGCTCCGTGACATGAATTTTAGTCCAAAATAAATGTTCGTAACCAATTTAGGTAGCAAAAGTGAAAAGCTCTCAAAAGTATAAAATATTTCTGAATTTACCTGCTGTAAAAAGTAAAATACATAATGACATATTATTTATTTATAAAACCAATTTCGTCAAATGTAAAGAATTGATATGAAATTCCTTATAACGTAATTTTAGACATTGACGTGTACAGAAATTGAAGTACTCCTTTATTTATGGATGAGTTTTGCGATATTTTTCTATTAAGTAGTGACCCTGCTGAACTATAAAAGATTATTACGGAACTACCACTCTAAATTAGTAGGATTAACAATTAGTATCAACAAAACAAAGATCATGACGAACACAGAAACGCACATGAATGTAACGCTCTATGGCCAACTCCTAGAAAAAGTCGAATATTATATATACTTAGGACAGAAAATCACAACTAAAGACCGTATAACTGAGGAAATCAATCAATGTATTTTCCATATGCTCACCTACGGAGCGGAGTCCTGGAGTCACAAAGACATGTTGAAAGATTAACCAAAATACGGCAAGCGCACGAATGGAGAATGTTGGGTATTAAATTAACGGACCGAAAAGGAAAACGGGTGGATCCGACAACAACTGAAGTCGTGAAAGTATTAGAAAAGGTGCCCGAATCAAAATGGAGGTGGGCCGGACATGTTACCCGTAGAACAGGTGACAGAAAGACGAGAAAAATTTTGGAGCAGAGGCCAAAGCTTGGACGTGGAGTATAGGGAGACCAAATGTAAGATGAAGAGACATCAGGAAAAGAGCAAAAACTCAGTGGATATGAAAAGTAGAGGACAGGTGACAACGGCATGAAATGGGAAAGGCCTACATCCAGCAGTAGACTGAAATAAGTAAATCGACATCGTGTTCGTGATCGTTTACCTAAACGCAAATTCAGAATTTGATAATAAAAGAGCTGCTATTAAAAACAATCAAAATAATATTCTATATAATCGTGATTCAAGGTATACTGTGTGCAGGCAATCATGTTTTTTTGCGTTTTAAATACCATCTTGTTCATCAAATAGATCGTTAAGCTCATAAATTCATGTAGGATCCAAACAAAAATAGGAACAGATTAAATCTTAATTTTTTTTATATTGCGTGTCAATGTAGACAGATGAAAGTTAACTGCACTAAAAATATTCCACTAAATAACTAGTCCTATTTGGCAATTAAGATTTAAATTGAGGAAAGTACTAAGCCAACTAAAATTATGCATCTGACCGGCAAAAGATCAAGAAGACGTTGTTATAAATTATTAAAATAATAAAAATAAAAATTACTTACTTACACAGGTCAACATTTGATCTAAAAAAAAACACTCGGAGCGGTATAGTCCTTATGGGGTTTTTGGGGTCGCTGATTACGATGAGTGGGTTGGTTAACCTTCATCACATCAGATTCAAGGTCATTTGAAGGTCAAATAGAGAAAAAACCGTAGGAAAAATCTGAAAAAATTCATGTGTATGTTTTTGAGGTCCCTGAGTCCGAATCCGTAGTTTATTTGACCTTACGCCTTTTCCCAGAGGTCATTTGAAGGTCAAATAGAGAAAATAACGTAGGAAAAATCTGAAAAATTTCATGCGTACGTTTTTGAGGTCCCTGAGTCCGAGTCCGTAGTTTGTTTGACCTTACGCCTTTTCCCAGAGGTCATTTGAAGGTCATTTGAAGGTCAAATAGGGAAAAAAATCGTGGAAAAAATCTGAAAAATTCATCTATTATTTTTTCAGATCATTCAGTTCAAGTCCTGCATGATCTTATGCTCAAAAGATATACGGTGGTCATTTTAAGTATCTTTGTATATATATTTAAAGTTTTACTTTGACAATAAAATGCTTTTTCATTCCTCGCGAAATTATTTATTCTCTTCTTTTTTATAAATTTAGCTCAGTCTCGCTTTAAACTCCAGTATTAAGGTATAGTTGCACCCAGGGCACCCCCACGTAGTGACGGAGGGCAACGGAGTTGTCTCACTATCCGGCGAAGTCCCTGGGTTTTACGGCGTTTATGCCGTCATGGCAACTACTCCTAAAAAACTACGAGACAGGGTCCCGGAAACCCAGAATCGGCGGCTGGTCAGGGTGGGAAAGCGGGCCCGCAGGCGTCGTCATCATACGACCGTAGCTCTACATTGGTGGGAAACTTGGCCTCTGTAGAGTCAAATGCTACAAGAAATTCTTCATGTTCCATTAAACTCGACAATTTTTGTGCTGTTTGTGGGGAGTATATTCCACAAAAGAAATTCATGTTTTCAGATTCGTTAAAAGTAAAATATCACCAAATTTATCATATTGATACAAGCTCATTGGATAACTCTTACACACCAAAATCTATATGTCATAGATGCCGCAATGTTCTATATAGAATTAACAACCAGGTATTTTCTCGGCCAATGATATGGAGACCCCCAACAGACCATACCACCGACTGTTACTTCTGCTTAACAAACTTGAAAGGGTACAACCGAAAGAATAAGGATTCTATTTCATATGCACGTGTAACATCTGTGACTTTACCAGTTCTTATTGAAACAAATTCTAATCATATCATGGAAATTGATGAATTGGAACAAGAAGTGGTAACTAATGAAGATATGCCAGATGAAACATTCGAACACGAAGAAAGAGAAAATTTCAGCACAGAAGAATCAGATGTTGAGGAAAATTATATATATCGAATTAAGTGATCTGTGTAGAGACTTGGGACTCTCGAAAGATAAATCAGAGCTTTTAGCATCTAGGCTAAAAGAAAAAAATTGTCTATCCACAGGAACAAAAATTTCTGTCTATCGTTCGAGAGAACGTCCATTCAGAAAATATTTTACTAAAATGAATAATCTAGTCTATTGCCATGATATTGAAGGGTTAGTGCAAGAATACGGTATAGAATACACAGCAAGTGATTGGCGACTGTTTATAGATTCTTCAAAAAGAAGCTTAAAAGCTATCTTGTTACATAATGGAAATATTTATGCCCCTTTACCAGTCGCTCATTCTGTTGTATTAGATGAAGAATACCATAATTTTGAGTTGCTATTGCAAAAATTGAATTACGATCAAAACCAGTGGGAACTTTGTGGGGACTTAAAGATATTTACAATATTACTGGGACAGCAATCTGGAAACACTTCTTATCCGTGCTTTATTTGTGAGTGGAATAGTCGGGCTCGAGATGAGCATTATGTGAGGAAAGACTGGCCGTTGAGACAAGAATTAATTCCAGGTGAAAAAAAACATCATAGGTCCAAGTTTGATATCAACCAATTAGGTTCTACTTCCACCTTTGCATATCAAACTAGGTATTGCAAAGCAACTTGTCAAGGCCATGAGCCGAAACGAAAGTCCTGCTTTCATGCATATTTTTAAAGTGCTATCTAATCTTTCTGAAGCTGAAATAAAAGAGGGCATATTTACTGGACCACAAACAAGAGACCTAAAAAATGATGCATTTGAGAGGAAAATGAATGCCAAAGAAAAAGCAGCATGGCAAAGTTTTAGAGAGGTGACGACTAAATTTCTTGGAAATCATAAAGACCCTAATTACAAAAATATTGTTGAAAATTTAGTACAAAATTATAAAGGAATGGGGTGTTTAATGAGTCTGAAACTGCATTTTCTCCATTCACCCTTTGATTGGTTCCCTGAAAATCTCGGAGATTTTAGCGAAGAACATGGAGAAAGGATGCACCAAGACTTGAGTGAATTTGAAAAAAGGTATCAAGGTGTTTGGGGATAAACATGTTGGCAGATTATTGCTGGAGCCTGAAGCGAGAATCAAATAAATCTCATAAAAGAAAAGCAAGTCGAAGATCATTTCACGAGAAACGAAAGCATTCTCGTTTAGAGTAGTACTTCAAACATGCTTTGATAAATACTAAAAGAAGCAAACTCTTATGCTTAATTCATATTAAATACTGACTGCGCGATTTCGAAAATCTACTTGGACACTCGAGACTCTTTACGAAGTATGAGCCGAATCATTTTTAGTAGTTAACTTACGCACTGAGGTATTATATAAGACAATATGAGAGTATAAGTAGATATAAGGATTACTGTACAAGTAAGTTGTTGGGTTCAAAGGTATTGGGTATTAGAGTTTCTTTGTCGACAAGGATTAAGTATTAAAGTATACAGATTAAAGGTTACTTGATAACAAGGTTGTTCGACATTAGAATTATTAATTTGAAATGTATTGGGAATTGAGTTATAAAACGAAATTTAAACATAACATATCGCACAATGTTTCATTTATACCTCAAGAAACACAGTCGGGCTGGACTTTAAATTTACTAGATATATGGAACAAATATCGAGAGTACAAAAATTAGGACAAATTTTTTTTTAGATTTCAAAAGTCTATTTCACAGTCACAAAACTAGTCAAAATATTTGTATAGTCTATTTTTGAATGAACAATATTTTAAGTTTTACTAATACCTTTTTACCTTTAATTAGCTTATATTTCACATATTAATTCCCTTGTAATGACTGAGCAGCATAAAAGACATTTTTGATTGTGATATATTAACGTAAATGTAAAATGACATGTATAAGATATAATCAATAAAAATGTACCGTCAATTAACCTCTGTATGCTTCGCAAGTGTACGATAAAAACAAAATTAAATTTAACAACGCAAAATGACCATACATATTTTTCAAATAAACATAAACTGATGATGAAATGACCTATAATGAACTGTGAAAGGCGGCTTGAGTCAAACAAACTACGGGTTCGGTCTCAGGGACCTCAAAAACATACGCATGAAATTTTTCAGATTTTTTCCACGATTTTTTCTCTATTTGACCTTCAAATGACCTCTGGGAAAAGGCGTAAGGTCAAACAAACTACGGATTCGGACTCAGGAACCTCAAAAACATACGCATAAATTTTTTCAGATTTTTCCTACGGTTTTTTTTCTCTATTTGACCTTGAAATGACCTTCAATTGACCTCCAAATGACCTCTGGAAAATGGCGTAAGGTCAAACAAACTACGGATTCGGACTCAGGGACCTCAAAAACATATGCAAGAAATTTTTCAGATTTTTCGTACGGTTTTTTCTCTATTTGACCTTCAAATGAACTTGAATCTGATGTGATGAAGGTTAACCAACCCACTCATCGTAATCAGCTACCCCAAAAAACCCCATAAGGACCATACCGCTCCGAGTGTTTTTTTTTAGATCAAATGTTGACCTGTGTTATTAAACTAGGATAACTGTAATTCCAGCTTGATTCGAACTTCGACTTGTAGGAAACTCGTCGGGTTTCCGGCGCCGATAAGTTAGCCCAGTCTTAGTTCTAAACTTATAAGCAAGGTATTTAAGATAACTAAAGTCCGTGCAAATCTTGGGTAAGGTTAGATTTCTGAATACTTGCATATATTTTTGCATTTAAGACATTGATTATGTTGTGGAAAATCAAAAGTGATTCATTAGGTAACGATTTAAGTCGTTACGTATTGTATTACTAAAGGAAGGTCCCTAGAATCACCAAAATAAAAATTTAGCAGTTGCTTTATTTCAAATAAATGTCGGGGTTTCTAAAACTTATAAGATTGAGAGCTCTACCTCTAAGTTAGTTTTTTACGTGGATCAGTTCAAGAGTTTTGTGATCCGCTGTCGACATATTATAAGCGTGTTTACACACACTTAAAAACGTGGCGAAGAAAATTTACTCTTCCTGAAACTCGAGAATAATGAAGAATATATCGGACAGCTTCTAAGCCTCTATTTCAGACTGTGAGCTGTTATTAACTTAGTCGTTAAGGTCGTTGCTAACAATTTTATTTGGTTTTATAAATATCTAAAATATAGTAAACAAAATAAAAATAATATCTGTTTGATATTTACTTTTTTACGTGCATAGCACACGTGCTGCAAGAAAAGGCCTAAATCTCTACAGAAGTTCCGCGTGTGAGGAAAAAATTGTGTAGAAAACAGATTCCTGAACAAATCGTTCTCCATATAAAAGAATTCTTGAAAACGGTAATTCGAACGGAGACAAACCGAACCTCATACGGATGTGGTATTAGCGCGACAAAAGGTGCTTGGCCCAGTCGTCAGAGGGGTTAATGTTAATAGCCTGCATTTTGGCATACAAGTAGTTTTTTGGACTTGATATCGAAAAACCACGTGAAATAACGGGAAATTTTACAAAAAAATAGTGTATAGATTTTTTTTTTGGTTTTACTGCTTTTTTTATGGGTCTAGCACATGTGCTACAAGGAAGTCCCTAAAGCGCTCCAGGAGAGACACTGTAATTTTAAAAAAATATATATATATTTAAAATAAAAAACGGCTGGTTTAACCCCTTCAGTTGTAGTGGGATCATGCTTCCATTTATGATTAAATTTACGTTTCTGTATAACGCTAAATATTTTGAAATTGGCTATTAAGGGATTTCTCGGGGTGCTGATTAAGAATCCGATAACAGATTTGGAAAATTCAAAATGGCGAATCAAATATGACGGCCGGAGAATACGTAATTTATGTAATTTCTGCGAGTAATTTAGAATTTTTGTGTTTTCAATGGCTGTTTTCTTTGTACCTGGATGTTTAAAATGAAATATAAATACCATATACTTAAAGCTTAGACTTATATCTTCCATTTCGCACCTTTAAATATGTTTTTTTTATATTTTAACTTTAAGTTGTATGATTAACAATAAGCAAAAAATGCGTTTATCATATTTTTAAGAGCAAAATTACAAAAAAAGAGAACGTTTTTAATGATTTTCTAATATCAAGTAAACTTTTAACTGTAACTAAAAAAAAAATAAAGAATTGTCCGACTTTTTTTGACCATTTCGTACTGCTTTGAACGTAAAATTACCGGAGGTGCACTACAGTAGGCAAATTTTCATATTTTAAAATTTAATTTTTAAATAACACAGATAATATGGGTATTTTAAATTATTCTTATATTGAAACTTATGGTATAATAATGTAATATGCACAAGGATTTTTTTCAATACTATATTTTATTAAATATTTGTAATTAACTGTTAGCTCGTTAAAATCATGTAAGCAAAAAAATAAGTTTTACAAATTATAAAGCAGTAAAAATAAAAAAACTATTAGTATCATCGGAAAGCTTAAAGTCTCCTCTTCTTTCAATTTTTTTTTACATGCTGGAAACAGATAATATCGATTAACCTTCAAGAGGTGCGCGTAGACTTTTAAATTAACTTGTTTGGCGCGCTACACTTTTGGAATCATCTATCCGAATTTTTAATAAATTCTTACGCTAATAAAAAAATCTTGAAAAAATCTATATACTGTTTTTCTCTTTAAATTTGTCGTTATGTCCCGTGGTGGTATTAGGTTTTCGATATCTTTTTTATTTTTCGAGATATTACTGAAAAAACTAATTTTTTATTTAATCTTGGATTTAGTGGGCTTAGCGTACATCAAATTTAACAACCTTTTTCTTTATCGTATTTTAGATCCAAAAAACTACCTTTGTGCCAAAATGCAGCCTGTTAATATTAATGAAACTTAAAACCCCTGGCGACTGGACTAGCTGTGAAATACAAAAATATATGTTTCAGCACTTGGACAACGTTTACGGGTATTACGACGACCTCGCCGATATCCTGTAAGACATAAAAAGAATAAAATCCGGCGAAGAGGTAAACAATAAAAAAAAAACATGTATTCCTAGCATGCACTACTCTAGAAGGCATTTATTGGGCTACATCAATCGAGCACTTTTCATGAAAGTACTTGTAGAAAAGACTCAGGTGGTCAATCATTCTTGGTGGTTGCTGGTGAGTTTTGGGTCCCCAATCAGGCGATTATCTTTATATTGAATAAAATCACAAGTGCATCATATGTTTGAGAGCAAAGCCCTAAACATGAGAGCAGTATACCATCGTTGGTTGAATTTAAGCTTTGTAAGAATTAAAAGTTATTCTGGAATATAAAACTTTCTAGTACGAAGTCTTATTCCCAGCTGCTGACAAACTTTCTTTGCTAAGCATATTTGCTCTCAAAATAAAGCCCTGCAAGTTGAGGAACGATGCTAGACGAATGGAATCTCCTGGCATAATTATGTGTAGTTCCATAACGTTAACTTAAAAAAAAACTGCCGTCTGTCACCACAAGATAGAATTTCTTTAAGTATTTATTAACTTGAACGACTTATTGCTATATTAACTAAGTTGGGAATGTGGAATCTTTGGCACAATGATACTACTCAGTATATATCACCACTACACCAAACACTTTATTTTTGCACTCGACGCGCGTTTCGCTAACCATGTTAGCTTCAATCATCGCTCCTGATGAAGCTAACATGGTTAGCGAAACGCGCGTCGAGTGCAAAAATAAAGTGTTTGGTGTAGTGGTGATATATACTGAGTAGTATTATTGCTATATGTAAATATTTGCATGAGTAGCTGATGGTCGAGCGTTCAAAGCAAATGAAGAATCAAACTTACTGTCATCGGCAAAGCTGTAAGAGCCTGTGCAGAAGATCGTTAACGCAAAGGAGAAATGAAGTGTGAGATACAAATTATGACAGTACCAGTAACGTCAACTGGACAACTAGAAGTGGTAAGAAATTGGGTTTTAAGTTTTCGACGCCGATGGATATGGCTGTTAAATTTTTATTTCGAATTTAAATCAAATATATTTAAATACAATAGTTAATTATGAAAAGGAAATGTGTCAAAAATTAATATAGAAACCTTAGAAAGTTGTTAATGATACTTTTTTTTTAAATTTTAATAACATGTAAATTTACTTGCATTTTCGCATTGTAACATATTTCTTAAATACAACGAAGTTTTACATAAATTTTCACATTAGCGATAAACTTATAATTACTTTTTCAGCATATATATATATATATATATATATATATATATATATATATATATATATATATATATATATATATATATGTACATATGTATATATGTATATATATATATATATATATATATATATATATATATATATATATATATATATACATATACATATATATATAAGCAGTGCCCGCGGCTCCGCTCGCGTGGACTTGATTCACTACTATCGTCACTGCTTGTTCCTTTTGTTACCTAACGTAATAAAATATCTGCCATTATTTCCCCTTATCTCCCATTATTTCTCCTTATCTCCCATTATCTCTGCTCATCTTCCATTATTTCTCCTTATCTCCCATTATTTCCCCTTATCTTCCATTATCTCCCATTATCTAGGCTTATTTCGACTTATCTTGCAATATTTTTCCTTATCTCTCATTATTTCTCCTTATCTCCCATTATCTCACCATAACTCCCATTATCTAGACTTATCTCTGCTTACCTCCCATTATTTCTCCTTATCTCCAATTATTTATACTTATCTCCCATTATCTCACCTTATCTCCCATTAGACAGAGAGATGTTGCATTTTATATATATTATATTCTTTGCTACATGAAATTGTTCCATATTTAATGCTTTAGGCAGTGTATTGCAAGAGAACGCGCTAGCGGCAACCTTGTCTCCGACTTGATTCACTATTATCGTCACTGCTTATTCTTTATGTCATCTAACGTAATAAAATATGTCCTATAACCTGGCCAGAGAACATATGTATGTTAAAAAAAAAAAAAGTACGTAAATCGGATAAGTGGTATATATATATATATATATATATATATATATATATATATATATATATATATATATATATATGTATATATATATTTAAAAAAAAAAAGCACGTAAATCGGTTAAGTGGTTCTTCAGTGATAAGCGCACAGACGGACAAACAGACAGAGAGACGTTGCATTTTATATATATTATAGATATCTTTTGCTACATGATATTGTTCCATATTTAGTGGTTTAGGCAGTGTATTGCAAGAGAACTCGCTAGCGGCAAACTTTTTTCCGATTTGATTCACGATTATCGTCACTGCTTATTCCTCATGTTACCTAACGTTATAAAATATAGCCTATAACCTGGCCAGAGAACATATGTATGTTAAAAAAAAAAAGTACGTAAATCCGATAAGTGGTTCTCCAGTGATAAGCGCTCTAACGGACAGACAAACAGAGATACGTTGCATTTTATATATATATATATATATATATATATATATATATATATATATATATATATATATATATATTATAGATGTAATAAAATATATATCTATAACCTGTTCAGAGAACATATGTATGAATTTAAAAACATAAATCGGATAAGTGGTTCTCGAGGGATAAGCGCACTAATGGACAGATAGACAGACAGAGAGACGTTGCATTTTATATATATTATAGATATAGATTATTATTATATAACCTGGCCAAAGAATATATGTATGAATTTAAAAAAAGACACCTAAATCGGATAAGTGATTCTCGCGTGATAAACGCACTAATGGACAGACAGAGAGACATTGCATTTTATATGTATATTATAGATTATGAATATTCTCTGCTACATAATATTGTTCCATATTTAATGGTTTAGGCTGTGTATTGCAAGGGAACGCGCTAGCGGCAAACTTTTTTCCGACTTCATTCACTATTATCGTCACTGCTCATTCCTTATGCTACCTATCGTAATAAAATATAGCCTATAACCTGGCCAGAGAACATATGTATGATTTAAAAAAAAAGTATAAATCGGATAAGTGGTTCTCCAGTGATAAGTGCACTAACGGACAGATAGATAGACAGACAGATGGACAGACAGACAGACAGATTAGACAGACAGACAGAGAGACGTTGCATTTTATATATATTATAGATATACATGTATATATATATATATATATATATATATATATATATATATATATATATATATATATATATATGTATATATATGTAAATATATATATATATATATATATATATATATATATATATATATATTTATATATATATATATATCTATATATATATATATATATATATATATATATATATATATATATATATATATATATATATATATATTTCTTGTAGTTAATTTGTTTTAAAGCTGTTTATAGATACGACTATACTACATTTTTAACATACTGCCATTAACTAGAAAAACAGATTTTAATATGTACTATCTAATTATTAAAAACATAGGAATCTGTACCCTCCAGTATTTGACTTTGACACGGAATGTAAGAAAATGGACTGTAGTGCTTAAAATGTAGAGGTAATTAGCGCATAGTGATAACTAGTAACATGTTTAACAAGCAATGTTTTTTTCTGAAATTGTTGTTACTATTAGCTTATCCATTACCGTCTTAGTTAAAACATAAACTGAACTGAATTTGCTTATGTGAAAAATTGTATTAATATAATTCTACAAAGTTACTATTTAGTGTGGATTAAAAATAGTTACTCTCTTTTACATAAACTTGGACATTATCTTGACATTTTAAGTATTAAAAAAAAAGAACCAATTTTTACTATGTTATAATAAAATATTCAGGTTAAATATATTTTTTGTTGTAGATTATTTTATTTACAAATACCTCGAAAATATTTTTATTTTAACACTAACTTCTTACAATATCCGTTATTGTACACAACACACACTTATAAATTCAATTTAGCCTTCCGGAAAGATTAAAACATAAAGTTCAACCTGGAAAATCACCTGCATGCATACGCATAACAATGTAATGGCTTTTCAAGCGCCCTCCAGTACGTTTTACCGTAGCACTAGAAGCCTATGAGATCTAAGAGTAATGGGTGTATCCTCTATCAATCACCGAACTTAGACATGCCATATATGGTTTCATTTCAGAAATAGTCATTAGCTTGACTAAACGTGACAATGCATCTCGCAAAATAATCGCGATAGCAGCAAAGATTCAAACAGTATTTTAAAATTTGTATTAAATATAAAATTTTCCGAACAGAGTTCTTTCTCTTCTTACTTATCTAGTTGCACTTAGACATTACCAGTATTTTAATAACTAATTGCCGCATAATTAACCAGAAGAAAAACAACCTCATACACATAAAACTCCATTCTGAGCACGTTTAAACCACCTGGCCAACTCACGAGAACTGAAGGCTGGAAAAATTGGTCGAACTTTTACGTTTTGATTTATATTTTTCGTATGCCTGTTGCTAACACTTCCAGGGACTTTATCTGAAAGAGGAGTTCGTTTATTATGAAAAAAAATAAATAATTTTTATTCCATTCAAGTAGCAAATCTGTTTCACAAACCACACACACACACAAACACATATATATGTATATAGATATATTTATCGTAATTTACTTGATTGTTACTTGCTGAAAATCTAGCTTATTCAATTATAATAGTAGAAAAAACGAGACCCATTATGTACTATTCACCAGTATAATAATAAACGAAGATTTTTGAAAGTGAAAATCTGAAAAAAAAATTCCACTATTAGAATTGAAAGCAAGTTCGTTGATTCTTGGAGTCACTGCCCCTTTAAATAAGGTCAGCTGTTTTATTGTAATGTGCCTTAAATGTGCAATTTCTCTCCATATAAAATATCCTAGGTTGTGTGTGACATAGTCACTAAATGGACCACTTCATATTGCAATTTTGACATTGACATTTTATAATAAGGTATTTTTTGGGAATTCTGCTTTATAGGCATTTTTAGGGACTTCTATTTGAGAATGGTTATGATTTAAACTGCAAGCAATAAATATTTATAAAAATAGTAAAAAAAAATAGCCCAAATGAAAAATTTGGATAAGGTTATTTGAAATTCGTTATTCTTATATTATATTGTGGTAGAGTCTGTTTAAGAATTAAACTAGGAAAGTATTGGATTTCGGAAATACAAGTGGGTGGAAGTTGAGAAAACTAATAATAGAACGGAACACCTGAAATACCTATTCTCTCTCTCCACACAGTTATTCGTCAAGTATATTACACTATTTATAATAAAATTTAAAGTCTATTGCTATTACAAGAAGAAAATTTTGACGTCTACGGCAGCGAAGCTAGGTGATACATACCTAACTAAAATTTAACCAATTACCAAAACTATGGTTCTAAACTTGGTTTACCTTAATACGCTACGTAATGCTTACAGTAGGTAATGTCTTAGTAGCAATATAAAATATATAATATAAATATCATTAACAATACAAAAAAATGAAAGGGCTTCGAACCACGAGAAAGCCACTGAGGTACGCTTAATACACGTGGTTTTACTACTTACACCTAACCCAAGGGAGACCTGCCGATCCGGTGTGGTAATTCAACCACACACAACCAATTTATAATCATCGTGAAGACACCCTGAGAAATGTTTGTTTCCCACTTGAAAGACATTTGACGTTTTCCCCCCGTCATGACGTACAAGGAACCGCTAGTTCCAATATATGCAGTGAAATCCATATCACCCTGTACATATATATATATATATATATATATATATATATATATTATATATATATATATATATATATATAGATATATATATATATATATATATATATATATATATATATATATAGAAGGTGCCCCATATGTGTGGAGTATTGATTCCACAGCATTTATTAATCAATATATCAAAAAAATATTTAAATAAAAGTTATAGGGTGCTATACGGCGCACATGCTGACGTTGGCAATAAAATGTTTTGGACTGTCAGTTCGAAGAAATTACGCCACCTTGATTTTTTTTAAATGGAAAGCCCTGCATATTATTTTATTTTTGAGTCCTTCTAAAAATTCTAGATATTATTTACATACCATATGTGTAAATTGTACTGTTTTGGAATTATTGATATTTGAAATTAAGGAGATCAAATTTTTTTTTTTTTTAAGTTGGCTTGTGTCAAACATTTACTGTCAAGTAACGCGTCAAAAAATAATTTATTGACGGAAACGTTGCTGTATTTTGTGAAACTACAATTTGAGCATAATATCGTAATAGTACATTTAATAGAAACTGGAAGAATCACTGGTTGGTTGGTTACGGAGACCGTAGGAGAACACAACAGGAGGTGTGTGATCGATTCGGTTTTTCCTAATCGATGGATAGACAGAAAAGGTGCTGTAGAATGGCCTGCAAGGAGTTCCGACCATACGACACTTATGGGGTCATTTGAAAACCAAAGTTTACCGAACACGACCTGAAACTGTAGAAGATTTACCACAAAGATTCCAATATGGAGTAGCACAGATCACCTCCGATTTTCTACGAAACTCTGTTCAGGCTATTTATGACAGATGGGTCATTGCCTCGGTATTAACGGTATTTTATGCAATTCTTACCTTAAAATAAAGTATTTATTAATAGTTTTCTTGTCTTTTTCTCATTTTAAATTTCAAATGACAATAATTCCAAAACAGTTCAATGTAGATATATAGTATATTAGATAAATAATATCTAGAATTTTTAGTAGGACTCAAAAATAAAATAATATATAAGGCTTTCCATTAAAAAAATCAAGATGGCGCGGTTTCTTCGAATTGACAGTTCAAAACATTTCATCGTCAACGTGGGCACCCTGTATATGTATATATATATATATATATATATATATATATATATATATATATATATATATATATATATATATATATATATATATATATATATATATATATATATATATATATATATATATATATATATATATATATATATATATATATATATATATATATATATATATATATATATATATATATATATATATATATATATATATATATATATATATATATATATATATATATATATCATCCTTTTTTTTAGCACCTTCTTTCTCCTGAAACCTGAACATCAGTTCATACATCGTAGAAAGTAGCTCCTGTTATAAAAACACTGCTGAGTATGTTTCACAAACAACAAAATTGTAAGTTGTATCAAACTAGTCAATAAAACAAGAAACTTGTTATTAAGAGTAAGATAAGGATTTATACATCACGAAAAAAACGATATTAAATTCTCATCGCTTTATGCTAAAAAATATAAAGCGAAAACTCATCTGTCTTCTACCTAAAGCAAAAGAAAAAAAACCGGTCAAGTGCAAGTTGAACTTGCACAATTAGTGTTCCGTACATTGATTGTTTTTAGAATAAAAATTTTTGTTAGGGTGGTATAAAATGATCAGTGACTTCACAAAACACACCCCAAATGAGTTTTCAACAAAGTTTGTTTCCAATCTTTACTGAAAACTGGTGACCTTGAAATTTTGTTTTTTTTTATATACCAAATAAATTATTAAAGGTAATGCACTCGTGATAATTTTCGTTCAATCTATACCCCGTGGAGAATATTCCAGACTTTTTTCAAAATTTTTCGATCAGTACTTTTCGAGATAAGGTGGGGACAGCGATTTTTTAAAAGTAATACGAAGAAAAGTGTGCGCAAGTATTACATTATATATATATATATATATATATATATATATATATATATATATTTTACTCGTGTTTTCACAAGCTTTCATTTGACACCACACTCGATGACCTAGTAAAAAAAATTCTTTTCACTTCCGATTTCACCCCTCAAAACGAACCCCTTAAGTCAAAATTTATGTTACGGTGGTATAAAATGAGCAGTGACTTTACAAAACACACTCCAAATGAGTTTTCAACAAAGTTTGTTTCCAATCTTTACTGAAATCTGATGACCTTGAAATTTTTGTTTTTTTTATATACCATACAAATTATTAAAGGTAATGCACTCGTGATAATTTTCGTTCAATCTACACCCCGTGGGGAATATTCCAGAATTTTTTCGAAATTTTTCGATAAGTACTTTTCGAGATAAGGCCCGGGACAGCGATTTTTAGCGAATTTTTAAAAATAATACCAAGAAAAGTGCGCGCAAGTATAATATTATATATATATATTTTTTACTCGTGTTTTCACAAGCTTTCATTTGACACCACACTCGATAACCTAGTAAGAAAATTTTTTTTTTCACTTCTGACTTCACCCCCCAAAACTAACCCCTTAAGTCAAAATTTAATTCTCAAAACTACATGGCTCTGATGAGGCCATCAATTCCTATATTATTACCAAATTTCACCTTTCGATGTCAAATAGTTTCGGAGAAAATCGGGTGTGACAGACAGACAGACAGACAGACAGACACCGAAGTGATCTTATAAGTGTTCCGTACGGAACACTAAAAATGGCTTTAAAGAAAAGCTTTCGTTTTGGTAGACGGTTTTTTCTTAACACCGGCGTGGCAGTATTTGTTATGTTATTTCATAATTAAATGTTCTAGAATCTTCTTAGAAAATTGATTATTTTACTATAAAATTCAGTACCAAAAAAAGAATTAACTAGTTCATACCAAGACAAACTCACATCTAGATATTAAGAATTAAAAGTGTTTTTTTATCGTTTAAATCCCCATCTGAAATAGGAATACCCTTTTTTTGGCTGGATATCGGCAGAGATGTCGTAATATCCGTCAACGTTGTCCAAGTTCTGACACATACATTTGCATTTCGCACACCTTGTAGACAACGAGATAGTGGTACCATGAGCCTTGTTATATTTCTCCAACAACTACCATCCACGTATATGACCAAGCCAAATATACTTAAATAAACTAATAAATAAGTATACTAACCTGCCGTGATTGGAACCCAGGACCCTTGATGCCAAATACCAGCACGATAACCACGGAGCTAGGGCCGTAATTTCGTGTAATTTGATAAATATAAAAGTGATATATATAAAAGCTTATTAGCTTTCTCTCATTGGTTCTAGCAGAACCATTCTCTTGAAACCAAAATATATATTCATGCAGCAAGGTGCTCCCCAGATATTTACGTATATAGAATGAAAATTCTATAGTGAAATTCTGGTAGTACAAGACTTGTGTAATGAAATAATGAAAATAAAAAAAACTGGTATCGTAAAGATTGTGGCTTGGAATTTTTTCTGGGGAATCCAGCAAAAACACGCCAACAACCATAAACTGTTCGAGGATGAAAAATAATGGAAGGAAAACAGCAAACGATAAATATTAAAGGATAGAAAGTAAAGTGGAAAAATAGAAAAGGCCTGTAAAGAAAAGGGGAAATATTTTACTACTTGTAGAGATTTTAACTTTTTTCTAATAACTTTACCTTATCGACTTTACAACATAGTTTCAAAGTCATCCTAGCGATCAAACATGTACACTGCATTGTATCCTGCAAAAAAAGATAGATTTTCCTTTTACGGCAAATCGCCAAGAAAACTGTAGACTAAAAAAAACAGAGATAAGTTTCCTGTTCAGAACTTCAGAACATGCGTTAGTTCAGGATGAGCAAATACAGGTAAATAGGATAATAATTAGACACTGCCCATACGCCAGTAACTTCGAAACTACTGTTTTAGGGCGAAAGTACCACATTGCCAACCTAGAAAACAATCCTGCTGAATTCGAACGTCGCAGTTGAGCGTTCCGTAGAATAAATGTTGATAACGAAGCATATTCAATATCTTCCTCTTAAAACTTTAAGGTAAAATGAAATATTGAAATTAAAACGAATCCACTACCATACTGTTATAATACGAGAAAATATATTCGATGAAATCAAAATAAGACCTTTTTTTTTAAAGATACTATACTGCAAAACCTAATCAAGTGAGAAATAAACATATAATTAAGGATCTGTTACACTATTTCGAGAAAAATGGTGCTGTGAAATAGGGAGGACAATATCAGGGCACTGGTAACAAACAATCGAAGGTTAAGGAAATAGAGACGAACAATTAAAGATCTTTAAGCTCTAGTTTCTGTTTTTTATTTTATAATGAAACTTTCGCTGCCTAAATGGTAGCTTCTTCTGGATACTGAAATGCAAACAAACGACAGAAGGAAAATTAAGATGTTCATCAGGAAGTGCGATTATTAAGTTACTGTAAGTTATATAATAGTGTACTTACAAAATTGTAACAATTTTTTCTCTAATTAAGTATGTAGGTCAAGCCTTTCACTAAGCAGGTAGCGACTTAATCATACAAAACATTAGAACAACACATTTGGAGAAATTACACATTACATATATCTTACATTTATTATTCAAGCTGTTCAAGCATGAATAACCATCATCTTACTTATACTTCTCATAACTCTTAAAACCAATACTTAAAACTACTATTGTTTATCCATTGACGTTCAGAATATTATATTGCACTATCATATATGATATTTCACTTATTATACTCCTCTTTTCATTACACTGAAGATCATGCACTACACCAAGTCCAAGGGTTTGTTCCTCTGTATTGACATCTTGGAGTGCCGTCTCATGAGCCATCTGGCAAAGTCTTACATCGACCTCTTTACGCTTTTTCTTTACGTGCTCTTTCCACTTAAGCTTTATATTCAAGGTCATACCCATTTTGAGGTATTAGCATATAGTACTACAACACCGCTTAAGTTAACTAATGGCACTTTCTTTTAGTCTCCAATGTGAAATTTTTATGAACTCATGAGTTGGTTCTTTGGTCCAGTCCTGTATCTTATCGCTGGCCGTTTGAAGTTTTTTGTTAGTCCGATGGCAAGTATTGCAGTGACATTAGCGAACGTTACGATGATCATGTCCTCAGTCCTGGGTAGATAACACTATAAGGTAGGTATAATATAGGTCCAAGGACGCCGCCCTGTGGAATCCTTGCATTGATCTCTCTCATATCTGAATATTCAGCCTCAAGTCTCACTTTGAAGATCCGTCCAAACAGATATGACTTCAAGAGCTGAGCAATAATATTGGTCTACATGATATATGAACATCGCTATACCTTTACGCGCTGCTTCATCATTTCATCCGTAATGAGGGTGTATCCTGGCGCCTTCTTCGGGTTTAAGTTGATGCAAATCTCTCTGGCTACTTTATTAGATGTTACCAATGATCATGGGCAGCTCGGCTGTGATCCATCGTGTGGTAGGAATATTTTTTGCAAGGAAGTACAGCCGCTTTCTGCATGCCCTCTCTAACCCACGCCGTGGTCTCTAATAGGAGAATTCTGAATAATGGCCTCTAAATTTTTCTAGTCGTAGTATATATATATATGTATATATATATATATATATATATATATATATATATATATATATATATATATAAATATATATATATATATATATATATATATATATATATATATATATATATATAGATATATGTATATATATATATATATATATATATATATATATATATATATATATATATATATATATATATATATATATATATATATATATATATATATAATATATATATATATATATATGTATATATATATTGTGACGTCCTTTTATGACATGCTAAACTGTCCTCAGTTTGAGGCATCTTTTTCCGTACCCTGTGAGAAGTTGTTTGTCCCACGCTTGAGCGCAATTTTGTAAGGTGTGCTAATTTTGCTTTATTTTTCGCCCCATGTAGACTGCGTCATTTTGTAACATTTTTAAATACTGGACGCCCCAAGCTTGAGCACAATTTTCTTGCAGCCCCGCTTTAATTTCTGATAATGAATTGAGTGAAACCTGATTTTAAAAGAACTAAAGAAATTAAAGAAATACTAGCTCAGTTTTCCTTGGTGGAGAGATATGGGTAAGAGATAATTTTTGTACGTCTTTTTGGAATTTAATTCTATTTTTAAAGAAACCTCAGTTGTACGACTTTTTTTTGGGCACCACTCATTTTAAAATAGAAAGGATTTAACTTCAGCTAAGAAAAATGAGAGAAAAAACTGAAGTGTTTTATGGATATTACTAAAAATAATTAGTCTAGTACAACTGATCCTGAAAAGAGAAAAAAATATTCAGTGAGACACTAGCTTTAATCAACAAAAAAAAAGAATTTATTCATATTTTTAAAATGAAAATAAAAAGTTCTAACCTTTACAGTTATACCAAAAAATTCTAGCCTAAATAGTAGTGGTTACATTTAAACTTTAAACTTTTACAACCCCCGAAGGCGAGACATCGTGTTTTACACTTCACTTTTTTGTCTGTTATACGTTGCTGTTAATGCACTACTCTCAAATAAGTCTATTGGAGGGAGTTTTGTTGACTTACTGTTTTTCAGTCCTGCTGTGATGGACTTCGCCCGATTTCACACTTTTTCTTAACACTTAGAAAGCTCACTACAGCTTTTATTGTCGAAACTGGTACTTTTACTTAGCGGCTTCTGAAGAATATTAGCCTACTTCGGCTAGATGGAAAATAGCCTCTCGGCTAGACGGTACTGCCTGGTCTGCGGCTCGATCGAAAAAAAAGCCCTGCTGGTAGTTTCTCAGGCCCTTAAATAATCGTGCGATTTTTGCCGGTAATATCCGGACGCTCCAATCAAAACTCCGGGTCAAACATTTCGCCAATCGCGGCCTGGCGGTAGGTTCGATCAGCAACCCGCACCACACAGTATATACTGAATGTCCTGAAACTTTTGTTTAATATACCGGTCGATATTTTAAAATAAAAATAAATACAATTTGAAGTGAAGAATCAGTAACATTGCATGGTCTTAAAATCCAGGAAAAAATGAATGTTACATTTACCCCCTTCCAAAAAGAAATAGACTACACTAGTCTATTAAACTAAGGCTACTGATGAAAAGGTACAAAGTGGTACACTATCACTTAATACTAAGGTCAGAACTTAAAACAAAATTACAAACTTCGGTCCTTACTACTAGACTTAATTCTATTAAGCACTAATATTAAGTACAATGACAACCAAATGAAAATTTTCGTATGTACACAAGAATCTTATAACTAGACTTAACTTAATTAAGCACTAAGGTTAAGTACATCAAAAAGCAAATATAAATCCTTGCATGAACATAAGAAATACCTGTTCAAAGTAACAATCGCGGTCTTCTTATATAAAAGAATCAGCTCTGTTATTGTTACCAAAACAAAAAAATAACTGTCTAGACTCTTGTCTAAATCAAAAAAAATGAACTGAAATAAAATATGAACACCCCCCTTAAAATCTTTTAAGGATTGTCTGAAAATTTTTTTCTTTCAGCAAAAGAAATTTATAAAATTCTTAAATAAAGAAAAAAAATAAAAAAATGATTCTAGTGCAAACACTTACACTAAAAAGAAAAAGTCTTGTCAGACCATTTAGCACTAGGCCAAAAAAAAAATATCTGGATAAATATCCAGACAAACGCTCGGGAAAAATCGCTATCCATGCTCTAGCTCATCGCTAAGAGGACATTCTAAATCTAGTATCACTACTAGTCGCACTCAGAAAATAATCGCACTCTATATCGCAATGTCGACGTCCTAAGACATCTAGACATGCTAAAGTCGCTAGGGAAAACGCTCTGGTTGATCGCCAGAAAACACGTCAGCTCATCGCCAACAAAACACTCTGGTATCGCCAGAAAAAACTCGGCTCCTCGCCAAGAAAACACTCTGTAAATAGTCCTCGACTACACAAAGTCTGCGTTCTAAAAGAACAAACTCGCCATGAACATAGTGAGCAGCTATAAAAGCTAACTAAATCACTATAAGCGCAGTGAATAGCTACAAAAAGCTAAAATTCACTCTTAACACAGTGAATAGCTATAAAAGCTAAAATTCACTCTAAACACCGTGAATATCTATAAAAGCTAAAATTCACTAAACTGAATGATCCTGCTTCAAAAAGCAATGTTCACTAAGAACAGAATGATTAGTCCGCGCGCAACTAACATTCTAGGAAACATTCCCAACATAACTATATGAGACAGCTAGTCTCGAAATAGGACCTCCCTAAAGTCATAATCCTATATAGGAGTCCATAAGCAAAACGACTCAAAATCTTGCATTTTGAGCACATGCCCTCAGGCAACCAACATACACCGAAATATATACAGAAATATGTACAGTGATATATACAGAAATATATACAGGAGTTCAAATCCCTAACTCTTGGTTATGATAACTCCATACTGAGCTTGGTGAAAGCTCTTAGCAAAAAGCTAATCAAATCTTCGGCACATCGCACCAAAGTGACAAATCTGCCTAGAAACATGAGCCAAAAAAAAAACGCTCTCCGTCATTCTTCAGGGTGGCTACACAGAGAAATAAAACTTAACCAGCATTGCGCCTCTTCAAGTTGCATGAAGAACCCTCGTGTACTGGTCTCGCCCTAGAACAACAACGAAAAACATTCAATCCATCCCACATAACAGGAGACAAACACCTCACCACGATATACTGAATGGTGGAGACAATAAAATACAGAAATGGTGACCCTGGAGTCCACCAACAAAAGGGAGTAGATTATAGCATCCACTTAACTGAAACGGTGTCTACCACACCACCATAAGTCAAAAAAATTTAATCAATAGGGTGTTCCGAAACACACTACTGCCAACAGCCTGTCACCACTAATAGGCTAATTGGAGCTGAGGTCGACTACAGTAGCTAGGCTCTCCTTTGGTTCAAATAGAAATAACCATTGGGTAACAAAACCCCTAAAGGTCCCAAAGGTCAAACGTTCACCCCCCATAGACTACCCTTCCAATCAGTCTGTTCCTCAGGAAGACTAACTCCCTGCCAAACGTCGTAACGGCATCTGTTAGCACCCGGTGCATCACAGCCTGTAAAAACAGATAACTCATGGGATACAACCTAAAAGGTTTACAAGGTTGACATAACCAAGCTTCTAACGAAATTTTAAAAAAACGAAAATGAGCTTAAAAAGCTACATGAAGCAAAAATTTCTCAAATTTTTGGTGGCAACGCAACAAAACTTTTGAAGACGACAAGAGCTTTTCCAGCTTAATCAGAAACAAGAAGAAAACATCGTTGACAGCTAAAATATTTGATCATGGTGTTAATCGTCTCCCTAGACAATAGCCTCTAGAAGAAACTGCTACAGGTATCAGGCATAACCGTTTTCTGTCAGCCCAAACTTCTAGATTACCTCTTGGAAATCTAAAAATTCGGTTAGGAATCTTCCTTCACTGCGCTTAGCCTCTCTGACAAGGTTCTCATCTCGGTATCAGATTTTGATCATTTCTTTGTGAAACGACTGTCTTACTCTGCTCTCATCTCCTGTAAATGATCAGCCTTTAGTTCTCCTGCAGGACTTCAATTTCCTATCAATCTGATAGTAAACCGAAAAAAAACTCAACATACGCCTATGAGTCCATGCAAAAAAAATTTTTAAAAAAATTAGTGACTCAAAGGTAACGTTTAAACGGCTCTGAAAAAAAATAGAAAATACCCTCAGTTTGTCAATTCAGAAGAAGATCTAAACCAAAATAATCCAAGTCTTAGACTTACTGGATAAACCAAAATCAATTTACTCTTAATTGCACCCAAAATATACCATTAAGGTAATAAAAATACACCCACTCGGGTAACAAACTTTGAAATTGCTCTTAAAAATTTTGACTCTACATCACACTACACGAGCTACATCTTGCGCTTGTCCTAACTCAAGATCACCTTGGATTGCCTCTAATCAAAATTTCGCTTCCAAGTGTCAAGAACTGGATATTATTTGGGGTCATAAGCAAATCAAATCCCGCGACCACCGACATACCAGTCTTATGATATATCCTGAGTGTGACTCTTTCGCAAGCTCGCAACAGCTGAGTCGATGCTAAACATCAACCACAATCAACCTAAGTTTGGGATATGGCCAATACCCAAAACCTTAGCACAAAACTATAAAAGTAAGCTATCCTCAGCTCAACTTTTATAACAGGCAAAAAAACGAGGTCGTCACCTCTACAGAGCAACATCAAAAAAAATTTAAGCAATTAAGATAATGTAAATATAAATTATTCTTCTTCTGACAAACTTTCATTAGGGTTAGGTTCATTGAATGGTTTTAAGTCTTTAATATGCCATCGTCCTACTTTAGTCCCATCTAAATTAACTAAACCATAAACTAAATCCGAAATCTTTTCTCTAATCACGCAATGCACATACTTAGGTACCAACTTAGATGTGAATTTATCTGCTGCACTGGAAAGAATTTTATTTTTTCGCCAAACGTGATCACCTATCTTAAAGGAAAAATCCCTTTTTCTAAGGTTGTAAGACTTACTGTTCCGCTCATAAGCCTTATGTATCCTACTACGTACGTCGGTGAAAATATCTTTTAAACCCTTTAAATTTTCGGCGTACGCGCCCCTGTTACCCGGAATTATTTCGCTGTCAGCATTGACATCCAAGTCTAAGTTTTTATAATATGATCCAGATAGAGGTATATGTCTGCCGTAAACTAAGAAAGACGGTGTGAACCCTGTTACTTCGTGTCTCGCGGTATTTATCGCTTGTTGGATTTTGGAAATATTGCTATCCCAAGTGTCATGTGAATCCACGTAACTTCTTAAAGCGGTCCCGACTGTTCGGTTATTACGTTCCACAAAATTACATTCGGGGAGAGTACACGGGATTAAAACGGATGTTAAAACCCATAAGTTTCACTTAAGCTCTTAAAACTCTTAGAGGTAAACTGAGTACCGTTATCGCATATCAAGAGCGATGGAACACCGTGGATTAGAAAGACATTATTTTCCAAAATTCTCTCTATATATCCAGCTTTAGAGCTTTTCAAAGGAAATAGCATGGTATACTTTGTAAACCAGCAAGAAACCACGAGAAGCCATTTATTTCCCTTTTTTGAACGTGGGAATGGGCCTACTAGATCAGCTGCTATGACTTGAAAAGGGTAATTAACCGTTTTCTCTTTTCCCATCAGTCCCATAGGTAGTGTATTTGGAGATTTCTGCGCTCCACATACTTCACAAGTCCTCACAAACTTTACGATATCAAAACGCATTTTTGGCCAATAATACTGTTCCTGAACCCTGTGAAGAGTTTTATAAAAGCCAAAATGACCAGAAGTAGGAGGAGTGTGACACATGTCTATAACTTCCTCTCTCTGTGGTTTAGGAACTAGTATTTTCCACTCGGGTACATTAATTTTTAAAGGCAACTGGTTTGGGATAAATTTGTACACGAAATCATTTTCCACCTTCCACTGTGGAAAATTTTGAGGAGATTCTTTAATTTGCTGCCGTAAATTGTCGTACCATGGGTCAATGCGATCTACATCTACTGTATCAATTCTTACGCCAAACTGTGCATTAAGACTGTTTTCGTCCGCTGTATGATCTGGGATTCTTGACAAAGCGTCAGGAATAACATTGTGGACTCCTTTTCTATGAATTAAAGTAAACGTGTGTTGTCTCAGCCTAATCGCCCAACGCGCTAGTTTGCCACTAGGGTTTTTAATAGAATTAAGCCACAATAAGCTATAATGATCTGTTATGACCGTGAAAGGAACACCTTCTATGTAAGGTCGAAACTTTTCGATGTTAAAGAGTACTGCTAAACATTCTTTTTCAACAACCGAATAGTTACGTTCAGCCTTTGATAAAGTTCTACTGGCATACGCTATCACCCTTTCCTCACCATTGATTTTCTGTGTTAGGACGCCCCCTAAACCAGTATTAGAAGCATCACTAGAAATATAAAACTGTTGGGAAAAGTCTGGTTGGGATAAAATGGGAGCTGAAACCAATAGTTCTTTAATCTTTATAAAAGATTCTTCGGCTGCCTTTGTCCAATCTATCGATTGTCCTTTTTTTCGTCCTTTCAAAAGATCATTAATAGGCGACAACAGGGTAGAAAAATTCTCGATAAAACGTCTATACCATGAACACATTCCTACGAAGCGCTTAACTTCCGTAGTATTAGTAGGTCTCGCATAATTAACCATGCTTGCTACTTTATCCGGATCGGTACGCAAGGAATTTGAGCCTACAATATAGCCTAAAAACTTTAGAGAAGTTTTGAAAAAATCACATTTGCTCAAATTTATCGTCAGTCCGGCCTCTTTCAATTTATCTTTTACTTCCTTAAGTAAGCGAATATGCGATTCGAAGTCTTCCGATGTTACTAAAATATCATCAAGATAGGTAAAAATATGTGGCTCATATTTCGGACCAAATATAGCGTCTACTAAACGTTGCTGAGTTTGAGCAGCGTTCTTTAGACCAAACGGCATAGTGACGAACTGAAATAGACCTCGGCCTACTACTGCAAAAGCGGTCTTTTCCTTAGAGGATTTGTCTAAAGGAATTTGCCAGAAAGCCTTTCTAAGGTCTATCGAAGATACATACTTAGCATTCCTGAGTGATGTCAAAATTCTGTCGATGTTCGGTAATGGGTAGTTATCAAATTTGCTGACCTCGTTGAGCTTTCTTCCGTCAAAGCACAGACGATACTGTCCATCGGCCTTTTTCACCAATAAGATTGGAGAACACCAAGGACTGTTTGATTCTTCAATCACTCCGAGTTTCAACATTTCGTCTAACTCTTTATTTAATACTTTTGACATATAAGGAGACATGGCGAAGGGCCTTGTCTTTACAGGACTGGCATCAGCCGTATCTATAGACATCTTGATTTTATTCGTTCGGCCTAACCTATCTTTACTACTTATTTCATTGAAAGAGCTTATTACTTTTTCTGCTTTTAAGCGTTCCGTCCGCGAGAGATCATCTAAGGTACATAGACGCGAGAAAAGGTTTTCTAAGGAACTTTCTGAATAACTATCTTTAAAACTTGTTTGAGAATTGACTTCTAGGGACTGTGGATACCACGAATTATTTTTAAAGTTTACTAGAATTCCGAATTTTTGTGCAAAATCACATCCTAAAACCAAAGTATGTGATAGAGAAGGTACTACTAAAGCAGAAATTACTAAACAATGACCATTGCAGACTAGCGGCAACTCAACCGTACCTAAAACTTTTAGACGGCTGCCATCTGCAGTGGTAACACTTCTATTTTTGACGTGGCATATTTTTATACTTAAACGACTTAAAATCTTAATACCATCCTGACCTACAACGGAGGCATTTGCACCAGAGTCAAATAAAGCCGAGAAATGGGCACCTAATAGATTTATCTTGATATGCGGTCTGTTGTCTAAATATTTATGCACGAATAAAGGAGACATGTGACCATTTGGAGAAGCAGGAGTTTTAACTTGAGAAGGATAATTTTTATTAGACTTAAAAAAATCAGAAACTTTTTGTAACCATTTAGTCCAATCTGATCTATTGGAATATTTTTTTCCATCCGTGTTTCTAGAACGTTTTGGATTAGGGGCTTTACTGCGAACGTGAGCTTGTGACTTAGCCGAATGATTAGAGGCTTTTTTGTTGGACTTAGTATATCCGCCTCGGTAATATACCGTCCTTACTCGTTTTTTGTACATTTGGGGCATGATGCTAGTCTCACACCAGTTGTTCCACATTTGAAACAAAATACCCTCTTAGGTGCTGTACAATTTTGGTAAGTGTGATTCGGACCTTCGCAATTCCAACACGTGGAAATTGCCTTAGGTAAAACCGACTTGTCATTCACTTTAGCTGCAGTGTCGCTAATTTTAGAATCCTTATCTTTTCTTTTGCCCGTTTTCTGGTTACTCCTAGAGTTCCGATTTACATTCCCAACTTTATTTGTCGAGACTCCACTTCGGCCATTTGGATTATACTCTACTTGATGTATATTAGTTTCGCTTTTTGGTCTGCTCTTTTCCAACAAATAATCGGACTCTTCAAGTTTTCTACATAACCCGGCGAGTTCGGCTACCGAATTAATATCTAGTAGAGCTAACCGATTGACGAAACTAGGCAGAATATTCCTACGTATAAATTTAACTTTGGTACTTTCCGAAGGCTTGGTGGATAATCTACCAAATAAAGATTCCATGTGGGCAATAAAAATCACAGTGGACTCATTCTTCTTTTGTAGCCTCCTCTTTATTTCCGACCACAATTCTTCATCCTCATCACAGTGCAAGAAGTCCTTCTTTAGCCTATCTACCAAGGAATGCCAGTCGTTGACACTTGATTTTATGCTTCTATACCAAATGAAGGCATCGCCAGTGAAAAATTCAACAGCAGAGCTGAAAAGTTCATCTTCCGATACTTTCCTAGCTTGAGCTATTTCAGTCAGCCTCTCCAAAAAAGGATAGAGTCTCTTTGAGTCTCCATTAAATTTCAATTGCCATTCGCTGACAGGAATATTTCTGGCTGCGCAATTCACGATTGGAGCTGGTACGTTTATGACTGGGGTTGTAATAGGCAGTTGTGGTAACTCATGGCCAGGAGCTATCTTTTCTGCAAGATTTGCTTCCATGAGCACACACGTAGCTATCGTTTCCTGAACATATTTGGAAAGCTTCGACGCTTCCTCTTCGTCATCCGGCATGGGAATTCTTTGTACGCGACCCGCTACATGCGATAAACGTGATTTAACCCGGTGTACAAGTGAATCATTTGGATCACCGTCATAACTATCGATTAAGTTTTGGATTAAATTTAAACTCTTTTCGATACCAGCCGTTTCTTCTGTAAAAGACAGGGTGTCATCCCCTATTTTTATCGTTTTTCCCGGCTCATTAATTTCTTTACTTAAGATCCTCGTTAGAATCTTTCTTTTATCTGCGACCGGACGTTCTGAGAAAGTACGACGGATTTTTAGTTCATAGTCTAATTCATATTCCAATAGGTGACTGACTTTAAAATTGAAGGCTTCCATGTTAAATGAATACTATAAAATTTAAAAGAATTGTTTAAAAAAGCCGTGAAAATATTTCTCCTGTGCTCCCAATAGTCAAAAAAAAAAAATAACAAAATCTGTAAAGGCACTTAAAATATGTAAACTTCTTTACCAAACTTTAAAAAAAATCTTCAACAATTTCAAAAAAAATTTCTAAGTATTGCCTCGTATTAAAATCCTTTTATCAAGATATCTTAAGAATTTCCTATAAAAAAATCTCTAAATATCGTTTCGTATATCAGCAAAGTATTTTTAATATTCATGCAAAATATAGGTGAGAAAAAAGAACAGTTTTTTGTTCGGTTATCCGCAAAATAAATCAACAATGCAAAATTAAAGTCGACCAACACATCTGCCCATCTGAACTATAAAGCCAGCTTTTAAGAAAAAAGTAGGAATCTCTTATCTTAGAGTCAACAACAAAATTCAAATATCTATATCAGATAAATTGAAATAAAAAAATTCTACAAATTTCCTGCTTTTGTCTTACAGCTATAGTGTAGTTTCGTTTAATTAATATTATGAAATAAAATATCTGCAAAGTTAGAGCTTTTATTTTGTTCGAAAGCTAGTACACTGAACCCTTTTTTTAAAAAATAAAATTCCAAAAGCCCCCGCGTTGACAGCGCTATTTTTATTGTGACGTCCTTTTATGACATGCTAAACTGTCCTCAGTTTGAGGCATCTTTTTCCGTACCCTGTGAGAAGTTGTTTGTCCCACGCTTGAGCGCAATTTTGTAAGGTGTGCTAATTTTGCTTTATTTTTCGCCCCATGTAGACTGCGTCATTTTGTAACATTTTTAAATACTGGACGCCCCAAGCTTGAGCACAATTTTCTTGCAGCCCCCCGCTTTAATTTCTGATAATGAATTGAGTGAAACCTGATTTTAAAAGAACTAAAGAAATTAAAGAAATACTAGCTCAGTTTTCCTTGGTGGAGAGATATGGGTAAGAGATAATTTTTGTACGTCTTTTTGGAATTTAATTCTATTTTTAAAGAAACCTCAGTTGTACGACTTTTTTTTGGGCACCACTCATTTTAAAATAGAAAGGATTTAACTTCAGCTAAGAAAAATGAGAAAAAACTGAAGTGTTTTATGGATATTACTAAAAATAATTAGTCTAGTACAACTGATCCTGAAAAGAGAAAAAAATATTCAGTGAGACACTAGCTTTAATCAACAAAAAAAAAAAGAATTTATTCATATTTTTAAAATGAAAATAAAAAGTTCTAACCTTTACAGTTATACCAAAAAATTCTAGCCTAAATAGTAGTGGTTACATTTAAACTTTAAACTTTTACAACCCCCGAAGGCGAGATATCGTGTTTTACACTTCACTTTTTTGTCTGTTATACGTTGCTGTTAATGCACTACTCTCAAATAAGTCTATTGGAGGGAGTTTTGTTGACTTACTGTTTTTCAGTCCTGCTGTGATGGACTTCGCCCGATTTCACACTTTTTCTTAACACTTAGAAAGCTCACTACAGCTTTTATTGTCGAAACTGGTACTTTTACTTAGCGGCTTCTGAAGAATATTAGCCTACTTCGGCTAGATGGAAAATAGCCTCTCGGCTAGACGGTACTGCCTGGTCTGCGGCTCGATCGAAAAAAAAGCCCTGCTGGTAGTTTCTCAGGCCCTTAAATAATCGTGCGATTTTTGCCGGTAATATCCGGACGCTCCAATCAAAACTCCGGGTCAAACATTTCGCCAATCGCGGCCTGGCGGTAGGTTCGATCAGCAACCCGCACCACACAGTATATACTGAATGTCCTGAAACTTTTGTTTAATATACCGGTCGATATTTTAAAATAAAAATAAATACAATTTGAAGTGAAGAATCAGTATCATTGCATGGTCTTAAAATCCAGGAAAAAATGAATGTTACAATATATATATATATATATATATATATATATATATATATATATATATATATATATATATATATATATATATATATATATATATATATATATATATATATATATATATATATATATATATATATATATATATATATATATATATATATATATATATATATATATATATATGTATATATATATATATATATATATATATATATATATATATATATATATATATATATATATATATGTATATATATATATATATATATATATATATATATATGTATATACATATATATATATATATATATATATGTATATATATATATATATATATATATATACATATATATATACATAGCATTTAGTTTTAGGACTTAGTTGTCAGTGTTGTAATATTTATTTGCTGTGAAAAGTGTTTTATTTTCTAAGATTTGCTTTAGAAAAGTACTTTTTAAAATTGTGATCCTCCATTTATGACAGAAAAATACATCCTGGATCTAGTTGCCCTATATTGTTACATCAACAATGAAACTATGATAAAAGGTTTACAATGGTTCAAAGGTTTTTCAACATACTGAAAAATTATAAAATGTTAGGGCGATTTTCTCACCAGAGAAAGCTCATTATAATTAGTATTCTGTAATAACTCTTGATCGACTGGTTAAATATATATCCATATATATATATTATATTCATATATATATATATATATATATATATATATATATATATATATATATATATATATATATATATATATATATATATATATATATATATATATATATATATATATATATATATCTATCTATATATATATATATATATATATATATATATATATATATATATATATATATATATATATATATATATATATATATATATATATATATATATACATATATATATATATATATATATATATATATATATATATATATATATATATATATATATATATATATATGAATATATGTATATATGTATATATGTATATATATATATATATATATATATATATATATATATATATGAATATAATATAATATATATATATATATATATGAATATATATTTAACCAGTCGATCAAGAGTTATTACAGAATACTAATTATAATGAGCTTTCTCTGGTGAGAAAATTGGCCCTGACATTTTATAATTTTTCAGTATGTTGAAAAACCTTTGAACCATTGTAAACCTTTTAACATAGTTTCATTGTTGATGTAACAATATAGGGCAACAGGATGTATTTTTCTGTCATAAATGGAGGATCACAATTTTAAAAAGTACTTTTCTGAAGCAAACCTTAGAGAATAAAACACTTTTCACAGTAAATAAATATTACGACATTGACTATTTATTCTTTACAAAATCCTAAAACTAAATGCAATTTAAGCCGTAAATAGTGTAAATTACCATTTTTTCTTATCTTGAAGAAAACAAAAACTGACTTTACTATCATTCATTAGACTATCATCAATTTCATTATACATTTTATTATGTATCTTAAATGTTATTACGTATTATTAAACAATCGTATATTATTGTTAAATGTAAGTAATTAATATTTTTATTAAGAAGAGATTTTCATGATGTGTACACCAAAATGTAACTAATTTCTGGTGTACTTAGGACTGAAATCACGACGTTAAAACAAATGTCAACATCAAAACATGTTTATAATCAAAGAACACTGGCTATAACAAGTCTTATAACCTTTTTACTTAAAAAGAAGTGTTACCGAGTTCACTTAATTTTTGAATTTATACATCTATAAAACTTATAATTTTTGGTAAACTATTTTGCAATTTAAGTCTGACTCAAGCAGTTCTTTGCAGAGTAGACTGTCAATTGCAGAAACCCATAAATATTTAGAAATGTCTTCCATGGAATTAGTGGTGCAAACCAAAGAGGAAAGGACTATAAGAGAGATGACTTAGGTAGATGGCATCCAAATTTGATAAATGACATTTATTAAAATATAACGGAATGTCCCGACAAGGAAGAAAATAATAGCAAATGTTGCTTCCCTTGATGTAAGAATTTGCTAATTTACTATAACAAATATTATTATAATACCCTCTAAATACTCTCAAGAATTCTGAATTACGTATTGAAAAAGATCTTATATTTAATAATTCAGTTGCGTATATATAATGCGCATTACAAGTTTCGCACACATACGCAATATACGTTGCAAAAGCTATATCTAATAAGGGGAGTTAAGTGAGGCAGAATGTATACCTGAAATCGAAGTCGAATATTCGATACAACCGTGTTATCTATCCATACACACACCCTCTGTCCAATCAAATTGGAAACCGGACTTCTCTCAAATAAAAGATAATTTGCACCAGCTGTTATATATTTTCTAATCTAATGTTCATCAGTGTGTTGTAAGCTATGTTATATACTCTTGTGCCACAAAATGCTTAGGTATTTTAGTAGTATTAACAAAGTGTTTTATTAGACTATCGGAAAATGAGTTTAAAACAAAAAGCTACTTTAAATTTTTGTCTTACACTTGATAAATTATACCATCACACATCATATTAAAGTGATTTGAACGATGCCTGAAGATGATTTGACAGTCCAAAATCTGAACTGATAAAGTTAACATTTAAGAGGTGCATAAATTTATCCAGGAAATCCGAAAATTGTCCATAAAATTGAGAGAAGATGAGTTGAGGATTTCAAAAGCAACTATACGGAATATTTTGACTACTCGTAAGAACTCAAACTTCCTTGAAATCATCATTAATGGCGATTAGAACGTGATCCGTTCATGCAATGGAATAGTTTTTAGGAAAAAAACAAGATCATGTGTTGGATCTTGTTTTTTTCCTAAAATTGTTTTGTATTCACTTCAGTTAACACTCTGTAACTGTTTCATTTTTCCTCGGCTTTAGTTTTCGACAAAAAAAGGCGATATGGCACCGCTAAAGATGTTCAAGTAGTAGTAATCACGACCTTCAATAGTATCAAAGAATCAATAAAAATAACTAGTTTAGTCTGTGTTGAACCTGTAGAAGAGTATATCGATTGTAATAAATTATTTAAATAAATATATTCAACCTGTATTTGACAGTCCAGTAAAAATTCAGTCTCTTTTGAATCAAAGACTACATTGTAAAGCTCTAGCAAAAGTCATTCAAGCACATTAACTGGAATGTAATAAAATTTTGAAAACAAGTACAAAACGTCAATATAACCTAAGAATATAATATCATCATCATCATCATTAGCTTATTCTAACCATAGTAGGGTGTAAGCCTCCCCAAGTTGGCTCCAATGAGCTTTGTTGATTGCTTTTTGCATCCAATCGTGTCCCACTAGTCTTTTTATGTCTTCCGTAAATCTTATCTGTGGTTTGCCTCTGCATCTTTTATGTTCTCTAAGCCTCCATTCAACTATATGACGTGTCCATCTGTTATCATTCATCCTTACGATACGCCCAGCCCAATTCCACCTTAATATACATATTCGTTGTAATACATCTGTCACTTTTGATCTTCGTCGTATCTCGATGTTAGGAATACGATTTTAGAGTCTAATATTTAGCATTCTTCTCTCAGTTGCTCTTTGGGATACCTGGAGTTTATTCAGCCCAGGTTTCAGTGTCATATGTTCATACCAGCAGTGCATATTGATCGAACACTCTCTGTCTTTTATTGTATTTGGGATATCCAATATAAATGTGGATCATAACCTTCCGAACGCAGACCAAGCTAATGAGACTCTTCTATTCAAGTCAGCCTTTAAGTTATTTTTTAATATTTCGATTTTTTGTCTTAAATGAATGTTTCTACCTTTCCTATTCTTTCATCTCCTATTAATAGCTGTTATCTTCAGTTTCATTGTTCAAATATTTGGTTTTGGTGTAATTTATTTTTAGACTTATTATTTCATTCCATCAGCATTTCATGTAAATCTTCATTTGATTTTCAAATGGCGTTAGTTTTTATGAGCGAAGGCACTGCGTTGTGCGTGGCGTGGCACAGTGCCAAGCGGCTTGGCGCAACGTAATGTTATTAGACGCATATACAATTCCAGATAATCGCATCTTTATATAAATATTAAGGGTTAACAAACAGTCTTTCTTTGATTAGATATCGTTTAATTTTCGTAGGAAATTACATTTTTAGGAAACCTTCAACAAAAAAATCTATAGTAATTGAGAAACCTTGTCGTAATATTAAATTAATGGGTTGTTAACTAACAAATCTATCATCTTTCGAATAAATTTTTACAACACAATGTATTTTCATTAATTGGCATGTAACTGTGGAATTGGCGTATGTTTGCATCTGATTGTGCTCGCTTAAAACGAGTTTTCAGGAATTTAGCATGAGTTTCATATTGCAGTTTTTTATAATAAACAAATTTTATATTCTTAAAAAAACAATTCGGTACCACCTATACTGACACACGCATCTTTACCTTTAAATTTGCATCTTTGTATATTTATTTAACAAGAGGTTAGTCGCGTACATAAAAGAAAATCACAGTTGTCAAAGTATAAAAGGAATTATTTTATTTTTCGGATGGATCTGGTGTCCAATACAAAAATAAATTCAATTTTTTGAATTTGTTAAAGCATAAATTATATAGAAGTGGAGTGTGCATTTTTTGCTACTTCACACGGTAAAGGTGCGTGTGACGGTATGGGTAGTACCATAAAACGCCAAGCATATTTTGCAAGTTTGCGTGTAAATGTAAATCTTCTATTGTGTTGGCGATCAAATGGACATCCATTCTACTATTATATATATATATATATATATATATATATATATATATATATATATATATATATATATATATATATATATACCGGATGGCCCATCCAACATGTAACACCCTGTAATTTTTTTATTTTGAAAGTTACATATTTGTATTTTTAAATACCGGTTTAGACCGGAAGCTACTGCAACTTTCTTACTTTTAATGGAACCCTGTATATTTTTTTATCAATGTCAATTCGCTTTGAAATTTTCTTTCCAACGATGTATCACAAGTTGATATTTGTTTAACAGATGACCGGCAAAAACTGATTTAAACTTAAGACTTAGGCGGCCAATGCAGATATACTAGCAATTATTTTTGTTCGCTTTATCTCACTTTAGAAAGAATTTAAGACTATCCATTTATCGTGCCATTTTCGCGAGTCTAACTGGCTCCTACAAAATTTTATGCTTTACATTCAGTTACAGAATTTTATCTTTAAATAATGATCACCGAAATTAAGATAGGAACACATATTTTTTATTTAAGCTAGTTACACATTACAGGTTTTTTGCCAACATACATCTAACAGAACTATCTAACGCCAATTGGATTTATTATTATTTTCAGAAAATAAGAAACCTATTTACTAAATAAATATTTAAATGCAAATAATAAAACCAAAACATTTAATAATAAGAATAACACAACAAAACCGATAATTGTAATAAATTAATATTACAAAGAAGTAATATTTTAACTAAGTTACACAATTAAAATAAATAGGTAAAACTATTTTATACTAGATATAAATTTGCTAGGTATTTATTCCAACTCTTCAAAATGCTGTCCGTTGTTAATCCTACATAATCTTGTTTTTCTCACTGTGGCTCTCATAACGTTCTCCAACTGAATTTCAGGAATTTGATTTACTGCTCTTCTAAATCATTTCTGTCTGTTGATGGATTTTTGTAAACTTTTTCTTTTAGATGGTTTCATACAAAAAAAAAATCAAGAGGCGTAAGATCTGGCGATCTTGCCGGCCACTTATTAGGTCCATTGGTACCTAACCAATTTGCACCAAATCTTTGATTCAAGTAGTTTACATTTCTACTATTGTGGGCTGGAGCGCCATCCCGCTGAAAAATAATGTCTCCACGATTTAAAGGTAAAGTTTCTAAAAAATCTTCAACATCATTTCGAATGAACTTCAAATATCTTTCTCCATTTAACGCACCATCAAATATAATAGAACCAATAATTCTTGTGCCAAGGATACCCAACCACGCGTTAAAGCCGAATCTTTCTTGATAGGCACTTTCTCGCATAATTCTAGGATTTTCTTAGCCTAATATCAAGTATTGTTACGGTTAAATAGACCCAAATTGGTAAATCTAGATTCATCCGAAAATAGAATGCTGTAATAAAATTGGTTATCAAGGTGGTATCTTAATTACGATAATCCATTCTTCTTAGGTAATCTGTTTGAAATAAATGTTGATTTATTTGATATTTGTAGGACCTGAATTTATATTTTCTTAAAATGCGGCGTGCGCTTTCACAATTTACACCGGTTTGTTCTTGAACATATCTTATAGAAATTGTAGGATCTACCTGAACAATGGCCAATACATTGATTTCTGACTCTTCGTCACCAATAAATACATCAGCAGGTTCAATCAGTTGCCTTCTAAATTGCTGCCCTACCCTTAAAAAATAATTGTTAGGTGGGTGCCTCCTATCGGGATATCTTGCCATGTACAACTCGGCTATTCTTTCCGCACTCTCCATAAACTAATAACATGTCTACTTTTTCATCCGTTGAATACATTTTTGTTAACAAAAAGTTATTTTTGACGTAAAGTAAACAATAATAATGGCCATATATATATGGATATATATATATATATATATATATATATATATATATATATATATATATATATATATATATATATATAATATATATATATATGGATGAAAATTCGTGGAACACCTTCCACCCGATTTTTCGGGAATCCAAAAACAAAGATTTAATTTAATATTATATATAGGGAGCGAACAAGCTCTGAAATATTTTCAGTTGATGTTGATTATTATAATTATTATAAACAATACAAGTTTTAAGTCATTTTTTTTCAAAAATTCATAACTCGAAAATCCTAGTTGAGACGAAAATAGCCAGAAACATTATGATTTAAAAAAAAAAATATTGCATAATGAAAAAAAATTACAAGAAAATCACTTTATTATAAACAAATTGGGATTTAATAAGGTTCTTAACTACTTATCGCCAATAGGTTTGATTCCGATGATGCACCAATATTTTCTACTGAAAATGGAAGAAAAAAATCTTTCAGCCCTCATTTGATTTTTGAAATGGCGTTAGTTTTTATGAGCGAAGGCACTGCGTTGTGCGTGGCGTGGCACAGTGCAAAGCGGCGTGGCGCAACGTAATGTTATTAGACGCATATACAATTTCAGATAATCGCATCTTTATATAAATATTAAGGGTTAACAAACAGTCTTCTTTGATTAGATATCGTTTAATTTTCGTAGGAAATTACATTTTTAGGAAACCTTCAACAAAAAAATCTATAGTAATTGAGAAACCTTGTCGTAATATTAAATTAGTGGGTTGTTAACTAACAAATCTATCATCTTTCGAATAAATTTTACAACACAATGTCTTTTCATTAATTGGCATGTAACTGTGGAATTGACGTATGTTTGCATCTGATTGTGCTCGCTTAAAACGAGTTTTCAGGAATTTAGCATGAGTTTCATATTGCAGTTTTTTATAATAAACAAATTTTATATTCTTAAAAAACATTCGGTACCACCTATACTGACACACGCATCTTTACCTTTAAATTTGCATCTTTGTATATTTATTTAACAAGAGGTTAGTCGCGTACATAAAAGAAAATCACAGTTGTCAAAGTATAAAAGAATTATTTTATTTTTCGGATGGATCTGGTGTCCAATACAAAAATAAATTCAATTTTTTGAATTTGTTAAAGCATAAATTATATAGAGGTGGAGTGGCATTTTTTGCTACTTCACACGGTAACGGTGCGTGTGACGGTATGGGTAGTACCATAAAACGCCAAGCATATTTTGCAAGTTTGCGTCAGATTGATAGTGCGAAAATTCTCAGTGCCGAAGATCTGCATATTTGGGCTCGAAAGTTTATTAAGAATATAAAATTTGAATATCCTGCAAAACTGCAATGTGAAACTCGTGCTAACTCATGCTAAATTCCTGAAAACTCGTTTTAAGTGAGCACACAATTCCAAACACACGTCAATTCCACCCATTAATTTAACATTACGACAAAATTTCTCGATTTCTTAATTTTTTTGTTGACGGTTTCCTAAAAAATGTATTTTCCCTTGAAAATTAAATGGTTCCTAAATTAAAGAATTACTGTGTTTGTTAAGCCTTTGCACTGCGCCACGCTACGATCAACGCGGTGCCTTCTCTCGTAAGAACTAACGCCATTTGAAGATCAAATGAGGGCCGAAAGCTTTTTTTTTTTTTTCATTTTCTGCAGTAAATATTGGCGCATCTACGGAATCAAACCTATTGTCGATAAGTGGTTAAGAACCTTAATAAATTCTAATTTGTTTATAATAAAATGATTTTTTTGTCATTAATTTTTTTTTTTCATTAAGCAATATATTTTTTTTGAAATTCATAATGTTTCTGGCCATTTTGGTCTTAACTAGAATTTTCATAAAAATATCGATATCCCAGTTATGAATTTTTGAAAAGAAATTGACCTTGACCTTGTACTGATTTTAACAATTACAATAATCAGCATCAACTGAAAATATTTCAGAGCTTATTCACTACCTATATGTAGTATTAAAATAAATCATTATTTCTTGATTTCCGAAAAGTCGAGTCAGAGGTGTTCCGTTTCAAGAATTGTCAGCCATATATCTACAACACTTGCATCCTACCAGTGGCGACATACGCACTTGAGAATGTGACACTCGCAATTGTACCAAGCGCCTCCGGGTTTGTCAAAGGGCAATAAAGAGGGCGATTCTCGAAATAAGCCAGAGAGCGAGAGACAGAATCCGTAACAATTAAATAAGAAGAACGCGAGTCTACGACGTGATCGAACATGTGGCCGAACTGAAGTGGCGTCGGGCGGGACACGTGTCCAGAAGTGTTTCTAAAGCCTTTAGTCAAAGACCTATTGCAAAGAAGACCAAGGTAGACAAAGAGAAGTGTTGGACGACCACAAGCGAGATGAAGGGTCGACATCCAGTAACATGCGGAGAAAAACTGGATTCAAACAGCCCAGCGAAGATCAGCATGGAAATCTCTGGAAGAGGATTATATCCAGGAGTGGACTTCTACCACCTAAAGAAGAAGAAGATCCATCTAAAAGTATTCGCTTAGAAATAGCAGTTTTAAGAAGGAAGATAACGGCTAGAGACTGTGTAGCGCCACTGCGTGGTATATTACTTTTTCTTTCCTTTTTAGTTTTTTCTCCAGTTTTTTTTTTCATTTTGGTATGTTTTGATCTAAGGACGTTTCAGAGTGGCTGCCCCAGAGAATTTAAGTGGAAGTATAATTCTATTGGAGCTGGAGCGTGCGAATTTGACAATATTTGTCGTGGAAAAATAAATAATAACTGTACTTCTATTTAACTTAAGGAGTCATTCTTTTGAATATGTTATACTACTTGTTATAGCCTGTATATAATATTAATTATTAAACACATAAAAAATTATTTTAATTAAAAAATGATATTACAGATAAAGAACTTCCAGTGTTATAAGCGCATGCGACAACAAAAATGATATTTTAGGAAAACCGCTATTTCGCTGGCAATATTAATTACTCTTATTATTTGTGAGCAATTTTAATTATCTTCGCACATTATATAAACTAGAGATGAAAATGATCATTAGCCCCTGTCACCTGAGGAAAGATTTGCAGAAAATGGGAATCCACAATGATCCCATAACATTTAAACAATGTGCAGAAGAGGAAAAAAACCTCTACGCACATCCCATTTGCATATGCGGTTTTGGAAGAATACGATTTGGCGGTGCATTACAACGTGAAGGATTTTAAAGGAAGCTACCGAACTCTCTTAAAAGGACAACGCTCTTATAATTAACAATCGCCTCTCCCGCCAACAACCAATCAACCAAGATTATCAAAGAAAGCTCCAAAAATCGTTGGCGTATTTTTAGTTTTTCGTAAATATTTTTAACTTCCTGTACGACATATCACGCTCAAGTTACTTTTCTCAGAAAAATAAAAGATATAATAAGAACTCCAAAATTTACAAACATAAAAAATGCAGCCTTATTAAAACTAATGTAAACAATCTATATCTTCAAGTTCCTTACCGTCGAGCCTATACTGTTCACCATTGTAGTTAAAATAGCTTTTGTTTAAATATTGTTCATTTCAACGGTAAAATACGATATAAATCTATTGTCACAGTACAAAGCGAATGAAAAGGTCAAAAGTCAAACTTGACATCAAAATGATAAAGGTATTTTTGCGTGCCATTTGGCCACATTTTGGGGTAATATGTCAACAGTGGAGTAAAATGAAATTTAAACCAACAAATATATATGTATATATATATATATATATATATATATATATATATATATATATATATATATATATATATATATATATATACCTAATACAGGGTTTTTTTGAACCTCAGACAATATTCTTGATTAGTAGAAATTTTTGGGAATAAAGGTTCTATAAAAATAGTAGATTGGTTGTGTAGCTTTTAATTTATTGTTAACATATTTTTCATTGACGTACGTTTTGGTCTTTAAAAATCTTCCTCAGTGTCAAAACTGATTGTGATTATTAAACAGAAACATCACAATGTGATATTTCCATTTAATATATATACACGTTTTTTAATTGTCCGTCCTGCATGTGAATAATTTCTGAGATGTATAGTTTTAAAATATTATAAAGAATCTTAATCCAGCTTTTACACTATGGTAACTCCAACCACACAATCAATGTTGACACTGAAGAAGGTTTTTAAAGACCGAAACGTATGTCAATGAAAAATATGTTAACAATAAATCAAAAGCTACACAACCAACTACTGTTTTCATAGAACCCTTATTCCCGAGAATTTCTACTAATCAAGTATATATATATATATATATATATATATATATATATATATATATATATATATTTTTGGACTGTGGTTATATATTTTTTTTTTACTTATTTATTCTTGGATTTCAGTCTGTAGTTAATAAAATGTTAATGTATGTGGATATAGTTTAATTACTTTTCGGCAATACGTTGGCGTCGTTAGAATAGAGGTAAAATAAGTTCTTAATTAGTTAATATAGTAAAAAATTAAAAATTATTTTTCTTACATTAAGCAAAATTTTAGGGAGACGCCCATTTAAAAGAGAAGATCAATAGTATAGTGTTCGTATATGTAAAAAAACATAAACAACAAGTATAAAAGCCGATATTTATAAAAATGAAAAGATATAGTATACATAATTAAACTGCGATCTAAAGCTCTGCAACTCTAGTCTAGATAAGAATTTTTTTTAAAGAAATACGTTTAAATTTACTTAGTGAAAGTTCTTTCTCACATGAATGTTCTAGAGCCTCTCCCAAGAAATGTGTTTCCGTTGTTAGTTAACCTGTGCTCTTAATTTACAAGTGTACGTGATCCATACCAAGACAAAAATACTAGTATTTAATTAAAGAAAAAGTAACGTTATTGTTTTTATAAAATAGACAGTTTAGAGATAAATAAAAATTACTGGCCTTTGTATATTTCTTCTGTCGGCGTTAATCAAACGGCTCTTCTCAACTCGACATCTTCTTACACTGGGCTATTTCCCCAATTTTTTACGTATATACAAGTCTCATTTTTCCTGTAGTTTATAAGAAATATGCCCTGTTGGACTGGAACATAAGCAATGAAGTCAAGTTTGGTAAAATGGTAGTGCAAATCAGAAAAAAAGTATACTAAACCTGTTTACAAAATGAGAAAAAAACGATGGATAAGGTAAACTAGTAAAAAGGCTGAACTGACGACAGGACTTGTAACAAAAAACTGACGGAGGAACCATGGAGGAGAAAAAATGTAAAAAATCTTGAGAAAAAAACATTTTACCACTTATAAAAATCTCAGATTATTTAAATAATTTTACCTTATCAACTCTGCAGCATATGGTTAAAAGGTGATTTGAAAGAATGTTTTTTTTTTTTTTTTTTTTTTTTATTGGTCTAGCACACGTGCTGCAGGAAAGTCCCTAAAGCGCTCCAGGAGCGGCACGAGTGCGGAAAAAGCGATTCACGTTGTTCTTGAATCGCTGTAAATTGTACTCGGTGGGAAACACAGCGCTGGGCAAATTATTCCGAAGGGATGACGTTCTCCATATAAAAGATTGCTTGAAAAGCGTTGTACGCGGAGTAGTAACAAGCTGAACCTCATACGGATGCGAAGCACCAGCGCGACGTGTATTGCTAACATGCACCGCTTTGGGAGGAATTAAGCGGGCTACATCCTTAGAACACTTTCCATGAAAATACTTGTAGAACAGACTCAAGTCGCCAACCGTTCTTCGATGTTCCAGCGAATCAAGGCCGCCGCACAGTGTGTCGACTAGTACAAGTTAGCTGGACAAAATTATTTTTTCACTTATTTCAATTGTTCATGTATATTCTAGGCATATTAAGTTATTTTAAGAAAAAATTCATCGCGTTGGTTTTTTTTATGGGCGTGGCTAATTTTTTCCCCTAAATTAGTCAGCTACGCAGACATATTTAACGATAACTCGGGAACAACTTGTCAGATTTTTATAAATAAAACACTAAAAAATGCGTAACAAAATTTTATTAAAGTTGATTGAATATTATTTTATTCTATCTTTTATCGTTTTGGAGTTATTTAGAAATTAATGGAGAGAAAAAAATTTTTTTCGTGTAAAATTCATTATTTTTTTTTCGGTAAAAAAGCGCAATAACAAAAGAAAAACAAAATATTATACATTTTTCTGACAGCTGCGTATCTGGAAAATAAAATAAGGTATTAATCATGAAAATCGGTTAATAAATGTGGGTTTTATTCACAATTTACCGCAGGTACTCAATATCGATAAAATTTGTGTAATACAGCCACCCTTGCATATCGCGGTAGGATTGCATCAGCTTAGCAGGTAGATAACGGAACTAAAGGGCAAGGGTATTTTGTATGGTTATTAGAATTAAAAATTATAATACAGTGTCTTTCATTTAGCTGCATTTCGCTTACCTGTATTTTTTGTCCAGCTGCACAAAACATTGTATAACATAAACAAAATATTCTGCGTATGTGCACGAATTTTTCTACAAACTTGAATGTGCAACTAAATGAAAGACACTGTATTATTATTTTTTATAATAACCAGATGAAAAATCATTTATTGCATTTGTCAATTAAAAATAAAACAATTAATCCATATTACTTAGTTTTATTGACACAAAAAGGATAAACTCAAATAATACCTGCCTTTCAGTAGGTAAGTTGTGCATTATACATACATAAGTAGTTGGTATTTTAAAATGTTTTTGATTTTTTTAAGGTACATATTTCTTGCTGTTCGGTTCAAAAAAAAAAAAAGTTGTTTTTGAAAATTCCAGTCAAAAATTGTTTTTGTTTAATTTTAAAATAAATGTTATAAATGCTCTGTAATAGATTTAGCATAATGACACTGACTGTAATTATATGTAAAATAAAAATACTCATTTATTGATAAAGAAAAATTTACAAGTCAAGGTTTACATGCTTAGTACAAGCACTATATAACTAAAAATAGTAGCTGAACCTAATAATCATCATCAGAGTCTTCTGATGAGTCGTTTACTGTATAATCGTCATCATTTTGTGGCATTGTGCGACAATATGATGACGATTCCAATCTTGACTCTTCTATGCTAGGGCTTACAATTAACTTTAATACATCTGTACATATTTTTCCGGCTTTTTTTTGGGAATCTCTCGAAGGCTATTGATCAAAGGATCAGATGTTATAATTAACATGCACAGTAAGTCTCTATTCGTGGCAACACGCGAGCACTTGCGGGTGTTGTACTCCCTAAATCTGCGGCAATCTTTGTTCCGTGCTTCTTGAGCCTCTTCGGAAAGCTGCCCAATTGGAAGCAATGCCGCTTTGATGACTTCTGTGCTGTGAATTAATATTTTATGCACAGTAGCAGGCATACAGTACCACGAATAGAGACTAAGATAATGTTTTCTGGTTTCAAGACAAAATTTTTTGAATTCAACTAAGTTTATCTCGAATCCAGAAGACAATGTTCTCAAAATAACATCAAACTTTTTTATAATTGTAACATCCAACCCTGTGATCTTAGCACTCATCTCAGCATTCTTAAAAAAGCGACGGGCTGTATTTCCATCATTTGAAGAACCAAATCCTGGCTCTACAATGAGTCCCATCTCGTTCTTAAATTTCAATTTGATTTCCTCGGAACGAACCTTGATATCTGCTTTGTCTTCGTTGCTTCTAGCCTGCCATTTCTTAATATTCAACTTGTAACTGATATGTAAAAGACATTCGAAGCAACGAATCCAAGCATGAAGTGTAGATAAACCAAAGCCAAAATGTTCTTGATTGCTGTTAAACATCGCGGGGGTCATCGTTCATCGTCTTGGGGGTGGCGCCACAGATGAAACACTTTTGGGATGAACTAGTTTCCGTTAAGGCGTTACACACCTTTCCGTCTGTCATTGTCAGCAAAAGTTCGTGTTTTACAGAGATTTGAGAATCACCAAAGTTGATAACTGTTGGAAGAAGAGCATTAACTTCTTCCCACAATCTATTTGTCTCCACTAACGTGAAGTCGTTCGTTTCTTTGGCAAATATAAATTTGATTGGGCGACAATACAAAGTTGATGAAGGCCGAGGATTTTGCCAAATAATTTTGGACCCATCATATAACTTAAGGGGAACTGAAGAAAATGCGAAAAGAAACTCGTCCGTATATTCAGTGTTCTCAAATTTCTGTTTGTATGTGCTGTGCCCAGAACTTCCATCACATCCCCATTTACTAACAAGTGTAAATGATGAATTTGTTGGGAGCACACTGCTGATAACTTCATTCTGTGCTAATACTAGACGTTCCACTGTTTTATTTAATAAGGCTTGCAAATTTATTTCAGCACGAGTTTCTGTTATAGCAATGTGCTCCTCTGCAGGGTAACAGACCTGTTTGGACTTTTTTAAACTAAAATATGACGGAAACACATTATGCCCCGCCTTCATGGACCACTTCCTAGTTTGTTTGTAAGAATGCGTTGTTGACTTAGAATCTATATAGTAAGCTAAGGCTTCGTCACTACTTAATTGCCTAGGATTAACGGAACTGGTATTTTTAGACTTAATAATATTATCTGGGCTCTCACTAATGTCTCTAATCACATTGGCAATTTTCCTTTGCCCTGCTGAACGCACAGCAATTTCGGCAGCAGTCACCAATTCACTGACACTTCGGGATTCTACGAGGTCCACGACGCGACGTTTTCTTCGTCTTAAACGACGATTCCTCGAAATCTTTGCGAGGTCTTCCTGCAGGAGTCACATTCTCACTTGATGTTAAAGGTTGTGGCGCAAAAGAACTCGCAGTAAACTGTATGTCTGCTTCATCCAACCAATTCTTATTTTTAATTAAAAAACGCTCCTTCAACTTTCCTGAAGCCAACCATTTGGCACCAAACTTATTAGACAAGTTGGATATCTTCAACTTTATTTCTTTTTAGCTGCTTTCAGTAATGTCACCAAAGTGAAATTTTGAAGAAAGAAAGTCATATACACGCGAGTTTTTTTTCATTCTACGTGTGTTTCAACCACTCCTCAAAAAAGGCTACCCTTGAAATAGAGTAAACGTGTTTTGGAAAAAAAGAAAAAAAAAAAAAAACATGTTGTACTGAAGTGTGCTAAACAATATGTGTATTTTTACGAAGATAAAGTAAAGTTATTTCTGTGTAATATCTAAAAACTAGCCTGGATAGAGGTGAATGTCTGTATATTCTAAACTTTCAAAGTTTTTTTTTTAAAAAAAAAACGCTAAAATATATAGGCTATTTAAAAAAAAAATACTAAAAATTCAAATTAATAGATTCTGATTAAAAAAATACATTAAAAAATAGTACTTACCCTCAGTATTAATATTCATCACAAAAACTTTCACAATATTACAATATGTCACTATAAGATGTGCACGAAAGTGTCGCTAAATTGCAACTGATTGATTAAAAGAGCTGCATTAAACTCATTACCTGACTTCTGACGCTTATGACTCGCCACTTGCAAATTTGATAAACAACCTTTTCTCGGAATTCGGGGTTTGGTGGTGTTGTTTACGTTTTGCAAATAAGATTTCCTGGAAATCATAACATGAATTTTGTCCACCTAGCATGTTCTACGCGACACACTGTGCGCCGGTCAATTCCGGGTCCCCAATCAGACGGACCGCTCTTCTCTGAACAGAATCCAACAAATGCAGTGTATGTTTGGGAGCGGAGCCCCAAACGTGAGAGCAGTATTCCATAGTTGGTCGAATTTGGGCTTTGTAAAGAATTAACAGTTGTTGTGGGGTGTAAAGCTTTCTGGTTCTAAATAATATTCCCAAATTTTGAGAAGCTCTCCTTGCTATGCCTGCAACATGTTCATGCCAAGACATATTTGCTCCCAAACTAACGCCCAACAAATTGAGCGACGATGCTAGGGGAATGGAGTGCCCCGACATAACTATGTCGGGTTCAGCAACGTTAACTTTTTTAGAAAAAACTGCCGCTTGGGTTTTTGTAGCGTTAAATTCCACTTGGTTACTGTCACCCCAAGATAGAATTTCTTCCAGGTCTTTGTTAAGTTGCGGTAATGTGGTATTGAAAATCGCATCATTCCGATTTGTGTTAAAAAAACTCTCATTTACTGAAGATCCCAGAGTGAGTCTAAAAGAAAACAAGACAGTCGAAAACAAGAACAGGAACTTACAAAACTACATGAAGTACAAAGAAACTCTAAAGAAAAATATATTCGAGATAGCAAGACGACTTGACTGTGTAGAAATATTACACTGAAGAGCTAATCAAGTAAGAGGTGACCGTGCCATTACAATATACATATATATATATATATATATATATATATATATATATATATATATATATATATATATATAACAACTAACCTAAGTAATCATCAATTGTTAAAATATATCTCAAATTATTTAATAATACTAAAAACAAAGTAAGAAATCATTTTAAAAGAGTACAAAACAGAAAATCCTTTATTCTTCCCTTATAGATTTTCGCAACGTCAGGATTCACCTTTCTTATTCCCAATATTCCCAAAAGACTAGCTTACTTGTCTGGAAAGTATGAAAAATCGACTTAGCTAGCCGACTATTTGTTATTTGATTCTCTTGTAATATACACACACATTTTAGATATTCACTTAAGAAAAATGGAATAAGTTTTAAACAATGCGGTTTTAATATAAGTTCTATTTATTAGTAACTATTATAAATGCATAAAAATCTACATAAAACGCTAAAATTGGACCAAGTGCATTTTTCAGTAGTTTTTGACTGTTCTCTCATCCGTCAATCCATCTCAATACGCATTTCACCATATTACGGCTTTTCAGCTGAGCTAGGACCGACGGAAAAAGAGAACTAATATTAAAGTACTTATCACAGTACTAGCGTTAAGAGTAAGTAAGTTAGAAATAATTTAGACTGTCAAAAAAAAAAAATATATATATATATATATATATATATATATATATATATATATATATATATATATATATATATATATATATATATTATAACTATAACGAAACCATTGTATTATTTAACTTGATTTTAAAAGGACAATATGAAATTAACCTCAAAAAAGACCTGCAAAGAAAATAACTCACAGTTCTTTATATGATGATGTATACAAAGAAAATGAGGGACTTAACATGAGAGCCAAATGGCGAAAAAACACTCAAAAACAGAGGTTGTGAAACTAGCGTGAACCGTGCGATTGACGAGATAATTGAAAATAAAACAATGAGACTACGTTAAACAAACACGCTTAAAGTTAAATAAAATTAAAGAAATAGAAAAGATAAGATATCCCCTTGAGGAAAGATCTACTATTCTCGAAACCTATTTTAAAGTTTTTTTTTTTATATTCCAAATCAAGGTCAAGTCTATCAAAAATCTCTACAAATTTTTTATTTGTACATATGAAATTTTTATTTTATTTTTTCATCAAAGAACAATTTTAAAACTGCTTGAATGAAAAAAATGTAAAAGATATTGTAACCAAAAACGATTATATGATAACTTTATTTTAAAAACATATTATAAAGATAATTGTGTGAAGCTAGGCGTCATTCAAATGTAAGATTTATCAATAATTTAAATCTTCTTCTTGTCAACAAAAACTTCAAAGTTTGTCAGAAATCTGCATCAATGCGAGAACGCAAAGTATTGTATGACTAATACTTTTTGAGGTCTTACTTATTGACTCTTGCTTATTTTTATTTCTATCTTTCTGTTTTCTTGTCTCACACAATTTTTGGTTAATCTCTAAATTTAAAAAAAATCCTACGTAAACTGAAAATAAAAAGGTGACAACAATGTTCCCGACAAAAAAAAGAGGTTGTGGAGTGGCTTGAATTGTGTAATTATATGTTAGTTGAAAACAAGTCCAGACGATGAAGCTACGTCAAACCAAAAATAGACGAGCTAAGGTAAACACGTAAAGAAAAATCCACTAATCACTCCTTCGCAAAACAATTAATCAAAAAAGAAAGAAAATAAACAATCAAGTTTAATTCTTAAATTTACTTTTTGTTAAAACCAGGGCAATTGATGTGAATTATTAAAGTGTAATAGAAAACGCGCAGTAAAATAAACTAGAAGAAAATCGAAACTTAGCCTAACTAAAACATACGTAATACCCTTGGAAGTTAAAACAAATGGAATAGTAAATTGTAAAAAGTAAACGCCATAATATATAGTTTCAGCATGTTGACTTTAGATTCCATTGTATTTCTTATATAATCTTGTTAATATGAATTTTAAATCAGAGAACTGGGAATAGTAAAATATTGCCAACGTTCAAGCGACTAATTAACGTCTTTCTATTAGAACATTTATTCTGATTTGATTATTGAATTTCCAATGGTAACTAGATTTAATTAAAAGAATAACTAGTAATTGCTTAATAATCGTGCAAATTATTATTAGTTATGAATAATTTGGGATGTTGTAAGTAAATCTAATATTGAAATAAACATGTAAATAGATTATTTGACAATGTAACTGTTTCTAGTCCAAAGGGAGATAAATAAATAAATTATTAGTAGTATTATTATGATGGTTCACTTTGTATATTTCCCACGATTATTCAGATAATCTGTGAGGTTAAAAATAGCACTACCTTCTTCATGGGCATGCACGAATGTTCATCAAGGTTCAGGCGATTGATGAGATGATGTTTCACTTGTCGTTCATAGGATAATGGAAATTGTTTGGATGCTGGTCATTTCCCATTGTCTTCCCATTTGCGCTTCTAAATCCATGAACTAACCTGACCAAACGTTGGATTTCTACTATATGTTTTTATTATTTGGCATGACGCCGTCAATCATTGTTGTGTATTTTAAGAGAGAAATGCATCTATAATATATATAAAATGCAACGTCTCTCTGTCTGCCTGTCTGTCCGTTAGTGCGCTTATCACTGGAGACCCACTTATCCGATTTACGTGCTCTTTTTTTAAAAACATACATATGTTCTCTAGTCAGGTTATTGGCTATATTTTATTACGTTAGTTAACATAAGGAATAAGCAGTGACGATAATAGTGAATCAAGTCGGAAAAAAGATTGCCGCTAGCGTGTTCTCTTGCAATACACAACCTAGACCATTAAATATAGAACAATATCATGTAGCAAAGAATATCTGTTTTATATATAAAATGCAACATCTCTCTGTCTGTCTGTCCGTTAGCGCGCTTATCTCTCGAGAACCACTTATCCGAGTTACGTGTTTTTTTTAAATTCATACATTTGTTCTCTGGCCAGGTTATCTATAATCTTCTATAATATATATAAAATGCAACATCTCTCTGTCTGTCTGTCCGTTAGCGCGCTTATCTCTCGAGAACCACTTATCCGAGTTACGTGTTTTTTTTTTTTAATTCATACATTTGTTCTCTGGCCAGGTTATCTATAATCTTCTATAATATATATAAAATGCAACATCTCTCTGTCTGTCCGTTAGTGCGCTTATCACTCGAGAACCAGTTATCCAATTTACGTGTTTTTTTTTAATTCTTACATATGTTCTCTGGCCAGGTTATATAATAATAATAAACAATCTGTTTGTCTGTCAGTGCGTTAGTGTGCTTATCATTACGTGTTTTTTTTTAATTCTTAATTTAATACATATCAAAAAAAATTTATAATATATACAAAACGTAACGTATCTCCGTCTATCTGTCTATCTGTCCATTAGTGCGCTTAGCACTCAAGAACCACTTATCCGATTTACGTGTTTTTTTTTATAAGATATTGTAACATTCATTTTTTCCTAGATTTTAAGACCATGTAATGTTACTGATTTTTCCATTTCAAATTGTACTTATTTTCATTTTTGTATCGAACGGTATATTAAACAGAGATTCCAAGACGTTCGGTATAAACTGTGTTGTGCGGGTTCCTGACCGAACCTCTCGCTACGCCGCGATTGGTGAAATGTTTGATACGCAGTTTTGATTGGAGCGTCGTGATATTACAGGCAAAAGTCGCACGATTATTTAAGGCTCCGCAGAGCTTGAATCGTGGCTGTTTTCCATCTAGCCGCAGCCAGGCAGTACCGTCTAGCCGAGAGGCTATTTTCCATCTAGCCGAAGTAGGCTAATTTTCATCAGAGCCGCTAAGTAAAAGCACCAGTGTCTTAACTAAAAGCCGTAGTGAGCTTTCTAAGTGTTTGCTAAGAAAAAGTGTGAAATCGGGCGTAGTCCATCAAAACAGGAATAAGAACAGTAAGTCAACAAAACTTCCTTCAATAGACTTATCCCGGAGTAGTGCATTAACTACAATTTAAAACAGACTAAAAAGTGAAGTGTAAAGCACGACTTTTCGTCTTCGGGGGTTATAATAGTTTAAAATTTAAATGTAACAACTACTAGATAGGCTAGAATTTTTTTGGTAAAACTGCAAAGGTTAGAAACTTTTCATTTTAAAAACATGAATAAATTTTCTTTTTTGATTAAAGCTAGTGTCTCACTGAATATTTATTTTTCTTTTCAGGATAAGTTGTACTAGACTAATTCTTTTTAGTAATACCCATAAAACCCTTCAGCATTTTTCCATTTTTTTTAGCTGAAGTTAGATCCTTTCTATTTTAAAATGGATGGTGCCCAAAATTTCGTACAGCTAAAGCCTTTTAAAAAATAGAAAAAAAAATTCCAAAAAGACGTAAGAAAATTATCTCTTACCCATATTTCTCTACCAAGGAAAACTGAGCTAGTGTTTGTTTAATTTCTTTAGTTCTTTTAAAAATCAGGATCCACTCAATTCATTAGCAGAAATTAAAGCGGGGCTGCAAGAAAATTGTGCTCAAGCTTGGGGCGTCCAATATTCGAACGGTACAAAATGACGCAGTGTACGTGGGGCGCAATTAAACACCTTTTCATAAGCTACAAAATGACACCACAACGTGCGGGCAAGTTCCAATGTTACAAAATTGCGCTCAAGCGTGGGACAAACAACTTCTCACAGGGTACAAAAAAAGATGCCTCAAACTGAGGACAGTTTTTCATAGGTTACAAAATGGCGCCCAACGTGGGGCCCAAAGTTTTCTTCTTGTTTCTGATTAAGCTGGAAAAGCTCTTGTCGTCTTCAAAAGTTTTGTTGCGTTGCCACCAAAAATTTGAGAAATTTTTGCTTCATGTAGCTTTTTAAGCTCATTTTCGTTTTTTTAAAATTTCGTTAGAAGCTTGGTTAAGTCAACCTTGTAAACCTTTAGGTTGTATCCCATGAGTTATCTGTTTTTACAGGCTGTGATGCACCGGGTGCTAACAGATGCCGTTACGACGTTTGGCAGGGAGTTAGTCTTCCTGAGGAACAGACTGATTGGAAGGGTAGTCTATGGGGGGTGAACGTTTGACCTTTGGGACCTTTAGGGGTTTTGTTACCCAATGGTTATTTCTATTTGAACCAAAGGAGAGCCTAGCTACTGTAGTCGACCTCAGCTCCAATTAGCCTATTAGTGGTGACAGGCTGTTGGCAGTAGTGTGTTTCGGAACACCCTATTGATTAATTTTTTTGACTTATGGTGGTGTGGTAGACACCGTTTTAGTTTAGTGGATGCTATAATCTACTCCCTTTTGTTGGTGGACACCAGGGTCACCAATTCTGTATTTTATTGTCTCCACCATTCAGTATATCGTGGTGAGGTGTTTGTCTCCTGTTATGTGGGATGGATTGAATGTTTTTTCGTTGTTGTTCTAGGGCGAGACCAGTACACGAGGGTTCTTCATGCAACTTGAAGAGGCGCAATGCTGGTTAAGTTTTATATCTCAGAGTAGCCACCCTGAAGAATGACGGAGGGCGTTTTTTCTGGCTCATGTTTCTAGTCAGATTTGTCACTTTGGTGCGATGTGCCGAAGATTTGATTAGCTTTTGCTAAGAGCTTTCACCAAGCTCAGTATGGAGTTGTCATAACCAAAGGTTTGGGATTTGAACTCCTGTATATATGTCTGTATATATTTCTGTATATATTTCTGTATATATTTCAGTGTATGTCGGTTGCCTGAGGGCATGTGCTCAAAATGCGAGATTTTGAGTCGTTTTGCTTATGGACTCCCATATACAGGATTATGACTTTAGGGAGGTCCTATTTCGAGACTTGCTGTCTCATATAGTTATGTTAGGAATGTTTCCTTGAATGTTAGTTGTGCGCAGACTAATCATTCTGTTCTTAGTGAACATTGCTTTTTGAAGCAGGATCATTCAGTTTGGTGAATTTTAGCTTTTATAGCTATTCACTGTGTTTAGGGTGAATTTTAGCTTTTATAGCTATTCACTGTGCCTATAGTGATATAGTTAGCTTTTATAGCTGCTCACTATGTTAAAGGCGAGATTGTTCTTTTAGAACGCAGACTTTGTGTAGTCGAGGACTACTTACAGAGTGTTTTCTTGGCGAGGAGCCGAGGTTTTTTCTGGCGATATACCAGAGTGTTTTCTTGGCGAGGAGCCGAGGTTTTTTCTGGCGATATACCAGAGTGTTTTGTTGGCGAGGAGCTGACGTGTTTTCTGGCGATTAACCAGAGCGTTTTCCCTGGCGATTTTTGCATGCCTGGATGTCTCAGGACGTCGACATTGCGCGATGTAGCGTTTTCCCTGGCGATTTTAGCATGTCTAGATGTCTTAGGACGTCGACATTGTGCGATAGAGTGCGATTATTTTCCGAGTGCGACTAGTAGTGATACTAGATTTAGAGTGTTCTCTTAGCGATGAGCTAGAGCATGGATGGCGATTTTTCCCGAGCGTTTGTCTGGATATTTATCCAGATATTATTTTTTTTGGCCTTGTGCTAAATGGTCTGACAAGACTTTTCCTTTTTAGTGTAAGTGTTTGCACTAGAATCATTTTTTATTTTTTTTCTTTATTTAAGAATTTTTATAAATTTCTTTTGCTGAAATAAAAAAAATTTTCAGACAATCCTTAAAATATTTTAAGGGGGGTGTTTCATATTTTATTTCAGTTCACTTTTTTTGATTTAGACAAGAGTCTAGACAAAGTTATATTTTTTTGTTTTAGTAACAATAACAGAGCTGATTCTTTTATATAAGAAGACCGCGATTGTTACTTTGAACAGGTATTTCTTATGTTCATGCAAGGATTTTTATTTACTTTTTGATGTACTTAACCTTAGTGTCTAATTAAGTTAAGTCTAGTTATAAGATTCTTGTGATCATGCAAAGATTTTCATTTGGTTTTCATTGTACTTAATATTAGTGCTTAATTGAATTAAGTCTAGTAGTAAGGTCCGAGTTTGTAATTTTGTTTTAAGTTCTGACCTTAGTATTAAGTGATAGTGTACCACTTTGTACCTTTTCATAAGTAGCCTTAGTTTAATAGACTAGTGTAGTCTATTTCTTTTTGGAAGGGGGTAAATGTAACATTCATTTTTTCCTAGATTTTAAGACCATGTAATGTTACTGATTTTTCCATTTCAAATTGTACTTATTTTCATTTTTGTATCGAACGGTATATTAAACAGAGATTCCAAGACGTTCGGTATAAAACTGTGTTGTGCGGGTTCCTGACCGAACCTCTCGCTACGCCGCGATTGGTGAAATGTTTGATCCGCAGTTTTGATTGGAGCGTCGTGATATTACAGGCAAAAGTCGCACGATTATTTAAGGCTCCGCAGAGCTTGAATCGTGGCTGTTTTCCATCTAGCCGCAGCCAGGCAGTACCGTCTAGCCGAGAGGCTATTTTCCATCTAGCCGAAGTAGGCTAATTTTCATCAGAGCCGCTAAGTAAAAGCACCAGTGTCTTAACTAAAAGCCGTAGTGAGCTTTCTAAGTGTTTGCTAAGAAAAAGTGTGAAATCGGGCGTAGTCCATCAAAACAGGAATAAGAACAGTAAGTCAACAAAACTTCCTTCAATAGACTTATCCCGGAGTAGTGCATTAACTACAATTTAAAACAGACTAAAAAGTGAAGTGTAAAGCACGACTTTTCGTCTTCGGGGGTTATAATAGTTTAAAATTTAAATGTAACAACTACTAGATAGGCTAGAATTTTTTTTGGTAAAACTGCAAAGGTTAGAACTTTTCATTTTAAAAACATGAATAAATTTTCTTTTTTGATTAAAGCTAGTGTCTCACTGAATATTTATTTTTCTTTTCAGGATAAGTTGTACTAGACTAATTCTTTTTAGTAATACCCATAAAACCCTTCAGCATTTTTCCATTTTTTTAGCTGAAGTTAGATCCTTTCTATTTTAAAATGGATGGTGCCCAAAATTTCGTACAGCTAAAGCCTTTTAAAAAATAGAAAAAAAATTCCAAAAAGACGTAAGAAAATTATCTCTTACCCATATTTCTCTACCAAGGAAAACTGAGCTAGTGTTTGTTTAATTTCTTTAGTTCTTTTAAAATCAGGATCCACTCAATTCATTAGCAGAAATTAAAGCGGGGCTGCAAGAAAATTGTGCTCAAGCTTGGGGCGTCCAATATTCAAACGGTACAAAATGACGCAGTGTACGTGGGGCGCAATTAAACACCTTTTCATAAGCTACAAAATGACACCACAACGTGCGGGCAAGTTCCAATGTTACAAAATTGCGCTCAAGCGTGGGACAAACAACTTCTCACAGGGTACAAAAAAAGATGCCTCAAACTGAGGACAGTTTTTCATAGGTTACAATATAAAGGGGAATAAACAGAGACACAATGTTAATATGTAAGAAAAAAGATGGAAGTTTAGCAGTAAGCTTGGTAGAAAGACCGAATATATGGGCGGAATACTTTAAAGAAACATTAAATGGGAATGAAAACGAGGAGTTGAATGAGAAATAGGAAGCAAAATTAACTGAAGGGCAGGAGGGGACAAACAAACCCTGCAAAGAAGAAACAAGAGAAATACTCAGAAACCAAAAAAAAAATAAGGCCCTGGGTAGAAATTGTATAACAGCAGAAATGATAAAACTGGAGGAGTAAATCTGGAAAATGAAATATGCCGGTTGGTGCAAGAAATATGGGAAACAGGGCAGATGCCCAGCTGGAGAGAGTCGCTCATTTGTCCAATATACAAAAAAGCAGGAAAAAGTATATGTGCTAATTATAGACCAATAGCCTTACTGTATGTTGTGTACAAGATAGTAGTGGTGACTCTCAAAAATAGACTAGAAGAGAAACCCGAGTCTATTCTGGGAGAGTACCATTGTGGGTTCAGGAAAAATAGATCGGTTACAGACCAGATATTTTCGATTAAGCAAATCCAAGACAATAACTTAGAACAAAATTTGGCGCTACACTTGGTCTTTGTGGATTTCAGAGAAGCATATGGTTCTGTAAATAGAGAAGGACTCTACAAGATAATGGAAGAACTAAAAATTCCAAGTAAATTAATTCGCATGGTGAGAATGACCCTGAATGAATGAGATCATAGAATGTTGGCTGAGGGCAAAGTATCAAACAAGTTTAAGGTGAAGAGAGGATTAAGAGAGGGGAATCCACTGTCGACATGTCTATTTAGTTTGGTAATAGAGAAGATAATCCGGGAGTCAGAAATAAAAACAAATGGTACGATATACCAACAAACCTGCCAATGCTTGGTCTATGCGGATGATGTAGCAGTGATTGCAAGACCAAAAGAGAACCTCAAAAAAGCCATAAGTAGGATAGAAGAAAGGGGAAGGGTGAGAGGAGTAAAAAATAAATGAGGAAAAAACAAAATACATGGAAATTACGAAAAAGAAGGATAATAAAAACAACAAAAGTTTAGATATAATAAACAACTTAGGGAAAAGATATATGTTTGAAAAAGTAGACAAATTTAATTATCTGGTAGTAACAATAACAGAGAGTGGACAAGAAAGGACGGAGATACAAGAAAGAATAGCGAAAGGACAGAGATGTTTGGGGGCAATGAATCCAATATTGAAATCAAAGAATGTATCAAGAAAAGCAAAAGAAAGAATATATAAGACATTTGTCAGACCTACGGTGACATATGGATGCGAAACGTGGAAACTGAATGCAAGACAATAGGAGACGTTGGAGGTGTGGGAAGAAGAGGGACTGTGGAGAAGAAAAACAAACTTCGTATTAAAATGCCTATATACGAAACCCCTTATAAGCCAAGTTATAAGAAGCCAGCGATTAAGATGGTTGGGATACGTGGTAAGGAAGACAAGCAAGGCAAGCCCTAATAAGAGGAGTGGGTGAAAGAAGAGGCAAGGGTAGACCTCGATCTACATGGATTCAGGCAGTAAAGCAAGATCCGGAGTTGATGGGAATCCCGCACTGGGAAAAGCTAACAGGAAACAAAAAGAAATGGAGACAAGTATGCAACCAAGCCATGGGCCTCTAAGGCTATATAATAAGATAAACATAACGAATAAGCAGTGACGATAAAGGTGAGTCAAGTCCACGCGAGCGGAGCCGCGGGCACGGCTAGTTAATAATATGATTGGTGTATTGTAAGTAACTGTTTGATTCATTACCACAATGTGATCCCAGTAGTTGTAGTTATTATTTTAAAGTATTTGTATCTGTAATGAGACATTAAACACAACTTTAGCATTACTGCTAACCCTTGAAACTATATCTGCATTTTCCCTGATACTTTAGCGCGAAAAATGCCTGGCAGCCTCCCATCACGTTTTAACAGCTTCAGCTCTTATGCCGCAGAAAATGTGTTTTAGCTAAAAGACGCCAGTAAATAAGCCCTTTTTGTTATTTATTTTTAGCACCACCTATTTATATAAAGCAACCTTGGTTGCCAAGCATAGAAATAGGAAATTCTATGTCCTATCTTAAGCAGCACTGAAATGTTACTAAACTGAGAAATTTCAGATTATATAAAATATAAATTTATTTCCACATATTAATTAAACTTATAATCTATTATAATGCTCAAAAATTAAAATATAAAGGCTCTTAATGTCTAAAAATTAAAAGATACTATATCTAAAATTAAACTACTAATCAAGAAAGGTACTTTTGGTACTTTTAAATTTGTTTTTTAAACGTTATTTTTATATGGATGTTTTAGAAAGGTCTCTTAGAGAATATATTGCCTGCTATTGTCCAGTATACGTTTATTTAATTACAGAAAATTGATATTAGTGTTCTACAGGTGAAAAAAGAATTTTTTGAGTTATAGAGTATTACTGTCCTTAAACAAAATTTATTTTTTCGGTATTAGTAAAACAGCTGGTCTGGTCTCAAACGTCGCCCTACACTAAGCTTCTTCCTACCTATTTACATATGAACAGCTCTGAAGCATAGATCGGCGGAATAAGATCTTAATAATAGGCTTCAGAGACGAACTCTGTAGAAAACGGAAAAAGGAGAGAAACGAATGAGATGTAGCAGAAAAAGGATATAAAACTCCTGACAAAAACATGTAAAATTATGCAGCATTTAAGTGTATAACAGCAAAATCCCAAGTGTGAGTTTTCTAAGTAACTGGGACAGAAAAATTTTTGGTTGATTTTGGGATTCAGCGTCTTAAAAACAGCAGCAGGGTAAACATAAAACACCCGACCCTCTTTACCGAAACTGATCCACTTTGCCGCCGACCTGATAAAGGCCCGTTAACAAGTACTTCTATCAGAAATAGAAAAACAAAAAGAGAAAATATTAGCAACTAACCACAAGTACACACTTTATAGTGGACTACCAAAGAAAATATTATGCCATATTACGTAATATTGTTAATACAAGGAAAGTCAAGGTGGCAAAGACAAGTCCTTTTTACAATATTTCTCTAAAAAAATAATCAAATGAGAGGTACCATGTTATTACCAAACTTTTGTAGGGGAGAGCGGGGCTGGAAGTTCTGGGGGTAAGTTGTTCCGACGGGAGTAGGTACGGAGATAACGATACGTGTCAAGTGCGTCGCGAAAGGGTTGAACACTGAGCAGTCGTGGCAGCCATGTTAGTTGCTTTCGCGACGAACGTTCAGTACCTGTGTATATGGAGGTAAAAAACTATTACGTAAGTAAATATTTTTGTTTTTGAAGTTTCTTCTCTATCTTGATTAATTACAAACGTATTGAAATATTGTTTATGCTATTGTTAGTAAAAATTGTCTGGTATCATATCGTGATAGTACTTTTAAATTCATTTCAGTACTTATTCCGACAAGAACGGTAATGTTGTAAATTGGAAAATCGGGTTAACTGTTCCGTTCTCTCGGGGTTAGTTGTTCCCTAGAATAACTTACACGAACTGATTTTCATTCGTGCCTTGATACTTTCAAACACGGTTCTATTGTTGCAGAATGTGAAACTACAAGCGCAAAACAGAGAGAAGTAAAACCTTGCAAGAACTATTACGTTTAGCTGCCGATGCCGTTACCAAAGAAGGCAAAAAAGTAAAAACAATTGCCAGAGAATATGAAATTTGCCATATGACTTTACATCGGTTTATCAAAAAACTGAGAGCCGGTGAGGTTTCTACAGTAGGTTACAAATCTAGATTAGTATTTATCCTGGAACATGAACAAGAGATGGCCAAATAGGTTTTAAAATGTTCCACCATTTACTTCGGTCTTTTGCCAGAAGAGGTTAGAAAGTTGGCTTATAATTGTGCGATCATATTTGATATCCCAAATATTCCACCTTCGAGACTTGTTTCTACGAAATGGCCCTCCTGAGTCGATTGGAGCTGGGAATAGCTCTGGATGGATGGCAGCCACTGAATTTATACTTTATATGGATCATTTCATTAAGTTTACGAAACATACTCCAGAAGAACCGGTGTTACTGCTACTTGACATTCACTCGTCGCACATCGACATCGAAGTAGTTGAAAAAGCTAAAGCCAAATCAATTATTATGTTATCATTTCCCCCTCATTGCACACATCGTTTGTGTTAAAGCCGAAGAAACATGGCTCCGTAACAATCCAGGGAAAACAATGTCGCTTTATGAAATACCCAGAAACGTAAAAACAGCTCGGCCTCAAGCAGTAACCCCTGTAGACATCATGAACGCATGTCAGAAAGCTGGAATTTGCCCTTTCGATCCTGATGTGTTTTACAGAGAAAGATTTTGCGTCTTCTTCCGTTACCGACCGCCTGTTTATAGACACTCCATCACAACATGTTATTCAACGCAAAGAAGAACCTCAGCAAGGACCCACCAACATCTCAGCTTGAGTGCTTACGGGGCCTTCATACATCCCAGACACAATGGCAAATGATGGACAAGGAAAGTCATCCTACATTCCTGTATCGATGCAAAAGGATGAACAGCCAGAGCCCTTCAACATGCCAGTGTCAACAAATTAGGATGACCAACCAGGGCCACCATTGGAATATCAGATTCTGTGACATTCTCTTCTGAACTTGTGACACCTTTGCCAAAAACACCGCCAAGATTGTACAATAACCAAACGGCGCATAAGAAAGACAGCCAAAAATTGCGTTGGCTGAAGAACAAGCTAAAAAGAAAAAGAAAACTAATAAACAGGTTCAAGTTAATAACAATAAGAGAGTAGGTAAAGGAAAGAGTAAATCACAAGAAAAAGTAAAAAAACGAGTGCTACAAGGCAGTGAGAGTGATGCTAATGATCTGGAATGGTACCGCATAATTTGCTGCGATTCTTATTCTAATTCGCGGCCAAGGGACAGTGGATTGAATTTGTAATGTGCAAGAATTGGACACATTCTAAATGTTTACACAGAGAAGATATAGTTGCATACATATGTTCCAACTGTGCATCTGATGATGAAGAATCTACTTTGATAAGTTGATGTTTAAGATAATTTCTGTCAAAAATCTCAATTTTTAATATTAAAATATTATGTACCTACCTAAAAAATATTTTTACTAAGGTGTTACTAAGTAAAACACTATGTTTTTGTTGAAAGACTATTTGTCAATTTGGTTGGATGTTCTTTTTGTTTAAGATATTTTTCATTTTTTTCCATAGTTGATTATGACTGATTACAATAAAAAAATAAAGGCTGTAAGTTAATTGATCTCAAATACATTTTAAGTAATTACAAAATAGTGAACTAAATGTTATTGTCACGAATAATTAATGAGAATACATAAAGTACATGTTTTTTTTTTTAATTTTAATTTTTTTAAGTTTTTTAAATTTAGCTATGTTGATTACCTATGTTTAACTCATTATTTCTGACTGATTAGCAATAAAAGATACTCAGATATAAAAACCAGCCATTTTATTCTTATAAACTAAATTATTTTCATTAAAACTAGTAAAAAATACAACCGAAACAACCTACCTCAGCGATGGAACAACCAACCCCGCAGGGGGGTTGATTTTTCCTTTCCTATTTTTCTTATATAAATGTTTCTGGAATTAAAAACCATTTTAATAAGTAAATAATAAAAGCATGTCCTAAACAAATAAACGCCCTTTCCATGTGTGTATGAGTTACAGGCCCAAGGCTTCATTTTCTTAGGGTAAAGTGGTATTTTCTGAAAATCGGACCTTCCAGCCCCACTCTCCTCTACTATCCTGGTAAAAACCCCGTAGCTTAATGCAAAATTAGAGTGTAAAAATAAACACTACAACATGTTATTTTGTCTCTGATGTTCAAAATCTATTTCTGCAGCTATCATTCTGTCTAAAGGCTCGTGAACGATATATTTCAAATAGGGTTTATGAGCTTGGTCTAATGTAGTCTTATATGGCTATCAAAAAGCTTTTCGTTTTTAGATAGTTCAATTCCGATATCAGCCAGTAATGCGACGCAGATTTGTCTACATGTCAGTGTTAAACCTTCCTTACCAGAGTTGTACCTTCTGTTGGTCTGTCAGATGACGACAGCACATTTTATGTTCCCTTAGCTGTAACGCCATTGAATCGTATGCCCTGGATACTACCCAATGTAGTGTGGAAGATTCGGCAAACTATCGGAAATATTTGTTTAGATTTCGTATTTGTTGGACTAATTATTTACTTATATCTACCAGTTCTCAGCTCTTTATATCTAAGAAGCTTTGTGCGAGGGAAACTAGAAAAGACAAAAAATGCAGAGGAAATTAAAAACGTTGTAGACCAGAATAAAAGTTTAAAAGTCTTGAGAAGTAAGAACACAATGGGAAGGAAAGACATTATATACCTTCCAAGATAAAAAACAGAAATTAACATAACAGAAGTCCTAAATCAGGAAGAATATCCCAAATATCAGAAAAGAAGAAATCACATCAGCCTTGAAGGACATGAAAAAAAAAACAAAGCTCCGGGTGAAGGTAATATTGTAGTAGAGGCAATTAAACAAGGAAGACAACAAATTATCAAATCACTTAAAATGTTATTCAACAAATGCCTCCTGGAAGGAATAACTCTATCGCAATGGAATAATGCAACTATTGTCATCATGCATAAAAAAGGATATACTTCGGACCTTACAAACTATTGACCCATTAACCTCCTAAGCCATGTATACAGGTTATTCACGAAAATACTTACCAAAACGTCTAGCAAATAAATTCGAGTTTTTCCTTTCAACAACGACCATCTGCTTACAGTTAAGATACTTATTGAAAAAGGTATAGAATATAATAAACCTCTTGTACTCATACTTGTGGACTTGAAAAGACTTTTGATTCTGTAAATCAGCAGAGACTTGGAAGCGCTTTCTGAGTGTCATATTGATCATCGATATTCTAATATTATTAAATATATATATGAAAATGCCACCGCTCATGTTAAAACACAAACTAATCAATCCACCAGCAAATTTCGAATCGATAGGGAAGTGCAGCAGGGTGATAGCTCTCACCCAAGCTTTTCGTAACACTTCTAGAAAATGTTCTAAAATCAATAAACTGGGAAAGAATGGGACTTAACATTGACGGTGAAAAGAAAAATCAATAACAGACAAAATACAAGAAGTACAAACTATGCTACACATGCTTCAGAAAGCTTCAGGAAGCTTCAGGAAAGGTTGGTCTAAAAGTCAATCTATCCAAGACTCAGTTTATATCAAATCTTGTATTAGGCGACACTATAAAACTGAATAACGTAGACATAAAACACTAATATAAATACCTGGGATATGAAATCAGTATAGAACAAGATAATCAAACACATGAAATTTAGCGGTGAATAGGTCTCTCCTGGGCTACATATGGCAAACTGGCCTATGTGTTCAAATCTAACCTTCCTATATGTTTAAAAAGAAAAATATTTGATAGATGCATACTCCCCGTTCTTACGTACGGAGCCCATACTCTCACAATGGCGAAGAAGAACATGTGTCATGCAACGAAAGATGGAGATGTCAATGTTAGGCTCTCTTACAGATCACATCCCAAATCACATTATCAGAAAGAGAACGGGGGTATAGGACGCAGTCAAATTCATTCTACATCTTAAATGGAACTGGGTTCGGCATGTTACTAGGTTTAAGGAAGGGCGATTTAAAAAGAGATTCATAAAGTGTCGACCAAGATCCGAGGCCTATCGGAGTAGAGGTAGACCACCAAGTCGGTGGGCTGATGATTTGAAAAAAGTGGTTAGAAATTGGGTACAACCAGCCCAGAACAGAAAAAGTGGCAAGACTTGAGGGAGGTTTTCGTCCAGCAGTGGACAGTATAAGCTGATGATGATGATGATGATGTGTTTTTAGTGGTACCCTAAGGATAGTATTTTTTTATACTTTGGCAATGCGTATTATAATTTTTCCCAGAGAATTTCTGGTATGGTCTGGAAGTTCTGAATAAGTAACTGATTATTACAATTCTAAATAAGAAACTAATTATTATTCTTATTTCAATATGTTTAATTTCTTAAGCTGGTAAAACCAAAATGATTAATATAACAACTAACCAAAGTTATCATCAATTGTTAAATATATCTCAAATTATTTAATAAAACTTAAAACCAAGTAAGAAATCGTTTTAAAATGATATAAAACAGAAAAATCCTTTATTCTTGCCTTATGGATTTTTGTAACGTCAGGATTCACCTTTCTTATTCCCAAAAGACTGGCTTACCTGTCTGGAAATTCTAAAAGTCGACTTAACTAGAGCCGACTATTTGTTATTTGATTCTCTTGTAATATGCACACACAAGTTAGATAATTATCTAAGAGGAATGGCTCAAGTTTTAAACAATGCGATTTTAAAATAAGTTTCTTTCTGTCAGTATCTATTATAAATGCAAGAAATCTATATAAATCGCTAAAATTGAACAAAATTCTTTTTTCAGTAGTTTTGGACTGTTCTCTCATCCCTCAATCTATCTCAATGCGCATTTCGTCATATTACAGCTTTTCAGCTGAGGTAGGAACAACGGAAAAAGAGAACAAAATTACTTATCACACAACTGCGTCAAGAATAAGTAAGATACAAATAATTTAGATTTTCCAATTTTAGTAGTTTATATAGATTTTTATGCCCTTGGGATAAAAACAATTCGGACAGTTGCGTTAAACCCCCTAAATTATTTGTATCTTACATATGCATAAATACATTTTTTTAGCTGGCCCTATTTATACGGCTAGGTAATGTCAGCCCAACTGGACCTACGGTTTCCAAACCACATCATGAATAAATGTAACTTTCAGCCAGCTATTGTATTGTCTGGTTCTATACTTCACACTTACCATAAGACAAAACCGGAGATAGTCTATTATCTATAAACGTCTTCATACCATTGCAGTGTAATATTTTTGTTGGTTGAAACAATCCAACTTAAAATATGCGTCCGACTACGGAGCAAAAATTACACTGTGTCTCTAACAACTTCAACGCTATTTAGTACCGCAGAGCACAAGTGTTAAAGAATACATATAAAGCCAATGTAGTGGAAAACGTAGTCTTTTTAAAGATTGCATATAGAGCAATTTATAATGTTAATAACAATTCGGTGTCCGTCCGTCCGTCACACCCGCTTTTCCACGAAACTATTTGACACAGAAAGTTGAAATTTGGTACTAATATAGGAATCGATGGCCTCATCAGAGCCGTGTAATTCTAAAAGTTAAATTTTGACTTAAGGGGTTAGTTTTGGGGGATGAAATCGGAAGTGAAAAAGAATTTGTTTACTAGGTCAACGAGTGGGGTGTCAAATGAAAGCCTGTAAAAACACGAGTTCATATATATATATATATATATATATATATATATATATATATATATATATATATATATATATATATATATATATATATAGATATATATATATATATATATATATATATATATATATATATATATATATATATATATAAATATATATAACTGAACAAAAATTATCACGAGTGCATTACCTTTAATACTTTATCTGCTACATAAAAAAAACACAAAAATTTCAAGGTCATCAGTTTTCAGTAAAGATCGAAAACAATCTTTGTTGAAAACTCATTTGGGGGTGTTTTGTAAAGTCATTGATCATTTTATACCTCTGTAACAATTTTTTTTATTTTAAAAGCAATCAACGTACGGAATACTAATTGCGCAAGCTCAACTTGCACTTGACCGGTTATTTTTTATTTATTATGAAAGAGCAATACCAAATTACAATGTTACATATAGTTATTAACACTATCCCCACTACCTATTAGGACTTTAATTTGACTATCAGATAATACACTGAATATATCTATTAAACATAACATATATTCATAACATATACCGATTTACTCCATTCCACTAGGTCCCTCAACTTTAGATTTAAGAATATTACAAAAGTTTTATATTACACAACACCTTTCAATGCTGTATAAAGCTTAAATTCGGCCACCGATGGAATACTGTTCTCCTGTTGGAAGCTCTTCTCCCACATATTTTGCATTTGTCAGATTCTATCGAGAGAAGCTACCTGGAACTTACATAAACCCCCATTTTTTTGGAGAACATAAAAGGAGTTATTGGCTTAAGTCTATTCTATAAATACTAACACGTTGGCTGGAAAGTGTTTGGTCTGACACATAGATGTCGCCTTTTCAAAAAATCCATATGAATTTTAGGTAGTACCAAACTTTAAAACGAAACGTGTCAAAATATCATGATATTTCGGCGATTAGTTTACAAGTTACAGTGGTTTTAGTGACGCTACTTTTGCAAGCAATAGCTTGATGTGGTGTTACGGAGACTCTGCCCCTGGAAAATCACTCATCAGAAATGATGTTGAACGCTCTGGATGCCCAAATGAGGTGGTTACACCGGAAAATAAAAAAATCCACAAAATTGTTTTGGATGACCGTAAAGTGAAATCGCGTGAGATAGCTGACACCCTAAAGATATCAAAAGAACGTGTTAGTGATATTCTGCATGAACATTTAGGCATGAGTAAGCTCTGTTCGAAATGGGTACCGCGTTTGCTCACAGTGGACCAAAAACAACAAAAATGGTTTTTCATATGATATGTGACAATGGATGAAACATGGATCCACCACTACACACCGGAATTAAATTGGCAGTCAGCTGAGTGGACAGCAGCCGGTGAAAGCCGCCCGAAGCGATCAAGGACACAACAGTCGGCTGGGAAGGTTTTGGCCTTTGTATTTTGAGATGCTCTTGGAATAATTTTCATCGACTATGCTGAGAAAACCACTAATAGCGAATATTATATAAAGTTATTGATGTATTTGAAGGCAGAAATCTCAAAGAAACGGCCCCAAATTAACAAGAAAAAGCGCTCTTTTATCAAGACAACGCACCGTGTCACAAGTCAATGGTTACGATGGCAAAATTGCATGAATTGCGACCAAAGACACAACAGTCGGCTGAGAAGGTTTTGGCCTTTGTATTTTGAGATGCGCGTGGAATAATTTTCTTCGACTATGCTGAGAAGGGAAAATCATCAATAGCGAATATTATATAAAGTTATTGGTGCATTTGAAGGCAGAAATCTCAAAGAAACGGCCCCAAATTAACAAGAAAAAAGTGCTCTTTTATCAAGACAACGCACCGTGTCATAAGTGAATGGTTACGATGGCAAAATTGCATGAATTGAAGTTCGAATTGCTTCTTCATCAACCGTATTCTCCAAATTTGGCCCCCAGCGACTATTTTCTATTCGCAGACCTCAAAAAAAGCTCACGGGAAAGACATTTGGCTCCAATGAAGAAGTTATCACCGAAACTGAGGCCTATTTTGAAGACAAAGACAAATCCTTCTACAAGAAAGGTATAGAAATGTTAGTAAAGCGTTGGAATGATTGTATCACTCTTGAAGGAGACTATGTTGATGAATAAAGTCGAATTTTACAAAAAAAAAAAGATGTGTTTTAAGTAGCTAGACCAAAGGCTTTTCAGCCTACATGTTACATGAGAAGCGTTCGATGGATTTAGTCCGCTTGATTCCTCCCAGAGCCATGCATGCTGAGAATATCTGTCGCGTTAATATGTATAAGGTTCAGCTTGTCACACGTAATACCAACCTTGGAAAACTCCTTTATATGACGAACTTCATCTCTTTGCAACACACTGGCCAAGACTGTTTTCCACAGAGTATAACATGTGGCAATACCATCCTTAATTTACTCAAACGCTCAGCAGTGGTAGTGATTTAGGGATTCCACTACAATACGTATGCACATATAATTATAAAAGAAAATGGATGTTTCCAGTTCAATCTTCTTTGTAATATTATATTCAACCACTGAACGGCCTCCGAAGGATTCTTTGTACTTCTAAAAAGATATTAAGGTTTTTTTTGTTGCTTACTCTCTACAATTATAGTCATACGATCGATTGCCAAGGTTGCATTTCCCAGTTGCCCTGAGGAATGTAGGCCAATAAATTTATTACCATCGCACAGTGCGAAATTTCTTGAGTTTACCGGAACTTAATAGAAGAATTTAAAAAAACATACATTTTGTAATAACATTTTGAACATTTATTCAGAACGAGACTCATTGCAATCGTCTGAAGACTCGCAATCATTACATGGGTCTGCAAATCTTTCTAACAACTCTAAAACGTCTGGCGTAACTTCACTATGCTTGGTTTTGGGTGCTTTACGAAGACTAGCGATGTACGGATCCAATGAAATAAGCAGTCGATTAAATAAATCCGTATTTGTGTCAATTCGGGATGTTTTTCTAGTAAAAAGTTCGCGTCTTTGTTTCTTGCCTCCTGAGCTTCTTCAAAAAATTGTCCGATCGGAAGAATGCAAGAGGCTATAATATCCTTTCCATGACAAAGGACTTTATGCACACTTACGGGCATTAAGTACCAGAAATATTCTTCCAAATACAATTCCAAAGTTTCGCTTGCATATTCGCCGAACTTTTCTGAATCAATTTTAAGACCACAATTTAGGCACTCTAACAGCACATGAAAACGCTTGATCAAATCTAAATTAACGCCAGTTATTTCGGAAGACTTTTCGGCATTTCTAAAGAATTTCCTCGCGGTATTACCATCGTTTGTGTTTCCGGTCTGCTGTTTTGGCATATCTATAAGCAAGCCAAGCTCCTCTTTGAATTTTTGTTGAATGTATTTTTTCTTCTCTGCAACTTTTTTTTTTATTTTCTGCTCCACGAGCTTGCCATGCCTTAATATCCAGTTTGTACGATATACGAGTATGTAAAATACATTCCAAAAACCTTATCCATGCATGGAGGGGTGATAGTCCAAGGGATAAAAAGGATTCATTTATATTTTTTTGAGGTATATCGAGGATGTTGTTCATTTCACTAGGTTTAGCCCCACATAAGTAGCATGTTTGTGATGATGCACAGGATGATACAGCATTGCATACTTTACCGTCAATCATACAAAAGATCATATTTGCTGTAACCTGAAATTGCTTGCCATCTACAAGTATAGTGGTTGGAGTAAGTTGAGATATTTGTTCTTTCACTTTGTTTACTTCTGAGGTAATTACACTGACTGTTTCTTTGGCAAAAACGAACTTAATGGGGCGACAGTACCGTGTGGAAGAAGAAGCAGGGTTTTTCCAAATTACTGACTGATTATCACCATTATCATTTACGGAGCACATTTGGATTGGTACCATTGATACACTAAACATACTATCCTCAGAGCTATGTTTGTCCATATACTTTTGTCGATAATTAACTTGTTCCGCCCCATCACAACCCCACTTTACGATAATATTTAGTGCTTTAGCGTTTGATAAAGTTCTAAGAATCTCTTCTAGCCCTATACAAAGTCTTGCTACGGTATGATTTATAAGCGACTGAACTGATACTTCAGCTGAAACTTCAGTTATTATTACGTCCTTTGGATAGCACAACCTCTTTGCCTCTTTTACAACATAATAAGGTGGATACAAAGTGCAACGGTGATTTTTTGCTTGATCTCGAACAATGTTGTACTGATTTGACGATAAATTTGTATCAATAAGTAGCGCCAGAGCCTGGTCTGGAGTTAATTTTCGTGGGCTGTTTGAAGAAGACATGCGAGCCTTCTTAATTTTGCTACCCCTTTCTGGAGAACCAGATGACAGTTCCTTGACAATCGCTGCAGAGTTTCATTTTCCAGATTGGTATAGCTTTGTTGCAGTTGCTTTGGCTAACTCGTCTTGACTACCGGACTTCAAAAGATGTTGCACTTTTCTGTTTTGCACTTTAGGATGACAATCCCTAAATTCTTTTTTAGGTCTGCCTGCATTGGTCCTCGATCCACTAGGCAATGCATCCCTTACAGCATTTGAAAATTTTACATTATTTTCAAGCCAGCTAGCATTTTTATTCAGAAATGATGCTAAATTTCGACTGGATTCCCTCCACCTTTTTTGTATTTTACAAACCAGCGCACGAAGAGTTGCCTTTAAACTGCAAAGAGCGTCAGATGTTAGCATTGGTGAGCCTATTTTTTCCAAAACAAAACCAATAATGGCGTCCGATGTCGGTTCTTCCTTCCACTTTTGGAATATGCAGTTATATGAAATTTGCAAAGTCATTCTGGAAAATGTTTAATTTAAAAAAAGATCGCAAAATATCGCAGAAGATCTTTTGTGTTTTCAACAGAGGAAAAAAACCTTTCAAATTTTGTGTGTTTCAAGATGGTATTATGTAGTATCACTTTTTAAAGTCTCCACTGAAGTTAAAAATGTAAATTTTACTTACTTCTTAAAAATCACTTTTTTTTCACGAACAAATCACACACGAGTAAGAAAAGATTTTGCAATTATTTAAATGCCAATAATTGACAATTCTCTTATAAAATAAATGAAGAAAAAATCATGGCCTACTGACTTGTCGTTTGTATGTACCACTCTATTAACTTAAACAAATCGAATAGCTTTCTGTAGGCAAAAAGTATGATTGAATAAGTAATACAACTTTCAGGTGCATTTTGCAGTTGTTTCACAGGGTTAATCCCCAAACTGACTATGAGGTTTTAGAGGTGGGATATTAACCTACCAAAATAATGAATAATCTTATGCATTTTACGTATTTCAAAAATTGAATAAAGTTCCGCTAAACTTCCTGTGAGAGTGCCTTGCAATATGTGTGTAATACCTGGAGGAGGGATATTAATGAAGACAAAGTAGTATTAGGTGTATTTGTGGACTTGAAGTGAGGGTTTGAAACTATTAATAGAGATATGTTGATTAGTAAGTTAGAATCGTACGGTATTTGAGGTTCGGCATTAAGACTAATAAAGGCCTATTTGAGTGAGCGTTATCATAACCATAGTAGATAATAATATATCCAAAGGGGCTGACAGTTGTTATGGGGTACAGCAGGGGAGTGTGTTGGGCCCACTTTTATTTATTATGTATGTAAATGATATTCACAGAGTATTAAAAAAATCATTTGTGAGACTGTTTGCTGATGACACGCTTGTCTCGATTTCTGGTGGATACTTTGCGGAAGCCACCGAAGTATTAAATGGTGAGTTGGCTGTCCTGTATGATTGGTTGTGTGTTAACAAACTTAAATTAAATTCCGAAAAAACTAAATTTATGGTTTTGGGTACAAGGGGTAGGTGTAGACAGTTTTATAATAATACTCATGTTGTTCAGATAAACAATGCAGTTATTGAACGGGTTTATGAAATTAAATATTTGGGAGTGGTCTTAGACCCACAACTAAATTTTGTGCAGCATGTTAAATATTTATGTAAAAAGCTGGGAAAAAAGATTGGGTTTTTCAGAAGGATTGCAGGAAATCTTTCGGGGTGGTCTAAAATGCAGTGTGTGTAATACAATCATCAGTCCTCACTTTACTTATTGTAACTCTCTATTATTGGCATGCCCTCAGGAGAGTTTGAGAAGGCTACAAATACTGCAAAATAAATGTATGAGAGTACTGTTGAGTTGTTACATATATACTCCAATTCAAAGTATGCTGCGGCATCTTAATTGGGTGTCTGTTGAGGAGAGCATTAAAGTAAGCATAAGTAACTTAATATTCATGTATAAAATAGTTCACAGGCAATTACCAGACTATCTGAACAAATTTCTAATTCAGCGTTACGAGCTTCATCAGCACAATATAAAATCCAGGGATAATTTTCACATAGAACATACAACAAAATCGTTTTTGATGAGGTCATTGTTCCAGGAAGGAGTCCGGCTTTTTAATGCTATCTCCAATAAGGCAAAAAAATGCAAAAAATTGATCAGAGTTTCGAACAAAAGTGGCTTAATTAGACAAGAAATTGCATAATATGTTGTAAATTAAAAATTTAAGTATTGTAATGTATTAGCTAGTATCTAAATAAAGTAAGTATTCATTCATTCATTCAATTATCTCTTACTGTCAGTCAAGTGACGTCCAAATGTAATAGCAAAAAAACTTTCACAACAATTTTAAACAGTCTTTAAAACGATTTGACCAAATATATATCTGGGACTACCGACAATAAAATAAAATTCTTTAGCTTCTACTCGTGTAATAAAATTAAACGTCAAATTACACAATTTTTAGTGTTTTGTTCCATAATTGAAATAATGATATTTTTTATGAAACGTACAAGACAACTGTTCAGGTTAGTTATCTTGTTACCTGAAAAAGTTCAAAAACCCATAAAAATTATTGTCCCAATAATAGTAAGAAAAAATTATGGTAAATTTACGGTGTATGTAAAAAAAATCAGTATGATACTCATATTAGTAGCGAAATGCATATCAATACATTTTGTGTCATGCGATGTTCTAGACTGATATATCAATTTGGAAAGGGCCTAATATTTTCCGAAATAATTATATAAACAAATATATTTAAAAAAACCTCAGTACTATACCTCGTAAAATAATAATAACGAAACATTGATTTAAGTCTAAGGTACGAATAATAAAATCAATATCATGTTAATAGTAGTAGAGTACTACATATCGTATGATTTTCAGACGTTAATGCAAAAGATTATCAGATTGATTAGTATGTTTCATTTTTTATTAAACAACCATACATAGTTGCAATTTTGCAAGCCATAAATCATAATTCATTTTTATACGACTTCTGTTTACATCAAAAAACTGCAAGCAACTTTCGCAATTTTATAATTTATGGGCAATAATATTTTTAGTAAAATTGTAAAGTTTATTACGTTGTTTTCTCTAATAAAACCCTTTTGAACAATAAAATCAAAAGTATTATGCGATACTCCTATATTATATCAATTTAACAGTGAAGCAAATAATTCTAGTTTAATAATAAAAAAATATACGGATTATCTACGGCTGACAACGCCTCTCCATCCCCAGCTTCCAGTTTCTTCTATTATGACACTTCCCGACTCCAAGTTTTTAGCCTTCATGGCCTCCTCCACATCCTCTCGCCAACTTCCTCTCGGTCGTCCTCTCTTTCTCCTTTCAGGTGATATCCACTCAAGTATTCTTCTGGGCCATCTGTTTTGATTCATTCTCTTGGTATATCCAAACCATACCAATTGTCTTCTTTCGATTTCATCTGAGCCAGTCTATTCCTTGCCTATTATCTCCCTTATCTGTACATTTCGAACTTTTTCCACTCTAGATATCCCGCAGCTCCTTCGTAAAAAGTCCATCTCGGTCGCCAACAACTTCTGTCTGTTCTATTTACTAACATCTCACGCTTCTCATTCGTAGAGCATCACGCTTTCCACTAAGCTCTTATATATTCATTTTTTAATCTCCTTTTTAATATTTTTCTCCCAAAGGAGTGACTTTAGTGCTCCAGTTACTCTTCTACCTTTGATTATTCTCTCTTTTATCTCATCACCACTCACACGGCCAGATAATTCCATTGCAACCACACCTGTTGAGAGAGCGAACTTGTTGGCTGAACTCTTTGCTTCACATTCTACTGTCGATTTCCAAGGAAAAACACCACCTACTATTCCCATATTGCAGTCAAGGATGCCCGATGTTGTCTTCAGACAGCGCATCATAAAGCGTATTTTAATGAAGCTAGACACCAAGAAGGCTTCTGGCGCTGACGGAATACCTGCCATAGTTCTCAAAAACTGTGCAAGGAAACTAACACCAGTTTTCTGTAGACTTTTTAACCTATCCTACAGAAAGGGAATTTTTCCGTCCTGCTGGAAATGTGCACGGTTCAACCGATACCTAAAAAAGGTAAGAAGACCTTGCCAAATAACTACCGACCAGTTGCACTGCTTTCAATAATATCGAAAGTCATGGAAAAGGTTATCAATGAGCATCTTCTAAAATATCTTGAACGATTCAATATTATTAGCGATCACCAATATGGTTTTCGTAAACACAGATCAACAGGAGATCTTCTGACTTATGTAACACATGTTTGGAACAACGCAATTGAACACTTTGGAGAATCTCGAGCGGTTGCTCTTGACATATCCAAGGCATTCGACCGTGTTTGGCACGATGGACTGTTGCCTAAGTTACGCTCTTATGGTATATCTGAAAGGTTCTGTTTGTGGCTCTCATGTTTCCTCAGAGAGCGCTCTTTACGAGTGGCGGTCGACGGATTTCTTTCTAACACCCTCACTATCAATGCCGGTGTGCCCCAGGGCTCCATACTGTCTCCTACTCTCTTTCTTATTTACATTAACAATCTGCTGGAAAAGACCAGGAATCCAATCTATAGATTTGCAGATGACAGTACGCTTGTCTCTTCATTCACCTTGAACGCTCGGACATCGGCTGCTCAGGCGAATATCCGCAGACAGCAGGAGGTCGTTCAACTTAACAAAGACCTGGAAGAAATTCTATCTTGGGGTGACAGTAACCAAGTGGAATTTAACGCTACAAAAACCCAAGCGGCAGTTTTTTCCAAAAAAGTTAACGTTGCTGGAGTGCCCCGACATAGTTATGTCGGGGCACTCCATTCCCCTAGCATCGTCGCTCAATTTGTTGGGCGTTAGTTTGGGAGCAAATATGTCTTGGCATGAACATGTTGCAGGCATAGCAAGGAGAGCTTCTCAAAAGTTGGGAATATTATTTAGAACCAGAAAGCTTTACACCCCACAGCACCTGTTAATTCTTTACAAAGCCCAAATTCGACCAACTATGGAATACTGCTCCCACGTTTGGGGATCCGCTCCCAAACATACACTGCATTTGTTGGATTCTATTCAGAGAAGAGCGGTCCGTCTGATTGGGGACCCGGAATTGACCGGCGGCCTTGATTCGCTGGAACATCGAAGAACGGTTGGCGACTTGAGTCTGTTCTACAAGTATTTTCATGGAAAGTGTTCGAAGGATGTAGCCCGCTTAATTCCTCCCAAAGCGGTGCATGTTAGAAATACACGTCGCGCTGGTGCTTCGCATCCGTATGAGGTTCAGCTTGTTACTCCGCGTACAACGCTTTTCAAGCAATCTTTTATATGGAGAACGTCATCCCTTTGGAATAATTTGCCCAGCGCTGTGTTTCCCACCGAGTACAATTTACAGCGATTCAAGAACAACGTAAATCGCTTTTTTTCCGCACTCGTGCCGCTCCTGGAGCGCTTTAGGGACTTCCCTGCAGCACGTGTGCTAGAACCATAAAAAAAAAAAAAAAAAAAAAAAAAAAAAAAAAACCAAACACATCAAAGAATGACTGGAAATTGGGTACAAGCAGCCCAGAAGAGAAAAAGTGGCAAAACTTGAGAGAGGCTTTCGTTCAGCAGTGGACAGTATAAGCTGATGATGATGATGATGATGATGATGTTATGCTTTTAGTGGTACTCTAAGGATAGTATTTTGGCAATGCGTATTATAATTTTTCCCAGATAATTTCTGCTATGGTCTGGCTGAAGTTTTGAATAAGTAATTGATTATTACAATTCTAAATAAGAAACTAATTATTATTCTTATTTCAACATGTTTAGTTTCTTAAGCTGGTAAAACCAAAATGACTAATATAACAACTAACCAAAGTTATCATCAATTGTTAAAATATATCTCAGATTATTTGATAAAACTAAAAACAAAGTAAGGAATCGTTTTAAAATGATTTAAAACAGAAAATCCTTTATTCTTGCCTTATGGATTTTCGCAACGTCAGGATTCACCTTTTTTATTCCCAGAAGACTGGCTTACCTGTCTGGAAAGTCTGAAAGTCGACTTAACTAGAGCCGACTATTTGTTATTTGATTCTCTTGTAATATGCACACACATGTTAGATATTTATCTAAGAGGAATGGCTCAAGTTTTAAACAATGCGATTTTAAAATAAGTTTCTTTCTGTCAGTATCTATTATAAATGCAAGAAATCTATATAAATCGCTTAAACTGAACAAAATCCTTTTTTCAGTAGTTTTGGACTGTTCTCTCATCCCTCAATCCATCTCAATACGCATTTCGTCATATTATAGCTTTTCAGCTGAGGTAGGAACAACGGAAAAGGAGAAGAACAAAATTACTTATCACACTACTAGCGTCAAGAATAAGTAAGATACAAATAATTTAGATTTTCCAATTTTAGTAGTTTATATGTATTTTTATGCTCTTGGGATAAAACCTTATAAAGCGCTGCCAGATGGTAATCGTTCCCAACTTGCTAAACAATTCGGACAGTTGCGTTAAACCCCCTAAATTATTTGTATCTTACATATGCAGAAATACATTTTTTTAGCTGGCTCTATTTATACGGCTAGGTAATGTCAGCCCAACTGGATCTACGATTTCCAAAACCATATCATGAATAAATGTAACTTTCAGCCAGCTATTGTATTGTCTCGTTCTATACTTCACACTTACCATAAAACAAAACCGGAGATAGTCTATTACCTATAAACGTCTTCATATTATTGCAGTGTAATATTTTTTTGGTTGAAATAATCCAACTTAAAATATGCGTCAGACTACGGAGCAAAAATTACACTGTGTCTCTAACAACTTCAAAACTATTTAGTACCGCAGAGCACAAGTGTTAAAAAATATATATAAAGCCAATGTAGTGAAAAACGTATACATACATACAATCGCAAAATTCGCTATGTTAGTTCGGAAGTGTGTGTAAATGAATATATATAATTATTACAACATTTGAGCAATATTATATATATATATATATATATATATATATATATATATATATTTATATATATATATATATATATAAATATATATATATATATATATATATATATATATATATATATATATATATATATATATATATATATATATATTTATATATATATATATATATATATATATATATATATATATATGTTTTTGAATTAAGAACCTTTTAAGTCGGTGAAAATTCGGTGTCCGTCCGTCCGTCTGTCACACCCGCCTTTCCCCCCCGAAACTATTTGACATAGAAAGTTGAAATTTGGTATTAATATAGGAATTGATGGCCTCGTCAGAGCCGTGTAGTTTTGAAAGTTAAATTTTGACTTAAGGGGTTAGTTTTGAGGGATGGAATCGGAGGTGAAAAAAAATTTTTTTACTAGGTCATCCAGTGGGGTGTCAAATGAAAGCCTGTAAAAACACGAGTTCAAATATATATATATATATATATATATATATATATATATATATATATATATATATATATATATATATAATGTAATACTTGCGCACGACTTTCTTTGTAGGGGGTGTAGATTGAACGAAAATTATCACTAGTGCATTACCTTTAATAATTTATCTGGTATATAAAAAACCAAAATTTCAAGGTCGTCAGTTTTCAGTAAAGATCGGAAACAAACTTTGTTGAAAACTCATTTGAGGTGTGTTTTGTTAAGTCATTGATCATTTTATACCTCTGTAACGATTTTTTTTTATTTTAAAAACAATCAACGTACGGAATACTAATTGCGCCAGCAACTTGCACTTGACCGGTTATTTTTTATTTATTATGAAAGAGCAATACCAAATTACAATGGTATATAGTTATTAACACTATCCCCAGTACCTGTTAAGACTTTAATTTGACTATCAGATAATACACTGAATATATTCATTAAATATAACATATATTCATAACATATACCGATTTACTCCATTCCACTAGGTCCCTCAACTTTCTAAGCATAATGATGGGTGGTAAAAAACTTCCAACGATTTAAGAACATTACAAAAGTTTTATATTACACAACAGCTTTTAATGCTGTATAAAGCTTAAATTCGGCCACCGATGGAATACTGTTCTCCTGTTGGAAGCTCTTCTCCCACATATTTTGCATTTGTCAGATTCTATCGAGAGAAGTTACCTGGAACTTACATAAACCCCCATTTTTTTGGAGAATATAAAAGGGAGTTATTGGCTTAAGTTTATTCTATAAATACTAACACGTAGGCTGAATAGTTTTTGGTCTGACACATAGATGTCGCCCCTTTAAAAAAATCCATATGATTTTTAGATAGTACCAACTTTCAAACGATATGTGTCAAAATTTCATGATATTTTGACGATTAGTTTACAAGTTACAGTAGTTTGAGTGATGCTGCTTTTGATATTTTCAAAACAATGAAAAAAAACGAATTTCGTATGTTGATTAAACACTGTTTTTTGATGGGAAAAAAGAGCATTCAAGCAAAGCAATGGCTAGATAGGTGTTACAGGGACTCTGCCTCTGGAAAATCACTCATCATTTATTGGTATGCTCAATTTAAATGTGGTATTATAAACAGAAATGATGTTGAACGCTCTGGACGTCCAAAGGAGGTGATTACACCGGAAAACAAAAAAAATCCACAAAATTGTTTTGGATGACCGTAAAGTGAAATCGCGTGAAATAGCTGACACCTTAAAAAATATGAAAAGAACGTGTTGGTCATATTTTGCATGAACATTTGGGCATGAGAAAGCTCTGTTCGAAATGGGTACCGCGTTTGCTCACAGTGGACCAAAAACAACAAAAATGATTTTTTCATGCACAATGGATGAAACATGGATTCACCATTACACACCGGAATTAAATTGGACAGCAGCCGGTGAAAGCCGCCCGAAGCGACCAAAGACACAACAGTCGGCTGGGAAGGTTTTGCCTCTGTATTTTGAGATGCGCGTAGAATAATTTTCATCGACTATGCTGAGAAGGAAAAACCATCAACAGCGAATATTATATAAAGTTGTAGGTTCATTTGAAGGCAGAAATCTCATAGAAACGGCCCCAAATGAACAAGAAAAAAGTGCTCTTTTATCAAGACAATGCACCGTGTCACAAGTGAATTGTTACGATGGCAAAATTGCATGAATTGAAGTTCGAATTGCCTCCTCATCCACCGTATTCTCCAGATGTGGCCCCCAGCGACTATTATCTATTCGCAGAACCCAAAAATTACTCACGGGAAAGAGATTTGGCTCCAATGAAGAAGTTATCGCCGAAACTGAGGCCTATTTTGAAGGCAAAGACAAATTCTCCTACTTTTCAGCCTACGTGTTACATGAGAAGCGTACGATGGAATTAGTCCGCTTGATTCCAGAGCGATGCATGCTGAGAATACCTGTCGCGTTAATATGTATAAGGTTCAGCTTGTCACACCTAATACCAATCTTGAAAAAACTCCTGCTCCATAATTGGAATAATGATATTTTTATGAAACGTACAAGAAAACTGTTTTCTTGTTACTTGAAAAGTTCAAAAAGCCATAAAAATTGTTGTCCTAATAATAGTAAGAAAAAATTATGGTAAATTTACGGTGTATGTAAAAAAATCAGTATGGTACTCATATTAGTAGCGAAATGCGTCTCAAAGCATTTTGTGGCATACGATGTTCTAAACTGATATGTCGATTTGGAAAAGGCCCAATAATTTCCCAAATAATTATCTAAACAAATAAATTAAAAAAAAAACCTCAGCACTGTACCTCGTAAAATAATAATAACGAAACATTGATTTAAGTATAGGGTACGAATAATAAAATCAGTATCATGTTGATGTTAGTACTGCATATCGTATGTTTTTCATACTTTAATAGAATTTATCTTTGTTAATGCAGAAGACTATCAGATTGATTAGTATATTTCACTGTATATTAAACAACCATACAGAGTTGCAATTTTGCCAATCACAAATCGTAATTCATTTTTATATGACTTCTGTTTACATCAAAGAACTGCAAGCAACTTTCGCAATTTTATAATTTATGGGCAATAATATTTTTAGTAAAATTGCAACGTTTATTACGTTGTTTTCTCTAATAAAACCTTCTCATTTGGACAATAAAATCAAAAGTATACTCGATACTCCTATATTATATCAATTTAACAGTGAAGCAAATGATTCTAGTTTAATAATAAATACATATACAAATTATCTACGGCTGACGCCGCCTCTTCGTCCCCAGTTTCCAATTTCATCTATCATAACACATCTCCGTCTAAAAGTTTCTAGCCTTCATGGCCTCCTCTACATCCTGTCGCAAAATTCCTCTCGGTTGTCCGCTCTTTCTCCTTTCAGGTGGTATCAATTCGAGTGTTCTGTTTTGATCCATTCTCTTGGTAGGTCCAAACCATATCAATTGCCTTCTTTCGATTTCATCTGCGACTGTCTGTTCCTTGCCTATTATCACCCTTATCTGCGAATTTTCAACTTATTCTACTCTAGATTTCTCGCAGCCCCTTCGTAAAAAGTCGGTCTCGGTCGCCAGCAACTTCTGTCTATTCTGTTTACTAACATCCCACGTTTCACATCCGTAGAGCATCACACTTTCCACTAAGCTCTTATATATTCGTTTCTTAGTCTCCCTTTTAATATCTTTTTCTCAAAGGAGTGAATTTAGTGCTCTAGTCACTCTTCTACCATTGATTAGTCTCTCTTTTATCTCATCCCTGCTATTTTCTTGCTTGTTTAAGGTAATCTCTAAGTATTTGCATTTTTCTACACCTTGTATTTCTTCCGTTTCTAATGGTAGGTAATCGCATTTACTCTTGCTCATCTTTAGCCCCGCTCTTTTGTATTCTTCTTGGAGTTTTCTAATCATAAATCCTAAATCCTCTTGATCTTCAGCCACGACAACCTGATCATCCGCAAAATATAGACTGTATAATGTGTCGTCCCCAATCCTAATTCCCATATTCCCATAATTGTTTAACCATCCTTGTAAGGCTCTGTCTAAGTGGATTTTAGATTTGGTGACATGTAACATCCCTGTCTGAGGCCTTTGGTAGTATTGAATGCGTCTGTTAAAGTGCGATCAATTTTTATTTTAGCAGAATTATTTCCGTACTATTCTCTCGTGGAGTTTATCATTTCATAATTCTAGTTTAATTTAACATAAAAAACCGGTCAGGTGTAAGTTGGACTTGCACAATTAGTATTCCGTACCGTGATTGCTTTTAAAATAAAATAAAATCCTTACCTAGGCTAAGTTAGTTAGGTCCCTAACAGCCAATATGTATTTTGACGTATTTTCTTAGTCAATAATGTATAATAGTTATCGCATCTTAGCTATCTAATAGCCAATGAATTGGCTACTCTTTTAAAAGTAATACAATTAAATGTGTACGCAACTAGTGTTTTCACAAGCTTTCATTTGACACCCCACTCGATGATCTGGTATTTTTTTTCACCTCCGATTACACCTCCTAAGTCAAAATTTAGCTTTCAAAGTTACACGTTGCCTAATTGGGCAATTAATTCCTATATTTATACTAAATTTCAACTTTCTATGTCAAATAGTTTCAGAAAAAATCGGGTGTGGTTGACAGACAGACGGACAAACAGGCAGACACCGAACTGATTCCAAAAGTGTTCCGTACGGAACACGAAAAATGGTTTTAAGCCAATATCTAAAGCAAATAAATTAACATCCTTTCCATTTACATAATATGTATGCAAGGGGTGAATTCAGAACGTTTTGTGATTAAAATGTACCTGCTACATAAATGTTTTCGCTATATTTTTAATTTTAGCTTTCACTATTAAAAGAAAAAAATAATTCTAGAAATAATAACAATTAACATGCCTACCTACGTTAATTAGCCTATTTCTTAAAGTAATTTTTCTTTTATGACGTGTATATCCGTACACTGTACTCGGGAACTACAAATAAAATATATCTAGCAATTTATCTGACTACCTATTTATCTCTCTATCTTTCAATTTATGAAAAAATTACAGCTTAACAAAAAAAATCACTTTATTACTTCTTTCCAATAGTAGTTCCTGCCGATTTTGTTTTACTTTGTCACAAAGAAAACCTATATTGAGCACTTTGGCTGGATTGCGACAAAATTTATTTTATATTCGATTTATATTCCTGTCATATGCTTCAGAATAAAGTTTGTAGACTGTCGAACGCAATTCTCGTGTTTGCTCTTTTACGGTAAGCCGAATGTTTTATAAAACTATCTATGGTTAGTATTGTTTTCTAAAAGTTTTGTACCTAATAACAGAAAAAATTTTCATTTTTTAAATTCTAAAATTCAAAAACATTTATAGTTCTATTAACAAAAAAAATTTTAATTCAAAGGAATAGTGTTTCGTAACAGCTTAAGCTGCGTAAAGTAGCGTAAATGTTCTCGAACTAGACAGAAGGGAAGGTAAAACCATATTAATCTTCTTGGAGGTAGAAATTCTGAGAGATAAAGTAGCCCCCTATTCGGATTTCCAAACGGGGATTGATTGGGAAGTCATTATCCAGAAATTGTGATTTTAAAGTAGTTTTTTGCAATATACCTGGTTGATATTCTAACACTAATTCAACAAATCATCGCCTGCAATCAAATAAACCTCATATCTTTCTCTCTCTCTCTCCAGCTCTCCCTCTCTCTCCGCTTCTCTCTCCCTCTCTCTACCTCTCTCCCTTCTCTTGCTCTCTCTCTCTTTCTCTCCCGTCCTTCTCCCTCTCTCTCCCCTTTTTTTTTCCTATCTACCCCTCCCTCTGCCTACAAACTCATAAAAGAAATTATTGAGCCACAATGTTGCAAACGTACACTTCCTAGTAATTTATAGAATTATTACACTTAACAATAACAAAATTTATATTCTTTGATGGAACTAATTTAAAAAAAGCCGATATTATTTTAAGCCGAAAACTTTCAATTCGAGCACTCACGGATCCTGAATTTTCACTTTTTTTTACTTTACGCTTTTATTCTCCGCAAGACCGCTAATATGAAAAGCGATAATTCCCGTTTGTAATTAAGAGGGCTCCATTTTACAGCACTGTAAAGCAAAGAATGCTGGGAAGATGTTTTTAGCAACCAGAGTTTGCCGAGATTATTTTTCTGTATTGTTAATCCCGCCGAATTTTGATTGCTATACAAATGTTTTCTGCGCTCTCTTGTTTACAGTTTTGTAAAATGGAGTCCCCATTAATTACAATCGAAACATAACAGTTGCTTTAACATTGGCGCAACCTTAAACAGAAAATATTCGGCAGTTCACAGAGACGTCTGTAATACATAAACATCCGCTATCTGCCTAACCTAACATCCATCTTATTTCTACCTATATTACCAAGTGTTAGGATTTGTCGATTCATAGACTAAGAAAGACGGGAAACTTTTTATCGCGTAAGTCTCATTTTCTATTTCAAGATACTTAGAACATCACAGCTAGTGCTTTTTGGTGACAACTTTTTAGTAGTTTTAAGTCATTGTTGAGTACTTTCAACTTGTCAAATATAGTGTGTTCAATTACAAGGATCGGTTTTAGTTACTGGTGACAAAAGTTTTTATCCTAGATCTGTATTTTGTTTGTTGTGCTGTTGCCATTGAAGCTGTAATTAAATTTACAAACAAACTAGCAGGGAACTAAAACTTTTCCAAGTTAAATTAAAAAATTATTTGTATATATTATTTTGTTAACGAATACATTAATCAAATTACTAGACAAAAACTTATAAATAAATATAAACATACCTTCGACTAATCTACTAAAGCTCTGCTTTCAACCAACTTTCACTACTGAGAGAATTTTACGATTCTTTAAAAAAACAGATAATAAGCTTTACAGAAGATTACTGAGGATCAAAAGAAAAAACTTATCTGCGTCAGATGATTATCAAATTTTGAGGGCAACTGTTTTGGACGTAGGACGTAAACACTGACTCAGATAAAAATCTAGCTATTAAAAAGTAAACCAGTTGGGCTCAATTGTCTACTCTGTTGTTCAGTATCATTATTCACGATTATTTTTCTCTAACTGATTTTATTACAAGGGTGTACCGTTTGAATAAACTAAACGATTTCCATAATATCCTGATAGAGCAGTAAAAAAAAGTCAAAATAATGATGAAATAGTTTAAATACAGCATTATTATAATTTTATACTCTCTGAGGTATCACCAGGAGTAATTTCCTGAGTTTTAGACCTCGAAAAACGCGTTTTTTTAGTGTTCCGTACGAAACACTTAAAAGATGACTTCGGTGTCTGTCTGTCCGTATGTCTGTCCGTCTGTCTGTCTGTCCTCTGCCTGTCCGTTTTTTTTTTTTTTTTTTATTGGTCTAGCACACGTGCTGCAGGGAAGTCCCTAAAGCGCTCCAGGAGCGGCACGAGTGCGGAAAAAGCGATTCACGTTGTTCTTGAATCGCTGTAAATTGTACTCGGTGGGAAACACAGCGCTGGGCAAATTATTCCAAAAGGATGACGTTCTCCATATAAAAGATTGCTTGAAAAGCGTCGTACGCGGAGTAACAAGCTGAACCTCATACGGATGCGAAGCACCAGCGCGACGTGTATTTCTAACATGCACCGCTTTGGGAGGAATTAAGCGGGCTACATCCTCCGAACACTTTCCATGAAAATACTTGTAGAACAGACTCAAGTCGCCAACCGTTCTTCGATGTTCCAGCGAATCAAGGCCGCCGGTCAATTCCGGGTCCCTAATCAGACGGTCCGCTCTTCTCTGAACAGAATCCAACAAATGCAGTGTATGTTTGGGAGCGGAGCCCCAAACGTGGGAGCAGTATTCCATAGTCGGTCGAATTTGGGCTTTGTAGAATTAACAGTTGCTGTGGGGTGTAAAGCTTTCTGGTTCTAAATAATATTCCCAACTTTTGAGAAGCTCTCCTTGCTATGCCTGCAACATGTTCATGCCAAGACATATTTGCTCCCAAACTAACGCCCAACAAATTGAGCGACGATGCTAGGGGAATGGAGTACCCCGACATAAGTATGTCGGGTTCAGCAACGTTAACTTTTTTAGAAAAAACTGCCGCTTGGGTTTTTGTAGCGTTAAATTCCACTTGGTTACTGTCACCCCGAGAGAGAATTTCTTCCAGGTCTTTGTTAAGTTGAACGACCTCCTGCTGTCTGCGGATATTCGCCTGAACAGCCGATGTCCGAGCGTTCAAGGTGAATGAAGAGACAAGCGTACTGTCATCTGCAAAGCTATAGATTGGATTCCCGGTCTTTTCCAGCAGATCGTTAATGTAAATGAGAAAGAGAGTAGGAGACAGTATGGAGCCCTGGGGCACACCGGCGTTGATAGTGAGGGTGTTAGAAAGAAATCCGTCGACCGCCACTCGTAAAGAACGCTCTCTGAGGAAACATGAGAGCCACAAACAGAACCTTTCAGACATACCATAAGAGCGCAACTTAGCCAACAGTCCATCGTGCCAAACACGGTCGATTGCCTTGGATATGTCAAGAGCAACCGCTCGAGATTCTCCAAAGTGTTCAATTGCTTTGTTCCAAACATGTGTTACATAAGTCAGAAGATCTCCTGTTGATCTATGTTTACGAAAACCATATTGGTGATCGCTAATAATATTGAATCGTTCAAGATATTTTAGAAGATGCTCATTGATAACCTTTTCCATGACTTTCGATGTTATTGAAAGCAGTGCGATGGTCGGTAGTTATTTAGCAAGGTCTTCTTGCCTTTTTAGGTATCAGCTGAACCGTGGCACATTTCCAGCAGGACGGAAATATTCCCTTTCTGTAGGATAGGTTAAAAAGTCTACAGAAAACTGGTGTTAGTTCCCTTGCACAGTTTTTGAGAACTATGGCAGGTATTCCGTCAGCGCCAGAAGCCTTCTTGGTGTCTAGCTTCATTAAAAATACGCTTTATGATGCGCTGTCTGAAGACAACATCGGGCATCCTTGACTGCAATATGGGAATAGTAGGTGGTGTTTTTCCTTGGAAATCGACAGTAGAATGTGAAGCAAAGAGTTCAGCCAACAAGTTCGCTCTCTCAACAGGTGTGGTTGCAATGGAATTATCTGGCCGTGTGAGTGGTGGTATGGTGGATTTGGTAAAATTTTGACTAACTGCCTTAGCGACTGCCCAAAAGGACCTGGAATTGTTGGGACAAGCGACAAGTTTTTTTCTAATTCGTTGATTGTGTGCCTCCTTGGTTTCGTCGATAATTCTCTTGCATCTGTTCCGGGCATGAACAAAGATGTTTCGATTTAAGGTGTTAGGATTTTCACGCCATTGTCGGTAGGCAATATGTTTAGAAGCAACAGCTTCTTTGCATTTTCGGTCGAACCAAGGCTTGCCGTTGGAGGAGCATTTCTTCGAAAAAGGGATGTAAGCTTCCATACCAGCCAAAATAACATCGGAGACCTCCCTGGCGCAGTCAGATGGGTTATCGGATCGAAAACAAACGTCCATCCAAGGGAAAGTTCGAAAGTATTCCATGAGATCTTCCCATTTAGCAGATTTGTAGTGCCAAATCTTGCGCGGCCTAGGCGCCTCTCTGTCACTGATTGCCAGGATTCTCGATGTCGAAAGCAGTTTATGGTCGGAAGAACCTAACGGCGGATTTACGGTGACCGTGTAAATCTCCGGATTGGTGGTTAAAAACAGATCAAGAAGACTGGCGAACTCCCCGTCTCGATCAGGGATCCGTGTTGGTTCGTCAATAAGCTGAGTTAAGCCATAACTGATTGAGAATGATTCAGCTTCACGACCTTGTTCGTCGGTAGTATTTGAATATTTGAGCCAATTGATATTGTGGACATTAAAGTCGCCCAGGATGGCAATTTCGGCACTTGGATAGTTACTTTGTAAATGATCGATGGTGTCTGCAAGAGAAGCGAAAAGTATTCGAAAATTGGTATCACTTGGTGGTCGATACAGGATACAGATGAACCTTGTGGTTTGTTCAGTCGTTATTTTTAACCACATAACATCAAAGTTTGGGGGCTCCAGAGCTTCTTCTCGTTGACAAGAGAGGTCGCTTCTGACAAAAAGACAGATTCCAAAGTTACGCCTAAATCGGGAATAGAAGTCGTACCCAGGATAAAGATAGTTGACCGTGCTGGTCGATGGACTGACCTTGGTTCCACATAGAGCGAGTACCTGAGGTTTATCTGATTACAGGTGTTGATGCACTGAATTTATGTTCGAGTTTATACCTCGTATGTTGCAAAAATCTATCTTAAAATTATGATGTCTGTAAGTCGACGCCTCCGAACTAGCCCCTACCCGGACATCCGAACGGGGGGCCATTCTACCTCCGGAACTTCTTGCATCCAGGCGCCTCATCATGCTCTTTGGTCCCACAGTAGTTAATGTGGAATTTTCCTGTTGTGTCACATGTTTATCTTTGCCTTATTTGGCTTTGATCCAGGGGTGTTATTATTGGGTAGTTTGGGTTCTGACCAGATACTTTTCCAATGATCTGTGAGTTCTTGTTTGTTTGGTGGTTCGGTCACTGCTGTCTGTTTGCTGTGCATAGTTTTCCGGTAGAACTGTGTTTGTCTTCTTCGGAAGAGGTTGTTGGTATCTTTCCTCTCGTTTGGTTCTTTGTATCTACGAAGTCTTGCGGCATATATGGATAATTTTTGTTTCAGAGTATACAGGATTTCTGGCAGTATTCTGTTGGGACACCCGGACTTGATCTTGTTTATACTCTGCGTGACTCGTTTGGACACGTTCCCGTTGATAAACTGGGTAAGGTGTCCTAGATATCTCCTGATGTTGTTGATTTGGTTTTCTATTCTTATTTGCCGTTTGAATTTTGGTTTTGTGCTGTTGGGATTTCTTTGTCGTTGCGGGAATTTTTGATTAAATACTTCGTCGGTTGCGTTTGGGATTGATGGTGGTAGGTCTAGGCGGCGAGTGATTCCCTTCTCAGTGGTTTCTTTGTCAGGACTTGTGCTTTTATCAAAGCAACGCATGGTGTGTTCGTTTGTTCCTGTAGTATAACTCATGCGTTGCCCTGATTTTCCCGCCTTGGTGGGTGTCGGCTTACTCGCCGGCACAACACTTTTGGCAGGTCCATTGTCAGTTGCCCGGTCTTCATCGTTTTGGTCGAGCTGCCATTTCCCCTCGACGTCCTCGACCGTTACGTCGCTCGCCCGATGCTTCTTTTATTGGTCTACTGTTGTTTGGGATGTTTTAGTTTTGTGGTGTCAGAAGCTCAAAGTGTCCCGACATTGGGTTGCCTGTTAGTAGAAGGTAAATAGTTTCGGTGTGTTTTCTTGTGCTTATTATTGTTGGCTTGTCCCTAAAAGTTATTTTTGTATCTCTTGTTCTTCGTTGTTTTGAGAAGATATGAAAGTTGCTATTCTGGGTTTCCGAGAGGGCAAGTATCTCTAGGCTCGTTCCATAGGTGCCATTTTTCCTCATATAGTTATAGTAGTTATTGAAGTCTTCCATATCGTCGTCCCCAATTAATGAAAATGTGTTAAGTTCCGACCAGTTTTGTTGTATATATCTTAGAGCAGCCTCTCGGAGTCTTTCATGATGGTTTTGGTGGCCATATAAGTGTAAGCTAACTGCACGGAAAAGGCAATTTCCATCACCTACAATGTCGAATCTGGTAAAACTATCGGGAGTAGTTTCAGCTGAGGCGGTTGGTTGGATCGTTTGTCGTTGTTGTTGTTGTGGTGGTGCTGTAGCTGTTTGTACGACAGGGGTCCGCCCTCCTCAGCACCCTGCCATTTTCACTAGTATAATTATTATTTTGTGACATAGTGTTCCCACGAGTATCCTAGGAAAGAATGGTCGACTGCGGCAGAGCCTGGATGCCACAGCAAGGCTACTTACTCCCGGAGGGCGCCCGGTATCCGGGGGAACCGTTTGTGACTCATAAACGCTGAGCCATTCATCTTCTCGGCACGGTAAACACCTTAAGATTGCGTTTTTGTTACATATAATCTGGACAACACAAGACAGCACAACATGACTCAGGTACCTCGGGATCGTCAATGCCCGTACTAGGAGAATCCTGGGATTCCCCTAGCCCCTGAGGGGCTTTGTCTGTCTGTCACACCCGATTTTCTCAGAATCTATTTTTCATAGAAAGTTGAAATTTGGTAATAATATAGGAATTGATGGCCTCATCGGAGCCATGTAGTTTTGAAAGTTAAATTTTGACTTAAGGGGTTTTGGGGGGTGAAATCGGAAGTGAAAAAAAATTTGTTTACTAGGTAATCGAGTGTGGTGTCAAATGCTTGTGAAAACACGAGTAAAAAATATATATATAATGTTTTCTTTGTATTATTTTTAAAAAATCGTGAAAAATCGCTGTCCACCCGCCTTATCTCGAAAAGTACCTATCAAAAAATTTTGAAAAAATTCTGGAATATTCTCCACGGGGTGTAGATTGAACGAAAACTATCACGAGTGGATTACCTTTAATAATTTATCTGGTATATAAAAAAAAAAAACAGAAATTTCAAGGGCATTAATTTTCAGTAAAGATTGGAAACAAACTTTGTTGAAAACTCATTTGGGGTGTGTTTTGTGAAGGCACTGACCATTTTATACTTCCGTTACAACATTTTGATTTTAAAAGCAATCAACGTACGGAACACTAATTGCGCAAGTTCAACTGGCACTTGACCGGTTATTTAAGCTTAAAATGTGAATAACTACGATTATATAAGTCAGATCGAGACAAATAAAAAACTGAACTCTTCGTAGTGAAATTTCCAACAAATCCTGATTAGTTTTAAATCGCTTAAATGTGTACATAACCTACAAAATTGAAAAAAACATGCAGAAATCTGTTTCTGTATTTTTTTTTTGTTTCCGTTTTATTATATAGATCGACTAAGTGAATCGATCGAACTTTCAGAAAATATTCCCTTTATTATAGCAAAAATACCCTGAAATTTTGGTACAAAAATATCGAATCCAGTGGACAAAATTGAATTTGTTATTTAAAAATGCCCGCCATTTTATGCCATTTAGTCCAAAATGGATATTTTAGGTCTCGACGTCAGCTTTCCGATGCCATTAAAAAAAAAATTTTTGGGGTCATGTTAACCGTTTTTTTACAATTGTTCGTTAATCAAATAACAACAATTATCATTTTGAAAAAAAATTGTTAATGAAAATCTTTCTTTACCAGATGTGATAATTTTTTTTTTTTTAAATGACCAAAGAAATGCATTTGCTGTTATTTGATTAATAAAAAAATGTAAAAAAAGGCCAAAAAAAATTTTTTTTAATGGCATCGGAAAGCTGACGTCGAGACCTAAATTTTGAAAAAAAAAAGGATTCATTTTGAACCAAATAGCATAAAATGGCGGGCAATTCAAATTTTAAACAACAAATTCAATTTTGCCCACTGGGTTCAATATTTTTGTACCTAAATTTCAAGGTATTTTTGCTATAACAAAGGGCATATTTTCTGAAAATTTCATGCCGATCGGTTCACTTAGTCGCTCTGTATAAGAAGATGAAAAAAGAAAACAGTTTTTTGCCGGTTTTTTAAATTTTGTAGGTTATGTACGCACTTGAGTGACTTGAACTACCGAGGATTTGTTGGAAATTTCATTACGAAGAGCTTATTCTTTTTTGTCTCAATCTAACATGTATAACTGAAGTTAATCGCATTTTAAGCTCAAAAAACGCGTTTTAAAAACTTAAATTATTTATAAACAAAAAGTCCCAGTTTTTCGAGGTTCAAAACTCAGGGCGATACTCCTCCAAAATATTACTGTATCTAAACTGTACAATTTCGCTACAGGAGCGGCTTATGTGTGAAAAAAGCGATTCACGATGTTCTTGAATCGCTGTAAATTGTACTCAGTGGGAAACACAGCCCTGGCCAAATTATTCCAAAGGGATGATGTTCTCCATATAAAAGACTGCTTGAAAAGCGTTGTACGCAGAGTAACGAGCTGAACCTCATACGGATGTGCAGTATTAGCGCGACGTGTATTTCTAACATGCACCGCTCTGGGAGGAATTAAGCGGGCTACATCCTACGAACATTTTCCATGAAAATACTTGTAGAACAGACTCAAGTCGCCAACCGTTCTTCGATGTTCCAGCGAATCAAGGCCGCCGGTCAATTCCGTATCTCCATCAGACGAACAGCTCGTCTCTGAACAGAATCCAACAAATGCAGTGTATGCAGTATTCCACAGTTGGTCGAATTTGAGCTTCGTAAAGAATTAACAGTTGTTGTGGAGTGTGAAGCTTTCTGATTCAAAATAATATTCCCAACATTTGAGAAGCTCTCCTTGCTATGCCTGCAACATGTTCATGCCAGGACATATATGCTCCCAAATTAACGCCCAACAAATTGAAAGATGATGCTAGGGGAATGGAGTGCCTCGACATAACTATGTTGGATTCAGCAACGTTAACTTTTTTAGAAAAAACTGCCGCATGGGTTTTCGTAGCATTAAATTCCACTTGGTTACTGTCACCCCAAGATAGAGCTTCTTCCAGGTCTTTGTTAAGTTGAACGACCTCCTGCTGTCTGGGGATATACGCCTGAATAGCCGATGTCCGAGCGTTCAAAGTGAATGAAGAGATAAGCGTACTGTCATCTGTAAAGCTGTAGATTGGATTCCCGGTCTTTTCCAGCAGATCGTTAATGTAAACAAGAAAGACAGTAGGAGACAGTATGGAGCCTTGAGGCACACCGGTGTTGACGGTGAAGGTGTTAGAGAGAAATCCGTCGACCGCCACTCGTAAAGAACGCTCTCTGAGGAAACATGAGAGCCACAAGCAGAACTTTTCAGACATACCACAAGAGCGTAGCTTAGCCAACAGTCCAACGTGCCAAACACGGTCGAATGCCTTGGATATGTCAAGAGCAACTGCTCTAGATTCTCCAAAGTGTTCAATTGCGTTGTTCCAAACATGTGTTACATAAGTCAGAAGATCTCCTGTTGATCTACGTTTACGAAAGCCATATTAGTGATCGCTAATAATGTTGAATCGTTCAAGATATTTTAGAAGATGCTGATTGATAACCTTTTCCATGACTTTCGATATTATTGAAAGCAGTGCGATGGTCGGTAGTTATTTAGCAAGGTCTTCTTGCCTTTTTAGGTATCAGCTGAACCGTGGCACATTTCCAGCAGGAAGGAAATATTCCCTTTCTGTAGGATAGGTTGAAAAGTCTACAGAAAACTGGTGATAGTTTCCTCGCACAGTTTTTGAGAACTATGACAGGTATTCCGTCAGCGCCAGAAGCCTTTTTGGTGTCTAGCTTCATTAAAATACGCTTATGATACGCTGTCTGAAGACAACATCGGGCATCCTTGACTGCAATACGGGAATAACAGGTGGTGTTTTTCCTTGGAAGTCGACAGTAGAATGTGAAGCAAGGAGTTCAGCCAACAAGTTCGCTTTCTCAACAGGTGTCGTTGCAATGGAATTATCTGGCAGTGTGAGTGGTGGTATGGTTGGTTTGGTGAAATTTTCACTAACTGCCTTACCAACTGCCCAAAAGGACCTGGAATTGTTGGGACAAGCGAGAAGTTTGTTTCTAATTCGTTGATTGTGTGCCACCTTAGTTTCGTCGATAGTTCCTTTGCATCTCTTGCGGGCTCGAACAAAGGTGTTACGATTTATGGTGATAGGATTTTCACCCATTGTCGGTAGGCAAGATGTTTAGAAGCAGTAGCTTCTTAACATTTTCGATCAAGCCAGGCTTGCCATTGGAGGGGAATTTCTTCGAAAGAGGGATGTAAGCTTCCATACCAGACGAAATAACATCGGAGACCTCCCTGGCACAGTCAGATGGGTTGTCGGATCGAAAACAAACGTCCATCCAAGGGAAAGTTCGAAAATATTCCATGAGATCTTCTCATTTAGCAGATTTGTAGTGCCAAATCGTACGCTGCTTAGGCGCCTCGCTGTCACTGATTAGTAGGATACTCGTGTCATGTTTTTTTTTACTGCACTATTATTAAATACCGTCAAATTAAATTAATTAAACATATTTATTTCATTAATAATAAGTTTTAATAAAGATTCAATAAATATACGAAGAAAACCACAGTTAAACTTAAATTTACTTTTAACAATAGATTTACTTTGTAGCTCATATCCAAATGTAGTTATGTAAATTTGAGATTATTGCTTGGACACCAGGTGGCATAAAGCAATTCGTCTAGTTTGTCTGAAAAGAAAGAAATCGTCTATCGTCTTATTTGTTATTCGATAGCATCATTTGTACCTTATAAATCAAAGATACGATTGTAGTTTCCTATATAAAGGAAAATTCACCTAGGTAACTTTTTTACTTGTTCGTGACAAGAATTTCTTTTCATAACATGCAACAGTCGTTCAAAGAAAAATGTTTTTTATACCCTTTCTCAGAAAATACGAAGCAAAAATATCTAGTAGTATTGTGCCAAGTAAAGAATTATATGAGGGTGTTTGTTTAAGTTATCAACCTAGCCATGAAAATGCCGTCATACAAAAAAGTTGCTTGGCCCTCATATTCATCGTCACACAGCCACTTACGTCCACTGCTGGACATAGTCCTCCCCTAGTATTTTCCAACTATGTCTATCCTCTGCCTTCCGTATCCAGTTTCCTGCTACCCTTTTCAGGTCATCAGTCCATCTAGTCGGTGGTGTTCCTTTACTTCTTTTGGTCTCTCTAGGCCTCCACTCCATAATCTGTTTGGTCCACCGACCGTCTCGTATTCTTGCTAGGTGACCTGCCCAGTTCCATTTCAGCGTTACGATTTTTTGATCTTCTGCTTTTCTTCTTACTGCTCCAATTCCCACAATATCCATTTGACGTGTCTCAATTCTTCTTCCAATTCTATTGTTTTCTGCTCCGTTGATAAAATCCTTACATTATAGATAGCTATGTGCAATGTTTGGGATGTTTTAACTTAAGATATTTCTGTGCTTGTTTCTGCGAGTAGTTGTCTCCCCCAGAATCCTTGACTCAGACCTTGTTTAAGGTGTGGGATTTGGAAATTTTTCTACCCACCTGGGCTTCTCTTCCGTATGTTTTTATACTCACCATTGAAATAGAAATAGGGGGTTTTATGGCCCTGGCCAAGCGGGTTGGAAAATGGTTAGAATGTTGCAAGGAATTTGTAAGAAGGGGTTGGATAGGATTTAGGTTAGGGACTTGATTCTTCTTGGTTCTAGGATGTAAGAAGAGATTAAGAGCTTACGTGGGCAGGATCGCTTTTCCTGTAGTAAATCTGTTCTCCATCGGGATCATGGAGAAGTATCTACCCACTACCCGCCCTCATATTACTATCACTACACACCACATGTCACGATAAATGATGGCTGGCGAATTGAACCAATAGTTGTAGAAAGGGAAGTCCGGCAGGGAGATCGAATTTCTCCAAAACTTTTTACTCTGGTACTGAAGTATGCGTTTAAGGAACTTGAGTTGAACGCAAAAGAAACCTCTATAGACGGAACTTTCCTTAATCACCCGCGTTTTGTCGACGGCTTAGTGCTGATAAGTAACGATCTCAACGAACTGTCGACGATGCTTAACCAATTGAATAATACATCAAAGAGAGTTGGTTTGTCTTTGAACCTTAACAAAACCAAAATAATGGCACCGGCTTCTGATCAAGTTTATGTTGACAATGCAAACATAGAGGTGGTAAACGAATATGTATATCTGGGACATAGGATGGCACTTGGACGGCGGTACTATGCTTCGGAGACCGGCCGAAGAGTAGGCTTAGCCTGGGCTACATTCGAAAACTTGAATATATATTATATAATTTATATATTAATTAATATAATGTAAATATAATAAATATAATATAATTAAATATTAAATTATATTAATTAAAAATTATATAATATATATATATATATATATATATATATATAATATATATATATATATATATATATATATATATATATATATATATATATATATATATATATATATATATATATATATTATATTCTGAAGAACACCAAATTGTCCATCAACCTAAATAGGAGAGTATTTAATTCGTGCATACTGCCAGTGATGACTTAAGGTATTGAGACAGTGCTAACAAGTTGAAAACAACGCAGAGATCGATGAAGAGAATGATACTCGGCATTAGCCTAAGGGACCGAGTAAGGAATGAGGACATCAGAGCAGCAAGACTAAAATGGCAGTGGGCGGGATATATAGCTCCTATAGGATCTAAAAAGGAATGGACAAAGCGGCTTCTTAGTGAGCGTCTATGAATATCTGCACGGAGCGCAGGATGTCCCCAGCTCCGATGAGGGGATGATAAGGAAGCATGTGAGTACATCGTAGAAGCAACTCGCCCAGGACCGCAGAGCATGGAAAGGCATGGAGGAGGCCTACGTTCAGGAGTGGACGGCGACGGGGTAAAGAAGAAGAAGGGGCAACGAGACTTAAATGTTCTATTGGAATCTTCCCATGAAACGAAAGTTGATACCATAGGTTTATAAGGGCTCTCCATCTCCAAAGAAGGCGAAAACTGGGACACAATTTATGATGAGGTTTAAAGAAGATCCATCCAAAACCTAAAGCACGCCGTGGGGGGGCGGGATAGAATATCTCCCCCGGTATGTTGTGCCTGTCGTAGGAGGCGACTTAAAGAACAATCTAGATGGTAGATGCCCAGATCCCACCAGCATCGCCCGGTGTGATACCATCGCATCGGCTTAAGCTGCGTGAAGTTGCTTAACGTTTCGTGGCTGTGCCGATGTCCCGGACTGTGGGACCAAATAGCATGATGAGGCACCTGGATACAAAAAATTCCGGAGGTAAAATAGCCCCCCGTTCGGATCTCCGGGTGGGGGCTGGTTCAGGGGCGTCGACATGCAAAGAACAGAATTTCAAAATGGATTTTTGCAACATACGAGGTTTAAATTCGAACATAAATTCAGTGCACCAACACCTGCAATCAAATAAACCTCATGTACTCGCTCTCTGTGAAACTAAGGTCAGTTCATCGACCAGCACAGTAAACTATCTTTATCCTGGGTACGATTTCTATTCCCGATTTAGGCGTAACTTTGGAATCTGTCTTTATGTCAGAAGCGACCTCTCTTGCCAACGAGAAGAGGCTCTGGAGCCCCCAAACTTTGATGTTATGTGGTTAAAAATAACGACTCAACCAACCACAAGGTTCGTCTGTATCCTCTATCGACCACCAAGTGATACAAACTTTAGAACACTTTTCGCTTCTCTTGCAGACACCATAGATCATTTACAAATTAACTATCGAAATGCCGAAATTGCCATCCTGGGCGACTTTAATGTCCACAACATCAACTGGCTTAAATATTCAAATACTACCGACGAACAAGGTCGTGAAGCCGAATCATTTTCAATCAGTTGTGGCTTGACTCAGCTTATTGATGAACCAACACGGATCCCTGATCGAGACGGAGGGTTCGCCAGTCTTCTTGATCTGTTTTTAACCACTAATCCGGAGATTTACACGGTCAGCGTAAATCCACCGTTAGGTTCTTCCGACCATAAACTACTTTCGACATCGAGTATTCTAGCAATCAGTGACAGAGAGGCGCCCAAACCGCGCATGATTTGGCACTACAAATCTGCTAAATGGGAAGATCTCATGGAATATTTTCGAACTTTCCCTTGGTTGGACGTTTGTTTTCGATCCGACGACCCATCTGACTGCGCCAGGGAGGTTTCCGATGTTATTTTGGTCGGTATGGATGCTTACATCCCTTTTTCGAAGAAATGCCCTTCCAACGGCAAGCCTTGGTTTGACCTAAAATGCAAAGAAGCTGTTGCTTCTAAACATCTTGCATACCGACAGTGGCGTGAAGATCCTAACACCATAAATCGTAACATCTTTGTTCGTGCCAGGAACAGATGCAAAGAAATTATCGACGAAACCAAGGAGGTACACAATCAACGGATTAGAAACAAACTTCTCGCTTGTCCCGGCAATTCCAGGTCCTTTTGGTCAGTCGCTAAGGCAGTTAGTCAAAATTTCACCAAATCCACCATACCACCACTCACACGGCCAGATAATTCTATTGCAACGACACCTGTTGAGAAAGCGAACTTGTTGGCTGAACTCTTTGCTTCACATTCTACTGTCGATTTCCAAGGAAAAACACCACCTACTATTCCCATAGTGCAGTCAAGGATGCCTGATATTGTCTTCAGACAGCGTATCATAAAACGTATTTTGATGAAGCTAGACACCAAAAAGGCTTCAGGCGCTGACGGAATACCTGCCATAGTTCTCAAGAACTGTGCGAGGGAACTAACACCAGTTTTCTGTAGACTTTTCAACCTATCCTACAGAAAGGGAATATTTCCTTCCTGCTGGAAATGTGCCACAGTTCAGCCGATACCTAAAAAAGGCAAGAAGACCTTGCCAAATAACTACCGACCAATCGCACTACTCTCAATAATATCGAAAGTCGTGGAAAAGGCTATCAATCAGCATCTTCTAAAATATCTTGAAGGATTCAACATTATTAGTGATCACCAATATGGCTTTCGTAAAAATAGATCAACAGGAGATCTTCTGACTTATGTAACACATGTTTGGAACAACGCAATTGAACACTTTGGAGAATCTCGAGCGGTTGCTCTTGACATATCCAAGGCATTTGACCGTGTTTGGCACGATGGGCTGTTGGCTAAGCTACGTTCTTATGGTATGTCTGAAAAGTTCTGTTTGTGGCTCTCATGTTTCCTCAGAGAGCGTTCTTTACGAGTGGCAGTTGACGGATTTCTTTCTAACACCTTCACTATCAACGCCGGTGTGCCCAAGGTTCCATATTGTCTCCTACTCTCTTCCTCATTTATATTAACGATCTGCTGGAAAAGACCGAGAATCCAATCTACAGCTTTGCAGATGACAGTACACTTATCTCTTCATTCACTTTGAACGCTTGGACATCGACTACTCAGACGAATATCCGCAGACAGCAGGAAGTCATTCAACTTAACGAAGACCTGGAAGAAATTCTATCTTGGGGTGACAGTAACCAAGTGGAATTTAACGCTACAAAAACCCAGGCGGCAGTTTTTTCTAAAAAAGTTAACGTTGCAGAACCCGACATAGTTATGTCGGGGCACTCCATCCCTCTAACATCGTCACTCAATCTGTTAGGCGTTAATTTGGGAGCAAATATGTCCTGGCATGAACATGTTGCAGGCATAGCAAGAAGAGCTTCTCAAAAGTTGGGAATATTGTTTCGAACCAGAAAGCTTTACACTCCGCAACAACTGTTAATTCTTTACAAAGCTCAAATTCGACCAACTATGGAATACTGCTCCCATGTTTGGAGCTCCGCTCCCAAACATACACTGCATTTGTTGGATTCTATCCAGAGAAGAGCTGTTCGTCTGATTGGACACCCGGAATTGACCGACGGCCTTGATTCGCTGGAACATCGGAGAACGGTTGGCGACTTGAGCCTATTCTACAAGTACTTTCATGGAAACTGTTCGAACGATGTGGCCCGTTTGATTCCTCCCAGAGCGGTGCATATTAGAAGTACACGTCGCGCTGATGGTTCACATCCGTATGAGGTTCAGCTTGTTACTCCTCGTACAACGCTTTTCAAGCAGTCTTTTATATGGAGAACATCATACCTTTGGAATGGTTTACCCAGGACTGTGTTTCCCATCGAGTACAATCTACAGCGATTCAAGAACAACGTGAATCGTTTTCTCCGCACACGTGTCGCTCCTGTAGCGCTTTAGGGACTTCCCTGTAGCACGTGTGCTAGACCCATAAAAAAAAAAAAAAAAAAAAAAACGCCAATAGAGGAAAACGTCTGAATTCATGGAGAACCAAAACCTTGCTGTTGCACGATAACTTCAGAGTCCACAAGGCTCGCATAATCAAGCCATTACCCAAAATTAAGCAATATCAGAGTTACAACATCCATTCTAGATCCCAGATTTAGAATCCATCAACTTCTTTTTGTTCAAACATTTGAAGTGGACGCAAATGTTCCTCAGATGCTCTGTAGTGTCGTTTTTAGATGCAAACATAAAATTTGTTTCGATCGTATCAAACACATCGAAGTACACTGGAGTAAATCAATTAGTAGTTAATAGTTAAGTAGAAAAATATATCTTTTTTAAACTCTACAAGTTCTCCTTCATATTTAAGTAGACAACTTAAAAAATCACTCTCTTACATATTGTCTTTTAATTTTAAAAATAACCGGTCAAGTGCCAGTTGCACTTGCGCAGTTAGTGTTCCATACATTGATTACCTTTAAAATAAAAATTTTTGTTACGGAGGTATAAAATGATCAGTAACTTCACAAAACACATCCCAAATCAGTTTTCAACAAAGTTTTTTTCAGATCTTTACTAAAAAATGATGACTTTGAAATTTTTGTTTTTTTTTATATACCAGATAAATTATTAAAGGTTGTGATAATTTTCGTTCAATCTACACCCTGTGAAGAATATTCCAAAATATTTTCAAAATTTTTTGATCAGTACTTTTCGAGATAAGGGGGAGGCAGCGATTTTTCGCAATTTTTCGAAAATAATACAAAGAAAAGTGTGCGCAAGTATTACATTATATATATTTGTGAACTCGTGTTTTTACAAGCTTTCATTTGATACCCCACTTGCTGATCTGGTAATTTTTTTTTCACTTCCGATTTCACCCCTCAAAATTAACCCCTTAAGTCAAAATTTAACTTTCAAAACTACACGGCTCTGATGAGGTCATCAATTCCTATATTAGTGCCAAATTTCAACTTTCTTTGTCAAATAATTTGCGGAGAAAATCGGGTGTGACAGACAGACAGACAGAGAGGCAGACGGAGACCGAAGTGATCCTATAAAAAGCGTGTAAAATAAGGCTTATTAAGAATACTCGTAAATAAATTCATTAAAATGTCCAAAATCAACAGTCCCAGTGTGTAAGGTGTAAAAAATTAAAACTTATAGTCCGTCACCTCTATTAAAATGATTTTGGAACTTTTAAACTTCATTTAATACCTCCTTACTTCAAACAGGTAAAACATCACGGATTTATGTTTTAATAGTTTAATAAATAGCTAGACTTAAAAATACAGAATAACATAGAAAGATTATATATCACCTCTGTCCAAAAAATTACTTTTTAATAGAAAATATATTAATATTATACTTCTTTATACCATTTATTTCAGCGTCGATACTTTATGGCGTTAATTCGCTAAATGAGTTTTTAAATAGGTTTATGATCATTGCCGCGAGAGCATTTTAATAATGCTCTATTAGTTGCCTTTTATCGGTAAATGAAGACGGGCAAAGAGAAAAAAATCGCTGAGTGCTAAATCAGATGAATGCAGGGAGTGATCAAGAACATAAACTCTACTCCTGCTCAAGATTGTTTTACAATGTCCAAACTAAAGACGTTCAATTACCACTAATAATCGTTTCAGGAAAATTGAAGTCCTTACGAATTGTCAAAACCAATATTTGATTTTGGAATCCCCAATTGACTATTATTCAATCTCACGGACGGTTTCTTTGTTAAAACCACTCACTTTTTGGATGTTGCCTATGTGTCATTTAATTTACCAAATTTCCCGTTGTGCTTTTAATTATTCTTAGGGCTTGAAACAGACAGGCACACTGTCAGTTTAGTATCGAGTAGTTATTGATGAATCCCTATAAATTAGTTCCATCGCAAGACAAATAATGGTAGTAACTAACGGTCTAGTTTTTGCCTTTTAGACTATATGATAAAGAAAAAAAATCTCTATACACACACTGATCAAAAAATTTGAAACAAGCAAAACACCAATTTTCATTAAAATCTTGTAACCTGAAAATGAAAATAAACCCTATTTTGTTTGAAAACAACTAAAAATTTGTAATAAATCTTTATTACGTACCTATAAATAACTTTATTGCGTTGGGAAAAATAAACTTTACTACGAAATATAAAATGTGCTTATTTTTCCTTTTGTTTCTTGTTGTATTGCTCCAGGAATGGTTATTTAGTACTCTTGAGATTTAACCAAATCTACCTTTATTCCTCACAAAATGGATTTTTCTGGTGTTTGAGACTCACTTGATTTTTTGTTGCAGGAGATATCTTACGGTATATATTATGAAAAATTTAAGTTTAGAACAGATACCTCCCTCTCGCTAAGTGCTGCCCTAATTTTTTAAAAATAGAACAAATTAAAACGTTTATGACACTATTCTTTTTCGCAAAAAGTAAATAATTCTGTGTAAATTTTAAGATCCTCGGTTTCATAAGAATATACCATAGTTATCCTTGTTTTCTCATAAAGAAGTTAAAAATACATATATTTACTGTTCACTCAGGCTGTTCTAAACCAGTTTAGAAAAAGGGAAATTAATTAAAATAAAAAAGTAAAAGTATCTTAATTTTGGCATATTTAAATTTAAACGAAATCAATTAAGAAATCACACAACTGGGACAAAAACTAAATTGTTTTCATCATACAAAAATTTATATTCATAATTTTTACAATATAGGATATAAAATCAACTATCAAACTGACAACAAAACTTCACAATGCCCACCCTTAATATATAGGCATAACCTTGCGGTTTTGATCACCTTTCGCTGGATGTTTTGTAGCATTCTTGCTGTAATTTTATTGCAAACATGTTTTATTATTATTTTTTAAATGCTTTACGTCATACACGTAATCTTTGATATAATCCCATAGGGAGAAATCCATATTGGTTAAACCAGGTAAACACGATGGTCAATTTATAAATCTATTGTTGCCAATAGAGTGGATATTCCTATGGCACCATCCATTGTTACAAAACCTGCTCTCATCTAACTATATTTTTTTTACATATGTTTTCGTCTTGTCTTCTTCTCCGAAGAGTCCTCCTGTAGAATATGCGCCTTCGCCGATAATTCTCTTGTTTACAATAAGAGTATGCTTGTGACCTTACGACAACGATAGTGTTTAAAACTGTTGTAAATGTAAATGTAAAATGCAAAAAAGGTTTTGCAAAATCTTTTCACACCGCAGTTTCTTTTTCAATTCCGAACAATGAAACATCGCTGTTATTGCAAAATTACCATTATTTGTGTATTTTTAGGTAGTAGTTAATACAGAAATGCAACAACGCGTGATAGCACTACCCCGGTGTCTTAAAAGTACCGTGAAATACAAAATATTGTTTGTATGTGTATGTTTCACTACCTGAGGAACGTTAACATATATTATGACATTCCGTCAATTTATCTCAGTTATAGCCAGAAAAAGGGTAGAAATCCGTATTATGGCGAAGAAGTGGGCTATATATATATATATATATATATATATATATATATATATATATATATATATATATATATATATATATATATATATATACATATATAGCATTTTCCAGAATATTCGATAGGGTTTAAATTCAGGAAAATGTAATTACAGTTTTCGAGCAGTCTCCTGTTATTGGAAAAAACTTAATTTTATGCACTTCCTGTACTCTCTTGTGACATAAATGCTGGGAATAACTGAGGAAGTCATTTGCTTTGTTTCTCAGTAAATGCTAATACGATTATATTCTACACACACAAATATGCCTCCTCTCCCAACTATAAAACATCTAAACCTATCTTTCATATTATAGTACAGAGGGTTTTGGTAGGTTGTTACACACAACATGACGTTGTTTATGGATGGATAAACCTTTACAAAGGTCAAATTTCAAGGCAGTAAATTTAAATTAATGCAGGTCTTTGACGGAGCTGACAAGGGTTTAACCAATATACCACCGCCGGTATTTATCATGATGGTAATAAGTAGCAATTATCTTTGATTATCGTTACATACTGGGATAAAAATAACATTTACTATATTTCAAAGGCTGATTTATCGTATAATATATGCAGTGTGATTAATTATAATTGGAATCACCAACTCGCTTATATGGAAAGTTAAGTAAAAAATGTAAAATACAGAAATTTATTAAGAGTTTTTTACGAAGTCGAAACGGAAACAACTGTGCATCGAGTTTTTGACATGGACATATACTTTATAATTTTCCAATAAAAAACTACATATAATATTTTTTAGTTTTTGAAACTATTAATTATTAATATATACTTTTATGGTATTATTGTCTAAAATAAAGAAGAAAAAACGCCTTTCCTAACTTTGTCGACGTTTGATAATAACTCAAATTGACAATAGCATCTGTTTTATATGAGGTTATAATAGAAGACAAGCACAACAGGAATATACAAGATTGAATGGAAAGCAAAGAAGAATTATTTGCTTAAATACATTTTTAAGGATATATTCTTAACTAAAACAACGTTGAAATGAAGGAAATTAAAGACTACCAGAAACTGTGAACAAGAAATATAAAATATACGTCTCTTGGATTCTAAATATGGTATTATTAATATTACAAATCAACTAAAATTCCTCTTCTTAACAACGCTAAAATGAAGAAAATTAAAGACTACCAGAGACTGAGAACAAGCAATATAAAATAGAGATCCCTTGGATTCTAAATATGGTATTATTAATATTACAAATCAACTAAAATTCTTATTCTTAATCGTTTTATAGATCTGATGATCTGTTAATTCCGAGGTTATGAGATTTCTTGAGAGGTAGATTTCCAGCTCCCCATATTTTCGGTGGTCTCCCCAGTGGACGTTTGCCTGCTAGTTTTCCGTCCAGAACGATCCTTGGTAGTCTGTACTCCTCCATTCTTTTTACGTCGTTATGCCACTGTCTTCTTCGTTCTCATTTTCATTTCGGTGATATGTAGCATACTTTTTATTTTATTGGTATCTTCTCGTGATTCTATACAGTAGATCATTATGAGTCTGATGCAAGTCTTGTCTATTTTAACCTTGGTGTCTGTTCGCATGTATTGATTGGACCATCCATCTCTTAAGCAGCCTGAGATAACTGCTACTTTATTAATTAATCCTCTAAGATCTCTAACGTGGGTGAATTGTGTTAACTATTTTATGGGTTTACCTTCTACTACGAGTTTGCACTCGATGAAATCTTCGGCAATAGTGTTGCTTATGGTCTTTTCAGTAGATTTCATATTAAACTGTCGTCAGGCTTGATAAAATTTAAAAAGTTGCTTCTGTAAGTCGTTTTCCCTTTCAGAGACCAGAGCCGCATCGTCTACGTAACAAACAAGACTAATTCTGTTGTTACCCATTCTGTATCCCATTCCTAGTGACTCTACATATTCTATTATTTTGTCCATTAAAAGACTGGATAAAAAAATTAATTATAATAAATATTCAAAATATCCCCTGAATATTCTGTTCAATTTATTTCCTATAAATTTGTTTTTACCATTCTATGGCTATCAAAATGATTCCTTAGTCGTGAGTATTGCGACCTTCTGTGTAATTTTATTCTTTTAATGATTAGCTCTTAAGTTTTTTTCATCTTTTAATTAATCTTTTAAATAGACCTATGTAAAGATGTCCAATACAATTCAATCTAAATGATTTAATGTCCGAATCCGAGAATCCATAACGGAAAAATTTTACTTAAAAAATTAGTTATTCAAGCATGTTGGTGACGGAGCTCCACCGTGCAGACAGATTATTTTATATATACATATATATATATATATATATATATATATATATATATATATATAAATAAACTATATTGATTGCATTACTCTATTGTTCAATGTGTCGCAACAAACCTGAATAGATTGACGGCCTATATCGTTATTTCTCTAGTATTGCTCAAGGATTTTCGTTACTGGTTTAACGTAACTGTCAAGCGTGCATTACCAACTTTGTAAAGTTAAAAAGCATAATAACAATAGCAATAACGCCACAAATATTATATTAGCGTTTCTAGAATTAAGATTGTGTCTATATAACTGAAAAATAATATATAAGGTAAGATTGCGCCATGTCAAAAAACACGATATAATTCCGTTCTTTAAAATTGTTGTAACATCTATTTTACTCTGTTTCATATCCTGAATCAATACCGTTGATTGGTATTATGAGGATGTCATAATACCAATCAACGTTGTCCAAGTACCGAAACATACACTTTTGTATTTCCTAGCACCTTTTAGAAAACGCGGTAAGCTTATACGTGGCCAGGCCAAATATACTTAAATAAATAAATAAAGTATACCGACCTGCCGGGATTAGAACCCGAGACCTTCTGCAGTGCAAGCAACTTATACGCCACGAAGCCACGGGCCGCCATAATACTATAAAATATTATGTGCTAGTTCTCGGTCTACAAGATTTTAAGTTAGAGAGTCTATTACCCTGGCTAGATATAAAATTACGCATATTCGTTAGCCAAATTTCCTTCTCACAACTTCACATTATTTATGGATGATCAAACGGTTGCGGAGAAAAAACTTAGAGACCATAAATTGAATTGATGCAGGTTCTGCGAAGAAAATGACAAAGGTTTACCTAATATAGGACTGCTGATGTTTACAAAATATTATCTTTGATTTACATATTGGGCGAAAAAATAAATCAATTTGGTATGTTTTAAATTCATCATTTTTAACTCTTGTATTTTTTATGATTATGTTATAGCTTTATGTAATATGTATAATATATCTTTGCACCATTTTTGTTTTCTCGGTAAGTTATTAAAAAAACTCATTTATTTTTAAAATTCTATTTATTTCTAATTTAAGTAACTGACATCCCAATTTTTAAGTAGTTTCACAATGATCTTAAGAGGCCAAAATGAAATTACATGAAAATGTAGTAATATGTAACTGCTAAAAAACAATTTCAATTAAACTGCACTCCCAAGAAAATAAAATATAAATTAAGTACCTCCACAATTATTCAATAAATTCCTATTACTTCCGTTATTTCTAATTTTATTTTAATAGACAACTTTGAATGGGTCAGGCTTTTACTTAACAAAAAAATCATATGAGCGTAAATAAAAGCCTATAAATTGTGTAATACTTCTTCAAAAATACCTATAAGCCATTTCGCTACACAGTGCCTTCATCAAATAGATTTCGATTAAAAATTTAAATTAAAATTATATGGTGTTTTCTTAATACTATAGAGAAAATAAGAAATCTTACTTTTATCAATTGTCTATTAAGTGAACATCATACAATTTGAGTGCAGGTTATGAATTAAGAACCTATCTAATGATACTACTATGAAGCAAGAAACGTTGCAGGTGTGTTTGAAGAAAAATGGAAATTTTGACTACCTTAAGTTTTTCGTTTCAGTTTATTTCAATCAAACCTATTTAGTTTCAAAAATTCGTGGTAAACCGATTACATTTTAGACAAATATCGACATTTGTTTGAACTGAAAAACACTAATATCATAAAAGATTAGCATTTTGGAGTCCTATGCTCGTTAGGTAAACTTCATTTTAATGAGTAATAGGAGTTACTACAAATTGAATACTCAGCTTTTTCTATGCATATTCAAATGTTATAAAGGAAATAAAATCAGCAATTTCTACATACCTACTAATATGATTATATAAATATTCCATAATAGCCTCACTTTTATATTCTAAACAATTTTGTTCAAAATTCTAAATTAGAGATGATTTTTAAAGAAAACCGATGAAAGTTCATTAACATAATTTACATAAAACTAATGTCTAGCATCAAAGATTTGGCTAAACAACCACACTAGCTAAAGCTAAAACTATTCGGTAGTAAAAACGAAAGGAAATTTATAGCAACAACAGCATTTATACATTGTAAAACCAAATTTTTTGATCGACTATAATTGACAAATTAACAGTTGCTGCTTTCCTACTAATATGATTATATAAATATTCCATAACTATCCAATATTTAGATTTTAAAGGGTAAGGGTAATTCAAAATGGCCGCTTCAAAATCCAAGACGATAAGGCACCTTTTATGCAAGGCCTGAAACGGGCGAGACGATTGCTCCCGTAAATTTTAACCTAGAACAAAAACAAACCAAAAAATTTTCATGTCAGTAACATACAAAAATTTGAAAATATCGTTTTTTTCGAGAAATGGTGCACATTTAAAAAAAAGTGTTCATTTTTCACCCAAAAAATTTCACGAAAAATTGTTTATAAAAGAGAAAGTTTAAACTTATCGCAAAATCCGTACGCTTTCTTTTTATATAATATATCTCAAAATTTCAAGCGAACCGATAAAAATTTGTGCCAGCTGTCATTTCGCCTAATTTGAAAAATAGTTTTGAGATTGAGAAAAACGTATTTAAAAATTTGAGTAACATTCTATAGTAGAAAATGTCGTTATACCTTTAATCGGTGATGCCTGTATTGGCCATCAACGTAACATATTTCGAACCAGAAAGCTTTACACTCCACAACAACTGTTAATTCTTTACAAAGCTCAAATTCGACCAACTATGCTGCTCCCATGTTTGAGGCTCTGCTCCCAAACATACACTGCATTTGTTAGATTCTGTTCAGAAAAGAGCCGTTCGTCTGATTGGAGATCCGGAACTGACCGACGGGCTTGATTCGCGGGTACATCGAAGAACGGTTAGCGACTTGAGTCTGTTCTACAAGTATTTTCATGGAAAGTATTCGTATTAATTCCTCCCAAAGCGGTGCATGTTAGAAATACACGTCGCGCTGGTGCTTCACATCTGTATGAGGTTCAGCTTTACTCCGCGTACAACGCTTTTTCATGCAGTCTTTTATATGGAGAACATCATCCTTCTTCTTCTTCTTCCTACGTTAGGACCATGTCCTGTGTTCACTTCAAAGGTTTCCCAGAAACAATTACGATGATGAAGACCAGCTCTCATACCATCTTATTGGTGGTCTTCCAAGCGGTCGAGGTGTGTTTGGTCGCTTCTCTTTTGCAACCTTAGCCAACCGGTCATTTGGCATTCTGTCCACATGGTCTCTCCATTCTCTTCTCCTATTCCTTGCCCATCTCACCACATCCTGTATTTCACACATTTCCCTTATTTCTTCACATCTCTTCTGGTCAAATAAGGTATGTCCTGTTATCGATCTAAGTGTTCGCATTTCTGTTGTTCTTAGGAGTCGTTTTGTTATTGTGTTCTCCGCTCTGGTTTCTATCGCGTACGTCATGATCGGTCTTACGTATGTTTTGTATATTCTTACTTTGCTCCTGGTGCTCATATATTTGTTTCTCCAAATTATATCTCTTAAATATTCTGATATTAATGATGCCTTTGTTGTTTGAGTTTTTACTTTCTCCTTAAGGTTCCTGGTACTTGTTATGTTTGCCCCTAGATATCTGAAGGACATGTGACACTTGTTCTACACTCTGATCATAAATCGCGAGTTTGCATCTTTTCGGTTCTTTAGATATTGTAAGGGATTTTGTTTTCTTTACAGATATTTGCATATTAAACACTTTTGCTGTTTGTTGGAACTTATGTAGGAGTCTCTGTAAGTTATCTTCGTCTTCTGATATGATTACTGCATCTTCGGCGTAGCATATTATTTTTATTTCTTTGTCTCCCAATCGATATCCTCTCCCAGTTTTCTTTACTTCGTTTATTATTTCATCCACTATGATGTTAAATAAGATTGGGCTTAGGCTATCTCCTTGTCTGATTCCGGTTGTCATAGGTATTTTATTGCTTAATTTATTTGCCACTCTTACATATGTGTAGTTGTTGATGTTCAACTCTTCGATAGTTTTTATTATATTCGGGTGAATTCCCCTTTTTTTGTAGTAGGGTTATGACATCAGTTAACCGTACCCTATCGAATGCCTGGGTAAGATCAATGAAACACATATTAAACTCTATGGCTTTTTCGGTAATTTGGCGGATTATAAATATGGCATCTATAGTAGACCTGTTCTTTCTGAATCCTTGCTGTTCTTCACAGATTCCGGTTAACATTATTTCTTCTGCTAAAATTTTAGTGAACAATTTTAGTACCGCACTCATTAAGCTGATACCTCGATAGTTTTTTGGATCTGTCCTTTCTCCTTTTTTTGAAAATTGGTATCAAGATGCTTTCTTTCCATTCGGATGGTATAATCTTGGCTGTGAGTATTTTGTTTAAAGAAAATCTGTAATTCTTCTAGTAATTTATCACCTCCATATTTGATCATTTCGTTCTTAATTTCGTCCATGCCCGGGACTTTTCTGTTTTTTAGTTTCGCTGCCATGTGCTGTATTTGATTCAAGGAAATGGTCCTATTTGGTTGGGCAACATTTTCATCGTCATGCTATATTTCCTGTGTTAATGAATTGGTTTCTGATGGACTATAGAGTTTTTCGAAATATCTTTCCAATTCTTCCACCGTACTTTTTGTATTTTGTATATACCCATTTATTGGTTTGTTTCTATTTCTCAGTAGATTCCATATTTTTTTTTTGTCCTCCGTACAGATCATGTTCCATATCGTTCGAAAATTTCTCCCAATGCTCTCTTTTGATTCTCTGAATATTCTTGTTGACCCTGTTTCTTACATTTTTATAATCATTGTATGTTATAGCATTGGATCTGTATTGTAGGTACGATTTTCTTTTTTCTTCAGCTAATGTCTTAACTTCTTGTTTGAACCAAGGCTTTGTGTTTGGTTTTCCCCCCTTTCTTTATAGTCCTTCTTCCAAATGCTTCTTCTGCTGCTTCTAGCATATTAGTTTTTAGTTTTTGTCCATGCCGTTTCTAAGTCATCGGACTCTCGAATATAATTTGTGGCTATTTTTTCTGTTAACCTTTGTTGATATAGATATTTGGTTGAGTCGTCGGATAGAGATTCTATATTGATTTTGCTTATTTGTTCGACGGGTTTTTGTTATTACAAGATGGTGATTCGTTCCAGCATTGGCGAAAGCTGAAGTTCTCACGTCCTGTATTCTTGTTGGATGAATATTTCTATTTGTGATTACGTAATCAATTGTTGATCTTTGTCCACGTGTATTTTCGAATGTGTATTTGTGTCGTGGTTTATGTGGATAAAAGGTGTTGTTAATTCTAAGTTCATTTTGTATGCATAGTTGTATCATTTGTTCACCACTATCGTTTATAGTTTCTTCGTTGAATCGATTTTTGATGCCAGGTATAAATAACTTCATCACCAAGAACATCATCCCTTTGGAATAATTTACACAGCGCTGTGTTTCCCACCGAATACAATTTACAGCGATTCAAGATCAACGTGAATCGCTTTTTCCGCACATATACCGCTCCTGGAGCGCTTTAGGGACTTCCCTGCAGCACGTGTGCTAGACCCATAAAAAAAAATATATTATCAAAAAAAAATTGGATTTTTTGAAAATTCTGGAGTCGCCTTACCCCTTACACAATTCTGTTCAAAATTCTTAATCACAGATGATTTTGGTGAGAAATAACTGACGTACATGTTTAATTAGAATTACATAAATTAAAAGTTTGGAATTAAATAACAAGTCTGGAGAAATAGGTCTAAAAATGAACTTCACCAAAACCAAATATTTGAACAATGAAAGTGAAGTTAACAGCCAGGAACTATTAATAGAAGGTGAAAGGATAGGAAAGGTACAAACATTCATTTGTTTAGGACAAAAAATTGAAATATCAAAAAATAATTTAAAGGCTGACTTGGATAGAAGAGTCTCGTTAGCTTAGTCTGCATTCGGAAGGTTACAATTTTCATTTATGTTGGACATCCCAAATACAATAAAAGCCAGAGTATTGGATCAATATGTACTGCCGGTATTAACATATGACTAAAACATGAACGAAACTCATGATATTCAGCCGGGATCCACATAGAGACACTCATTTGTTTCTGAACAATTCTCAAATCGAACGGGTTGAGAGGTTCAGGTATTTGGGTAGCATCCTGACGGAACAATTAGGCCCCGACATAGAGATAAAATATCGCATAGAGACAGCCAGGAATCACTTCTTGAATATGAGAACACTATTTTGTAATGATAACATAAATCTCAAGCTACGTCAACGCATGGTCAAATATTACATCTGGTCGGTTGTTTTGTACGGTGCAGAAAGCTGGACTCTCAAAGTAAGCACGATTAATCGTTTAGAGAGCTTTGAAATGTGGACTCATCGAAGAATGCTGCGTATTCCTTGGAGTGACTTGGTAACAAACGAAGACGTTTTTAGGCGTGCAAGAACAGGAAGAGAGCTACTTACAACAATAAAATGCCGCAAGATAGCTTATCTGGGTCACATCTTGCGGGGAGACAAGTATCGCTTACTCCAGTTAATCATGAAGGGCAAAATTGAAGGAAGACGCGGTGTCGGCCGAAAACAGATGTCATGGCTTAACAACATCAGGTCATGGACCGTCATTCAGAAGGCAAGTGATCTTTTTAGAATCGCAGAGAACAGAGACGCGCTCTCCAGGGTGATCGCCAACGTTCGGGGGACCGGACAGGGCACTTGAAGAAGAAGAAAACATGGGCTTTAAATAAAAGTATAATGAATAAATTCAAGGTAACCCAAAGAGCAATAGAGAGGAGAATGCTAAATATTAAACTCCAAGATCGTATTTCTAACATCGAGATACGAAAAAGATCAAAAGTGACAGATGTAATACAATTAATATATATATTAAGATGGAATTGGGCGGGGCATGTCGCAAGGCTGAATGATAAAAGATGGACATGCCGTATAGTTGAATGGAGGCCTAGAGAACCCAAAAAATGCAGAGGTAGACCACAGACAAGAAGGACGGACGACATAAAAAGATTAGCAGGACACGATTGGAGGCAAAAAGCAAACAATAAAGCTCCTTGAGGACAACTTGGGGTGCCTTACATCCGACTATGGATGGAATAAACTAATGATGATGATGATGAAAGTTTTTACTAGATTACCAAAGTATTTAACGCCAGAATCATTATGTAGTAAAAAAATGTGAAATTTATAACAACAATTTTAAAAAGTATGATATTTTTTTGTTTTGAATAAACTTTTTAATTGGTTTGTAAAATTGCCACATGATACTAATTCAGTTCACTGATTTTCTAGAAACAGTTGATAGTGAATATTAAAAACCCTAAATAATGGTCAATATTATTTTTCAAAAAATACTTATTAATGACGATGTTTACTTAAGGAGTATTTTATTTTGTACAATTCATTCTATATTTAAGATAACTTGTATAAAATTCAACCTTAGAAAGATAATTTGCCAGCATGCCGAAAATATTTATTAACAACTATTTTCTCAGATTTACAGTATAAAAATACATAAGTTAAACTTTACAGTAAACATCATAAAAAGGTGAACAAAGTAACAAACGCTTTTATTCTGTCAAAGCCATATCCTGGCTTTCTATTTTCTCAAAGGTTTTATAACTTAGGGCGGTTTTAAATGTATTTTTAAGTTCTAAAGGATGTCAGTAAGTATACATATTTCTCTTTTTATTAATCTTGTTTTAATTATTTAATTCTTTCTGTGTTTACTTAGGTTGATAGTTCTTGCCCATGACTGTAAACAGCTGGAGGCTTAACTGGTTCTGACAAAGGCCTTTGCATATTTAAATGTGCTTGGCTAAATCTTTGTTTTCAAATGAAATAGTTACATTTTTTCTCTTAAATGCGTCTATATAATTATTTAAATTAATTTTATTATATTTGTCACAGTTTTTTGGAAAAATAAAATTTTAAATCTTTTGCTACGTTTACTATAAACTTTAATTTATAAAACAGAAAATGAGAAATGGGAAAAATGTATGTTCATGTCGTTGTGAAAGCGATATCCATTTTTACAAAAAATCTGGATCACGAAATTATGATTGCAATTATTTTTTTTTTAAATTGGTTATTCTTTACTCTTGGAAATACAAAGTCAATGTATATTAAACGTTACCCAAGAAATGTTTTTATTTTATAAAACACAAGAAAATTAGAATCTTTGAAAGTTTTTTTATTTATTCATATGATCGTTGGTAATTATACATAGTATTCCCATAAATATTATTACAAACTTTCAAATACGCCTTCTATAAACATAAACACTTTTTTGGTGAAATTATTTATAGTTTATGTGACTCAGTTGTTATACAGTTATTGTGTGTACACATATTTACAATTTGAATCTTTAAACAATTCAGTGGAGTGATTTAAGTGCGCGACATTTTTAAAACCTTAAAACCACTTGAAATAAGTCATATGTTTGTTTACCAGGCGATAAAATTATTTACTGAGACGGGAAACATAAAAGACGGGCAACGTTCAAGAAGACCTAATAACAACATAGTTATAAATTTGAAAGAAACAGCTCCCGAGATTGTTAAGGATTATGTGTATCGGCAACAAAATTTATCGACCCCATCCCTTTCACCTCCTTTCTCTTTAGCGATATGACTGCAAACTCTAGCTTCCATCTCTAAGTCCAGTAATATATATGTACCAAGTTTGAAATATACATCTCATTTCGTTCGGAAATTATCGTATCAACAGACCCACCGATAGACAGAACGACAGGTCCACAAACCGCTAGACGAACAAATTGGCAGAAATAAGTAAGTATGTTTTTTCGTAAACCTGAAACATAAAGAAATGCAGAAATCTCAGAATGTGATTTTTTCACTAAAACAACACTTTTAGGAAGTAAAAATTGGAACTTTAGCTATACTAGCTGTATCTCTAAAGAAATAAAAAAAAAGTTTAAATGAAAACATTTCATAAAATAACAACTTAATTACATGCTACTGATGAGGACCAGAAAGTCCGAAACACATATGTAGCTCCTCCATTACTTCTGAAAGAATCCCCATTAATCTTCTTTCGTTAAAAATTCATAAAAATAATCCACACGACGATGAAATTTTTAAACAGATCCACGAAATTTAAAAAAATAAAACAGCCAGAAGGTATCAAATATGCAGAGTACAGTGTTATTGATTTATAACTCAACCATCCCTCTAACTTTTGATATAGCATATTAGGCAAAAATATACATCACTGATAGAATCGCCCATGATAGAATCAGGGGAAGAAGATAGATGAAAGAGTTAAGCTTAAGTTCAGGTTAGTGTAAAAGTAAAACAACATTTTTTTTTTCGTTCACTGGTAAACTCCACATTTAATTTAATATATCAACATGTTTCCCTATCACTGTAGCTTTATCAAGAGTCTCTTGATGAAGCTACCGTGATAGCGACACATCTTGATATATTAAAATAAATGTGGAGTTTACCAGTGAACGAAAAAAAAAAAAAACTGTTGTTTTACTGTTCACTGGCCAAAACAATTCAGTTATTGGAAGAGTTAAATTTTGTGATGACATACGATAAAAACATTAAACCATTTTAAAGTTTTAATTGTATAATAGAAAGAAATAGTTAAACAAATAATTCCTGATTTATATTTTTATTTCGAACAATTTTAATAATTGCAATAATTCTACATTGGCTGGCATGCAATGCCATGGATTAATGTTTTTATGAAAATAGCACTCTAGAATCTTCTTAAATCGATTTAATTTAGATTCTAGTTTTATTGGAATAGTGTTTATGTTTTCTTCATACAAGAATTTCTTTAAAAAATTTGCATTCTTACCTCCTATAGCATAAATTTGGTATGAACATTGGTAAACTTTTTAAAATGTTATCTACTTCATTAACTTCAACAACTCTAGTCTCTTAGTCTAAACGATTGTATAGTTCTAACCAATTAACCAATTTATGGCATTTAGATATCATGTTTCTCCCTCTCTTCATAAATGGTGGTTCAAATAAATAATTTGCACAACAAATAGCATCATAAATCTTTAGAAACATAGCCAAAAGAGCAATTATGTCCCTGAATTTCTATAAGCACGTCTAATTCGAGCACATCTACGTTTGGTACTGAGAACATAATGACAACATAAAGAATATTTCGGTTTCGTTTGGTTTTTGTTTTTTTTTTCGTTCTTGTTTATTCTCTTCGCTCTCTCTCTCTCCCCTCTCTTCAGCACATATAATTGGGGAGGAAGAGACATATATTGATATTTATATTTAAAATTTATTAATATTATTCTTGGGAGGAAGAGTTATTCTGTTTGTTGGAAGGAGTCACTCTGGTTGTGAGTGAAGGAGGTGGAAGAGGAGGTATTCCCATAAACTACCTAATTATGCATCAAAATTTGCTTACCAAAAGTCTGAACTTCCTATATTTGTCACAAAAACTGACCGCTGATAAACTTTGATATCATTATGTCGGAAATAATTTGATACATATAATATTAAGGCCGACATCATTACATCAAGGATAATATTTATTGTTAAAATTCGAGAATTTTTTTGAATTTGTAATCTAGTTTTAATATATTAAAATAACAAAAGAACGAGTAACTCTAAGAATCACATATAAATACATGCGGTTACCAAGTAAAAGCAAGAGTTGAGAACCTAAAATGATTTTTTTAACCCAGAAATAAGGAAACGAAAAATTTTCGGAATTCCTAACTAGTCTTTCTACTCTTTCCCACATATTCAAACGTCTTTATATTGCATTGAAATTTATTTGCCTTATATCTCAACCTCCAATTTTCTCACAAGAACTATCAGTAAGCTTTTATGTCATTATGCTGAAAATAATTTAAAACCTTATTTTAGGACCCGCATCAACCCATCAACGATGATGTTTATTTATGGAAAGTAATAAAGGCTAATCTAATTTGTGAACTTTTTGGAAATGTGTCAATTTATAATTTTATGTTATCGGATCATAACATAAAAAGAAAGTATTAAAGTTAATGGACTCCGAAACAATTTACGATCCTTTTAAGGAATTTAATACCAAGAAAAGAGCAGTAAAGATATAAAAGAACCTTAAAAGCTACAGAGCAACAAATCAATTTGGTACAATAAATTGACGTAGAGAAGTTATACGATCCTAAATTTATTGTTCCGAAACAGAGTATGTACAGTAGTACAAAATAAATTAAATTTAGCTTTTTGATACTGTAATGAACTTCAGCTAAAAGTATGTTGTGACTTTTTTGTGGGTACATTACACACGCTGCAATTAAATATCTAATTTTCATTTAAGCGGAGCTTGTACAGAAATAGCTACTCATATTGTTCTTGAATCACTGTAGATATACTCGATGGGTAACACAGTCTTAGTCAATTCATTCAGAATGAATGAGAATGTATCGCATCCCCAATCACACAAGTAGTTCTTTCTAATTGGAACGGAGTCTCAAACACGGGCGTTCTTTCCTATACCAATATAACAATTATATCCCGATATAACAATTACAAATGTTAGTTTCAAGACAGAATTTCATTTCGTTCAGGTCTTTATTAACTTGTAAAACTTCCTACAGCCTGCGAATATCTGCAACACCAACTAGTTTTCTAGCATTTAAAATTAATAAAAAAAAATAAACGTGCTATTATCAGTAGAACTATATATTATATTTTTTGTATTTTTTATCAGATACTACTTTAAAGACAAAAAAAATAAGAGACTAAAGAGAACTCCAAAAAACGCAGGCGTAGTAAATATGGAAGATAAAAATCTATCAGCGGTCTTTGATATGAGACAGGCAGGAAATATTAGTTTTCTATAAGACAAGTTGAAAAGTCTACAAATAACTTATGCCAGTTCACTAGCATACTTTTCTAAATACCTTGATAAGAATATCATCAGGGCCGGAAACGGTTATCTAACTTAATTAGTCTAATAACGATATCGGACTTTCCATGGAAATTAACAATCAAGTATATGGCAAAGAAAATATATTAAAATACTAGCCGTGCCCTCGGCTCCGCTCGCGTGGATTTGATTCACTACTATCGTCACTGCTTATTCCTTATGTTACCTAACGTAATAAAATATCTGCCATTATTTCCCCTTATCTCCCATTATTTCTCCTTATCTCCCATTATCTCTACATAATTTCCATTATCTAGGCTTATCTCTGCTCATCTCCCGTTGTTTCTCCCTTATCTCCCATTATTTCTCCTTATCTCCCATTATCTCACCTTATCTCCCATTATCTAGGCTTGTCTTGACTTATCTCGCAATATTTTTCCTTATCTCCCATTATTCTCCTTATCTCCCATTATCTCATCATAACTCCCATTATCTAGACTTATCTCTGCTTATCTCCCATTATTTCTCCTTATCTCCCATTATTTATACTTATCTCACATTATCTCACCTTATCTCCCATTATCTAGGCTTATATCGAATTATATAGAACATATGCATAAATTTATAAAAACACGTAAATCGGATAAGTGGTTCTCAAGTGATACGCGCACTAACGGACAGACAGACTGACAGAGAGACGTTGCATTTTATATATATTATATTCTTTGCAACATGATATTGTTCCATATTTAATGGTTTAGGCAGTGTATTGCAAGAGAACGCGCTAACGGTAACCTTTTTTCCAACTTAATTCACTATAATCGTCACTGCTTATTCTTTATGTTACCTAACGCAATAAAATATATCCTATAACCTGGCCTGAGAACATATGTATGTTTTTAAAAAAAGCACGTAAATCGGATAAGTGGTTCTCCAGTGATAAGCGCACTAACGGACAGACAGACCGACAGGCAGAGAGACAGACAGACAGAGAGACGTTGCATTTTATATATATTTTAGATAGAAGATTATAGATAACCTGGAGAACAAATGTATAAATTAAAAAAAAAAAAACACGTAAATTGGATAAGTGGTTCTCGAGTGCTAAGCGCACTAACGGACAGAGAGACAGACAGACAGACACACCTAACGTAATAAAATATATGCTATAACTTAGACAGAGAACATATGTATGTTTAAAAAAAAAGCACGTAAATCGGAAAAGTGGTTCTCGAGTGATATGCGCACTAACGGACAGACAGACAGACAGACAGACAGAGATACGTTGCATTTTTATATATATAAAAATATTCTTTGCTACATGATATTGGTCCATATTTAATGGTTTAGCATGTTTAAAAAAAAGCACATAAATCGGATAAGTGGTTCTCCAGTGATGAGTGCACAAACGGACAAACAGACAGAGAGACGTTGCATTTTATATATATTATAGATATCCTTTGCTACATGATATTGTTCCATATTTAGTGTTTTAGGCAGTGTATTGCAAGAGAACGCGCTAGCGGCAAACTTTTTTCCGATTTGATTCATTATTATCGTCACTGCTTATTCCTCATGTTACCTAACGTAATAAAATATAGTCTATAAACCTGGCCAGAGAACATATGTATGTTTTAAAAAAAAATCACGTAAATCGGATAAGTGGTTCTCCAGTAATAAGCGCACTAACGGGCAGACAGACAGAGATACGTTGCATTTTATATATATTATAGATGTAATAAAATATATATCTATAACCTGGTCAGAGAACATATGTATGAATTTAAAAAATCACGTAAATCGAATAAGTGATTCTCGAGGGATAAGCGCACTATCGAACAGACAGACAGACAGAGAGACGTTGCATTTTATATATATGATAGATATAGATTATTATTATTAGATAACCTAGCCAAAGAATATATGTATGAATTTAAAAAAAGACACGTAAATCGGATAAGTGGGTCCCGCGTGATAAAGGCACTAATGGACAGACAGACAGAGAGACATTGCATTTTATATTTATTATAGATATTCTCTGCTACATAATATTGTTCCACATTTAATGGTTTAGGCTGTGTATTGCAAGGGAACGCGCTAGCGGCCAACTTTTTTCCGACTTCATTCACTATTATCGTCACTGCTCATTCCTTATGCTACCTATCGTAATAAAATATAGCCTATAACCTGGCCAGAGAACATATGTATGTTTTTAAAAAAAAGTACGTAAATCAGATAAGTGGTTCTCCAGTGATAAGCGCACTAACGGACAGACAGACAGACTGAGAGACGTTGCATTTTTTATATATATTATAGATTTCCAATGACTTAGAATATTTAAAATATGCAATTAATGTTCTGCATGTAGCACAATAAGTACAACATTACAATACGGGTACCGTATTATAATGTTGGCTCGACACCAGTCACTACGTTTGGATATTTGTGTCTGATAATATCCAATCCAATTATCAATCCACGTTTTGGTATCAATACTAATATTTAAAAATATCGTGTAGTTTTTTTTCTCTCAATACTTCGAAATGATAAATAGATCGGTATCGAATTTGTCAAGAAAGAATTAATTTTGAAAATATATTTGTACATATAAAATTTTTGATTTTTATTGCTATTTTTTCCATTTTCTTTTCAGAACGAATTTTTAATTTTCTTGGTTCGAGGGAAGTGTAGAATTAATGACAAAATCCTTCCCAGAGATTTCTGCATTTCTTCACGTTTTGGGATCCCTTGACCACGAAAAACATTTTTTCATTTTCGTCGGTCTTCTCTTTATTGATGCTGTAAATCTAGAACGAAATAAATATTAATTTCTAATTTAGGACACTTATAATACTAAGTAGGGGAAAAATGGCTTTGTTCATGGACACACACTTGAACATTAACCCGGCCTGTGAGAAACAGCGATATCTCCTCTGATTCCACTGAGGTAATTTTCAGCCGGCGCGTCCACGTCCCGAGGGTGGGCCCTACTTTATAAGTTCTGCTGAAGACCCAGTATAGCTATCCCCATACCCAGGGATACGGGCGAAAATTATATCGGCGGTAAAGGTGGAGAGGATGGACCTTAGCACAGCGGATCCGGCGTAAATTGCAACCCAGCTTTTAGGGGTAGTATAGAAAAGAGGGCACCCTTTTGTCCTTGAGGCGGAAGAAACAAGTAACTGATCAACGGCATAGGATCAGGCAGACAAGGGGAAACCACCTGATTATTTTCCTACGAGAGCACTATGTAAAATGGATCGGCAGTTTACTAATGTACTATGCGACCCGACTAGGGATCGGGGCTGTGTTGGTTCCGGGCTGACCGGTGTGAAATTAGCTACCGGGCATGCATATGTGAGCGACCAGGCACCGCATGCGAAATGGGTTACTGGAAGAGCACCAATAGCTTCACTAGCACTAGTACCACCTTCAAACTTCATCCAAGACGATTTTCCACCTGGGTGTCACCGGACGGGCACTACAAAAATCGAATTGATTATATTAGCTATAGATGGAGGTCATCTTTATTGAATGTACAATCCCGCCCAGGCACGGTATATGGTTACAATTGCGTCGCGATGTTACGTTGGGCACATGGAACTTAACGGGACTCCTGCAGACAGGGAAACTACATATTCTGGAAAACGAACTTAAACGTAAGAATATACAAATATGTGGAGTTTCTGAGATCCATTGGAAACGCACTGGCCATTTTTAAACGGAAAGAAATACCATCCATATGTCGAGTGGAACTAAAGGCAGTTCCACTGTTATTAACAACTATGGTATAGCCATAGTTGTTATTAACAACGTTTCTAAATATGTCAAAGAGTATCTACCTATCAATGGTCGCCTGATTAAAATAACCATTAAGGCAAAACCAGTAAACTAGCATACCATACAAGTGTATATGCCAACATCACTCTCTGATAATGAAGCAATTGAAGAAGTCTACAATAAGATTGAAGAAACTTGTACAAATATCCCATCAAAAGAGTTCATAATGGTGATTGGAGATGATTAATGCTAAAATTGGCTGTACAAATGACAATGACCAGATTCAGAATATCATTGGAAAATATGGGCTTGGTGTTAGAACCGAAGGCGAAGATCGTCTACTTCAGTTTGCTATTAGTAATAGCTTCACTAGCACTAATACCACCTTCAAACATCATCCAAGACGATTTTCCACCTGGGTGTCACCGGACGGGCACTACAAAAATCAAATTGATTATATCCTAATTAGCTATAGATGGAGGTCATCTTTATTGAATGTACAATCCCGCCCAGGCGCGGTATATGGTTCAAATCACAAGGTATTAAATGCTCATATGAGAATAAAACTAGCCACCCATAAAAAAACAATAACAAACAAGAGAATTACAGTGTCAGACAGAACCCTTATCCAAACAATAATCAACTTTAATATTCCAGAAGTCACACAAGATATAGACAAAACGTGGACAGATATTAAGAAATGAATAAGAAATGCTGCTACACAATGCTGGACAAAAATACAAAAACACCCTCAAAAAGATCGGGTGACCCACGATGGCCTAAAGCTTATAGAAACAAGAAGAAATATGATTTTAGTAAACGACACATCGGATCGTCAAGACAGAATCAGATCAATCAATAAAGAAATCAAGGTTGCTTGCAAAAAGGATAAAAACGCATACTTGAATATTATCTATGAGGAGCTAGAACATCATGCTACAAACAATCAACCAGAAGAACTTTATGAAAAGTTAAAATACCTATCGAAAGAATTTAAACCTAAAACACAAATAATCAGAAATAAGGAAGGTAGAACAGTCACCGACATGCCTGGAATCATTGACATTTGGAAGGAACTTTTTATGGAATCATTTAGTGGGTGACTGCAGTGTCGACAAAGCAGCCGCAAAAGAACAAGAGCCTTGTATTCCTAAGTCTGAAGTCAGGAAGGCTATTCAAAGGTTAAAGAATAGAAAAGCAGCAGGTACTGACAAGATCACTGCGGAAATAATAAAGATGATGGGAGAAATTGCCGTGACACATCAACTGTGTAATGAGGTATGGAAAACGATCGAAAGACTGGTGTGAAGTTGCATTTATACCCTTGCATAAGAAAGATCCCCTTTGGATTGCAGCAACTATAGAACAATCGCTCTAGTGTCACACGCTGCTAAGGTGTTTCTCTGGATCTTAAATGAAAGACTCAAAACTTTTCTGCTGCTTCAAATAGCTACTGAACAAACATGCTTCATTCCAGGAAGAGGGACTAGAGAACAAATTCTTAACATAGGCCAGATAATAGAAAAATTCCGGGAATTCCAAATAACGACCTATAGTTGTTTTATAGACTACACTATGGCTTTCAACTGCATACAATGGAACAAATTCTGGTCGATTCTAATCAGCATGGGAACACCTATACATCTTGTAAACCTTATCCGATCCTTGTATGAGAACACAAATGGAAGAATTAAACTGAATAATTCTTTTTCCGATCCCTTTATCGTAGAAGCCGGCGTCAGACAGGGCTGTATTCTGTCACCTTTACTTTTTAACATATATAGTAAACATATAATGAGTTATGTTTTGCATGGCTGGAGTGGGGGTATGACAATTGGCGGAAAAAGCTAAGTAACCTTAGATATGCGGATGATACTGTTATACTTGCAACTTTAATACAAAACCTAGAATCAATTATGGACCGCCTGGAAATCACTAGCAAAAACTATGGATTGAAAATTAATAGAGTGAAGACCAAAGTAATGATTGTTAATCGCAATGACGTACGTAAGACCCATATTAACATATGCAACGGAAACCAAAGCAGAAACAAAAAAAGCGAAACAAAAAATGCGAACCTCAGATATGAAAGTTCTAAAAGCAATAATAGGAGTGACAATTCGTGACAGACAAACAAATGATTCTATACGAGAAAGATGTGGAATTCAAGATGTGGCAAAATGCTCCAGAACAAGAAAGAAAAAGTGGAAAGAACATGTAGAAAGAATGGGCGAAGACAGAGTGGCAAAAATTTGTATGGATGAACGACCGAAAGGAAAAAGACCGCCGGGACGACCGACCATAAGATGGGCCCAAAGTTGGTTCTCTTCGTCCACAGAATGAGGCATGACAAACAGGGTAAAAACCCTAGTCAAACGTAAAAGAAGAAGTCGTAATGACGATCTATCTCTCATAAATAAAATTGCTGGTTTCACTGTTATAAACCATTTCAACTATTTGGGATCCCTCATAACTAGCAATGGTGGTTGTGAAGCGAAAGTAAGAAGACGTTTGGCAATGGCTAGAAACTCAACCATCAAACTCACTTAGATCTGGAAAGATCCAGCTGCCACAAAAAATACAAAGTTAAGATTGCTATCCAGCCTTATAGCCAGCCATAGAAACTTACGCATCGGGAACATGGACCATTAAACAAGCTGACACAAGAGGAATCGATGCGTTTGAGATGTGGGCATATCGAAGAATCCTCAGAGTATCATATACCGAACACCGTACTATTGTATCTATTCTTAAAGAGCTTGGTATAAATGACCGACTTTCAAATATAATTAATAGACAGCACCTGAAATATTTTGGTCACATTATGAGGAAAGTGGATGCCATGAAAAAGTTTGTAGTAACGGGGAAGGTAGAAGGTAAAATATGAAGGGGACGGTCTCCGACAAGGTGGTCCGACCAAGTAAGATCTCTCCTTGGGATGGGTACGCACAAGTCAAGCCAAGTCGCGCAGGATCAAGATGCCTGGAAATTGACTGTTGAGGTAGAGAGGCAGCAGAGAGGGGAGAGATCTGTTATTTTTGAGCTTTCATAGAATTAACAGAGTTTTTTTAGTTTTTGGATAAGATAACAAATAAATTAATAAGCATATTTACTTATAGCCAGACATATAAGAATTGAAAAGGGTTGAGTATAGGAATTGAAGGGGTGGCCTAGAATGTATTGTATTATACTGTCTTTTTAGAGTTATTGGAATCTAATAATTACGTTATTTCTTTATTATTTCCAATATTAACACAATCCTTCGCCTATTTATTTCTTTTTATTAATATTTCTTTATATCTATCATTTAAAATATCGAGTTTGTAACGTCTCTTGTTGTGGGGCCATTTTTATAGCCTCACGTTTACGACGCTATTTTGTAGCCTCTTGTTGCGGCTCTATTTTATACAGCCTCAACTTTCTTTATTTTTAATAAATATTTAATTTATTAAATAGAAGCCGTTATTTGCCCCTTATGTATATCTTAATTTTTGAGAATGGATTGAGTGGATATTAATACTGATAGAGCAAAAATTAGATATAAGCTAGCTCGTTTTTTTACTGGTAGAGTACATAGAAATCGAGGTAATTTTTATACACCTTTTGAAAATAGTCTCTATAATTGTTTAAAACTTGGTTATACAGTTTTGGGCATCATTCATTTTAAAATAAAAAGATTCAGCTCTAAAAATGAAAAAATACTGAAGAGTTATTTAGTTGTTGAAAGAAAATGGAATATGGACAACTGTTGCGTCCTGAAAGAAAAAGCAGGAGTTTAGTGAGACACTACACATTTAAATAAAGAAGGGTATATTAACAAAATAAAAATTCTTCCTCTTATTACACTCTTAAAATTACATAGACTAAATAAATAACCTTTTACACTGGGCGAGCGCACACTTTTACAGAGAGTCTCTAAATTAGAATTATTTAGTTTTTAGCAAATGGTTTTAAAGGACACCATATAAAAGTTTGTAAAATCGACTTCGCGGATTACACGTGTTAAACAGTCGTTGGAGACACACGTTGTATACAGGAAGTGAGATATTTAAACTGGTGTACTACTGACTTACTGATTGGCTTCTCCTCGTGGGTTTTCCATAAGCTGCTTGACCTCTCCTGGTGAGATTCTCATCAAAAATATTGTCTCAGCCACTACTCTCCTATTTTCATTTGGGTAGCTAATTACTTTTTGACCCGAAATGCCTTAGGATGAGCAAAATATTTTAAGAACGGAAGAAGGCCCCAGACTTGAGATCTAGAAACGACACCCCACTTGGTGATAAAAAAGCCGTTACTGAGCTACGGTATGACGGAAGAAAAAAGCCTACTACGGCTTGATGAAGGACTAAGCCGTTACTGCATCACGGTGGAAAAAGCCACTACGGCAGGCTGGAGGAAAAAGACGTTACTGCATCACGGAGGAAAAAGTCCTTAAAAATTCCATATGGCAGTTTATATATCTTTTGCCCCTTCTTCAAATTGAAGTCTTTAAAATGGTTCATTTGTGGAACGCAGAATGAGACGGGAGGGTTAAACTCACGACTTACACTTGATAGACAAGGACCAGTGATGCCCGTCTTCCGTATAAATCAGACGCATTCAATGCAAATAAAATAAGTTAAGTCGGCAACACGCGATACACACGATTGAGTTACACTGCTCAAAAATTTAAACTCACTGCTTTACGTTACACTGCTCAAAAATTTAAATCACTGCCTAATCAAATATAAAAATGTAATAAAATATAAATTATAGAAAGAAAAACGGTGTTGAAACATGATCTTAAAATCTAGGAAAAAATGAATGTTCCAAATTGTACTACGAGCACCTAGTACTGAATTAACCTAGACAATTTTCCGTTGTCAAAAGCACATGTGGTTGCTATGGATAGTAGTTTTATATTTAGTAAATACATACACAAAATTTGGTAGTCCAAATTTATTTTGCTTTGGGGTGTGTATTTTTGAAGAAGATATAACCGACAAAAGTTGTAAATTGAGTAAAATCGAATATCGATCGGTGACAAAGTACCTCTTTTTAAAAAGACTGTCCCCAACTTTACGACGTCATGCTTAATATATTGAAGACACAATATCCTTCCTATGTCACTATCAAAAATTAGGTTGCGAATTTCATGAGATGGAGAACCAACATCAGTCATAAACATCATGCTGAAAGAACTGTGTCGGTGTCTATCCAAGAGAATGTTGATGAAGTGCATAAAATAATTTCAGAGAATCGATAAATTGAGCTCAAACGTATAGCAGAAACTCGGAATATTGCATACGAACGTGTTTTTCATATTGTCCGTTCTGGTCTGGGTATGAGAAAATTATCACCTAAATGCATGCCTAAATATCTGACCGCCAACCAAAAACGAATGAGAATCACAACATCTAAGTTTTGTTTGTAAGTATGTTTTGTAGCCGTTTTAAAGAACATTCATTTAACGTTTTAGTTCGAACGGTAACTATGGATGAAACAGGGAGCATCATTATGATTCAGAGATAAAGAAACATCAAAAGAGTTGAAACATGATGGTTCACGTCGCCCCAAGAAGTTTCGCTTACAGACTTCATTAGAAAAATTTCTTGCTCCCGTTGTTTTGTTTTTGACAAGGATGTGTTATTTCTTACAGATTACTTGAATAATAATTAACTTAAACTCACCAATAAAGTGTGGAAAAGTCAAAGAAAAATATGTAAAGGGATGCTGTTTTTGCAAGACAATGCGCCTGCTCGTAGCTGCTGTGCCCAAAATAAACGAATTGGACTTTGAACCGAATAATCATCTCCCATATTCTTCTGATTTAGCTCCTTCGGACTATTCTCTCTCTATCGCATCGTTGCTCGGTTCCGAGTATCGTGACCTCTATCGCATTGTTACATAACTGACCAGGCTTCTCGATCTTCGACACTACTCATCATCTCCGGTAACTCCAAGTGCATTGTAGATATGATATGATCGATTTAATCGGTTGGAAGATCTACCTCCAATTCTTCTACCATCGACTTTCCTCTGGATTATTAACTTTTCCATACCATACCTTCTTATTATGTGATGGTAACAGCCGATCACTATTTTGAATATTGTGATCGCTCTGAATAGACGCATTTGTCCTATGAGCTATCCAGGATATTCTGAGCATTCGCCTACAGCATGTAGTTTCTAAAGCCTCTATTCTTTTACGGCATGCTGCATTAATAGTCCATGTTTCGACTTCGTATGTTGCTATAGGGAATATTAGTAAATTGACGAGCCTTTTTTTAGTCCTTTTACTTATTCTGTGATCTTTCCCTTCTTTGCTTAGACTTGCCGTTTTGGCCATCGCTATCCTTCTTTTCATTTCTTCTTCTTAGCCCCCCGTAGTATATAATATCTGTTTTCAGTGGTATATCGTTGATTTTGTTAAAAGGAAGCAATATTTTACCTCGATCTACTATAAGAAGAGAACATTTCTTTCGATGTAGCGACAAGCTGACATTTGCGCTAACCTTTTCGATGCGATGCAACACTGAAAGAACAGTTCCCATAAAAGTACTAATAGCCTAGACTCAAGTAACCAACAGTTCCTCAATGTTCTAAGGAATTAAGGTTGCCGGTGAGTTATGGGTCTCCAATCAATCAAATAGCTCTCATCTGAATAAAATCCGACAAATATAGCGTATATTTGGAAGAGAATTGATGGCTCTAGATTTCTGATATTCAGTTGTGTGCTATGGCTGTTTGCACTTCCCATGAGGTTCTGACAGTACTCACGATCGGACTATTACCTATTCTCAAAACTGAAAAAAACATTTGAAAGGACACAAAATTCATTAAAATTATGAAGTAATGAATGTTGTCGAAGACTGCTTTGCAAACTAAGGCAAAGAATTGTTATTGCAAGATTTAGAATTACTTTATAACCTTTGCACCAAGTAAATAAAGCTGAAAGGTGAGTACATCAAATAAATGATTTTTGTTTTTGAGGTTTGCTTTTTATTTCTAAGCTAGGCTAGAAACTTATGTGAAAAAGATAGATTCAGTGTTTATTATATAGAAAATTGCTGGGCAAATAACTTTACCATTGTTTAAATTAACCTTTAAATTTATCTATTAAATACATTTTACCAAAATTAAAAATAAAGACGTAAATGTTGTTTTATCGACATTAGAAAAATTTGGCAAGGAATTAAAAAAAAAACCAACTCTACATTATATCCGTTTGTTATAATAAACATGGTAACTATTACCATAGTAAAGCATGTCCTAGATGCTCGTAATAGTTTTTTTATTGCATTTCATTTTTTTTTTATCGCTCACCTCCCCGCCTCAGTAGGGATTTTTTACCCTTTTTCCATATCCCAAGAATATCGGCGAGGATGTCGTAATACCCGTCAACGTTGTCCAAGTGTCGAAACATACATTTTTGTATTTCACGGCACCCTTTTAAACAACGCGGTAGTGCTGCCACGGATGTTATTTGCATTTCTGCAAACAACTACTACATATGTACGTGACCAGGCCAAATAAACTTAAATAAATTAATAAATAAGTATACCGACCTGCGGGATTGAACCCTCGACCTTCTGCACAGCAGCAAAGTACTACGCCACCGAGCCACGGCCAGCCACTTGCTTGCCGATGATTATATTTTATTTTTCTTTTCAGGTGCCTGCTATGCAGAGTTCGGCGTACGAGTGCCTCACACTACCGGCTCTGCCTACATGTACTCGTACGTGACAGTAGGCGAGTTCGTAGCTTTTGTTATTGGTTGGAACATGATCCTAGAGTATCTTATTGGTACGAGTGCGTGCGCTTGTGCGCTTAGTGCCTGTTTTGATGCATTAGCCAATGGAGCTATTTCTAGAGCCTTGCACACGGGGTTCGGGGAATTTATTGGTAAGTATACAATTTAAAAAATATAATTTTTTTATTAATTTTAAATAACTTGTCTAAGTTCAAAAGATATTATTTCGAGAAAAAAGGGTTTAATGTTTTGAGAATTACTCACGCACACTATATTCGTTCACCGTTTGTTAATTTCCGGGAAATTTTCGTTTGGGTTGCCTTAAAAAGCTTCGCTTCTATTTTCGATCCATCTTTGTTAGTCTAGCTTTACAGAAGCGACGCGTTTGCGAAAAAAGCAATTCAGGTTGATCTTGATCCTGATCAAATCATGTCAAAGAGATGAAGTTCTCCATATAAAGGAATTCTTTAAAAGGGTACTATGAGCAATGACTACTCTAAGAGACTTAAGCGGGCTACATCCTTCGAACACTTTCCTTGAGAGTGTATAACAGACTCAAGTCGTAAACCATTCTTCGATGTTCCAAGGAACCAAAGTTGCTGCTGAAATCTGGGTCTCCAATCAGGCGAATAGCTATTTTCTGATTAGCATCCAACAAATGTAGTCTACGTTTGGGAGAGAAACTCCAAGCATGGGAGCAGAATTCCATTGTTAGTCGAATCCGAGCTTCGTATAAGATTAAAAATTATTGTGGAGTCTAAAGCGAGCTAGTACGACAATATCTTCACAGCTTTTGAGAAACATGCAACACGTTCATGCCAAGATATATTTGCTCTCAAACAACTTGAGTGATGATGTCAGCGAATTTAAGTGAGCCGACATAAGTATGCCAGGTTCCGCTAAGTTATCTTTTTATAGCGCCAAATTATACATGGTTACTGTCACCCGAAAATAAATTTTTTCGAGGACGTTTTTAAGTTGAACGACTTCTTGCTATCTTGCGAATATTTCCATGAGTAGAGTTCGAGTGTTCAAAGTGAATAAACAAACAAGCGTACCGTCATCCATAAACCTAAAGATTGCATTCCAGCAAATGAAAATAGAAGGTAAGTAGAAGATAGTATGGAGACATGGGGCACATCGGCGTTGACGGTGAGGGTATTAGAAAAAATCTGCCAACTACCCCTCGTAAAGAACGTTTCCTGAGGAGTCACGAGATGAAGAAATGGCAGAAATATGGTAACGGTGTAAATCTCTGGATTAGTAGTTGAAAACAAGTCAAGAAGACTGGGGAACTCTTCGTCACGACCAGGAATTCGTGTTGGTTCATCAATAAACTGATCGAGAATGATTCGGGTTCATGACCTAGGTCGTATTTGAATAATTGCGCCAGTTGATGTTGTGTACATGGAAGTTAATTATCGATTATGTTCACAGGAGATCCTACAAAAGTTTTCTAATGTTAGTATCACTTGCTGGTCGATGGAGACAGCAGATGGACCTTCTAGTTAGTTGACTTTTTATTTCGAACTACATAATATCAAAGTTTGGGGTCTAAAGCCGCCTCTTGTTAGCAAGAGTAATCGTTCGAACAAAAAGACAAACTCTAAAGTTACCCCCAAACCACTGTCGTAGACAGCTAGGGTATATACAATTCCCCCCAGCTGCCTAATTGATGTACAGCATGTTTAATTTATTGAAAAGTGTCAATTGGCAAGTATTCAATGCGACGAAATCACGCATTCAGTAGCCACGCACCCTGCGCCGCTTTGACTTTAAATGATTTTTAATGTCAAAATATTGGAGATTGAGCAGCCAAATATTTACATCATATTTTTAAAGTATCACACTATATCACTATAAGCCTAGTTCTATGCAATGCTTGATGTAGGCCTTCCCCTGGATTTCCATCTCAATCTATTTGCAGCTGCTGTCATCCATCCAATGCGCACAACCTTTTATATATTATCTCGCCATGTTGTTTTGGGACGTCCTACGCTCCGTTTCTGTTCTCGTGTACTCCATTCTAATGTTCGCTCGGTCCATCGATCATCGGACGTGCCTGCTACATGTCCAACCCATTGCCACTTCCTGTCTGCTACGTGCTCTTAATATCCTTTAATTTCGTTTGTTCACGTATCCACTTGTTTATTTTTCTATCTTTAAGTTTTATCCCGATCATCTGGCTTTCGTGTGCTCTCTAGACCCGAGCTAGTTTTTGTATATCGGCATGTCCAAGTTTCAGCGCCATATGTAATTCCGGGTAGGATACACTGGTCGTAAACTTTGGCGATTATCTTATTTTTGATAGCTTTATCTTAACTTTAAATATATAACTTAGTTTTCCGAATGCACACCATCCAAGCTTGATTCTTCTTAAAATTTCATCCGAGACACTATCTCTCGTCGTAATAATTTTTTTCCCCAGATATATACAACCTCGAGAGCGGCTGCTTCCAAATTTATAACTATGTTGTTATTAGTATTGGTTATTATTTTTGTCTTGCTTTTATTCATCTTAAAATCAACTGTCTTTAAGTGATAAAGTAGACATAAAGAGAGAATGTCGGCTATTTTATATAAAAAGACGACAATTACATATAATATTACAAAAATCAAATCAGTTTTCTGTTTATTTGACGTTACAAATAAAACAAAAAACTTAAATAAGCTCAATATAAACTCCTATTTGTTTTCTGGTTTTCAATTTTCGGGGCTGTATTGAACATGACTGAAGAAGGGTATATTTTTGTTTTAATACAGTTCTTTTGTACAAATTCAACAAAGTAAACTTTTTGTAACATGAAAATAAAATAAATTGTGTGGTAAATATATAAATCAAAATGGAAATTTAGTTTAATGGTGGTATATAATATCGCATGTCAAGAACAATAGCTATTTTTAAAGTTATTAATTATTATTTGTTTCTAAATAAACAACGTTATTACGAATTTATTACCGCAGTTCATATAAATTGCAGTCAATGTAAAAAAATATTCGTGGTACATTATTTTGAAAATAGCAGTAAGTAAAACATTACTCTTTTTTTTTCATAAAGTTATTCTTTCTTTCCAATAAAAGTAGCATTTATATACTTCTAATTAAGCAGTTGCGAAACAAAAATAATTTTTACAGATTCTGCGTTAGTTCCCTATTCTTCTGACTCTATTACCTGCACAAGTAATCATTGTTATATTACCCCAAAACTGATGAACCAAAGATTTTTTAGGAGCACAGCACACGTGCTGCAGGAAATTCCTTAAAGAGCTACCGAAGCGTCCTAGGCAAATTTCAAAGATATGAGGTTCTCCATATAAAAAAATCCTTGACAGAGTATTACTAGGAGTAACAAACTGAAGCTCATACGGAGGTGACGTATTAGCGCGACGCCACTATGGGAGGAATAAAGCGGGCTACACCCATCGAATGCTTTCCATAGAAGTAGAATAGTCTCAAGTCGCCAACTGTTCCTCGGAGTTCGAAGGAATTAAGATTACGTGAGATCTGGATCTCCAATCAGGCGAATAACCCTCTTCTCAATAGGATCCAACAAATGCAGCTTATGTTTGTTAGCAGTGCTCGAAATATGGAAGCAGTCGAATTTAAGCTTTGTACAAAATTAAAAATTGTTATGTGGAGTAAATCTTTCTAGTACGAAATAACATTCCCAGCCTTTCAGAAGCTCTCTTTGCTGGGCATACAACATGTTTATCCAAGACATGTTTACTTCCAAGTTAACGCTCAACGAGTTAAGAGACGATGCTAGAAAAATAAACATAAATATATCGGTTTTTTAGGAAAAACTGCCGGTTAAGTTTTCCGCAGCTTTAAATTCTACTTGGTTACTACCACCCCAAGATTGAATTTCTTCCAGGTGATAACTAACAGGTTGTTGTTAAGACTTCCTGCTATTTGGAGATATTTGCAACTGATGTGCGAACGTTTAACGTAAATGAAGAAATAAGCGTTGTATTATCTTCCAGGTGATAACTAATATATTATTGTTAAGACTTCCTGCTATTTGTAGATGTTTGCATGGGTAACTGATGTGCGAACGTTCAACGTAAATGAAGAGATAAGCGTTGTGTCATAGGCAACGTTGTAAATTGGGTTCCAGGGCTTGACAATATTATGGAACCTTGAGACACACCGGTGTTAACCTTTCAGTAACACTCTCTGAGGAAACACGATAGCCATCAAAATAACTTTTCACATATACCATAGGAGCGTAGCTCAACCAACATTCTCTCGAGCCAACCCAGTCAAATGCTTTGAATATATTAAGTGCAACGGCATGAAATTCTCCAAAATGTTCAATTGCGTTATTTCAAACATGTGTGACATAAATTAGAAGATCCTGGTCCTGGTAATCTTTGCCTACGAAAGTCATGTTGATGGTCGCCAATAATATTGCCCCCTTCCAAATATTTTAAAATATGCTGATTGATAGCCTTTTCCATAACCTGTGATATTAGTGAAAGTGGTTGTTTAACAGAGGCGGCCATAGCATAGTGGTTAAGGTGTTTGCCTTCTACTCAAGCGACCCCGGTTCTATCTCGACTCGGGAAATAATAAAAAAATAAATTACAACGTGACGGTCTCCTCTCTCTGGAAGACAGTGGCAAACCACCCGTGGTATCATGCCTAGTAAAGCCTTCTCACTTTGGCCGTTCGAAACCGGCATTAAACTGTAGCTCCCCTTTGTCTATAGAAATACTTAAACACAGGCAATGGCGCTAAAGTCGCCTACGTCTATATCGCACATGGCACTTCAAGAAGAAGGTTGTTTAACAAGGTGTTTTCGCTTTTTTTGGATATAGATAGACTGAAAAGTCTACAGAAAACGGATGTTCGTTCGCTCGTGCATTTTTAAGTATTACGGCAGTTTTTCCTTCAGCGCCACAAGCTATTTTGGTGTCTAGCTTCATTAAAATATGTGTTATGACAGCTATCCAAGGGCAGTATCGGGCAACTTTGATTCCACATTAGAATAATGAATGGTATTTTTCTCTGAAGACTAACAGTAGAGTATGAAACGAAGCGTTCAGCTAACAAGTTGGCTTTCTCAACAGGTATATTATATAGCCGTGTAAGTAGTCGTATAGTGAATTTAGTGACATTTTGACTAAAGGCCGTAGCGATCGACCAGAAAGATTTCGAATTGTTGAAGTGAGAGATATATCTCTTAATTTTTACTTAATAAATATCAAACATGAATGTCCTTATTTACTATAGGTAGCATTGAAAATAAAAGAATAATCATTACTATAGATAGATGGCATCAAATTTGGACGACAATTTTTAGCATGGTAAAAGTTACGGCAGATGTTATCGATTGACTGTATTGAACAGATAGAGATAGCTTTCTAACTCATTAAGGAGTTTTCGGATTAACCTTAAAGTAATTTGTCGTCCAAACCAGAAATTCCTATTTCCTAGACATATTTTCGATAATAGATGGCATCACGTTTTTCTTTAATCAAAGAACACAATTTAAGTCAGTTTTAAGAGGATAAAATCACTTGTGAAACTAAATTTTGAATCATATTGTAATTAAAGTTACTTTTTAACGAAGTTTATAAACTAGTTTCTAAATATTTTAGCTCAAAAATGTTCATATTTTCCATAATAGATGACGTAACGTGAAAGAAATGCATAAACACTAAACAAGAAGAAGACACATGCATTGAAATAAAATAAACAATAGTGGAATCAGCATTATAAGCAATGACTAGCCAAGCAGGAGAAATAAATACATGGTAAATTCATCGTCAGATATTTTAATTCAAAGCAGAAAAATTCACAATAAAGTTACAAGCTTTAAAAGTTATCTATGACAACTTCGAAGATGATAAGGCGTAGTTCCAGAAAGAAATTCTTACAGAACTAATCAAGTGTGGCACAACAAAACTATTTAGGAGCTGCTAAATAAATACATTTCTGTATTGTGTTCCTATAGCAGATAAATGGATATACATCTGATTATATATATATATATATATATATATATATATATATATATATATATATATATATATATATATATATATATATATATATATATATATATATATTAGAATGACCGGATCTCATAGAGGGGGAAAAAAATGTCGGAATCTTGTTCGTCTGGACCCCACAAAACGATTCCCCCTTTCCAGATATTGAGATAGCCGAAATTTGAACTCGATTAAACGACGTTAACCCGTGCCGCTCGTCGCTCAAAGTTTGAAAAAATCCAAATTTTTGGCCAAAAAGCTGACATATGGAGCCATAACTCCAGAACGGTAAATAATAGAAACACGCTTAATATCTCAAAAGAAAGCTAATGTTGTTCTTCAAAATTTATATTCTATACATAATTGTTGTTATTTTAAGTCAAACCGAGTTACAACAGCCTTTAGCCCCAAAAACGTGACCTGGTACCACTAGGAGCATACTTCGTATATTTTGTTATTAAGTGATAAATTTTGCTTTTTTTTGGTATATTTTTGAGTTTAAAGTAGAAATATAATAAAAAAACAAGTAATACTGATAAGTCTAATGACATTTTTTATTTTAAAATATAAAAATTAGGTATATAATACATACAAAACAGACACAGAAAAGATACAGACGTTGTACCTACATGAGTTGATAATTTTACATAGTTATCTAATCTATTCTAGAGCTTTTGTTAAAGTAGTTTTTGAAACGTCAGGATATAATGCTCGGCATTTACTTACAACTTGCAGGACATATTGCTTTTGGTCTTCATCTTTTGTCAGAAGGTCGTTAAAGTCGGTTATTAATTTAACACCACGCTCAGCCATATCATTAACTACTTTTAATGTTTTGACAATTTTCAATGCTTCTTGGAAGCCATTATTTTGAGGCCAGGTGTTTGGATGTTGTCTTAGGAAATCTGTTTTTATATTAAATTGGTCAAAGAATGTAAACGTTTCTTTGGTAAGTAAATTTACCAATCCTCCATCAACTACCTCTTTTAAGTTTTCTTTCCTAACTTTTGGATTTACAACCCTAGCGTGCTGTGATGGTTCATCTGTGCTACTGAGCAATTTATTAGCCATTAACAACTTTTCATCGTCTGTAATGGTGGGATCAAAAAAACGATAATCCCACCAACTTTGCACCACAAATGGTTCGAAAATTTGGTCAGGGCTATTTCTGCAATGTCGTTGTCACATTCTTTATAGTCTAACAGACTATGCAAAATACCTAAATCTTGCTTTGGTGCAAGATGAGCTTTTGGAGCATTGAACCAAGCTTTACAATAAATTTTAACTAGGAAAACAGAAATGGCACGCACAGAACTTTCTTCTTCTTTAGACATCTTAAATTGACGACGAAAAATGAACATTTTTAAGCAATAAATAACCTTTGCCATCCACCTAGCGTGATGAATTGCTCCTGGAGTTCTAAAACCCACAACATTGCCGTCTAGTGATCCAACAAATACGAGAACCAACTGCAATAGCTCCTTGTAGTCATCTCTGGGGTGGCTCTCAGTTAATTTGGTCTCGAATTCAGCAGTAACATTTGCAATTACTTCTGGAGTTAGCTGCTTTTGTATTAGATTGTCACTGATACCTGTGTCGTATTTTCCTTTGTCTAACTTGGGCCACGCAGTGAGGAATATCTTGAAAATGTCTGGATGAGGTCCAGTGGTTGATCTCATTTTTGTGTCGAATACGCCTCTTAACAGAATTTCCAAGATATGGTGACGGCAAACTAGGTATAACAATTCTCTTCCTAACATTTACTCCAATATGACGCATGCTCCTTTGAGTCTTCCCATGTTGGAAGCTGTAGTGTCGAAGTACATCGCTTTGAGGGTGTTGAGAAGACCCCATTCATGTAGGCATTCATATACGGCTACGGCTTGCTCCTCTCCAGAGCTGTTTGCTGTTACAGGAACTCCCAGCAGCGGTTCCTTTTCGCCATATGAAATAGCTATAGCTATTCGCTCACATTGTTCATTTTTTAAAACATCCGGTAAAAGTTTACCGTCCCAATGGACAACCACGGGCTCTTTTTCAGGAATGTTTACTTTATCAAAAATTTTTTTATTATATTGTTCTCTGAACATTTGCCTTCTATCATGTATTAAAGTTTTCGAGACTTTGTACTCAAGAGGGTCAAGGTTTAGTGCTTCTAGAGTAGCTATTAAAATTCTCGTGGCATTTCTGTCGGATACCTTACATCGATCTAATAAAATGGACAATTTCATGTTTAAAATCTCTTTAACGCCCCTTGCAAACAAACTTTCATCCTCTTGCTCTCAGATGGTCCTGGATCTTCTGCAGCTTCTTCAGGGATGTCCATGTCCTCCAAGCTCTCAAGTTCCTGGTAGATGCTGTCCTCTTCAGTGTCTTCTTCTCCTTCTTCGAACTTGTCTTCATCATCCGTCTCTAAGAAGCAACAAAAGAAAGAGAAAAAAAAGACTATAAAAACTTGTCGTTTTAGCAGAATAGTAATAATACATAGGTACTAAATTACCTACTTCTAATTATCAAAAGGTATTATTTAAAAAATATAAACTCAATCATAAAGATGCCAAATCATGCTCTCATGTACAATTTTGTTTCAATTATAATGAAACTATTTACTTATTTGTTTATCTATTTTTTAGAATACTAATAATAAAAAAAAAACTCACCAATATCAAAAGTTGCTTCTTGGATTTGTCGGTCATTTTTGCAAGTTCCTTTTGCACCTTGATTTCTTTAGCTCGAGACAACTTGAGATCCACTCCAGTCATGGAACCTGGGCAGCCCTTCTGCCTCTGTTTCACGAGAAACGCCTTATCTTCTTCCGATTTCATCAGAGCCAAGGCATCTTGTTGAGCAATATCAAAGAGATCATCCAACTTTTCAACAAACTGTTTAAATTTGTTCTTGGCCGTTTTCGATGTTTTCTTCCGGTCTTTTTGAAGAGTTCTCCACTCGGCGTGAAGTTTTTCCAGCTTAGTAATTGCATCTTGCTCATGTTTAGTCGGGATTCGAGCTTTCTCCAAAAAATGAACACTTCTCGTATTGTAAGTTTTGCTGATTCTCTTACAGTTAATTTCACAGTACGTAAATTATAAAATAAAGCACACAAAACTTGACGATTTGAGGGTAGTTTACAACCGGTGATCTGGTGAATGGGATAGCCCACAAGAAATATTTTATCCTTGGTCCGGCTTTGTACACCTGATGTGGATGCCATTTCAGAGGCCAATAGGTAAATAACAGTTAACTTGGAAAATGAAACAAAATATATTGCAAACTTTAATTTCAATAAAATGTTTTCAAATGTCTTTTAAAATAATACTATAATAGTTATAAAAACAATAACACACACACTTGGAAAATTTAAAAAAAAAAAAAAAAACGTTAAAATATCTTCACTAGATAATTGTTCGATCTAACCAGCTCAAAGGCACTTTAGAAACTAAACTGGATAAATAAAAGGTCAGTTGTACGCTGAAGTAAAATCACCATCCCTAAAATAGAAATTAGATTCACCCTCCTTTTTACCTGTGAAACGGGTCTTTCTTTGGTAAACGAGTCAGGTAATCCCCATATAATAAAAGATTAAAATTTGAACAAAAGGTTCTTTATGTTTGAAAATTGAGTTCCAAAATACTTTTTAACAAAAAAATGTTAATTCCGAGACACATGATGTAAAAACCCGTAAAATTCTTAGAATACTCCCAAACTGGCTCCTACTGGTACCAGGTCACGTTTTTGGGGCTAAAGGCTGTTGTAACTCGGTTTGACTTAAAATAACAACAATTATGTATAGAATATAAATTTTGAAGAACAACATTAGCTTTCTTTTGAGATATTAAGCGTGTTTCTATTATTTACCGTTCTGGAGTTATGGCTCCATATGTCAGCTTTTTGGCCAAAAATACGGATTTTTTCAAACTTTGAGCGACGAGCGGCACGGGTTAACGTCGTTTAATCGAGCTCAAATTTCGGCTATCTCAATATCTGGAAAGGGGAATCGTTTTGTCGGATCCAGACGAACAAAATTCCGACATCGATTTTTTGCGGTCACCCTAATATAATATATATATATATATATATATATATATATATATATATATATATATATATATATATATATATATATATATATATATATATATATACATATATACAAAAAAGAAATAAATTAAATTGCTCCAATTACGGAAATATATCAGTCGCTAATGCCCTATATCGAGAAAGCCTCGGAGATTTAATTGAGATAGAATAAGAAGAGCAAGAGTAAGAAGAAGAATCTGTGTTCCGACTCAGACGAACACGTACGAATAATGTATTTTTCTAAAGTAACTAATAGAAAAAAAGTCAAATACAAATTAAGAGGATAGCCTTCTGTTTAACTATAACAAACGTTAAGAAGTTATGAAAACGGCTCGAAGAAACCAGCTATACCCTAAAAATGTTCTTAAGAACTTGTGTGACGGGTCAACATCAAGAATAAAAATATATAATAGGATTTCTAATAAATAAGGGTTTAAAATAAAATGAGTATCATCTACACTCTTTAAAATATATGTTTCAATGTCTATGAAAATAAAATGTAGGGGACATGGGCATTGAGAAACATGTTTAAATGATAGGAACAATCTCAAATATATGACGCGGAAGTCCTCTGATAAGTACAAAAATCAGGAATCAAAAATAAAAACAGAATTTGCAAACACTCGATTAAAAAAAAAAAAACAACAATAACACGCGAAAAAAAAATAACTGTCGAAATGGGATTGGGGCTATGAGTTTTGAAAGAAACGAAATATGATACCTTTTAATTATTAATTAAAAAAAGTTAAATTTTAACTAAAGATATCATAATTTATAATGCAGGGATATGGGAGATAAAGAAAAACAATAGAAGCAAACTTATTTCAACGAAATTGGACGTGTTTAGGCGCTTATTATGTATATTTGGAAAGGAAAGACTACGAAATAAAGAGGTACTACAACGAATGGGAGTGGATAGTTTCTGTTAACGGTCATGTAGGATGAATGGAGGAAACAAGATTTCCTAAAAAATAAAACAGATTCTATCAACAACTTAGAAAAAAAAAATCTCTAAAACAATGAGCTCAGCGGAACTAAGTGAGGTCCAGTGGAATGACAGAAATATATTAAAATCAGGCATCGGACAACAGAATGTTTTATATCTACAAGATTTTGGTCGAAAGTTGAATAAAATTCGTTCAATAGTTTTGTGAAAATAACAATTTTTTTACACGAGGATGAAATATGGAAGATATGTCAGGGGAAAAGTATTAATTAAGTAGATGAGAATTTTCAGGCTTTTTTTAAACATTTTATTAATTAAATGATGCGAATCGTGTAGTCTACCCATATGAAACCGAGGCTAAAAGAACAAAATGAAAACGATTTAATCGTGGATACGCCTTTTTGCGATATTACCCTTAATTTAAAAAAAAAAATTAATTACACTCAGCTACTTGGAGATGATTATTAAAAACTTAGTTTACAAAAAGTAAAAACATTTTCATATTTTAAAATTGAGTAAAAACTTTACACATTTATTTTTTACACCAATTTAATTTTAACGGATTTTGATGGCTTAGCTTGCAACCAGCCATTACTAAATATTCAGAGTATACCATTTTACAGAATATTATGCAACATGAGTCGGTGTTGAAAACTGAATTCAGGTTATCTGTACAAATTCACTTCACATTATGCAAATTCTGTACTAAAGTGTACCTCGAGCCTTTTAGATAAAAAATTTTGCCGTAATGAAAAAGATCCTGGAGATGGTATGGTTTATTTAAAATATACACTTAGGTGTAGAATCTAACATATGAGTTAATAAGATCAAGATGTCCAGAATATAAATGAAAATGAAGGCTGTCAATAGTTTTTTTCTTTTAAGTTGAAAACTCATAACTGACGATGGAATTAAAAATGTTCATTTCCCTTACATTTTTAATTTATCTTGTGTTGTGCCTATATAACGCTATAACTGATTCTATAGTTTATTCCTTTTTTATTCACCTTTCAACTTCCTTAATTCTAGTACATGTGACTTTCAGGCCCTCTCGCATACGTGACCACAAGTTGAAGTAGTTTCATAAACATTTTCGGTATGTGAAGGAATCCATAAAATATTATGATAATCGACTTATCGACAATGGCATGAAAATCCTAACACCATAAATCGTAACACATTTGTCCGTGCCAGGACCAGATGCAAAGAAATTATCGACGAAACCAAGGAGGTACACAATCAACGGATCAGAAACAAACTTCTCGCTTGTCCCGAAAATTCCAGGTCCGTTTGGTCGGTCACTAAGGCAGTTAGTCAAAATTTCACCAAATCCACCATACCTCCACTCACACGGCCAGATAATTCTATTGCAACGACACCTGTTGAGAAAGCGAACTTGTTGGCTGAACTCTCTGCTTCACATTCTACTGTCGATTTCCAAGGAAAAACACCACCTACTATTCCCATAGTCCAGTCAAAGATGCCCGATGATGTCTTCAGACCACGTATCATAAAGCGTATTCTGATGAAGCTAGACACCAAAAAGGCTTCTGGCGCTGACGGAATACCTGCCATAGTTCTCAAAAACTGTGCGAGGGAATTAACACCAATTTTCTGTAGACTTTTCAACCTATCCTACAGAAGGGGAATATTTCCTTCCTGCTGGAAATGTGCCACAGTTCAGCCGATACCTAAAAAGGGCAAGAAGACCTTACCAAATAACTACCGACCCATCGCATTGCTTTCAATAATATCGAAAGTCATGGAAAAGGCATCAGCATCTTCTAAAATATCTTGAAGGATTCAACATTATTAGTGATCACCAATATGGCTTTCGTAAAAATAGATCAACAGGAGATCTTCTGACTTATGTAACACATGTTTGGAACAACGCAATTGAACACTTTGGAGAATCTCGAGCGGTTGCTCTTGACATATCCAAGGCATTCGACCGTGTTTGGCATGATGGGCTATTGGCTAAGCTACATTCTTATGGTATGGCTGAAAAGTTCTGTTTGTGGCTCTCATGTTTCCTCAGAGAGCGTTCTTTACGAGTGGCAGTCGACGGATTTCTTTCTAATACCTTCACTATCAACGCCGGTGTACCTCAAGGCTCCATACTGTCTCCTACTCTCTTTCTCATTTACATTAACGATCTGCTGGAAAAGACCGAGAATCCAATCTACAGCTTTGCAGATGACAGTACACTTATCTCTTCATTCACTTTGAACGCTCGGACATCGGCTACTCAGACGAATATCCGCAGACAGCAAGAAGTCATTCAACTTAACAAAGACCTGGAAGAAATTTTATCTTGTGGTGACAGTAACCAAGTGGAATTTAACCCTACAAAAACCCAGGCGGCAGTTTTTTCTAAAAAAGTTAACGTTGCTGAACCCGACATAGTTATGTCGGGGCACTCCATTCCTCTTACATCGTCACTCAATTTGTTAGGCGTTAATTTGGGAGCAAATATGTCCTGGCATGAACATGTTGCAGGCATAGCAAGGAGAGATTCTCAGAAGTTGGGAATATTATTTCGAACCAGAAAGCTTTGCACTCCACAACAACTGTTAATTCTTTACAAAGCTCAAATTCGACCAACTATGTTACTCCTCGTACAACGCTCTTCAAGCAGTCTTTTATATGAAGAACATCATACCTTTGGAATAGTTTGCCCAGGACAGCGATTCAAGAACAACGGGAATCGCTTTCTCCGCACACGTGTCGCTCATGTAGAGCTTTAGGGACTTCCCTGTAGCGCGTGTGTTAGACCCATAAAAAAAAAATCCTAGTAGTACCTAATTTTCCTATAAATACAAAAAAAAAATATGCAAATGTAGAATCTTAGATCTTAGAAGCAGAATAAATAATGTAGGTTTGCTCAACATATATTAAATTACAGACAAATTAACCAAATATTTAACAGATCCAACAGTAACATCTGTAGCTTTACCGTACAGGTATCTCGTTCGATCCCCGCAGATCAGTGTATCTATTTATTTAAGTATATTTGGTTAGATTACATACAACGTCATGTTCATCTACAGTGGACATCAGGAAACTCTCCAAGCAGACATTGCTATAGGAGCATATTTTTGGGTGGCAGCCTGGACCAGAAAAGACTGACGTTGAAAATTGAATCTTTTCTATCCCGCACTAGTAGTAGGACTGATTTCTAATATCGACCTTGAAGAGGCTGAGAGCATACCATGAGGGAAACTGCCGACTACATGTGGTTGATGGAGGATCACTTGATCCAAAGAAAAAATTGACTATGGAGAGAATGTCCTTGTCCTCCAATCAAAAAAAATAATGAAACCGCGCTGGTGGTGGAGGTCCATGACCAAGGAAAATATACTTCGCTGCAATGATAAGAACAATTTTTGCCTTCGTCAAGGTTCATGACAAGTGATAAATGTAGAACAGAAACAAAATACAGTATGCTGAGCGTATTATCTACCAATCATGTGATACGAATACTACCATAGCATATAGGTTTAGTCTGGCTGTCATTACTCAATCGTTAAATAAGGTTGGCAAAAAGGAAGTCTCTTAAATATTTGCGGGTCTGTAACTCTACTAAGTATACCATCCCATAAATATATTTATAATTTCCATCACCTGTAAAAAAACTGAAAACTGAAGGCGTTTATAAAATTTCCGGCTCTTGTGGTACAAACTGGACAATTAATATTTCCAAGAATTAGGGAATATATATATATATATATATATATATATATATATATATATATATATATATATATATATATATATATATATATATATGTACCAGGTGTACAAGTATGAAATGCGAATTTCAGATAACAGATGGTACACCAATGCAGTTTGTGCTATAAAGATTTGACACTGCGTTATTTTGTTGTGTCATCAACAAGTGTCACACGCGCACGAGTGATAAATTGAAAAACTGTGTGCATAGTGTTGTGTTGTTGTGTTCAATATGTCGAAATTTATACCGAACAAAGAGCATTCGCGGACGGCATTAATTTTTTGTTTTCATTTGAAGAAAACTGCTGTTGAATCACACTGATTACTTCGAGAAGCTTATGGTGAACATGCTCCATCGCAAGATACGTGTGAACGATGGTTTCGGCTTTCAAAAGTGATGACTTCGATCTTGCAGACAAGGATCGTGGAAAACCGCCAAAAAAATACGAAGATGTGGAATTGCAAGCATTGTTGGACGAAGATTATTCACAAACACAAAAACAACTCGCCGAGCAATTGGGCGTTAGTCAACAAGCTGTTTCCAATCGGCTACGAGAGATGAGAAAGATTCAGAAGACCGGTAGATGGGTACCACATGAGTTAAACGACAGACAAATGGAAAAGCGCAAAAACATGTGTGACATTTTGCTCGCTCGGTACAAAAGGAAGTCGTTTTTGCATCGTATAGTTACAGGGGATGAAAAGTGGATTTATTTTAAGAATTCCAAGCGCAAAAAATCATCGGTAGATTCAGGCGCACCATCCACATCGACCGCGAGACCGAATCGTTTTGGCAGAAAGACGATGCTCTGTGTTGAGTGGGGCCGGAGGGGCGTGGTCTATTATAAGCTGTTAGAACCTGGGGAAACGGTTAATACTAAACGTTACCAACAAGAATTGACCGATTTGAACCGTTCGCTGCTTGAAAAAAGGCCAGAATACCGAAAGAGGCAACACAAAGTCATTTTTCTTCATGACAATGCTCCTTCCGATTATCACTTGCTTGCATCGATGGATCATGCACTTGCTGAGCAGCGCTTTGGTTCGTACGAAGATGTGAAAAAATGGCTCGATGAATGGTTCGCAGCAAAAGGGGAAGATTTTTACTGGCGTGGTATTCACAAATTGCCCGAAAGATGGAAAAAATGTATAACAAGCGATGGAGCATCCTTTGAATAAAGCACTTTTTATTATTCTTCCGAATTTAACATGTTTTTTAGAAAAAAAATCCGCATTTCATACTTGTACACCTTATATATATATATATATATATATATATATATATATATATATATATATATATATATATATATATATATATATATATATATGTATAAATATATATATATATATATATATATACATATATATGTATAAATATACATATAAATATATATATATATATATATATATATATATATATATATATATATATATATATATATATACATATATATACATATATATGTATATATATATATATATATATATATATATATATATATATAGAATGAAACTTCTTAAATTTTATTGCTATCCTTTCCTTTTATTGAGGTTTCGGCACAGTTTGCCTTTCTCAAAAAAACTTTTTTTTTTGTCGCGTTTGGTTAAAATTGTACATATTTTATCCATAATTCTATTTGAAAATGCATATTATTTTATTAAAACTAAAATAATTAACTTTATGACTGTTCTTACCTTGAACGTGGATGTTTAGGTTAATATTTATCTTTGCCTTTTTCACTGAATCACAACGTACTCTTTTTCTTTCATTTTTCGTTACACGAACCATATGTTAATTAGTTTTCATTGTCATTTATTTTATTTTAATTTGAAAATTGGGACGAACACAACATGTAGACTGCATTTATAGGACTGCCATATATATTTGGCTTAAGTTATTTGTTTCTTTTTTGTTGTTGATAGCGGTTGGTATTTTTTGTATCATAATAGCTTCCAATATTTCTCTTTTTTTCCTATTGTTCTCAGTGATTAATTTTTAAATTAAAATAAAATAAATGACAATGAAAACTAATTAACATATGGTTCGTGTAACGAAAAATAAAAATAAAGAGTACGTTGTGATTCAGTGAAAAGGGCAAAGATAAATATTAACCTAAACATCCATGTCCAAGGTAAGAACAGTCATAAAGTTAATTATTTTAGTTTTAATAAATAAATAATATGCATTTTCAAATAGCATTTTACGGATAAAATATGTACAATTTTAGCCAAATCCGATAAAAAAACAAACAAAAAATTTGAGAAAGGCCAACTGTGCCGAAACGTCAATAAAAGGAAAGGATCACAATAAAATTTATATATATATATATATATATATATATATATATATATATATATATATATAAGTTATATCGAAAATAAATTAACTATACAAAAAGCTGAAGCTAAACCTCAATTCTCTACTTAACACATGTTCGGCTTCTGTAAATGTAAAGAACAAGAAGTCAGCCGAAGTTTACAAACACCCTAATAGCAGTAACAGAGATATCAATCAATCAAAACACAAGTCGGATATGAATTCTTGTGCCTCTCCGGGCTCATGCAAAATTCTAACTTTGAAGAGCTGAATTTGACTCGGACTAATTCCAAAGATTTCTATCTGACCAATGCCGTGAAAACTTCCTTTCCATGTTATTATTTGTTTTAGGTAGAGATCCCGACTATATGGCCTTCATAATCACACTTCTGATGATGCTCGTGTTAGCGGCCGGCGTTAAGAAGTCGTTGATTTTTAATAATATTCTAAATGTGATTAACTTTTCTGTGTGGGTGTTTATTATGAGTGCAGGAATGTTTTATGTAAATACTGATAATTGGACCAAGCATGATGGATTTCTAGCGAAGGGATGGCCTGGGGTAAGTATAAGTAGTAAATAAGTGGTATATTATCCATTTATAATATGTAATTTAGCAAATATTCTATATGCAAAGTGAAACTGCCAAGAAGTGGAATCTGTGATTAACGAGTAGAAGTAGACTTTAGGTGTTGTGATGGAATAATACTCTGAATAGATCTTGTACAGAATATTAAAAACTTAATTAAAATACGTCCATTGATATTGGAAATTGGCATAATCATACAGAAAGGCATTTACTTCAAGTAATATTAGTGCTAAGAAATTTGGCGCATCATTCCTTACGAAATTATAAAAATGAAAGGTGCCTCAAAAAGTGCTATTTGACAAAATTCTTTATTGTATATTACACAAAAGTCCTTGAAAAAATTTTTCGATGTCATTTAAATGTGAACCGATACATTCCCGGCACTCTTCTATCGGAGAGCTCAGCTTATCGTTTTTTGCTGAATATTTTATTTTAAATATTCCCGGGAGTGAATATTCTTAATGTAAACTTTCGTCTTGGAATGTCAAGTCTACATGGAGTCCATCTTAGATCACCTCTATTGAAAATCAATTTATTCGGGAAATATTCTCGAATGTAGTTCCATCCTGCTAAAAGCGGTTCTCTACTTATAACTGGCACTTTAAAGCAATGCAGAGACTCTTTGTGTTTTAATTTTGGATTTGTAGGACCAAGAAGGACTTTTATGTTTAAAAACTTAACCGTCCTGGGGGAAATGTATCTCATACGTGAATAAAATTCAAACATTTGACTAATAAATTCGAGCCCTTGAACATTTCTTGTTGACTTTACTTCTTACATTAGCCTGTCTCTCGTTCTCTACAACAACAGACCTAAATTTTTACGAACAATACGTGGTAACAAACTTTTGGCACGTTTACGGTACTCCACGTTTGTATGACTTCTTGATACTTCGAGGTTTGAAATCAATCTAATTTCCTCAAACTTCTAGACCCATTTGTTAATCCATTAAATATTCGAAGCTTCATTCTCGCTCAGAATTATTGTTGTAAACCTCATTTCCATAAAGCGCTTACTCCGCAACTGCAAAATGCTTCATCTATAATATATATAAAATGCAACGTCTCTCTGTCTGTCTGTCTGTCCGTTAGTGCGCTTATCACTGGAGAACCACTTACCCGATTTACGTACTTTTTTTTTAAAAACATATATATGTTCTCTGGCCAGGTTATAGGCTATATTTTATTACGATAGGTAGCATAAGAAATGAGTAGTGACGTAATATAGTGAATGAAGTCGGAAAAAAAGTTTGCCGCTAGCGCGTTCCATTGCAATATACAGACTAAACCATTAAATATGGAACAATATTTTGTAGTAGAGAATATCTATAATCTATAATCTATAATATATATAAAATGCAATGTCTCTCTGTCTGTCTGTTTGTCCATTAGTGCGTTTATCACGCGAAAACCACTTATCCGATTTATGTGTCTTTTTTTTAAATTCATACATATATTCTTTGGCCAGGTTATATAATAATAATAATATATATAATATATATAAAATGCAACGTCTCTCTGTCTGTCTGTCTGTCCGTTAGTGCGCTTATCCCTCGAGATCCACTTATCCGATTTACGTGATTTTTTAAATTCATACATATGTTCTCTGACCAGGTTATAGATATATATTTTATTACACCTATAATAAATATAAAATGCTAAGTATCTCTGTCTGTTTGTCCGTTTGTGCGATTATCACAGGAAAACCACTTATCCGATTTACGTGTTTTTTTTTTAAACATGCTAAACCATTAAATATGGAACAATAGCAGATCAAAGAATATATATAATATATAAAAAATGCAACGTCTGTCTGTCTGTCTGTCCGTTAGTGCGCTTATCACTGGAGAGCCACTTATCTGATTTACGTGCTTTTTTTTTAAGCATACGTATGTTCTCTGGCCAGGTTATAGGATGTATTTTATTACGTTAGGTGACATAAGGAATAAGCAGTGACGATAATAGTGAATCAAGTCGAAGAAAAGTTTGCCGCTAGCGCGTTCTCTTGCAAGACACTGCCTAAAACATTAAATATGGAACAATATCATGTAGCAAAGAATATAATATATATAAAATGCAACGTCTCTCTGTCTGTCTGTCTGCCCATTAGTGCGCTTATCACTCGAGAACCACTTATCCGATTTACGTGTTTTTATAAATTTATACATATGTTCTATATAATTCGATATAAGCCTAGATAATGGGAGATAAAAAGAAATAATGGGAGATAAGTCGAGATAAGCCTCGATAATGGGAGATAAGGTGAGATAATGGGAGATAAGTATAAATAATGGTAGATAAGGAGAAATAATGGGAGATAAGCAGAGATAAGTCTAGATAATGGGAGTTATGATGAGATAATGAGAGATAAGGAGAAATAATGGGAGATAAGGAGAAATATTGAGAGATAAGCCTAGATAATGAGAAATAAGGTGAGATAATGGGAGATAAGGAGAAATAATGGGAGATAAGAAGAAATAATGGAAGATGAGCAGAGATAAGTCTAGATAATGTGAGTTATGGTGAGATAATGGGAGATGAGGAGAAATAATGGGAGATGAGCAGAGATAAACCGAGATAATGGAAATTATTTAGAGATAATGGGAGATAAGGAGAAATATTGGGAGATAAGGGGAAATAATGGGAAATATTTTATTAAGTCGGCTGACATAAGGAATAAGCAGTGACGATAGTAGTGAATCAAGTCCACGCGAGCGGAACCGCGGGCCCTGCTAGTAACAACTAAATCTCTAAGAACTGGGTATACGCTTTGTATTCCACATTGTGTCAACCGCAATAAACCAAACAAATTTAACATGTTTATGGAATATAATCTTCTTATTACACTTATACAGTGTCTCTCAAAAAGTTTTAAACAAGCGGAGAAAAAGTTTATCTTACATATTACCAAAAAATTTATTCTTGATAAAAAATTCTGCATTACATGGAAAAAACATCCAAAATTTAAAATATTTGATAGTATACAGGGAAAATAAAAAATAATAATTTATAATAAAGAGTAATGTGTGTTTAAATTTAAATACAGAGCAAAATATTAACTGAAAATGTTAACAGGAAATAAAAATTAATCCTCACGTTTAGATTTGTGACCTTCCTAGTTAAAATTTCAAGAAAACTCCATTACCCACGTCAGTAATTGTTGGATTGTTTATTGAATAAAAGAAAAGGAAATCACTACAAATTTTAGGCTGAAAATAAATGAACATATCTTTAGAAATACCTAAAAACTGCCAATAAACTTCAAAGCTAACGTCGGTCTGTATTTGCAATAATTATTGTAATAGTAATGCCAGTAAAATTGAATGTTGAAGATAAAATTGAAATGGTGCTCATAGTTGAAGATAATTATAATTCTATTAGAGAAGCAGCGGAAATCTTTAATAATAGATACCCTGATAAAACTGTACACTTCACAACTGTAGGATATCTAATAAATAAATAATCATAAGCAAGTAATGCTGTCGGTAATAGAAAAGCCAAAAGATTCACTTCGGGAAAAATCAGCTTTATTAAATGTGAGTAAAACTACAGTTGAATTTTAAGATCAAATAAATTTAAATCATACAAACTCCAATTTACCCATACTCTAAAAGCAGGAGATTTTGAACGAAGATTTGAATTTTGTGCTTGGTTTCAAGGAGAGTTGGAAGATAACAGGTGTATGGCAATACAAATACTTTTCTGTGGCGAAGCGACCTTTACGTCTGACAGTAAGTTCTCAAAACTATCGCTGGTGGAGCGATGTTAATCCTAACTTCAGTATCCAAACTCGAGATCAGTACTGGTTTAAAACTAATGTATGGTGTGGAATTGTTAAAGATAGAATAGTTGGACCATTCTTTTTTCGAAATAATATAAATGCTGAACGTTACCTAGAATTTTTAAATAATGAGTTCCCTGCATTTCTTAATCGCCTACCAATAATTGAAAGACAACGTATATGGTACCAACATGATGGTGCATCATGTAGCAGTACGAGATATGTTCGAGATTATCTCCTCCACATTTTTAACGGTAGAGTAATAGGGAGATATGTGCAGTTTACTTGGCCCCCAAGGTCTCCGGACATCACCCCTCTAAACTCTTTTTATGGGATTATTCAAAAGAAAAGAATTATCTTAAAAGGTCATTTAAAATTGAGAGAGTCATTAGGTAAACATGATAAGCTATAACTCCTGACGTAATTAGAGATGTAATATATATACTCAGTATATATCACCACTACACCAAACACTTTATTTTTGCACTCGACGCGCGTTTCGCTAACCATGTTAGCTTCATCAGGAGCGATGATTGACTAAAGCTAAAACTACAAATCTACCCTATTTATACTTAGTCTAACCCTTGAATTACTCAAGCGGAACTAATGACATAGGCAAGGCCCTCAGTTCCGGTCAAGTACCCAGTAGAGGAGACTATAAGGAAGAGGCCCTCTATCTTTATTTAAACTACTTTTACATTTTATGATTTCCATACTTTCGTATGCGTTCAACAATCTCCTATCAGATACATTTTTTATTAATCTTAGATTATCTAATGTTACAGTATGATCAGCTTCAAGAGAATGTTCGGCAATGCTAGACTTTTCTGTTCTTCTATCTTAAGTGTGCTAAATGTTCTTTAAATCGTGTTTTAATTGATCTTTTAGTTTGCCCAACATACTTTTTGTCACAATCATTACAACTAATTTCATAAATTCCACTTTTCTCACAATTAGGAATCTTATCTTTGGGATTTCCTAAGATATTCCTCAGATTGTCTGATGACTTATAGACTAAGGTGAGGCCTACCTTATTGAGTCCCTTGCTATATTTCGGATTATATGGTATGGAGACATATTTGGTGTTATTTTCTTCGCGTGTAAAAAAGATGGAATTCTGAATATTAAACCTAAATTTATGTCTATTTATTAGCTTATTTACTAAGTCATCGTCGTAACCATTAACTCTAGTTATATTTCTAATACGATTCCTTTCTTTATTGAAGTTTACTCTGTTCAGAGGGAAAGTGACCAAACGATGAACTAAAAAATGTAATGAGGCTAATTTATGTTGTTTACAATGAAATGAATCATTAGGAATATATCTATCTGTTACTGTATCCTTCCTATAGATATCAAATTCTAATCTATTATTATTTTTAATAATTAAAATATCTAGAAAAGGCAATTGTCCTTTGTTCTCAACTTCGTAAGTGAATTTAATGGAATCATACCGGCTATTTAATTTAGAAACAAAATCGTTAATATTTGCTCTCTTTGTATCAAAAATCGCGAAAATATCATCTACATACCTATACTATACCCTTGGGAAATATTCGAATTCTTGACTGGCTTCGATTTCAAACTTACTCATGAATAAATTGGCTATGAAGGGTGACAAGCAATTACCCATAGTTGTTCCTTCTTTCTGAACATAAAATTGATTGCTATATTGGAAATAATTTTGTTTCATACAAAGTTTAGATAATGTTAAGTATTCACGAATAGTTTCGTCTTCAAAGTCATTCATTCTAAGTAATTCTTCGAGATATTGTAAAGTTTGTGGAATTGGCACACTTGGGAACAAAGAACTAACATCAAGAGAAATTAAGACTTCACCTTCATTACGAACTAGATTTTTTGTTTTATTAATGAATTCTAACGAATTCTTCACTGCGAAAGTATTTAATGGTAACTTCTCAAGTTCTTTTGATAACCATTTGGATATTAAATATGTGGGTGATCCGACCGATGAAACAATGGGTCGCATTGCTTTTCCAGGTTTGTGAATTTTGGGTAAGCAATACAATTTTGGTATGGTCGGATTACTCACATTTAATTTAAATTTTAGCGAATCGGAGACAAGGTTCTTACATTTTTTTAAAGAATTTTTAACCTCTGATATCATTCTCGGTAATGGATTTCTTATTACCTTTTCATAAGGGCCAGATTCGATAAGATTATCTACGCGTTCAAAGTAATCTTTCTTATCCAATATAACAACCTTATTTCCTTTATCCGCTTTTAAGTAGAAGACATCTTTATTTTTCAATCCTTTAACTACTTTTACGTTTTTTCGTGAATTAGAATTTGTGTTGTTAACTATGTTTTTTCGATATTTGAATGCGACATGCTTCCCTAACAAAGGATTTACTATTTTCTGAAAGTGTACTAATGGAACTTTCAATGTGAGCAACTATTTCTGACAAATTATCTCTAGGAGGGGTACTGCAAAGTTAAGACCTTTGTTTAAGATGCGAATTTCATTTCGTGTAAAGGATTGAGATGAATGATTTTCTACAATATTTACGAGTCCCTGAGGAGTATTCTTCTTCGGTAAGAGCTTTTTTAATTTTTTACTTAGAATAGAGAATTTCTTTTTATATTGAATATCAATAACTAAAAACATTTTCCTCTGGAACTCGCTCCATACTTCATATGCAATATTTTTTAATCCTGAAGTAAGTTTTTTGAATATGCTGTATGATTCTATTTCTAACATACTACGTTTTGAGTACAAATTATTGATTTCTAAGTCAAGCCATTTTTGTTTAGCAAAGAATGAAACTTTTTCTGAAATGTTTGATCTTGGTAAATTAACCTTAATAAAATTAGGAAAAACTTTAAATTTCTTGCATGACTTTAAAAACCAAATATCTGCACATACTAATCTAATCTTACTACTGTACTTACGATAAAGGTTTAATTCCGTTGACCGTGAAGCCATCTCAACTTAGTTGGGAATGTGGAATCTTTGGCACAATGATACTACTCAGTATATATCACCACTACACCAAACACTTTATTTTTGCACTCGACGCGCGTTTCGCTAACCATGTTAGCTTCATCAGGAGCGATGATTGACTAAAGCTAAAACTACAAATCTACCCTATTTATACTTAGTCTAACCCTTGAATTATTCAAGCGGAACTAATGACATAGGCAAGGCCCTCCTCTACTGGGTACTTGACCGGAACTGAGGGCCTTGCCTATGTCAGTAGTTCCGCTTGAGTAATTCAAGGGTTAGACTAAGTATAAATAGGGTAGTATGTAGTTTTAGCTTTAGTCAATCATCGCTCCTGATGAAGCTAACATGGTTAGCGAAACGCGCGTCGAGTGCAAAAATAAACTGTTTGGTGTAGTGGTGATATATACTGAGTAGTATCATTGTGCCAAAGATTCCACATTCCCAACTAAGTAGAGATGTAATGTAAATTTTTCTCGAAAAAACAATCACCTGTTTAGAACGGGAAGGTGGATACATTGAAGCACTTGTGCAGTAAAGTTAGAATTAATCCATATGTTTAGTTGTTATGTTATGTACTTAGTAATTAAGTAATGTTGCAATTTCAAAATAAAATGATATTAGCACAAATTTATTATGGATGTAATTGTTGCAAGACCGATAAAAAGATTATCAAATTTTTAACAAAAATATGATACAATCAAAATCAATGCACTAGTTTTTAATTAATTTCGTTTTCCTTTATTCAATAAATAATCTGACAATTACTGACGTGTTTTCTGGAGTTTTTTTGAATTTTTAACTAGGAAGGCCAGAAATCTAAAAACCGGCATATTTTTTTACTTTCTATTAACATTTTCATTTAATTGCTCTGTATTTAAATTTAAACACTCTACTGTTCAGTATAAATCATTATTTTTTTATTTTTCCTGTATACCATCAAATATATTAAGGTTTTGATGCTTTTCCATGTGATGCAGAAGTTTTTTTATCAAGAAATTTTTTTTTTGTAATATTTAAGATAAACTCCGCTTGTATAAAAATTTTTGAGACACACTGTATGCTTACTACAAAAATAATTTACTTCAATTCGGCTTTATCCAAGCCTATCTTCCTAATTAATTAAAGTTTACAAAAGTAAATATTTATTAGAGTGCGTTTTGCGCTGTATCAAAAGTATACCTCCAATTGATTATTATTAATTAGAGATCTGCTAAAGTTCTCATTTCCAGTAGCTTTCAAAAGTAAATAAACATAAAAATAAATAAAAGTAAATTTCTATTGTGTTCTCTGAAAAGTTTAGCCTTAATCTACATATTTACCTAAGCTATTAGTTCGTTATTTGATAATCTTGATATTATGTAGCCCTCCGGTCTTGATAATCAGAATTCGCAGACTTATTAGTTTTTGTTTCTAATAATACAAAAAAGTCGAAGTTTATTCAAAAGGAGTTTGTGCTTTCTCCTAGAAATTTTATCGACGTTGCTGTTAAATAAAATAATTGACATTATGTTGGCTATTATTCTTCCCCTGTATGGGTTGTGGTAGACTATTTGGACGATAAATCAAATATTAGTATGTGGAATGTGTTGCGCGAAACACAGTAGTAGAATCAAGACGAGCTTACGAGGCTGGTTTGAAGAGTCCTTGCAAAGTCCGACAGATGGCACCACCATATCGAGGTCATGTTTAGGTAGTAGCATCTCTTGAATGAACGCACACCAAGTTTCAGCCATATTGGTCTATTTCTTTGTGTTTGGCATTCGTGTGAATCAAGGAAGTCGAGTGATTTTCAAGAAATGGACGAAAAAGAATTTCGTGTGGTGATTAAACATTACTTTATGACAGGCAAAACGCCTCAGGAGACTAAAGAGAAGCTTGATAAACATTATGGTGACTCTGCACCTTCGATTGGAACAGTTTATAAGTGGTTTCAAAATTTTCGGACTGGCCATATGGGCACAAGTAACGCTGAACATTCTGGACGGCCTGTGGAGGTTACGACTCCAGAAATCATTGATCAAATCCATGCTATGGTGATTGATGACAGAAGAGTTAAGGTGCGTGAGATTGCTAGTGCTGTGGGCATCTCGACTGAACGGGTACATAATATTTTGCATAAACATTTGGACATGAGAAAGCTATCCGCAAGATGGGTGCCGCGATTGCTCACGCTTGACCAAAAACGGAATCGTGTGAAGTGTTGCAAGGATGGTTTGCGGCTGTTCCAGAAGAATCCGGAGGACTTTAAGCGTCGTTTCGTCACTGTGGATTAAACACGGATACATTACTATACTCCTGAGACCAAACAACAATCTAAACAATGGGTTACCAAGGGGGAATCTGCACCAAAAAAGGCGAAGACCGTTCCTTCGGCCGGAAAGGTTATGGCGACTGTCTTTTGGGATTCGCAAGGGATAATCCTCATCGACTATCTGGAAAAGGGTAAAACTATTACAGGTGAATATTATTCATCGTTATTGGACCGTTTGAAAACCGAGCTGCAAGAAAAACGCCCGCGATTGGCCCACAAGAAAGTCCTTTTCCATCACGACAACGCACCAGCACACACCTCAGCAGTTGTGATCGCAAAATTAATGGAAATAGGATTCCAACTCGTTTCACATCCCCCCTATTCTTATCACATAGCTGAAAAAATACGTGTTTTATTGTAAAGAATGACAATGATAAGAAATTGGAGTACTACAGTTTTCTATTGTGTGTAAATCTTCGTTTTTGTAAGATATCGGGAAAGGCTTACTAAGTTTGTCTATTTTTAGTTGTTAAGTAAATTTAGACCGGATGTTATTATTCTGATAACACAAGTTGTTTGATTTTTAGCTTTAGAAATTAAAATGGAGTGACAGCGGATAGGAAACTCTAGCGCAATTTAAGTCTTGCTGCTGGGGCAGTCTGTCCATACATTTCGTGTCACAGATCCAACAGTTGTTCCCTACGCTCAGATTGACTGGCAGCGGCTCGCCTTACAAAGAGGGGAACTGCACCACTTAGCAGATACAGTTGACCGTGGTAGTTGACTTCAGGAAACCTGTAACAAACCAGCAGGTGCTGTTAAGTGAGACATCCAGCTTAGAAGCATGAGCTGATCACTCCCAGACTGGAGATGAATATTCAGCAGCAGAGTAACATAATGCAGCTGATCTGAACTCTAACAAGCATTAGCCAAGAATATTGCCATAAATATTATCTTTACTTTTCTATAATATATATAAAATGCAACGTCTCTCTGTCTGTCTGTCTGTCTGTCTGTCTGTCCGTTAGTGCGCTTATCACTGGAGAACCACTTATCCGATTTACGTACTTTTTTTTAAAACATATATATGTTCTCTGGCCAGGTTATAGGCTCTATTTTATTACGATAGGTAGCATAAGGAATGAGCAGTGACGTAAAATAGTGAATGAAGTCGGGAAAAAGTTTGCCGCTAGCGCGTTCCCTTGCAGTACACAGCGTAAACCATTAAATTTGGAACAATATTGCGTAGCAGAGAATATCTATAATCTATAATCTACATTATACATAAAATGCAATGTCTCTCTGTCTGTCTGTCTGTCTGTCTGTCTATTAGTGCGTGTATCAGGCGAGAACCACTTATCCGATTTACGTGTCTTTTTTTAAATTCATGCATATATTCTTTGGCCAGGTTATATAGTAATAACTAAAATCTATATCTATAATATATGTAAAATACAACGTCTCTCTGTCTGCCTGTCTGTCCGTTAGTGAGCTTATCCCTCGAGAACCACTTATCCGATTTACGTGATTTTTTAAATTCATACATATGTTCAATGACCAGGTTATATAATAATAATAATAATAATCTATATAATATATATAAAACGCAATGTCTGTCTGTCTGTTAGTGTGCTTATCATTCGAGAACCACTCATCCGATTTACGTGATTTTTTTTTTTAATTCTTAATTTAATATATGTCAAAAAAAATCTATATTATATATAAAACGTAACGTCTCTCTGTCTGTCTGTCTATCCATTACTGCGCTTAGCACTCAAGAACCACTTATCCGATTTACGTGTTTTTTTTTTAAATAAAATACAAAGGGAATAAACAGAGACAAAATGCTAATATGTAGGAAAAAAGATGGAAGTTTAGCAGTAAGCTTCGCAGAAAGACTGAATAGATGGGGGGAATACTTTAAAGAAACACTAATTGGAGATGAAAATGAGTTGAATGAGAAATAGGAAGCAAAATTAACTGAAGGGCAGGAGGGGACAAATAAACCCTGCAAAGAAGAAATAAGACAAATACTCAGCACAAAAAAAATAAGGCCCCGGGTGGAAATTGTAGAACTGATAAAAGCTGGAGGAGTAGATCTGGAAAATGATATATGCCGGTTGGTGCAAGAAATATGGGAAATAGAAAAGATCCCAGTGAGCTGGAGAGAGTCGCTCATTTGTCCAATATATAAAAAAGGAGAAAAAATAATATGTGCTAATTATAGACCAATAGCCTTACTGGATGTCGTGTACAAGATAGTAGTGTTGGCTATCAAAAACAGACTAGCAGAGAAAGCCGAATCTATTCTGGGAGAATACCAGTGTGGATTCAGACCAGATATTTTTCGATTAAGCAAATCTAAGATAATAGCTTAGAACAAAATTAGGCACTACACTTAGTATTTGTGGATTTCAGAGAAGCATATGACTCTGTAAATAGAGCAGGACTTTACAAGATAATGGCAGAACTAAAAATTCCAAGTAAATTGATTCGCATGGTAAGAATGACCCTGAATGACAGAGAAAATAGAGTGTTGGTTGAGGGCAAAGTATCAGACAAGTTTAAGGTGAAGAGAGGATTAACACAGGGGAACCAGTGTCGATATGTCTATTTAATTTGGTACTAGAGAAGATAATCCGGGAGTCAGAAATAAACACAAATGGAACGGTATACCAACAAACCTGCCAATGCTTGGCCTATGCGGATGATGTAGCAGTGATTGCAAGAGCAAAAGAGAACCTTAAAAAAGCCATAAGTAGGAAAGAAGAAAGGGGAAGGATGAGAGGACTAAAGATAGATGAGGAAAAAACAAAATACATGGAAATTACAAAGCAGAAGGATAATAAAAACAACAAAAGTTTAGATATAATAAACAACTTAGGGAAAAGATATATGTTTAAACAAGTAGACAAATTTAATTATCTGGGGGTAACAATAACAGAGAGTGGACAAGAAAGAATGGAGATACAAGAAAGAATAGCGAAAGTACAGAGATGTTTGGGGGCAATGGATCCAATATTGAAATCAAAGAATGTATCAAGAAAAGCAAAAGAAAGAATATATACGACAGTCGTCAGACCCACGGTGACATATGGATGCGAAACGTGGAAACTGAATGCCAGAGAAAAGGAGACGTTGGAGGTGTGGGAAAGGAAAGCTTTGAGAAGAATCTGCGGAGGAAGGAAAAAAGAGGGACTGTGGAGAAGAAAAACAAACTACGAATTAAAATGCCTATATACGAAACCCCTTATAAGCCAAATCATAATAAGCCAGCTATTAAGATGGTTGGGACACGTGGCAAGGATGAATGAAGAAAGACAGGCAAAGCAAGCCCTAATAAGAGGAGTGATTGGAAGAAGAGGCAAGGGTAGACCTTGATCTACATGGATTCAGGCAGTAAAGCAAGATCCGGAGTTGATGGGAATCCCGCACTGGAAAAAGCTAACAGGAGACAAGCAGAAGTGGAGACAAGTATGCAACCAAGCCATGAGCCTCTAAGGCCCCTTGAGCTATATAATAATATAAACATAACCAATAAGCAGTGACGATAAAGGTGAATCAAGTCCACGCGAGCGGAGCCGCGGGCACGGCTAGTTGTAATATAAATATCATAATAAAGAAGTAATCTTCTTCTTTCTTCGTCTAGCCTTCTTGCGCCCAGTATTGAGCATAGACATTTCTTAGTTCCCTCCACCTTGTTCGGTTTTGAGCTGTTTTCAACCATGGTAGTCATGCTACTTTTTTGATGTCATCATACCATCGTGTGACCAGTCTTCCTCTCGTTCTCGTTCCTAACCATGGTCTCCACTGTATAACTCTCCCATTCCATCTGTTGTCCTTTGTTCGAGCAATGTGTCCTGCATAGTCCCATTTGAGTCGTGTTGCACGGTCTATTATATCAGTCACTTTAATTTTATTTCTTATAGTTTCATTTCTTACTTTGTCGCGTGGCGACAGACCCAGCACTTTTCTTTCTGCTGCTCTTTGGGATATTCGGAGTTTTTTTACCATTTTCCATGTGAAGGTCCAAGTTTGTGCTCCATACGCAACCACTGACAGTATGCAGCTATTATAAAGCCTTGCTTTTAGATGTAGGGGTATTTTTTTGTGGGTTAGTATGTGTTTTAGTTTGGTAAAGGCTGCTCATCCTAGCCTAATCCTTCTTTCAACTTCCATGTTTTTGTTTTCCTTGCCAAGAGTTATCTTTTGGCCTAAGTATACGTATTCTTTTGTGTTCTCTAGTTTCTTGTTATTTACTGTCATATTAGGATCTTCTGGACACATGACCCTGGTTTTGGCTAAGTTCATTTTTAGCCCTATGGTTTATGATTTTTCATTCAGTTCTTTATTCATATTATCCAGATCCGCTTGTAAAAATTTTCTGTAGTTGTCAGTATTTCATTTTTGTTTCTCGTCTCCTGTCCATTGTGATCTTTCAGTGCTAATATTTCCTTCCTTCCCTCATTTCTTCTCAGGCATCTAATGTTTTCATTCCTTTCTATTGCGTTTTCCACTTCGGTTGTGTAGTGTATCTCTAGATCCTTGCGTATCATTTTTCTTGTGACCTTTCTCACTTCACGGTATTCCTCTGTATTCTGTTTATTTTCCCTGTTCAGCTTCCTTCTTTTTTCTATTAGTTGTAATGTTTTTGGACTTAGTTTGCTTATTTCTCTTGTCTACCCTGTATGCGGTCTCCTTTATTGTTTTTGTTATCTACTCTGAGAATTCATTTATATTTCATTTTCTGGAGATATGTTTTCGTTTTCGTGTAGTTTTTCCTCTAGTTCTTTAAGGTAAGTATATTGGTTTTCTCTTAGGACGTTGGTATCTATGTTTTGGATTTTTCCAGAAATGGTTTTTTGGTTTTGTCAATGTAATTTTAGCTCTAATGATTTGGTGATCACTTCCCGTGTTAAAGGAGTTAAGGGCCGATACATCTTTGACAATTTGTTTGGTAGATGAGAGAACATAATCCATTTCGTTTCGGGTTTTGTTGTCGGGGCTTGCCCACGTCCACTTTCTTTGAGGTGGTTTGCAGAAGAAGGTGTTCATTGCGTATAATCCTTGACCTTTCAGAAAGTTGCACAGCATTTGTACTCTTGAATTCCTTTCCCCTAATCCGTGTTTTCCTACATATTTTTCCTTCTCTCCAATAACAGCGTTGAAGTCACCAATTACCAGGTCGTAGCTAGATTTTCCTTTTTCTAAAACCCTTCCAATGTCCTCATAAAAGAGTTCTACTTCTTCATTTTCGTGTGTTGAGGTTGATGCATATATCTGAATAAATTTAAGTCGACAGTTTTTTGATATCTCCAAAATAAGATATGCCACCCTTTCCGAGATTCCGCTGTAACTTTGGACGTATTTTGTTATTTTTGGGTGTATTAAGATGCCTACGCCCCCCTGACTTACGTTGACATGTCCTTTGTAGTAAAATGTTCTTCTGGATTTTAGAGTGAGTAAGTTCTCTCCACGTCTCCTGATTTCACTTAGTCCGAAGATGTCAGATTCAATTTTGTTTAGTTCATTCTCTACGTCAAATAGGTGTTCTTCTGATATTAGTGATCGACAATTATTTGTAGCTAGGGTGAGGTCTCCATGGTTTGGGGTTTTCGGCCTTATACACGAATTTTTGCCTTCCACAGAATTCTTGAGGCAGACCCTATATACAATGGTGTGGGATTTGAAACTCTTTTTTCTACCCACCTGGGGTACCTGTCCTTCTATTTTTAAATTCGCCATAGTCCACTAAGAAATTTGTTAGGTTATACTTCACCTCGCTAACCTACTGCGAGTTGGCGAGTTGATTTGCAACCGCTCCTAACATGGAGTACAGACGCTGTTTGCAGCTGCCTACTCTGGGTGAGACGCTGAGTTTAGCAGTTGATGCAGTTTACCGGGGTGTGGTGCGTGGAGCCATAAGTTAGAATTGGGTGCTCTGTGAGGACCAGTCATCTCCGACCACCATCCAACTATGTCGTTTGATGCGACCATCTTTGATGAAAGGTGCTACCTCTACATCACAACCCCATACACCCCTATATATTAACAAGACCAGGAATATACACGCTTAAGGGTGCAATCAAAGCTTCTTGAACTTCATAATGATATATTTTTTGAACTTGACCCTTATGAACAATAAACTTGAAACATACAGCAAAATGTAATGATTATAACTCCTTATAATGAGCTAGTATTTATTCCAGTAATCTGCTACACTAGAATATAGCTGCCTTTAAAATATAGTGCAGCGCTTAACGAGAAGCGCAATCTAGGGCTACTAAAGATATTACATACTAAAGTTAAATGAATACTTTGAATAAGTTTTAATACTGTTAAGATTTAAAAACATCTGACCGAAATATATTAATATAGTTCGCTTATTTTCGAGAAATGGCAAAACACATCAAAGAAATTTTGAAAATGCCCAGAAAAATAAAAAAAAATTTAATGCGTTAATTGAATGAACCTATACCCAAGATTATAAAAAAATTTATATGTATATATATATATATATATATATATATATATATATATATATATATATATATACTACTGTGAACAAAAAATAGTAAGAATTTTAAATTTAATTCGCCCGGGCATTTCCAAATAGGATAAATTTTTTTTTCGCTAGATTGGCAGGACCTTAACTACCATCTGTGTCAAATTTTAAGACCATAGCGTCAGTAGTTAATAAGATTCTCTTGCATTCGTTCAACTACAAAAATGCGTTTTTCAATTTTTAACATGAGTGAAAAAATTCAGCAAAGAAGCTGCATTAAATTTTCTTTTAAAAATGGTTTTTCGGCTTCCCAAACGTTCGAAGAGGCTGGAATTATGGGCCGATAACTTTTGTTTTTTTCATCACGATAATGCGCCTTCTCATACAGCATTGGTTCTTCGCGACTTTTTCTTCAAAAATTCAACTCATATCATTCCGCAATCGTCCTGTTCGCCTGATTTAGCTCCGTCGGACTTCTGGCTATTCCCTAAAATCAAAAAACCGCTTCGAGGACATCGTTTTGAGTCGATTGAGGAGATTAAAACCGAATCGAAAAAGGCTTTAAAGGCCATCCCAGAAATCGAATTCAACAGCTGTTTCTAAGACTGGAAAAAACATTGGCATAAATGCATTGCATCCAAGGTGGATTACTTTGAAGGGGACGAAAAAAATTCGAAAAATAAATAACTCTTTTGCGTTTTATTTCAAAAGTCTTACTATTTTTTGATTACAGTAGTATATGCATATACAGTGCCATTCATAAAGTTTGCACCATATGGAAAAAATTTTTATTATAAGAGTTTTTGAAAATTTAACTTCGAAGTATGTTAGTGCATGTTTTATGTTTAGAATTACACCCAAATTAGGTCATGACGTCACATACCTAGCCTGTCAAATTTGACATTTAAATTTTAAAATATTTTTATTGAAAATATCGAAAAAAGTTATAAAGAAAAAAGGATTGTATTGCAGTTTTACATGTTCGAAAAGATTTGATGAAATTGACTTTTTTCAATTATTTTCCGCTAAAATGACAATCAACTGTTTTGTCACATAAATTATCTTAAGTACTTATTTATTAGATGATATTTCACTAAACGAAAAAAAAAATTAGACCTTAAAATTAACCTGAAAAACGAGTTCTGTCAAAAAGTCGTAGTTTAACAATGTAATCTTGGTGCAAAGCTGCATAATTTTTATGGCAGCTCAACTTCTAAGGGCTAATATAATAAATATTAATGTTATGTCATAAATTTGAACAAATTTCTAGTTTTTTAAGTTTCTTAATTCCTTCTTTAATACACAAAATAGTTCATTTATAAATTCTATAGCGAACATTTGCGAGAAGCTCTTTCTTAATTTCATATACAGGTTTTGGGGATAGTTTATTCTAAATGTTTTTTAACCTATTTTTAAATGGTCGAAAACAAGATTTTTAAAAATTGTTACGTTTTGCAACGCAATATTGGTGGAAAGAATATACATTCATGTTTTGCTATTAAGTCAAACAAAATTATAATACGATAGGCTTTCCCGTATCTTTGTCGCAGTTGCTATGGATTTCGTGTTTTGTTCCTTTGTCACATCAGACATCAAACTGACATTAGTTTGGTCACTATTATTAATGCAATAATAAAAGTTTTCTAAATTCTCTCCTTTAATAAAAATGCCAATTAAATTGACTAAGCAAGATAAATTAGAAATAGTTTTGATCGTGGGTGATAATACAAAACTCAAAGAGAAGCTGCCGTCATTTTTAACCACAACATCGGGAAAAAAGTTATAACGCATACAACACTAGGAAGAATTGTTACCAGTTTTAAAAATACTGGATGTGAGGAGAATAATTTTAAACGTCAACGTGAACATTGGATTACTACTGAGGATGCTGAGTTTGCAGTTATGCAGAGTGTGATTGAAACGTCTAAAACCTCAGTTGCCAAAATATCGCACAATGTAGGTTTATCTTATAATTCAGGTCAAAGAAGGCTTAAGAAAAATAGGTTTAAATCTTATAAACTAAAGATTGTCCACACTCTCAAAGAACAAGATTATGATAGGCGCATGAATTTTTCTTTCTGGCTACAAAGCAAAACTGAAGAAGACCCGTCATTTATAAAGTATATTTTATTCAGTGATGAATATACTTTTAATTCTAATAGTGTTGTCTCGTCGCAAAATTTTAGATGGTGGGCGGATAGCAATCCAAATAGATACAAGAAATCAATATTCAAGAATTATTGACCCGTTTTTTTTTAGAGAAAATCTTACAGCCGCGAGGTACAGTTTCTAAACAACGAACATTCCAATGAACTGGAAGATTTTAGTTTAGAGAAAAGAATGAAAATGTACTTCCAGCAAGATGAAGCACCTAGTCACAGCACCTTGAAAATTAGAAATTGCTGGACAAAAACTTTTCTGGGAAATGGATTGGTAGGTTTTCCTATGAAGTACCTTGGCCGTCGCGGTCACCCGATCTTAAGCCCTGTGACTTTTTTGTGGAGGTATTTAAAAAATTTAGTTTATGCTCAGAGACCTTTTAAAAACATGGCACACTTAGAAGAAACTATCCGCCAGTCTGTAAATGAAAATTAGCCGGAGTTCTATGCGTATGTTCGTCATGAAATTTATAACAGAAATATTAAGTGCATTAAAAAGAAAGGAAGAAGCATAGAAACTTATGAACGTTTTTCTATTTAGCAAATAAAATTAATTTTTAGTGTTCCGTACGGAACACTTATAAGATCACTTCGGTGTCTGTCCGTCTGTCCCTCTGTCACACCCGATTTTCTCCGAAAACTATTTGTCATAGAAAGTTGAAATTTGGTAGTAATATAGGAATTGATGGCCTCATCAGAGCCATGTAGTTTTGAAAGCTAAATTTTGACTTAAGGGGTTAGTTTTGGGGGGTGCAATCGAAAGTGAAAAAAAAAATTTTTTACTAGGTAATCGAGTGTGGTGTCAAATGAAAGCTTGTGAAAATGCGAGTAAAAAATATATATATAATGTAATACTTGCGCGCACTTTTCTTTGTATTATTTTTAAAAAATCGCGAAAAATCGCTGTCCACCCGCTTTATCTCGAAAAGTACTTATCAAAAAATTTTGAAAAAATTCTGGAATATTCTTCACGGGGTGTAGATTGAACGAAAATTATCACAAGTGCATTACCTGCAAACCAAAATTTCAAGGTCACCAGTTTTCAGTAAAGATTGGAAACAAACTTTGTTGAAAACTCATTTGGGGTGTGTTTTGTGAAGTCACTGATCATTTTATACCACCCTAACAATTTTTTTTTTTTTAAAAACAATCAATGTACGGAACACTAATTGTGCAAGTTCAACTTGCACTTGACCGGTTTTTTATAATAGTAATCCTTAAAAATTGACGTCTCATAAACATTAAGCAGCTTTGCACCAATATTGTATTATTAAATTACAACTTTTTGAAAGAAATAAATTTTCAACCTAATTTTACGGCCTAATTTTTTTTTTTCGTAACATTTAGTAAAACATTAACCACTAAAGAAGTGTATAATATAATTTATAAGAAAAAACTTTCGATTATCATTTTCGGGGGACGTAATTGAAAAAAGTGAATTTCGTCAATTTTGTTTTTGAAAATTGACATGTAGATGTAAAACTGAAATACAATATTTTTTTCTTTATAGCTTTTTCCGATATTTTTTTTAAAAAAAATCCGTTTTTCCCAGTTTTAAATTTTAAATGTCAAATCTGACAAGCGAGGCTTGTGACGTCATGACCTTATTTGGATGTAATCCTAAACATAAAACATGCACTAACACATTTCGAAAACCCTTATAATAAAATGTTTCTCATATGGTGCAAACTTTATGAATGGCACTGTATATATATATATATATATATATATATATATATATATATATATATATATATATATATATATATATATATATATACAATCATATAGAATGTCATATCATATATAATAAAAATCGACCTTGATTCAACCCTATGTTGTTGCTCAACAAATTTTACATACTATTACTATATACTATACATATTTAACTTACCTACCAGATAATCCCTCTACAACAACCCATACATGGCCAACATAATGTTAGTTATTTTACTTTATAGCAACATCCATAGAATTTCTAGGATAAAACACCAACTATACAATTTTGTACACAAATCATCTTTTTCCTATCGATAAAAAAAAACTAATAAATCTGCTAATATTGATTGTCAGAACTCAAAAGCTGTAAAATATTAAGATTATCAAATAATAAACTACTCGAGACTCTGGAGACTTAGAGCAAGATGACGATTAAAGCTAAACTTTACAAACCACACAATAATAATTTGCTTTCATTGAGTATTATTTTTATTTACATTTGAACGCTACTGGAAATAAGCTCTATTAGATCCCTAGAATAGAGAACAATGTTATCTTTTAAATGAATTTTTAATCTGTCTAAAATAATAAATTCCATTTCCACATCGTGAATCCAAGGACACTGCAGGCACATCTCACTTAGTAAAGAAAACGAACGTTTTTTTCTCTGTTCGAAATTCCAGGATAAAATTAAATTAAAAAAAAAGAAAATAGTGAAAATGCTGGAATTACCGAATGATTTTCTCCTCTAATATAATAAAATGAAATTAAGCCTGATGCTGTGCACCATACAAGAAAAGGTGAACAAAGAAAAGAAACTTGCACTTCTTTACAACGCGTCGTCCACATGGGAAATGAATTATTCGACACAAGAAGAGAAGAAAAAAATTAAGCAAAAAAAGGTTGTGGAAAGTAACTTAAATAGCGTGATTACATGTTAGCTGAAAGTAAATCCAGGCAATAAGGGTGCGTCCAGTGGTGAAATAACATAAAAATTAGGAAAAGGGAAAAGTAATAAGGCTGTATGAGGACAGATTCACCAACAGAGCTGTTACGAAATGCAAACTAATCTTTATTACATACTGTTTCTGTTAAGAGTAATAAAAAAAAATACATTAATTAATAAAGAACTATTGGTATCCCTCAAAATGCTTGAAATTACCCATTTTATCTGCAAAATTTTATGACACAGGATTTCTCTTTAATGAAAACCAATAAAACTTAATTTCCTTACAATATTTTTTCATGCTTTCTTTACCTATTATTCTTTATTTACCCGAGACCCAAAAAAAGGAAATAACAGTGTTCCATTGTATCATTTTATAGCACCGAATAACGATCTGTTTGCTCCAGATTGAAACTAAGACGACATAAGTAGGTCAAAGATGTAATATTTGGGCAGAGGATAAATATTTCTTACAATAAATGTTGAAACCTTGCATCTAACGTATTGGAAAATCCATATTTTTAAATGTATTTATGAAATGCTAGGTGTCTCTTTGGCAATATATTCATGTCCTAGGGAGTATTTTTTGATCCTTTCAAGGACAGTGTAATTTTTTTATTTACTTAATTATGTTTGTTTCTCTGATATTTTAAAAGCATAAATACGAAGTGTAGTTTCAAATGGAAAAATGTTAGAGAAGCCAAATTTTCGAAAAACTCAGTTGTAACTAATAATCTCAGAAAGCAAGATTTTCGAATAGATAAATTCAATAAGAAACAATTAATTAAATTTTGAACTGATTTTTATTTTAAAAATCTACCTGTTAAATAACGTAGACTGAAGTTAATTAAAGTAAATTAAATTTAATTAATTAATTGGTAGTTTAATTGAAATGTATCTGAACATTAACTAAATATCATCAGTGACTAGTTTAGTTAGGTGAATCTTCTATACAAGAGATGTATTCGGGCAATCCTATTATCAAATTAAATTTAAATAATTTATAATTAACCTGAACTAACAGAATACCGTTTTCAAAAATATTGGGTTTTCGATAATTTGTCTATAAATTTTGCTTCTATTTTTCAAAAAACTGGATTCGAAAATATTATGTTTTTCAGGAAATCAAATTAAAATTAAATTCTCTTTTAAATGACCCCCAAAAAATTCATCGGTTGCAGTTTTCTATAGCATCGAACTAAAAATCAGCTAATTATATATATTAAACCTCTCTTACGTTTATTTTTTAGAAAGGTTGATCAAATATAAACGAAACCTTTTGTATAGTAAAACCCAAGATATAAGATCATGCCTTTTTGCTTTTTCAATGGGGCAATAAACGACCCTATTAAGGTTTTGTGCATAGTTGCCAGGTATTACGATAAACGTATTTTTATTTTACCTGCTTTGTATACCGCCCTCACTTGCACCTGTAATCATATTGGATCTATTTTTACCTATATATTTACTGCCTGGTAACCCGGTTTGGATCTCTTTAAGTATTTGATAATATAGGCCTAATGACCACAGGTCACCATTAAGATTCGAAAGATACTTTTCATAATTTTTATTTTTGGTTTTACTTACAACTTACAACGTAACGGTTCTATTTTAATTATGTGGCGTCAGTGGGAAAATTGCAATAGTGGCTATCGCAAGAGAAAGCATTTATCACGTGACGCTAAACAAATAGTGAAAAATGTTTACGACAGTTTGGTAAAAAGAAATTTGAATAAACAGAGTGCTTTGCAAGAAACCAGTGAACTAACAAAAACCCCAATTTCTACGATTAAGGGTATTGTAAGAAAACCATCACTCAGGAGTAGGAAAAAACGAAAAGATTTTCAAATGCATCATGTAGACGATTGTGAAAAAGACGTCATCAGGAGAAAAATATATTCTGTGGTATGTATGAAGAGCAGTTGGTGCCGACACTAGACAAAATAAAATTAAGACTGGTGCAGTACGGGACCAATATACATTATGGCCGATCAAACCCTTCACAGAATTCTCTTAAGAATGGGATTCACGTTCCGAAAGATCAACAAAAGGCAAATAGTGATGGACTCACAAAGATTACGAATCTTGCGACATACTTGTTTACAAGAAATTAAAAAGTATCGATCAGAGAATTGGCCAATAATTTACCTTGACGAAACATGGTTCGATACCCATACCACTATGCAAAAAGGGTGGGTTGACAGCAGTACAAAATGTCAGACTAACGCACCTTCCGATAAAAGTAAACGAATAACCATTTTGCATGCTGGATCCGAAAAGAGCTGGGTTTCAAATTGTCTACTATTATCTGCGAAAAACATAAAAGATTCTAGTTTGGACTATCACGAAGACACGACCGCAGAACTTTTTAAAAATTGGTTTCAAAATTCCTTTTTGCCAAATGTTCCCGAACAGAGTGTTATAGTTATGGACAATGCAAGTTACCATAGTCGCCTATTAAATAAGGTTCCTAATGCGGCCAACACCAAATCGGAATACAGGAATAATGTTAGAAAATGACATTTATTTTGACTTTAGTTATAAAAAAGTGATCTTTTGGAAGTTTTGAAAGACTATAAATTGAAAAGAAATATGTTCGTGATAGTATGGCTGAGAAAATGGGACACACTGTTTTGCGGCTTCCTTCGTATTATTGTGTGTTTAATCCAATTGAACATATTTGGCATCAAGTTAAATCAAAAATAAGGGCACAAAATATGTCTCCTACTTTAAGCGTGTCAGTGGTTGAATTAGTAAAAAAAGTTGTAAATGATATACCTTGTGAAAGCTCGAAGAATTCCATTCAGCACGTTGTTAAAGTTGAAGATTCATATATTTATGTAAATAATATAAAACCACTGATAATTACCTCAGCTGATGACAATGATAGTGAAACCGAATTAAGTTTAAGTTAAAATATATTTTTATTTATACAATATGTCCCCTCTTGTAAACCCCATTCATTCAAACTGTCTATTTGTATTTCTTATCCATTTGTTTTTACATGCATCTATAAATAAACACCTCCAAAAAACACTTATAATTTTATTTATTTGCATTAATGAATTAAATTCTTAAGTCCATCTCTGCAACCTCCTAGAAACAAAAGGTCAAAATTTTTATATTTCCCACTTAAAACGGCAAAAATCAGGATTTCATATTTTGGGACAGGCTATACTAAGCGCTTAGTATCGTTCGGAGCGGGCCGCCGCTTCTAGCAATGTTAGTTAGGTTTGTCAGGAGTAAGGAGAACAATTGGTTGGCCTCGCCACGTGGATTCAATAGTACAGCACACGATGTCAGAGCGAGACGTGCACCGTTCGATTGCACAACGTGTCATTATTAAATTTTTCACTCGTGAAGGCATGAAACGGGCCGAAATTCTGCGGAGATTGACTGCACAGTTCGGGGATCAAACACTGTCAAGGCCTCGTGTGTTCACCTGGGATAAGGAGTTCATAGGAGGCCGTGAAGAGGTCGAAAATGAGAGCCATGATCGTCGTCCGTTTTGCACATTGATTTCTTGAACAAACGTCGGGCCATCAATGCGGCGTACTACTGCAATTTTTTTGGATGAGGTTAAACTTGTTTATCGCCACAAAAACGTGACCAACCGATAAGAGACGTGATTCTTGTCCATGCCAACGCTCCACTCGATTCACTATCCTCAATGCTTATTCCTTATGTGTGTCACCGATTATTTTATTTATCCTTTTTTAAATAATCGACTTGATGAAGCAAAAAGAGCTGTTTGTTAAATGTCCAATTAAACTTATTTTAAATTAATATTGACCAGAAAAAAGTATAAATAAGTTTAAGCTAAACATTAATAGTTTTTTCAACTTTTCCATATATTAACATCATGAAACTGCACATGCAGTTCTAGTACTTTTAGCTCTTAAATTTCTTCCTGAAATTCTGAAACTCTAGGGGCCAATTTACCTAAAGTATGATGTACTTTACGCCAATTATCTTATGTTATATTTAAAATTATAGTGTACTTGTGTGTTCTCTCCTATTTTAACGATGTCTTTAATTATATACAGGGCTTTTAATGTCAAAATTATTTTGACGTCATTAGTTCTGCATTACGATAATAATTACAAAGAACAAAGAGTTATAGAATGTGCTTAGGCTCATATTAATATTTGTTTTCTGAGGAGTTCCAAGACCTTCAATTTACCTTAAAGGATGGTTCTTTTGTTTCATGCCTAGCCAGAAAAGCACAACTCGAATGCCTCTTAAGAATTAGAAAGTTTAAAATCTGCTTGGGAACGGTATTTTTGAATTATATTTTTAAAATTTTGTAAAATTATTTATATTACGTATTTCTGTCAACACAGAGATTTAAAAGATATTAATATAAAATAAAGTAGGTATTTAAAAGAAAATTTATCTCGGAAAGAGTCCCAGACCGAGATAAAAGACTACTCTTTTAAAATTAAAACCAGTTCTCGGGGAATTTTTGATCTTAGTATTTCTAATCGAACAGTTTTACTATCAGCGTTATCAATAGGAAATTGACCATCTGTACCAATTAATCTAAATAAAGCTGCAATCATTCACCGGTTTTCAGCTCTAGTGGCAACTATACCAATTTTTTTCTGATCGGAGACATCAATTATCAATGCTAATTCTTCGTTATTAACATCATTTTCTGGTTGAATTACTGATTTTTATTTTATTCTTTCTACATACATCATGGTATTTTCCCGTTTACTTCCTACCCTTACTGCAAATTGGACTAATCCAACCAAGATCCAAATTAGCTCTAAACTTTTCTCTAGAAAACAAACAAAAACTCAATGAGACCTGATCGACTACTATTAAGAGCGATATGAGTTTTGAAGAAAAAATTTTACCACCATAATAATGGATAATGGAAAAAGATTATCCATTTTTTATTGGACAAGTGTTTTATATTCTCTACCTGCATCCTCCGAATATCTGCTTCTTGTGAGAAGCCACTGCTTCAAGGAGTTTGTCGTATAATTTTGAAATCAGTTCGGATCTGCGATCTTTGCTGAGGTTCACGTCATAATATAAAAGCAAAATGCTATTTAAGTTTTCAGAACTAGCGATCCAAATTAATATACGTTGATTGCTTTTAAAATAAAAATGTTTGTTACGTACCTATAAAATGATCTGTGACTTTATCAAACACACCCCCAAATGAGCTTTCGACAAAGATTGTTTCCGATCTTTACTGGAAACTGATGATCTTAAAATTTTTGTTTTTTGTTATATAGCAGATAAATTATTAAAGGTAGTGCTCTCGTGATAATTTTCATTCAATCTACACCCTGTGGCGAATATTCCAGAATTTATTCAAAATTTTTTGATCAGTACTTTTCGAGATAAGGGGGGGATGGCGATTTTTCGCGATTTTTTAAAAATAATACAAAGAAAAGTGTGCGCAAGTATTACATTATATATATTTTTGAATTCATGTTTTTACAAGCTTTCATTTGACACCTCACTCGATGAGTTCCGATTTCATCCCCCAAAACTAACCCCTTAAGTCAAAATTTAACTTTCAAAACTACACGGCTCTGATTAGGCCATCAATATTAGTATTAAATTTCCACTTTCTATGTCAAATAGTTTCGGAGAATATCGGATGTGACAGACGGACGGACGGACGGACACCGAAGTGATGTTATAAGTGTTCCGGACGGAACACTAATAACCGGTGAAGTGCCAGTTGAACTTGCGCAACTAGTGTTCCGTACGTTAATTGCTTTTAAAATAAAATTTTTTATTACGGAGCACAGTGTCTCGACTAGTACAAGCTAGCGGGACAATATTATTTCTTCACTTATTTCAATTGTTTATGTATATTCCAGGTATCTTAAGCTATTTTAAGAAAAAAAAAGTTGAAAAATGTGTACTGTATGTGTATTAATCGAAATATGTAGCTGCAAGACGGAAGTGGTATACTAATGTGTCTCATTTGTTCACTATTGTCGCTAATTGTTCTTTAATTAGCTACATACGTCTACCTACTCATTATGTGTGAAAAAGCACAATCATGTTTGTTTACAAAGAAATTTCTAGGAAAAAAATAAAAATCATAATGATAGTACCCACATTTATTAATTGACTAAATATTATTTATTTTAAAATAAATTAGTACAATAACAGTATCTATATATCAATTATTTACAATAACAAGGTGTATAAGTAAAAGAAATATAATATTAAATAACTTATATACTAAGGCATGAATTATAAGCAACTACAACACACAATAAAATAAGAATAATAATTACAATAAAAAATACTTAAACCTACTAATCACCATCAGATGAGTCGTCATCACCGCTCTCCCATTCAGTAGAATATTCAGAGAGTAAATAATCCTCCTCATTTAATTCGTGATGATGACTTACTGATGGTGTTTCGGATGGCAATGAAGGTGGGATAATCAACTGCAGAACCTCCGATGGCAAAGAAGTAAAGTTTCTTCGCGGTAATTCTCTATACGAGTTGATAACAGGATCAGACGTAATTAAAAGCATTCTCAAAAGATCTGTATTTGTGGCAATACGTGACCGCTTCCTGGTGTGCCGTTCACGGAATCTACGACAGTCTTTATTTCTTGTCTCCTGGGCTTCTTCGGAGAGTTGTCCAATGGGAAGAAGAAAAGACTTTATAACTTCCGCGCTGTGTACAAGAATTTTATGCACAGTAACGGGCATGGAATATCACGAATAGAGATCAAGGTATAATTTTCTACTATCAACACAAAACTTTTCGAATTCTATATAATTTATGTCATATTCCGATGACAAAGTTCTTAAAATTACATGAAATCTACGAATAAGGTTTACGTCTAATCCTGTAATTTCGCTGCTCAATTCAGCTTTGGAAAAAAATCTACGTGCTGTGTTTCCATAGTTAGTGTTACCATACCCAGGTTTTGGTTTATCTACAATGATACCCATACGATCTTTAAACACTTTTTGTATCTCTTGTGAGCGTTGCTTCACAATAGCTTTGTCGTTATCTCCCCTGACTTGCCACTTTTTATTTCTAAACGATAGCTGATGTGAAGCAAACATTCAAACGTGCGGATCCATGCATGTAAAGTAGATAAACTAAATGCAAGGCGTTCTTCGTTGCTGGGATATTTCTTTGTCTCCTCGTTGATAGTAGACGGGGGTGGCACCGCAAATATAACACTTTTGTGTTGAACTTGTGTCTGTTAAGGCATTGCACACTTTGCCATCAGTCATTGTCAACAACAAATCGTGTTTAACAGAGATTTGAGATCCAGCATCGTTACATAATGTTGGAAGAAGCTGACTTACTTCATCTAAAATTTTAGAAGTTTCTTCTTTCGTAAACTCTTTTGTCTCCTTGGCAAAAATAAACTTAATAGGACGGCAATATAAAGTAGAGGAAGGTCTTGGATTTTGCCAGATCACAGTTTCGCCATCAAGCAGTCTCAAAGGGACAAATGAGTATACGAACAAAAATTCGTCTGTAGCGTTAGTGTTCTCAAATTTCTGCTTATACGTGCTATGCCCCGAACTCTCATCACAGCCCCATTTGCTTACCAACGTATAATATGAACGAGGTAACACACTTCTAATGACTTCCGTCTGAGCTTTAACTAATCGTTCAGCCGTTTTATCCAAAATCGCGTGAAGTTTAATTTCAGCTCGAGATTCAGTCACAGAAATATATTCGTCAGAAGGACAACAAGAAGCTTTGGACTTACCTAAACTATAAAACGATGGATACACTTAATGTCCCGCTTTCATTGACCATTTTCTTGTTTGTTTATATGAGTGAGAAGTCGATTTCGAGTCCACATAATAAGCTAAAGCTTCGTCTGGTGTTAACTGCCGACTTTGTTCAGAACACTTATTCTTTTCTCTAGTTTCACTGACTGCGACGTTATAGATCTGTTTAGCAACACTTCGATGCCCTTCTTTTCGAGTAGCTAACTCAGCTGCTGTAATAAGCTCACTTGCACTTCGCGATTCCAAAAGATCTTCTACTCTCTCCGTCTCTTCGTTTTCTTTGATGAGTCTTCAAATGATTTTCTGGGTCGCCCTACGGAAAGAGCCGCTGATGATGTTGAAGTGCACGGCTGGTTAACACACATCTTTATTTCGATTCGGGATCCCTCTAACCAATCTTTATGTTTGATTAGAAACATTTCTTTGTTACACTTTAAAGAAGTATACTTTTGATTGAATTTTGCTGAAAGGCTTGATATTTTCATTTTGAGTCGTTTTAGAGAATCGTCAGAAACATTAGACATATTGAATTTTTCACTTATATAATAAAAAATGCCACTGTTTCGTTCAGTTTTGTCATGTTTTAGCCATTCTTCAAAAAACTCCATTTTCGTCATAGTCACTACTCGTTCTGAAAAAATAAAATAATTTTACTTTCGGGCCTTTTCGGGGTCTATAATATATATGAATTTGTGCCTGAATGTTGTAGGTATTACATATAGAAAAATCTAGGTGGATATATGTGGATAAAAAAAAGTTGCTACTTTCAAAGTTTACAATTAATGTAAAATTTGCTGGATTTATCTATACATTTACAAATTGATATTACACCAAAAGTATACATATTTTTTTTATAAAAAATATAAGTCATAATAGAGTACATACCTTCAATAGAATATTCCATCACAAAAAAACTCGTTTCACTTTGCTACCAATTTTAAAATATGTTATCACAAGTGTGCATAAAATGCAACTGATTTGCAAATGAAAATGACCTCTCTTATAAGGGTTACTTTGACCCCCTGATAAGATACCTTTATGAGGTGATAAACAAATTAATTCTTGGAATTCGTTAAATGGGGGGAGTTGTTTACAAGGCGTTATTAGTGGTTCCTAGAAATTACGTCATGAATATTGTGCCGCTAGCATGTTCTTGTCCAATCACTGTGCGGAGGTACAAAATGATCAGTAACTTTACAAAACCTACCCCAAATGAGTTTTCAACAAAGTGTGTTTGCGATCTTTACTGAAAATTGATGGCTTGAAATTTTTAGTTTTTTTTGTATACCAGATAAATTATTAAAGGTAATGCACTCGTGATAATTTTCATTCAATCTACACTCTGTGGAGAATATTCCAGAAATGTTTCAAAATTTGTTGATCAATACTTTTTGAAATAGGGGGCGGCCGCGATTTTTCGCGTTTTTTTAAAAATAATACAAAGAAAAGTGTGCGCAAGTATTGTATTGTATATATTTTTAACTCGTGTTTTTACAAGCTTTCATTTAACAACCCACTCGACGACTTAGTAAAAAATTTTTTTCAATTCCGATTTCACCCCCCAAAACTAACCCCTTAAGTCAAAATTTAACTTTCAAAATTACACGGCTCTGATGAGGCCATCAATTCCTGTCTTAGTGCCAAATTTCAACTTTCTATGTTAAATAGTTTCGGAGAAAATCCGGTGTGACAAACGGACGGATGGACGGACGGACAGACACCGAAGAAGTTCTTATACATAAGTGTTCCGTATGGAACACTAAATAACGAGACAAATAATTCCAAATATTGGCTTATTTTTGGACTTAATTTTGAAAATACTTATTTTGAAGCCACGTCTAGTGTTTTCGACTCAAATACTCGATAAACCATTGTACTGCATTGTCAGTTGTGTAAAAGTAGATTTTTTGTATTTGTTTTAGATTTTTTTCTTCTTACACTGTGCAAGTAGTAATTAATATATAAATACTTTTATAAAGATCCAGATAACATAGCATTATTTTATGTTATATATTTCCATTATTTTACTAACAACGTGTATGTCAACCACGAACTACTAAATCTTTGCCCTTTGTGGCTTAATTTGTTGCCATTAAAAGCAGCGAATGAGTAGGTTTATTCATCATGCTATTGTTAACCGAAAGAGAGCGTCAGATATCCGACAATAAATTTTCTATCATGAAAATACTTTAATAAATTATGGTCACTGTTCATCGCTAAAGTCATAAATTAGCCGTATTGCTTTTTACGTCACTTCTGTGAGGATTTGTATTATTAACCATAAATTATATTTTTAAAAGTACATGAAAACTGGTTACGATTAATTTGATTTATATTAATTTAAGATTTTTGTGTTTAATTCTCTATAATTTATTATTTTCATTTTAATAATAACGATCAACTAACAATCTGAAAATATTTAATGAAAGTAAATACAGCAATTATTCTTTAGAAAAAACATAACATTATTAATGTGTATTTATAGAAGAATTACTTACTTATCAATCAATATTTTGTCGATACTACAGACGTAGTCTTGAAAACTTGGTACAACGTGTACACTGGTAAGGAATATAAATATCATATAACGACCGGCAGTAGTGCCCAATAATACTAATGGCACATTTTGATCATATAAACTAGTGAAAAAGACTCTAAGTTGACAGGAGCTGTTCATGTTTAATGTTTTTAACAAATCAGACAGTATCTAAAAATTAGAACGAGATTATCTTTATTATAACATTTAACTTCAAAAGTTTGGGGCAGATATGGCGTTTAATCAGAAGGCAAAGAAAAGAAGCACTTTTTTATGCGCATAGCACACGTGCTGCACGGAAATCCGTAAAGCACTACAGGAGCGACACATGTGCGGAGTAAACGATTCACGTTGTCTTTGAAGCGGTGTAAAATGTACTTTCTGGTAAACGCAGTCCTGGGCAAATCACTCCAATGGGATGGAGTTCCCACCTAAAAGACTACTGAAGTGTACGGGGAGTAACAAGCTGAACCTCATAAAGATATGATGTATTAGCAAGACATGTATTAATAACATGTACAGGGTGGTCCAAATTGGATACTTTTGAAGGTAAACCCCTTTATCTAAAGGAGATAGACGAAAACTGATGTTGGTGTCTGAGGCTCAATTTTTATGATAAACTCAATAGTGAAAATCGCATATCGATATCTAGCACCGTTTCAGATATACCGGGTGTTTTTCAAAAATCTGCATTTTGGAAAAATGTTTGTAATTCTTTTCCTATTGAAAATTTTTAATTTCTGTAAAAACATTCTCAAAGCACTTTTGCACGTGGATTTCAACAGTGTAAGTTACATTTTTTACAACTAATATTTTAATAGTTATTAACGCAAAACTATAATTTTTAAAGGGGTTACCCTATATATTTTTACTTATTCGAATTAAGCTTTAAATAACCATTCTAAAAATATAGCACACTTTATATTTTGCTTAAATCTACTTCAAAATATAAAGGTTTTTCAGTTTTTTTACGCGAGTTTTAAATGCACATTCTGTGAAGTAGGCTTTGGACGAAGCGGCAATATCAATTGTTTACCGACAGAGGTCAAATCGTAAAAAAAAAAAGATCCCAGAAGTAACTCTAAGAGTCATAACTACAATGAAATTTACTAAATGCTATAATACTTTAAACTATGTAGAAAATAAAACAAAACAACAATAAAACAATTTTTTTCCGAGTAGAGCAAACTAAAACAAAACAATTTTCTATAAGAGATGTTCGAAATGTCGACCAGTTTCATTTACACATAGGCGGCACCTTTTCTGGACACTTCTTACCGAGTTGATTAGTTCAAGAGGAGTGGGAGCTGCAAAACTTTGTATCACTGCGACTTCTAACTCTTGCCTGGTGTTTGTCGGCAATTTAAAAATTAGGTCTTTCAATCTTCCCCAGAGATAGAAGTCCATGGGTGTTAAATCCGGTAACCTTGCCGGCCAACGGTCCGGACCTTGGTTGGCTATCCAGTTATTGTCGAAATTGGCCAATAAAAAATTACTGATAACTGCGGCGTTATGAGGGGTGCCCCGTCGTGTTGAAAAAATATATTTCTAAGGTCCATTAACGACAGTTCATCAACAAGAGGTTCTATTTGCTGCCTTAAAATTTCTAAATATCTCTGAGAGGTGAGTGTTCCTTTATAAATAAATGGACCTATAACCCTGCCTCTAAAAATTCCTGCCCACACATTAAATCCAATCTGCCTTGATTTCTTTGCTCCACAACTAAATGAGGATTTTCTTGTGCCCACGTATAAGAATTGTAACGGTTAAAAATACCTGCATTGCTTACATAAGCTTTGTCTGTCCAAATGCAATTTAATGAAAAAATTCGGAACATGGTTACAATTCTCCAAAAACCATCGGCAAAAATCCATACGCCTTTGAAAATCTGTGTCTCTAAGGTTTTCTTGTCCTATATAGCCTGAATATGTGCTTCTTCAAAGTCCGACTTACGTTAGTTCTTGGTAGTCCAGTGGATTCTTTTAACTGTCGGGTTAAAGTGTTGGGATTATTTCCGATAGTTCCTAAAACTACTATTTCTTCTAACTCCTTATCTCTGTTGTCAGACACCGACATCAGTTTTCGTCTATATCCTTTAGATAAAGGGGTTTACTTTTAAAAGTGTCCAATTTGGACCACCCTGTACAGTATGATCATTTTAGACGCCCGGTCCCGATATATGGAAAATTGTTGGATATCTATATTTTTTTAAATATAGAATGGTATAGTGCATGTCAAGGAGTATACTGACCTATTTAACATTTGGTAGTAAAAACGACGCTGGGCATCGCGACGCCAAACAACTTTTTTTTTCCATCGACGTACATTTTGTAAAACGGCTTTGGAAAACCCTAATTTCTTTAAACATTTTTTCCTTAAACCTTTTTTTTTAATTGGTTTTGCAAAACAGTTTTGCAACAAAAACCCTCTAAAATATTATTTTTTGGTCATCGCGGTTGCCACGGATCGTATGTCACGTTTGGCGGTTTTCAAACAATTTTTCTAGCTGGCCGCTATCTTATTGTAATCTGACAGTAATTATAATAATATTTAATAAAATATCTTTAAACAATAAAAAAACAATAAAAAAAACAATAGAAAAACAAGAATACATTATTTTTATTAAAACCACAAAAAACTATACTACCTTTTAACATTACATAACTTATTACATATTTATAAAATTAAATCCTTAAAACTTAAAAAGGAATATAATACAAATAGCAACGTGGAACATAAAAAGACTAAATAATAAAGATCAGGAAATTAAAAAGGAATTAAAAGATAAAAAAAAAATAGAAATATGCGCATTACAGGAAACAAAAAAGAAGAGTAAAGGGCAAATGTGGCTCAGCGAATACGTTTTAATACATAGCGGTGTCGAAGGAATAACAGAGCATAAAGAGGGTGTAACACTGATGATCCACAGAAAGCTAACTCAGAACATTCAAGAATGTAAATACATATCAGACAAAATAATAGTAACAAATCAGAAAATCAAAAAATTAACATCATTGGAATATACAGTCCAGAAAGCTGCAAACTGGAAAACGAGGGAACAACATTTTATGAAAAACTACAAGAGACAATTGATGCAGTCCCAAAAAGAGAAGTAATTATCATAATGGGGGACTTCAATGCACAAGTAAGGAACATGATAGTACCGGAAGTAAAACAGAGGTTCAATGAAAATGTGACGAATGAGAATGGCGAATTTTTGACAAACTTCTCTGCACAAAATGAGTTCCGAATAAATAACACCTTCTTTAAACATAAAGAACAACATAAATATACATTTCAAAATACGAAAGATAGATCAATCATAGTAACAAATTGTAACAAATAGAGAAATACACAAATATTAGACATAAGATGTTTATGTTCTGCAGATGTAGGAAGTGATCACAGTCTTGTATTGGGAAAAATCGGACCTACAAGACGGGTCAATAAGAAATATCTACCAGATAAAAAGAGGGAACGAAATAAATAAAGAAAGGAAGAATGTATAGAAGACAGTTGGAGAAAGACCAAGGATAACATTATAAACGCAGCAAAGGAAGCACTCGGGGAACGTAAAATAAACAGAACATCAAACAGACCGAATAATACACCTTGGTTCTGCGAGGAAGTGAAATTAAAATGCCAAGAAAAAACAAAAGCCTATCTTAAATATAGATCAAGAAAATCCAGAGAAACATATGAAGAATATAAGACAGTCCGCAATGAAACAAACGCATTAGTGAGAAAAAAGAAAATGGAACATTGGGAAAAATTCTCTAAAGCAATGGAACATGACTCTTATGGTATTCAAAAGAAGATTTAGAGAATAATACGTGAACAGCTAAAGGAAATGAAAGAATTGATAGAAGTAAGATACATCGAAAAAGTACATGGATAAATTATATAAAGCAATTGTATAATACAATAGAAAATTTGGCACCCGAAACACCAAAAATAGTAATCAACGAAACAGCAGAAATAGATGATAAATAGGTAGAAGAAGCTCTCAAAAAATTAAAAAGCCGAAAATCAGCTGGTAAGGACGAAATTAACTATTAAGGTATGGAGGAGTGAAACTGACTAAAGAATTGACAAAGCTTCTAAACAAAATATACAGGGATCGCGAGTACCAGAAGAATGGAGAACAAGCATAATGATACCACTTTTAACTAACCTCTTATGCACAACTTTAAAACTGACGACAAAAATTGTTACTAATAAAATAATTCCACTTACACAGCTTTCCGAAGAACAACAAGGATTCAGGAGCGAAAGATCCTATAACGACCCTGTATTTCTAATCAGACAAATTACTGAAAAATCAATTGAGTATAACAGACCAGCATTCTTATGCTTTATAGATTTGGTAAAAGCATTTGATAGAGTACAGCAGCAAGACGTAGTGCACATACTTTATGACAAGACTATTCCATTAGATATAATAAAACTAATTGAGAACATTTACAAAAGAAATAAAATAAAGGCGAGAGAAAATTCGGAGTTAACTGAACCCATAGAGGTAACAACTGGTATTAGACAAGGAGACTCACTGAGTCCCCTACTGTTTAACATTATATTAGATGAAATAATTGAACAGGTAAAAACAAAAAAAGACTATAAAATGGGCAGTAAAGAGACACAAATATTGTGTTACGACGACGATACTGTCCTAGTCGCTGAGAATGAAGATGACTTGCAGAGATCATTGCATCAGTTTAATACAACAGCAAACAAATTTAATATGGAAATATCGGATGAAAAAACCAAATCAATAGTTATCTCCAAAGAACCAATTACGTGCAAGCTGGAAATCGATAATCAGATTATAGAGCAGGTGATGACAATTAAATATTTAGGAATTAAATTATCATATAACAACAACATAGAAGAGGAAATAATAGAGCAAATAGTAAAAGCCAATAGAATAGCAGGATGCTTGAATGACACTATTTGGAAAAATAAATACTTGAGAGCAGAAGTAAAATCTCGTATATATAAATCTGTAATTCGGCCAGTTATGACCTACACAGCAGAGACAAGACCAGAAACACGCAAAACTCAAAGAGACTTACAAACAAGTGAAATGAAGACATTAAGAAGAATTGCAGGAAGAACACTTTAGGATAGAGAAACAAATGACAACATAAGGCACATATCTGAAGTAAAGGACACTAACACGTGGATAAGAAACAGAAAACAAGAATGGAACCAACACATACATAGAATGTCCGAACGACGATTAATGAAAATAGTTCGAGATAAATAACTGGTGGGCCGAAGGAGTATAGGGCGCCCACGAAAAAGATGGAACGACGACCTGTAGCGACGATACATTAAAGAAAAACAGACAGGAATGCCTAATATAAAGAAGAAACTTAAAAAATAAAAAAAATCAAAATCAAAATAAGTTTTATATATGACTTCTCCTCTTCTGTCATCCATTCTTTTCATTAACGCTTGATAAATGGCTTTGTAAATAATTTCTCCAGGTATACTATTGCACGAATCTGATATTTTTGCCTTTAAGTGCTTAATATCATTTGTCGCAGTTTTGTATACAATACCTTTAAGAGTTCCCCGCAAGAAAATATCTAACGGGGTGAGGTCTGGTGACTTAGGTGCCCATTGAATAACTGAGCTGCGAACCCCTATCCATCGTCGTTGAAACCGTTCATTCAAATAGTCTTTTACAGCAGCAGTTGTATGAGGTGGTGCTTCGTCGTGTTGATACCACATATGCTCTCTTAAAATGGGGCAACATTTTCTAATAGAACTGACCAAGAAATTAAGGTATCTATTTCCAGTTAATGTTCCCTCAAAAAAGTATGGTCCAACCAAATGTCTCCCAGTTATCCCACACCATACATTAATGCCATAATGGCCTTGATTCTGAATTTGATTAACGTTGGATGGATTCTCGTCAGCCCAGTATTGATAATTTTTTCTGTTAGGTTTGTCGTTGCTGAGAAAATGACTTTCATCTGTCCATAATATATGATTTAGAAAATAACGCCATATTTGATCGTCATTTCTGTTACAAAACTCAGTCGTCGTTCCGAATTCAATTGTGTTAATAACTGAAGATTATGCATTTTATAGTCATGGGTATTTGTTAGCTTTAAGAGATTTCTGAATAGCCCCATAAGATACATTCAATTGCGTGCTTGCTTGTCTGATTGAATTGTATGGATGGTTTTGAAAATAATGCATAATTTCGGTTATTTTTTTATCTGTTAAAACAGTTTTTCATTTAAAAATACCTTTCTGCCCAGAAAATGCATCCATATTGCTCCTCAAATTTCATTCTAATCGACAAAATATAGTGTGATCCGGGATATACCTGTCGGAGTAACGTTCTCGATACAGTCTAATGTCTACCTAAGAATTTCTTCTTGCTTCTCCATAAATAAGAACCATATCTACTTTTTCAGCGCGGTACGCAACTTCAACCAAAAGCTATTACCACCCTGTTTACTTAGTTTAACTCTATTGAATTGAATAGGTGTGCAAACAAGAGCTGTCAGATTAAAAGATGACAGCCGCCTACTAGATAAATTGTTTAAAAACTGCCAAACATGGCATACAATCCATGGCAACCGCGATGACCAAAAATAATATTTAAGAAGGTTTTTGCTGCATAACTTTTTTGCAAAACAAATTAGAACAAAATAGTTTAAGTAAAAAATATTGAAAAAAAATAGGGCTTCCCAATGCCATTTTACAGAAGATATGTCAATGAAAAAAAAAATTTGTTTGGCGTCGCGGCGCCCAGTGTCGTTTTCACTACCAAATGTTAAATACGTCAGTATACTCCTTGACATGCACTATACCATTCTACATTTAAAAAATAAATAAATATCCAACAATTTTCCATAAATCGGGGGGCCGGACGATTACCCTATACCGCTCTGGGAAGAATTAAGCGGCCTACATCCATCTAACACTTTCCATGAAAATACTTGTAGAATAGACCCCAATTGCCAACCGTTCTACGATGTTCCGATGTTATTAATATCACCCTAAAATAGAATTTCTTCCAGGTTTTTATTAAATTGAACGACTACCTTCTGTTGGATTTCTGGACCTTTCCAGCAGACTGTTAATGTAAATGAGGAAAAAAGTAGGAGACAGTATGGAGCCTTGGAGCACACCAACGTTGATAGTGAAGGTACTAGATCCGTCAACCTCCACTCGTAAAGAATGCTCTCTGAGGAAACCCGACAGCTACATAGAAAGAGAAATATTGGTAAAATATTTGGTAACACTTAAATAGAAGCAGTTTAAGCAAAGACGATGTTACCATAGACTAAAGAATTATGATTATAAGACTCTGTAACTCAACGCAAATTTTAGACAACCAAAATATTGGTCAGCAAAAGCATCCTTGGCCCCATTGAAGTTCTTACGCCTTCTAGGGACTTTTTTCTGCGAAACAGTGACCATTTGAGTAAATAACCTGATACAGTTCTTTGCTCTATGGTGCAACTATTAAGCTGCTCACATACGATTGAGGAAAGCAAACTCAACAACTCATAATGCTAGTTGCCCACGATTAAACTCTAAAACTAATAACGAAGGTAACAACAAACAAAATCAATGAGCACATTTTAATACGAGAGAAACAGCAGAGGTTTAAATTACGAGAAAATCTATGTGTCGTGGAAAACGCCTACAATCGAGTACAACTAGGACACGTACTACATTTTCTTTACGAAAGACACATACTGCACAAAATCATCAAAACCGTAGAACATATTTATTCAAAAAAAAAGAAATCATAGCTCAAACATATAGCAAACTTATATACCCAACCCCAGAAGAATTCGCTAAGAAAACTCCTTCAGCTCAGATTTTTGAATCTAATAGTGGATAAAATAATTAAGGAATAGAGAAGGGGTTTACATAATGGAAATTTTTTCCCCTTCTTCCTACTTATAGCTAGACACTAGTGCTTGTTTTCTTTGTTCCTTGCTCTGTATATTGTCGCTACATCTTTTTCTTGGACGTCTCATTCTTCTATTTGGTGACTTGCCTCTTGTTATCCATACTATCTTGTTGTTTGCCATTCTTCTTATGTGTTTATCCTTTTCCACCCTTTCTCTTATCCACTGGTTGATATTTTCTACATTACATGTGCGTCTTATGTCTTCACTCCTTTCTCTATCCCCTAGTGCCTTGTTTGTAAATCTCCTAAGTCTTCTCATTTCAGCTGTTTCCAGCATCTCGTATTAGGTCTTGTTTCAGATGTGTAAGTCATTACTGGTCGTCTCTTGTATATTCTTGTTTTGGTCTCAACGGAGAGGAATTTATTTCTAAATATGGTATCATCACACTATTCTATTAGCCTTGTGGACTTGATGTTTTAGTTCTTCCTCGATTTTTCCGATACTAGATATTTTAATGCCCAAGTAATCACCTCCATCACCTGTTCTAACAGTTTCTCTCCCGCCACAAACTTGCACCTGATCGGCTCTTTTTGCTATTACTATTGTCTTGGTCTATTCGGATAAGATTGACACATTATATAATTTTGCTGTCATATAGAAATCGTATTGCAGCCTTTGCAGATCATTCTTGGTCTCAGCCATTATTATCGCGTCATCTGCATAACATGTAATTGTAAGTTCTCTGTTACCCTTTCTGTATCCCTTCTTTCTTTTGACATTCTTTATAATTTCATCCATGACAATATTAAATTGAAGAGGACTTAAAGAATCTCCCTGTCTGATTCCAGATTCATAGTTGATTGGTTTTGTCATTCCTTCTGCTAATCTTGCAACTAGTTTATTGTCTTTATACATATTTTCAATAGTTTTGATTAGGTCTAATGTGATGTTCCTGGTATATAATAGATGAATAACGTCCTCTATATGTACATTATCGAAAGTTTTTTTTAAGTCTATGAGGCACAAATACGCTAGCTCCGTACTTTATTCAGAATTTACATAAAAATCCCCAACGTATTCTATGGATTTTTCATTTACAATGAATACAACATCGGTACATGAGCGCCCAGTTCTGAATCCTATTTGGTCTTGGCCGGGAAATTTACGGTTTTTTAATTTTTCCAGTGCTTCTATTACGTCTTTTTCCATTATATATCTTTCTTCGTTTATCGTTATATCTGGTGTTTGTGACAGTGTGATACTCTGTTTCCTTTTATATAATTGTCCAAAATATATTACCCAGTTCCTTTCTTCATGTGTGTATACTCAATTAGTTCTTTCGTCTCAGTTCTCTGCTGTCTAATAAATCTCCATATTTGTTTTTGTTGACCATAGAGGTCTGATTCTAATTTTTTTTGTGTATCTCTCCCAATATTCCTTTTTTGTGTTTCTCACTATTTCGTGGATTTCTGTTCGTATTCTTTGGTACGCTTCACCTGTCATGATTGACCTGTACTCTAGATAGCTTTCTTTCTCTTCATGTCATTTCTCTTTGATTACAAAATATGTATTATTTATTCTTAACTTGTTTATAGCTCAGAAATTTATCATAAACTTCCCGTTGTCATTTTTTATGTTTTCATTAAATCTCTGTTTAACTCTTGGTATTACCGCATTTCCAACTTTTGCGTTATAGGCACCCATTATTATTATTGTTTCTCATCTATCATTTTCTAGAGTTCTTCATGGAGTGCGTAAATTCCCACCACATTTGTCTTTTTGTTGTTTATTCTTCGTTTAACTATTACAATTCTCTCCGATATACACTGGCATTTTATTATATAGTTTATGTACTTATTTCTTCTCAATCATGAGGACTACTCCTTCTTTTACCTTCTCGTCTTTCGCTACACCACTGTTAAGCTGGATATATTCGCCTAATATCATTTATCCTTTCCTATTCTGTTTTGTTTCTTGTAAGGCGCATATGTCTATTTCTCTAATTACTAACGGAAAATAAAGACATAATAAATATTTGGTAAGTAAATAACGCGTTGATAGCACAAAACAAAGATGATCTTCAGAGATTACTTTACCAATTTAACAGAACAGTAAAAATATTTATTTTTATTTCTGGTGCACAAAAAAACACTTTGGGGGCCGAAAATTAAACTTTTTTTATAGATAACAATCCTGTACCGGATAAATCCACGCCACAATATGAAAATATATATTAGTGATTCAAAGCATGGTATGATACAAATAAAGCAAGAAAAGTGTCTGAAATTTTTAATTATTATATTATTTTAAGTATATAGTCTAAATTTTGCCAATATTATTTGTTTTTTCAATTACGGTTAATTCTGGTGCTTATCACCGCCAATAAAACAATTGCTTGCAACATAGAAAACAAGGGCTTTGTTTTAATTGTGAACTAAACTAACATACAATGATAACTTGCAGTTTCCAAATTAGATTATATCGAGCTAAGACCTTAATACAAATAGACAGTTACTAGTTGTTAGGGTTCTAACACGATCTTTTTAATCGCAAGTACAAACGAATTTCCTAATCCTTTACTACACAGCTTTATAACTTAAGTTAGCTGACCGGTGCTCTTGTTAATTTAAACCTCTAATGAGAAAAATGTACTACTTTTGACAGTAAAACTCTTTAGGGTATGATAGATCATTTTCTTTTGAAGCTTTTTAATGATTTATGAAACATTTGGAAGGTGTAGTAAATTCCAAGATATAAGATCCGACCTTTTTGCTTTTTTACAATGGGGCAATAAACGACCCTATTAAGGTTTTGTGCATAGTTGCCAGGTATTACGATATACGCATTTTTATTTTACCTGTCTTGTATACCGCCGTCACTTGCACCTGCAATCATAACAAATCTATATTTACCTATATATTTACTACCTGGCAACCCGGTTAGGAGCCCTTTATGTATTTGAGTATATAGGCCTAATAACCACAGGTCCCCATTAGGATTCGAAAGATACTTTTTATTATTTTTAGTTTTACTTACAACTTACAACGTAACGGTTCTATTTTAATTACGTGGCCTCCGTGGGAAAATTGCAATAGTGGCTATCGCAAGAGAAAACATTTATCACTTGACGCTAAACAAATACTAAAAAATGTTTACGACAGTTTGGTAAAAAGAAATTCGAATAAATAAAATGCTCTGCAAGAAACCAGTGAACTAACAAAAACCCCAATTTCTACGATTAAGGGTATTGTAGGAAAACCATCACTCAAGAACAGGAAAAAACGGAAAGATTTTCAAATGCATCATGTAGACGATTGTGAAAAAGATGTCATCAGGAGAAAAATATATTCTACGTATGAAGAGCAGTTGATGCCGACACTAGACAAAATAAAATTAAGACTGGTGCAGGACGGGACCAATATACATTGTGGCCGATCAACCGTTCGCAGAATTCTCTTAAGAATGGGATTCACGTTCCGAAAAATCAACAAGAGGCAAGTAGTGATGGAGTCACAAAGATTACGAATCTTGCGAAATACCTATTTACGAGAAATTAAAAAGTACCGATCAGAGAATATTGGCCAATAATTGACCTTGACGAAACATGGTTCGATACCCATGACAGCAGTACAAAATAAAGGTAAACGAATAACCATTTTGCATGCTGGATCTCAATAGGGCTGGGTTTCAAATTGTCTACTATTATCTGCAAAAAAACAAAAAAGATTTTAGTTTGGACTATCACGAAGACACGACCGCAGAACTTTTTGAAAATACGTTTCAAAATTCCAAATGTTCCCGAACAGAGTGTTATAGTTATGGACAGTGCAAGTTACCATATTCGCCTACTACAGGAAATACAGGAATATATGTTAGAAAATGACATTTATTTTGACTTTAGTTATAAAAAAAGTGTTCTTTTGGAAGTTCTGAAAGACTATAAATTGAAAAAGAAATGTGTTTGTGATAGTATGGCTGAGAAAATCGGGACACACTGTTTTGCGGCTTCCTCCGTATTATTGTGTGTTTAATCCAATTGAACATATTTCGCATCAAGTTAAATGAAAAATAAGGGCATAAAATGTTTCTCCTACTTTAAGCGTGTCAGTGGTTGAATTAGTAAAAAAAGTTGTAAATGATATACCTTGTGAAAGCTGGAAGAATTCCATTCAGCACGTTGTTAAAGTTGAAGATTCATCTATTTATGTAAATAATATAAAACCACTGATAATTACCTCAGCTGATGACAGTGATAGTGAAACCGAATTAGACTTAAGTTAAAATATATTTTTATTTATACAATATGTCCCCTCTTGTAAACCCCATTCATTCAAACTGAATATTTATACTTCTTATCCATTTGTTTTTACATGCATCTATAAATAAACATCTCCAAAAACACTTATAATTTTATTTATTTGGATTAATGTATAAAATTCTTAAGTCCATCATACCTATCATAAACAAAAGCTCAGAATTTTTATATTGCCCACTTAAAACGGCAAAAACAGGATCTTATATTTTGCAACAGGCTATAACAACTTTCTTTTGCACCCCATATATAAAGCAATAATACTTATGATACCTGCGTAATAGCCATTTCATAATTTAATTTGTCCTCAAATAATAATATTATCTCGTTTTACGGGACAATTATGTTTTGAAAATATTAACATTTATGTTTTAGGACGTAATGAAAATGTTGTAAAAATATTCCTTTAAACAATTTATTTTTAAAAGGACAATGTATTGTAGTAATTGGTTTTCAAAAGATCATATGCGGTAAAATTAAACTAGTGTATATTTAAGTAGATAATTACAACACAAATGTTCGAGTAGTAATTTCTAGAGGTAAATCTAAGGCTTTACATTTGCTAAGTCGATTACCTTCTTGCACATTAATCTCACATGCGGTATTTTTACAATGTTATGATATTGAAATATGCAGAAAAATTATTCTTGTATATAAATATAAATAGACTTGTGGTTAGAATGTAAATGTCGAAATTCTTATTTTTTACTTGGAATACTCGTCCATTTAGATATGTACATACTTGAGAAAATATTAAGCAAAGCGAAGAACCTACGTAATACAGTTTAATTGCCCATCATGACAGAGTTTAAAAAATGATAAAATATCTATTGCCACCAAAATACATTTTTTTTTTATTTTATAATCAATTAAATGCTAAGTTTTGATGTGTGATGCGTTTCTATTTACCTGATTTGATCAAGATCTGAATAAATCCGAGCCTTGGACTCCAACTTATGGCTATAGTTAAGTAAATCACAGGTTATTTGCGATTTTAGACAGTATGACCAAAGGAAAATCTTTATTTACAGCGATTCTTAAGCCAATCATTTTTAAACGCGGTCTTCTTCCAACGACCTTTTTAGGCCCTTAATAAATTCTATTTTAATATATTTATTAGCATTACAGAAATATCGTTGTAAGAGCAAAACTTTCCTATGGATAGTGAAATTATACTACATATGTTAACACTGGTCACCTCAATGTATTTCTTGTGCTTTCAAAAAAATTTCAATTCTGCGAGTATAAATGTAAGCAGCATTTTACTGTAACTGTATTTTCAATCTGACACCTAAGCCGATCATCTAACAGCAGAGAAACTCTAAAGCATATAGCAAAAACCCATAATTTTCGTCTATGGAACCATACATTGTGTCACCCAGGAAGTTAAATCAAGACGATATTCTAAAGAATCTTAAATTTTGATGAACTAAGGTAAGCCACGAGAAAAAGCCTCTGTATGTTATTTGATGAAACATTCTGGTGGTGTACAGCATGAAATTACGCAAGCTTAAACAGAATTTAGAAACAATTCAAACAAAGTACGTTAACGAACCTAGAAAGTTTTTGGTAGCTACAGTAAATTCAAAAAGTAAAAATTTGTTTTTAATAAGGCTATATCTTTAAAAAAAACTTTACTCCTTAAAAAATATGGTAAAAACTTACTAGATGCTAAAAAGCTCACATCATTGGGAAGGAACTTATTTTCCATTTCTGCAACATATTTTGCTAAATAGTTGCAGTCCCTATAATTGGTAATATATCTAGCAATATACAGATACCAATTTTCTCGAAATATTTCTCAGTTTAGCGTGATAACGCAACAGATAACAACAGAGTTGGTCATTTTATTGCTTATGTTCGATTTTGTAGTGAAATTTTAGCAGGCAGGAAGCTATTGTTTTGAAAATCTGTACGAAAAAACTGAGCCACAGCACTTTTTATAAAACAAATTTAAAAACTTAGAAACGTTGGTTAGCCTAAAATCTCCACGTCTACACACATTGTAAGATTCAGGAGAAGCATTCTACATATACTAACAACAGGTATAGATGTGAATGATATAAAAATGAAACTCTTAAAATCAGGACCACAACATGTTTACAAATTGGGACATAAGATTGCAACCTTATTGGAAGATTAAAAGCTGCAAAAGATCTATTTCAAGATCACATATCTACACTAAAATTGAGCTGCTCGATCAAAATCTCTAAAAAACAAAATTTGTTATATCTTTAGTAGGTTATTTGTGGGGATGCCTCCTCCTCCTCATCCTGCTCCTCCTCCTCCTCCTCCTCCAACACACACAGTGTCTCTTTCTACCAACACACAGAGTTCCTTCTTCTCCCATCGCACAGAGTTCCTTCTCCTCTCAACACACATAGTGTCTCCTCCCAACACACATAGTTTACGTATTATGATTTGCCTCATCCACATCCCCAAAACATCTTCATATAAAAATCTTGAACATTTATTACAGGTCAAATCCCACTATGAAAAGCAGGGAGGGGAGCTAAAATGATAAGAGGACTAGTCAAAATATTATGTGTATTCAGTAACATAAGAATATAATGTCAAGATTAACCAATCTATTAGTGATTTGCACCAACAAATTAGTAAAGTGCATAAAACTTTTTGTGACTTACTTTACGAACAATTTTATTATTCTATGCTTAGTAGACCAGATTAGGCCAATTATTAGAAACATTTGGCAAATTTATATTCAGATGGTGCAGAATCTTGTTAGCGTTATTTGGAAATTCCAAACATATTGGAATTTGTGAAAGACTTAAGCAAAAATGAATTTTTTGCAGAAGTTGTAAGTTTGACAAGCTATATTTAAGATCCTATTGTGTTAGAACTTGTCAATGAAACAAGAACTTTTAGAACTTCCGGTTCGGCGTGTTAAAACAGTGTAGTTAAACAAGAACTTTTAGAACTTTCAAGGTAAAACTCTTACGATGGAGGAATTAGTGCCGGAAATGTACGAAGAGTTTATTATGTCAAAGGCTTGTTCCCATTTCTATTCAATGGCTGGTGAAGAAACTGAAGCTCAAGATTGGTCATTATAATTTGAATTAGCACATGACATTGTGTTATGTCAAGAAGCAGCACAAGTGGGGGAAGACTTTTTAAAAACAAAACACTTGCATATCAAAATTAGTATTATAGTTTAGATTATTAGGATTACATGAAAAAATTGTATTAATTAGAAAGTGTTTAAAATAGGTAAATATATTGCATATTTAGTAAAAAATATAATAATTAAAAATTAAATAAAACAATAATAAATAAATTTAAGGTGTCTTATTCATTCATAAAAAAAATTATCATACATAAAAAATACATTTGATAAAACAAAGATAGATGGCGACTTTAAGTGACATACACATTTTGGTGTTAAGATTCTTAAAGTAGGTTGATCATCTATCTGAATTAAGGTGTGGGTGAGTACTTTTTACTATACTATGCTTTTTCATTTTTTAACATAAACAAATAGTGTACCCTTGGTAAATTGTTTGACAATATTCGGAAAAGAATTAAGAGTACGTAGGTATCCTAAATTCCAATTAATGCGGTGATGATATTTATTTAGCTAAATTGCTTGTTTGTGTAAAGCAAATTTAAAGCGAAAGGTTGTTGAAATATATAATGGCTCATTTTTTTCCATCGTAAGTAGTTACTTCTTTAGAAATATATTTATGTTTTTTATCTATAAATTCTTGTATATCCGTAACATGTCTCATATTCATAATTATGTGAATATTTAATCTTTAAATTAGAAAATTTCTCAAAGACAAAATTTTTTCTGGAATATTCTTCTATTATTTTCTTAAGTTCTTCTAATTTGTTAGCGAAACACTTTAACCTTTGATGAAACTGTAACGTGTTTGTTATTCCTTTAGGATTAGGTAAGATAAGTCTTTTAATGTGAAAGACACAATTAAAATTGTTTTTCAAAGAAAATGAATAATAAATATATTAAAATTCAAGGGTAGGGATGACATTTAAAGTTGTTTTACTATTTTCGTCAAAGGATTGTAGCTAAATATTTTATCGTGTATTATTAGACAATATGCTGTTGTTTTAGCTGAAATTTTCTTTCGTTTTGCATTCGATCCTCATTGTTACTGGACCACTCTATAATAAATCTCGTTGAGCAGTTAATATAAACAATAGGTGCATTGTACTTAAATTCTATGGTTTCTATTGGCAAATTATACTATACTTAACGGAAATCAGAAAAGATTTCATATACTGTAGCAAACTTATTATTTTTAAAATCAAGTCGGAGATCGTTGTATGGGTATCTTGCAGAATTTAAAAATACATTTATATTTCTTAGTTCACAATGAACAAATTTATTCATCAGTTTTTACATTACCACGTCTATTGTTTTAGAAAACAATTAATACATGTCAGACTCGACTTTTGTCGAAATTTTTACAGGCCATTGTAGTTTCTAATAATTCAGAATTTTCAACTCCCAACTTCGGAAAGTGGTAAGAATGTCACTATTTCTATCAATAAGTTTAGTAAGCACTTGAGGGATTGCTACAGTAAGATGAGAGCCTCTTCAGTAAAGTTTGGTTATTGTAATTTGAGAGTTTCCGTCTTCAACAGTGGATATTATGGTATTACTATTATCGTTACTTCATTTGAGAATTAGTCTTGTTAGGAATTCAAAATTATTTTGTCGTGATCTTCAAAAATTCTCGAATATATATTTGATGGGAAACATTTCCTTTATCATCGGTCGTAGGACTTGATGTTGCTTTTGAATACCATTCTTCATTGTCTAACCTTGTAATTTCGTTTTGATTATAAGATATGTAGCCCTTAAGTGTAAAAGTTGTTCCAATACTTCCGAACAGAAGCGATAATAACGCCATTTAAAACATATTGTAATACTTTAAAAAATAATGCTGGTGCATTGTTGATTAATACAGTCTTTTTTAATGGAGTATTGTTGTTTAATTACTTGTAAATCTATATAAATCTCACTTTTGCACGGTCGAGAATATTTTCCTGTTCCTTGCAGAGTATTCTTATTTCGTCATTTGGTTCTAGTTTTATTGGCCTAAAGGGATCGAAATAAAGTACTTCTCAGCTTAAAACTGCTTTATCCGAAAGAATATTTTATTTAACATTCAAATATTCCATTATTCTTTAAGTTTCAAACCCAAACTTTGGAGAAATTGTCGATTTGTTGATATTAACTTTCGTAAGTTCGATTTATTACTAAATATGATTCGTTTGTTCCCTTTCTTTTTAATATAGTTTAAATTGTCCGGTTTCTTATAATATAGAATGACCATCCATCATTTAATTCTTTAAGATAAGGTTTGATCGTTATGAATTCTCCCCTAAAATTGACAAGGTCACCCTCCTGAACTAGTATTTAATAATTATTTTATATATTATCTTCATACACTGGAAAATATGTGCTGGTTCTATTATTTTAAAACCAGCTGCTACACTGGGAAAAAATTGAATTGAAAAAAAAATTAAATGAACTGGTTTACCAATAAGATATGACCATTCAGCGATACTACAATCAACATTTATTGATTTTACTTTAATAATTTCTGCAGGGTAATCTCATATATGTTCTACATTCGATTCTACTCGTTTATTTATAAACTCTATTAGTTTACCAATCTTTCCATCCTGAAAGGTTTTCAAAAGTGATAATTGAAGATGTGTACGTAAGTTAAATGCTAAAATTTGTACCATCTTTAGAGTAATGTTTTTATAAGTATTTATTAATACCTTCTAATTCGTGGCTACCTAGCAATATAATGATATTTTCAACACGAATCATTAAATTGTTGCTCTCGTCAATATTGAGGATTGCGTTAAAAATCTCAAAATTTGCTAGTCCAATAACCTAGTAAGTATTTTTATCATATCGAACAGTTAAATTCTGCTGTTAAATTGACAGAATTACTACAAAAAAAAAACAATATAACATAATACCTTAATATTCTTGTGAAGACTGTGGAAAGATTAGTTATAATTTATTATTATAAAAAATTTTTAGGCATAGTTAACCGAAATTTGTTTTATTAAAAAGTTGATGATTGTTATATTTATATTTAGCATTTTTATTGTTGTAGCTATAACAATATGTTTTTAACTCAGATGGAGGTCGCGAATTACCACAACTATAGTCCGATCAATGATTCTTTGCATGCACGTCATAAATGTCTGAATATAATGTAAACATCCATCTATGTTATTCTTCTTGTCAACATGTTAGGTATATTTAAAAACTTAAAATCGTAGGTCTTCTGTCATTTGAAGTAATTCACGACATTCGCTCTATTATCTGTCTCGGTTATTTGTACATATGCAAGAAAGACAACGAACAACCTAGCATTTGGGTATAGCTTCATGTTTTAGAAGCCAGTAGCGCTGAGTTTATAGGCAATAAAAATAATCGATAATTCTTTGACGGATTGAGGTTACATCATCTTTTTTATGTGTAATTTTTGGAAGTAATCCTTGCCAACTAATAAATAGTTCTGTTCAGAGCTCTAATATTTGTGGAATATTGACCAAATACTCTTCATATGAAGCCACCAAAATGCCTGGAAAACGTTTGAATAGTCAAGCAAGGGATTTTGTGGAGAAATGAATACTCTATTTTACATCGGAAAGGGATAACAAGGGTCCTCTTATATCTTTTAATGCTGTACAAGAGGTAAATAAATCACATAGATATATCTTTTTAATGTGTTTACAATGTTCTGGTTCCAGAGAGTCGCTGCTGCTTTACAGATTAGTACGAGAACTGTAGCGAGCATCAAAATTCGTAGTGATAAAAACGAATTGCTTTCAACACCTGGAAAATCATGACCAAAGAAGTAAGCTAAGACCCATGATCTGAGTGAAAGTTCTAAAATGGACGTTCGTAATACATTATATGATATGTATGCACAAAATAAGTAGCTATTAATATCTATCGGTTTAAGTGAAATCGAAAGTAAATCATATTATACTTTTAGAAAAATATGTTACTATTAACAATTTACGCAAAGAACTGCGACAAAAAGAGATAATTAATGTCAGTTATGGAACTCTTCAAACACTACTTCTGGATTTGGGTTTCGAATTTAAGAAAGATGACAACAGACGAGCATTAATGGGGACACCAAGAATTTGTTCAATGAGGGCGGCTCATTGAACAAATTGTGGAATATGGAAAACAAAAATGCACACATTGCCCGTCAGCGAAACATGGATTTTTTCAAAAGGTAGTCATCATCAGGATGACAACATTAAAAAGTGTTCGTAAGCCTGGGGGATTTGATGGTAAAAGGTTTATTGTTCAATATGCTGGACACAGTGGGGGTTTGAGGAAAATGCCAATTTACTATTTGCTAACAAGTCAAAGTCACTTGATTATCATGTAGAAATGAATAATAAAATGTTTACGAAATGGGTCAGAAACCAATTAATTCCTAATTTAGAAGAACCATCTTTAATTATAATGGATAATGATTCATGCCATTCAGATAAAGTAGAAAAACAGCCATCTTCAGCATGGAAAAAAGAAGAGATTTGCGAGTGATTACAGAAGAATAGTTTACCTCATAACAAACAAATGTTTAAAACAGAATTGTTAGATATTGCAAAAGCTCATAAAAAATCAAAGGAATATCACATTTATAAAATTTTTCAAGAGCATGGGCATGAAGTGTTGAGATTATCTCCTTATCACTCTAAATTTTTTTTTTTTTTATGGGTCTAGCACACGTGCGCTACAGGAGCGACACGTGTGCGGAGAAAGCGATTCACGTTGTTCTTGAATCGCTGTAGATTGTACTCGATGGGAAACACAGTCCTGGGCAAACCATTCCAAAGGTATGATGTTCTCCATATAAAAGACTGCTTGAGAAGCGTTGTACGAGGAGTAACAAGCTGAACCTCATACGGATGTGAAGCATTAGCGCGACGTGTACTTCTAATATGCACCGCTCTGGGAGGAATTAAACGGGCCACATCCTTCGAACACTTTCCATGAAAGTACTTGTAGAATAGGCTCAAGTCGCCAACCGTTCTTCGATGTTCCAGCGAATCAAGGCCGTCGGTCAGTTCCGGGTGTCCAATCAGACGAATAGCTCTTCTCTGGATATAATCCAACAAATGCAGTGTATGTTTGGGAGCGGAGCTCCAAACATGGGAGCAGTATTCCATAGTTGGTCGAAGTTGAGCTTTGTAAAGAATTAACAGTTGTTGTGGGGTGTAAAACTTTCTGGTTCGAAACAATATTCCCAACTTTTGAGAAGCTCTCCTTGCTATGCCTGCAACATGTTCATGCCAGGACATATTTGCTCCCAAATTAACGCCTAACAGATTGAGTGACAATGTTAGAGGGATGGAGTGCCCCGACATAACTATGTCGGGTTCTGCAACGTTAACTTTTTTAGAAAAAACTGCCGCCTGGGTTTTTGTAGCGTTAAATTCCACTTGGTTACTGTCACCCCAAGATAGAATTTCTTCCAGGTCTTTGTTAAGTTGAATGACTTCCTGCTGTCTGCGGATATTCGTCTGAGTAGTCGATGTCCGAGCGTTCAAAGTGAATGAAGAGATAAGTGTACTGTCATCTGCAAAGCTGTAGATTGGATTCTCGGTCTTTTCCAGCAGATCGTTAATATAAATGAGGAAGAGAGTAGGAGACAGTATGGAACCTTGGGGCACACCGGCGTTGATAGTGACGGTGTTAGAAAGAAATCCGTCGACTGCCACTCGTAAAGAACGCTCTCTGAGGAAACATGAGAGCCACAAACAGAACTTTTCAGACATACCATAAGAACGTAGCTTAGCCAACAGCTCATCGTGCCAAACACGGTCAAATGCCTTGGATATGTCAAGAGCAACCGCTCGAGATTCTCCAAAGTGCTCAATTGCGTTGTTCCAAACATGTGTTACATAAATCAGAAGATCTCCTGTTGATCTATTTTTACGAAAGCCATATTGGTGATCACTAATAATATTCCCTTTCTGTAGGATAGGTTGAAAAGTCTACAGAAAACTGGTGTTAGTTCCCTCGCACAGTTCTTGAGAACTATGGTAGGTATTCCGTCAGCGCCTGAAGCCTTTTTGGTGTCTAGCTTCATCAAAATACGTTTTATGATACGCTGTCTGAAGACAATATCGGGCATCCTTGACTGCACTATGGGAATAGTAGGTGGTGTTTTCCTTGTCCAATTTAATGCAATCGAGCTGATTTGGGTCAATGCAAAAACATTTTATAACAAGTACATTGGTGAAGAGGGATATGGAGATAAACAAGTACTTCAGACGTGGAATAGCGCCTTAGAAAAGTGTACACCAGAAGTATGACATGTCAGCATACAACATACAGAAAACTTGATTCAATAATGGTATGATCGTGAGGAAATAATCGAAGAGATTCCAGAAATCACTATTCGTATTGGGAATGGTGAAAGCGAGAGTGTCATTATTCAATTAATAATTTAAATATTACTTATTGACACGTTCCAAGCCCTTTGAGCAACATTCATTGTAACTTTGCAGGACAAATATAGACTTATCTATCTATCTATTAGTTTGATTTGATAAATCATATTAAAATTAGATTATGCAGTTTATATCTCCTATTTATACTTTATACCCTCGTCATGAAAAATCTTTCTGTTTCTAAAAGTATTATATTTCAGTTCTCTATTTTAAAATTTTATTAAATAGATCTACGGTGCAACTTTTTACAGTTTTTATAATGCCTTATACGTAAATTTGTTAAAGCTATATTAAGTGTATATTATAATTTCATTACAAACATTATACAAACTTCAAATAACTAACAGATAACAATTATAAACTTCTCATAAATTTTCTTTTACGAAATATTCTAATAGCAACCTGAAAAATAAAAATAGGTCATATTAGATGTTGGATTTATGGAGAGAGGTAAATGTCCTTCACAAGTCAGAACTAGACTGTTTTACTCATCATACACATTTAATATATCCGTAGTTTTCGCTAATTACCAAACCGGATGAAAAACTTTAAATTCTATTTTGACTTTTGAAATTGTCATTTAAAACTCAGACCGCCGACACTGAATTGACAGCCGATTGAATCGTATGAATATTCTTGACATCACGTTGATCACATGACTGCAAAGATCCATTGATCAGACTATAGCAAAGTATTTTTATCTGTTTTTATATAAGTTGTCTCAATGGGTACCATCACCACTATAATTATTTATCTAAATTACCAATGCCGCTTTCCTGTTTCTTAATTCTTGTAGGTAATTTATCCTATCCCCGAAAATTGAGAATTCGTAAAAACTTAATTACACAAATTTAATTAAGTCAAAATTCGCAAATGGTTTTCGAGGAATATTCTTTGACAGTTTTTTGAATATGGTTTTAAATATAGACCACTTCCTGTTTTACATGGTTTTAAATAAAAATGATGTTAATGAACTAGGTGACAGATTCGGTTTATTGGTGGCATCCACAAATGCAGGCCACACCGACCATAACAACGACACATTTCTATTATTGAAGAACTGGAAGAACCCAATGTTATCACATAAATAATTGTAACAAATAATTTAATAAATTAAGACAATGACACTTGATAAGTTTGGCAGTCATATTTCAAAACGTTAGTAGAGTGCTCTCTGTGGAAAATTCCATAATTTCAAATATTGAGAACAGAATTTTAAAAAATTTTAAATGTGATTGATGATAATATCTTGAAATAAAATAATTCAGAATTTTGAGTCCAATTTAAAAATAGACATTAATATTATAAACAAGAGACTTAATGAAAATATTGTAAGAAATAAAATTATTCGAAAATAAAATTATTCTTGAACACAATGACAAAAGATTAAATATTAAAAATGTTGTACAAGAAAAAGAAACGTTATTAGGTCGCGATTCTTCAAGAATATTAAAATGTGAAGATGATGCGAATAACGAAACAGAAATATATATCGATAAAGTTAAAGATGATATTTCTAGGGATAAAGTGGTTTCTAGTGCAGAAAAATGACTGTGTAAAAGGTCATGTCTTGGAAAAAAATTCTCAAAAGAAATAGAGAACAGGAAAAATAGCTTCAACAACAACTTATTTCCCAATATCACAAAAAATAATGAAAAAATTGAAGAGGTTTTGGCACAATTACATAATTTGGAATTAAAATACCAAACTAATAAAGATCATAAATTATTGAAAGAGATAGGATCTTTAAATCAAGAAGTAAGATATAACATAGTATATATATATGTATATATATATATATATATATATATATATATATATATATATATATATATATATATATATATATATGTAGATATATATATATATATATATATATATATATATATATATATATATATATATATATATATATATATATACAGTTAGTAATGAGGAACGATCAGTACCAACTACAACAACCGATTTTGCACGGAATGTTGGATGGAAACAAAGGTCACTGGAGAAACAGGAACTCATGGCTTCAAAACTAGCGTCAGTGGTTCGATTTAACTTTGACTTAGAATAGATATGTCAATAGCCAATGTCCGCACCGAATAGGATACTGCAAGAAGAAGAAGATCTATAGTAAAAGAACATACAATATAAAATTTGGCTACTAAAATGATAATAAATACTTAACAAGGTCGATAAGGTTTTCACCCAGTTAGCAAGTCATGAAAGTGATTTAAAAGCAAGCATAGATGACAAATTACAAAATAAAAAAGGCGTTATATTAGAAATGATGAAAAGCCTGATTGTGATGATGATTAAAAGTAACATCACACTTTCGAGCCAAAATCAAGCGTTTCTTGCAATTTTTTTCATGTAGAAGGGAAAGTAATTGAATACTGAAGGATGTTATCAGGCATATTTTTAAATATGGAAAAAAATTATTCAAAAATATTACAAAATGGCAGCAATAGAGCTGTTCTCATAAAATCTCTTGAAATGAAGAGGCTCCACGGCACGCAGTATAACTGCCGCATATTTGAATCTGGAAAAACAAAAAAATTATCTCTTTATCTACATCATAATAGCTAGAGAAATACGTAGAGGATTTTAAAAATATTAATTTCTGAGAAAATGGCGAGTTTTTGAAGGAAAAGTTCGATTTTTGACCCAAAAGAATGATAGTTGTTTCTTAATAAAAATGGTATAATCAACTTATCCCGCACGTATTGCTCTTTGAAATGTTTTTTAGAGATATTTTTAAGATTTGGAATGAATATAATGAATATTGTTCGAGTTCTGCTGCGTGCCGGTTTGGAAAATCGTATTTCGAGAAAAACTTGTTCAAAGTTTTAAGTAACATTTTTTATATCAAGAAATAAAAATTGTGAGTGTTTTAAATTTTTTACCATTAATCTGTAATCCCAACTCCATAAAGATGTCCGTCATAGCCTAAATTTGCCTCTTCATTTTCATTTCTGATTGATTTTAGTTTGGCGCGCGCCTCTTTTGCCGCATCCGTCAGTCACTCCTCAGCGCGCTTAATTCGAGTAGCATCGGCTTCCAGGCAAAAATTATAGGACTGGCAGCCAATAGTTAACTTAATTATTTTTAAAATACTTGTTAGACCATCATTGAAAGTAAGCAACTCGTCACAGCTCAGCTCTTCATTAATAGATGTTATGGCATGAAAAACTGTATCGGAAAGTGGTAGTTTATGATGGAAAGAGCCTAAGGAATCTGATGCTTGCGCCTTCTTCCAGTCACACCAAGACTCTGAGCACTTCTCGTACTACGGCTTTTCGTCGGTTAACATCTTGTGATACAAAGTCTCCATATATCTTTTAGCATGTTTTCAACAGAGTTTGGATTCCGCCGTATTGCCAAGCCATAATAAATTGTTAATTCATAAATTAATTTTGCTGTTAATTTAGCCTTCCCTCCGAGGTTTATACTAACGTACTTTCGAACAAAAAAAATTTTAACTGAACATAAACTACATCTAGCGACATCTATTAGTATATTAGAGAAGTTAAAAATTGAAAGGTAAGTTGTGTCCTACATTATTCAAGCAGACATACCGCGCGTCATGGGAGCCGTTTCGGAGCACTTCGATGCGCTTCAAAAAGTGCTCGAAATTTCACACAAAAAAATCGTAAACATAAAACCTTTTTCTCTTTATTCTTAAAGGTACAAAATATGTTTTCAACCAATAAAAAAAATTAATTTTTTGTGAATTCTGCAGTGGTGTTACCCCTTAAAAAAAGCAATGAGCAAGTACTTTTAAATTTCTTTATGAAGAATCGGGGTCAAAAATTATTAAGAATATATTAGAAATAAAAAATGTGGAGGATCAGTTACGAAAGGAAATAAAATCTTTGAATGGGATTGTTCAAAGGACGGCTAAGGCAGTTAAAAAAGAATTTAATGATTAATTCGCCTTCGGCTTTGTCCTTGCCTTTGCTCGATGTACGATAATAAAAGCGGAATTTATTTTATTCATTGCATCTTTTAAGTTCCCTACAAACGCCTCATTTCCAAAATAAAAAATGAACCTAACTCCTTCACCGGCAGAAATATGAAAATTTTTGTTATAAGATTTTTTTTAAAAATTAGATTTTTCGTTTCCTTTAACATAAATTCGGTAAAGATGTCGATAAACTTTTAGTACGTCTTTTAAAATATTGTCGATTTCTGTAATTTCAACAATTCCAGTGTTCCAGCCTAAACCGGGATAAAGTTCTGATCAACTGACAAATTTTTGTACTTCAGCAGATAGCATGTTTTCTGTAAATGGTAGTTGAAAGAGATAATTTACACCATGAGTACCGTCTTAAACTGCTAATTCCTCAGGAGCATAACCGAAGGAGCAATTGTAGCCTTGTGTCGACAAAGCGGTATTCAATACTGAAACTGAAATACAATATGTTTTTTTCTGTTTTTATATTATACTTAGATTGTAATTGGAAAGGAGTAGGCGACACTATGATTATGTCTTGGGAGGAGGGGGCATTATGAGTGTTGGGAGGAAGAGGCACTCTGTTAAAGGGAGGAGGAGGAGGAGGAGGCATTCCCACAAATAACCTACTATATTTTATTCCTAGAAACTAATAGACAATCTTTAGCATATGTGACAAAGCAAACTCTTATTGTAGAAAACTCGAATTATGTAATATAGACGTGGAGCAAAAAAGAAATGTTTACCAACCTAAGCCCATTTTATAAAATCCCTACAGCTGAAGAGTGACACATCAAAGTGTTATTTATCTAGCAAGATACGAAGTAGCAAAATTACACGGTGACTAGGTAATCAACCAGGGTTTGAATTTTGAAGCGGACTGATTGATAATTTTCCTGTATTTATCTTTGCGAAACCAGATTTCCTCCAGTAGCTTCTTGGAGGACAATACCAACGCCTCTTAGCTCAATAATAAACTGATGAATATAGTTCTAGTTACTTATATATATCCACCTATTTAACTGCAATGTTTTATTTTCTATTATCAGAATATATTTTCAGTTTTCCTTACTTCTTTTTTTTTGTGGTAGCTCTGGCCTGTAATTCTCGAGTGAGATACAGGTCTGCAGGATCGAGGGCGGACACCTACAAACCCACTTCGCATCAATGTCACGATGAGTACAAAGTACCATAAAAGAAGTAAAAGTTAACCCCGTTGAGGTTTATAGCCTGTAAGAAGAACCAGATCGTAAAGCAGCGGGATCAAAAGGACATTAAACAATAAGTCCTACTGCCTCGCACATTAATTTAGGATCAGCGAAAAGGGTCACTCTATTCTGTTGGCCTAGCTGAAAGTAAGCCTCCCACCCTTACTACTACTACTACGACTTCTACTTATTTGAGTTTTATTAAATAGCTTTTTCGATATTTTCAAACTTTTTTTCACCGTCGACGCGCTATTCCTGATAATGATAGATAAGGCGATATAAGCCTCTGTAATGGAGGATAAGGCGAGGTTATGGGAGATAAGGCGAAATAATGGGAGATAAGGCGAAATAATAATAGATAAGGTGATATTAGCCTCTATAATGGGGGATAAGGCGAGATTATGGGAGATAAGTCGAAATACTGGAAGATAAGGCGAAATAATAAAAGATAAGGCGATATGAGCCTCTATAGTGGGGGATAAGGTGAAATAATGGGAGATAAGGCGAAATAATAATAGATCAGGCGATATAAGCCTCTATAATTTACTCCTCTCTAAGGGGGTCTTGCCCACTGCTTGGAGGACACTGATATAAAGCTATTTCAACAAAGAAAAGTTGTGCGATGTGCAATAAGGTGCGGCCATAGCGTAGTAGTTAAGGTGTCTGCTTTATACGCTAGAAACCTGCGTTCGTATCTCGGCTCGGGAAATAATAAAAAAAACATAATAACAAAATAAAATAAAATTTATAACATGACGGTCACCTCGCTCGGGAAGGGAACCACCCACAGTATAATGCCTAGTAAGGCATTTTGGCCGTTTAAAACCGGCATTAAATTGATCTCCTTTGTCTGTGGAAACACTTAAAAATGCACCAACTACTGGTAAAGGCGAGGGAGTCGCCTACGCCAATATCGAAGATTTTAAGAAAAAGAAGATTTCACATCTTCTGAAAATAAAAAGTTACCCTATGCAAATAGAAGAATTGTGATCAATAGCCAGGTATTATTGAGAGCTTTATCATGCATGAAAGTGACTTCTGATCCAATTTAATATTAAATAAATAATAATAAAAATATATTTATTCCTGCCAACAAATCATAGTTGTTACACATTAAACTTAAACTTAATACTAAGAGAACCAATACAGGAAAAGTCAATTTCCCTGGCAGTAAAACCAAATTACAAGGCAATAATACATTTTAAGCGATGCACAATTTTCTTAAAGAAGAATGTGCGTGCATTACCATTTCAGAATCTACTATTAGTGCTTATTACAAATGTACTAGAACCATCTTATTTTAAATACATACTTTATTTATTTTCTCAATAATGGTCTATTTTGTTATCAAGCAACCAGTTAGTCAATTTGTTTTTTACCAACCTATATGGCTTCACTTTCAGTTCGTGAAGAATTATATTACAAATCCTCTGAGCAGAAAGAGATAGGGACCTTTGAGTAGCATTAAAGGGGGTAGATGGTACATACACATTGTTCAGGGTAATTAGTCTAGTATGAATAGAGTGATCAACTCTGTTTACCTTATGTTTGTTATTCAGTAAAATTCTTACCACCGATTTTATGCCCCATCGTATAGTTGGTCCGTAGGAAATCTTGGCGGTTTAAACAGTATTATTTTTAGAACCCTTTTCTGGGCTATTACTAAAGACGAGGATACCGAATCACGCACGGACCCCAAACTACCAAGCCAAAACCTATCACTGACTCCACAAGTGCTTTATATACATATAATAAATATTTCTTGGGTAACCACTGCCTAATCTGATAAAACCTAAAATACATTTTTCGAATTTTACTTGTTATATAATCTATGTGAGAATCCCATCTTAAATGCGAATCTAGGTATACATCCAAATATTTAATGTGATCGGTGCAGCAGATCTTCAGATTGCAATCACAAGCAGCAAAATTATTACAGCCAGGTTCATGAATTTTTATAAAATTCTTGTCGGGATAATTCCTTTTATTAATAAGTTCGAATCCAACAAATTTCAAAATGTAAAAATGAATCTAGATCCGTGAACGACCAGAACTGAATTTCACTAATGTGGATATTGATCCAGAATCTTTTTGGGAATATGAAAGAACACGATATGCGATAAAGTAAAAAAATGGATCAAATAAGAACATAATGACTATCAAAGAGAAGCCTTCAAGAATAGTAGACAGATAATGTCCTGAATTAAAGAAACATCTCGGAACAAAGCTGCTGAATTATTAAAACTCAGTAGGAACCAACTATTGTTGTGGGTCTACCGACAGAGCACGGTATCTTGAAGCCACATCTACATAAAATTGAACTGCAGATTGTGCAATTAGACAAAAAATTCTTTTATTCTACTGTGAGGCTTTAGACAGCAAAAAACAAGTGCTGAATAGTTGGTATAAGAAAAATGGAAGAAAATACAGCTCTTTTACTGCAGTATTTCCAACTTTTAATTCAGAGAGCTCACGAGAAGGAAACATAAAGACAAGTAAAGCTCGAAAAGTATATTAATGTATTTCTACATTTGAGAATTATTAGGTTCAGTGTGTTACTCCTATTAAATTTTTTAGGTTGTTTTCATTTCATTTGGTTTTCGATAATAAATGTTCTTTTACTAATATACTTTATTACATCGTTCAATGTTGGTAAAATTTATTAGTTGGGTTGTTTCAATGTTAATTTAAAGTTAATTTACATCATTAACTATGCCTTGTTTTATAACCCTACATAAAACTTCGAGTTTCTTAACTTCGTTTTGATGGGTTTCATATTTCAATTGATAATTTAAACCATTACTTCTGCTTTTTTATTTGTACGGTAAACAATTTGTATTTAATAATTTATGGATGTGTATTTTTAGTAATTTAGATAAATTAATTATATACCATAGTAAGGTTTTCAGATTTTTAAATTAAACAGACTAAAACAGCCATTGCAGAATCTTTGAAAATTCACTTGTTAAGAAGTTGTAACTGTACAGGGTGAGCCAACGATGAGTAAAGTTCATTATCTCATTTGTTTCGGAAATGACGAAAAAATGTTAAATGCAATAGTTTTAGGAAATGCTAAGGTGCACAGTTTAAAATTATTTTTGAGTATACAGGGTACTTCAAAAAAGTGCGTCCGATATAACATATGTTTTTTTTAAATGGGACATCCTATTTTCTAATTTATTTTTAAATTCTACGTAAAATTTTATAACTTTTTTATTAATAATGTTATATACCTAAACCTAGTAGTTTTTCTAATATTTCAATTTTTAAAAAAAAAAACTTGTTTTCAGTTTTACAAAAAAATGCCAGTAGCTCCATTGTTTCTGAAGGTGAAATACTCATAATTGGTACGAGTATTCTATAGAGATGAAAAAAAGATATATGTAAAGAAATTTGATTTACATGCTACAGGGTGTTCAAAATAAATTTATGCATTTCGACTATTTTGAACTGAAAAATCTCAAATTTTTTAAACGGCACACCTTGTATATTATTATTTTTTCTGATAGATTTTACAAAACCCTCCAACTTTTATTAAGTATATCATATACCTATTTCTAATAGTTTTCGATTTATTTTGAATTTTTCAATTTTTACCCTTGTTTTTAATACACTTACACTATAAGATCATAGTTGCCAAGACAAAACAAAAATATAGGCATTGTCAAATTTTGACATGTCTATTAAGCAAGTAAAAATAGTTTAATTTGTTGTAGTAAGTGACTTATAAAGGTAATAGTAATGGATTCTCCTAAAAATGAATAAATTTATATGGTTTATATACTGGGCGAGGCGGGAAAAAATTGTCTTTTGGCAGTAAGGCTTTACCGAGCGAAGTACCCTAATAGACGTATACCATCTACAAAATCTTTTCAGTACTTAATGGAACGGTTTGATGGTAGTGGTAGTGTTGAGTATATGAAGCGGAAAGTAGTAAACCAGAATGCTATCAATGAGGAAAAAGAAATGGAGACTTTACTTCATGTTGAAGATAATCCCCAGGTCTGCAACCGTCAACTAGCTGACTTATCTAACACATCCCAATCTACGGCTAATCGCACCACGAGAAAATACAAATATCGTCCCTTTCATATGGAACTTCACCATGAACTTCAAGACCGTAATTTTGAACGACGAGTAAATTTTTGTACCACAATGAATGGAGCAATAGAGGCCGATCCAAATTTTGTTAATCCGTTTTGGGTCCGGGAAGTTCAAAACCAAAACCATTGGTCGCTTAATGTATGGTGTGGAATATTAAATTTTCGAATTTTTGGGCCATATTTTTTCCGCGAACCGATTAACGGGACTAGATATCTAAATTTTTTGCAAAACGAATTACCTCAGCTTCTTGAAGAAGTTGATGACTTTAAAAGGGAACAAATGTGGATTCAACAAGACGGAGCTCCTGTTCATTACCACCGGGAATTTCGGGAATTTTTAAACGATCGTTACCCACAAAAATGGATCGATAAGGATGGATTCATTCAGTGGCCCCCTCGATCAGACTTCTTTTTGTGGGGCTACATTAAAGATCGTGTTTATGTGAATCCCTCTACAGTACCAGTAGATGTGGAAAATAGGATACGGGATGCGTGCAGGACAATAACGCCCTTTATGAAAGTGAAGGAAAATATCGTAAAACGATTAGACATGTGTATTCAAGTAGACGGGCATATTTTTTGACGATTTATTACGTCATAATAATTAATCATTAGATACGTTAAACTATATTAAAATTATTATTACCTATTTGTTTATGTTTTCCCAATAGCGTAAGTGTATTAAAAACAAGGGTAAAAATTGAAAAATTCAAAATAAATCGAAAACTATCAGAAATAGGTATATGACATACTTAATAAAAGTTGGAGGGTTTTGTAAAATCTATCAGAAAAAGTAATAATATACAGGGTGTGCCTTTTAAAAAAATTTGAGCTTTTCAATTTAAAATAGTCGAAATGTATAAATTTATTTTGAACACCCTGTAGCTTCTAAATCAAATTTCTTTACATAGATCTTTTTTTTTTCATCTCTCCACCTTCAGAAACAATGGCGCTACGGGCATTTTTTTACAAAACTGAAAACTAGTATTTTTTTAAAAGAATTGAAAACTGAAAATTAGTATTTTTTAAAAAGAATTGAAAAACTGCTAGGTTTATTAATAAAAAAGTTATAAAATTTTATGCAGAATTTAAAAATAAATTAGAAAATAGGATGTTCCATTTAAGAAAACATATGTTACATCGGCCACACTTTTTTGAAGTATCCCGTATACTTCAAAATAATTTTTAACTGTGCACCTTAACATTCCCTAAAACTATTGTATTTAACATTTTTTCGTCATTCCCGAAACAAATGAGATAATGAACTTTACTCTATCGTTGGCTCACCCTGTACATAAGAAAATATGGTTTTCATAGTGAATGAGTTTCGTCAAAACTACTTTTATATAAAAAAAAACACAGCTTTAAATAATTTGAATTTAAAAATATTCCCCTTTGTAAATTAAGGGGACAATATTTTGCAACAATGTAAAATGTGGCACGAAGATGCGAGGCTGAAAAATTCGAACCTATTTTACGAATGTTCAATCTACGTGCTTGATAAAACTGGAATATAAACGCGATATTCACTTTACTTATTTTATTTTTAATTTTAACATAGAAACCTAAATTCTTATTTAACAGAATTCAATTTATAAATAACATTTTAGTACAATAAACGGAACTAAGAAATAGAAATAATCCTAATTTAAATACATTTGTTCAATAACTTTTAAAAGTGTATTATATAATCGTAAAAATTTAGGCTACTGTACGTTAAAAAATAACTCTTTTGGTTTCAAAATGTTAGAGATATAACTGCTTATCTTACTGGACACGAAATGAAACTAGTATATACGCTTAATTCTTTAAATATCTGTCATTTAAGAATTACAATCGGTCAAGTAAGAACGTGTCCACGATAACAATCCCTTTTTGGTGGATGCAATTCGAAGCGATTTAATAAAAAATCGGTAGAGAGAACCAACGCATTTTAGTAAAAGTATCAGTCGATTCCGAACTTTTCTCAAAATCACGTAAAATCCAAAATGAGTCACTTGTTTGCGCGTCGGTTCGAGACAGTCTTTCTTCGTTCCCTTCTAAAGGGGCCTAAATATATTAAAAAGTCAGTATCGTTTGTGAAGAAGTGGGTAAATCATTTTAACGAGACGAAAAATGTCGACGACTTGCCAAAACATGGCTCGATAGGCAAAATCAGTCCGAAAGTCGAAAAACGAATCGTGTCTGTGTCTGACTTTAACTCGCGAGATTCAAAAAGTTCAAAAAATCTTTTCGACATCATGCCTCGAAGATGCCAGGCGATTATTGAGGCGATTCGACAACTTACTAAGATAATTATGCCGTTGTTAGCACACAAAAGAATACATTGATGGCCAAAAATGTTCTCGAAACATTTCAAGAATACGTTCTTACTTGACAGACTGTATCTTTACAATTGAAAAACAAAGAAATTAATCAAATATTTTTTTAAACATCACCTTTAACAAAATCGGATGACCAACTATCATTTCATATTAACAGAAAATACCTGTACACACAGCACTATAACAGAAAATTCAGTTAATATAATTTCACATAAGTTAACAGCATACTGGTCTATTTTTCATAGAGCATTTAGTATTCCGTTATTATTAGAAACATTGCCATACATAACAGTTTCTCAACATTATTATTTCGATCAAATATCCGCAAAAATACCAAAATCCAAAAAACTTTTAACCATCTCAAAAATTGTCCACAATTTGTTTCAATATAAAAATCTTAAAAAATCAGGAGGTTGTAGGTTAGTAAATGTAGTAGTTCTTACATCCGCTAAACAGCAAACACGATTTAAGGAAGGAACTTCTTTTATATTAAAAAAAGCATAATGCTAATTTTGCAAACCATTATGTTAAAACAAACCATAATTTTTTTGATTGTTCATTTGACCCTAAACAGCAATAACTAAATATTCTTCAATCCATTGAAATTTATAAAAAAATATATACACACTCCACGAAATATTGGAACCTCAGATATTCCCAGTACTTGACGTATGTAAAATATATATAGTTTCAAGAGTTTTTAAAATATAATATTTACCTAATTTTAATGACTTATTAACTAGAAATCCTAAAAAGCGCAAACACGGTATACTTGAGTAATCCAAATATAAAAAAGAAGTCATACTTAAAATGGGTGGATGGAAGTGGATTTGCACAATTAGTGTTCCGTACCGTGACTGCTGAAGTCACATGTCCATCTTCAATATAAGAATTACTAAGAATATGTAAAAAGCGAGATATCTTTGTAATAAAAGTTTAAAACAAATATTTACTACCTAAATATTTGTTTATAATTATTTTGTCTCGATACCCTATCCGTTGGTCACCAGTCATCATGGAAATTTATTTTATCTGTGATTGGCCAAATGCTTAAGCAGTAATGTACTGAAAAGTATATCAGCATATTACTGATTGCACCGAATACGTATTGATATTTCGTAGCTTTTAGTCCTAGTTAAATCCACAACTTTCCACGAAAAAAATCTCCACCATATTATCAAGTCAAATAGTTTTTTTTTATACCAGATAATTTATCAGACGTATTGCACTCGTGATAATTTTTGCTCAAGTTACGCTTTATGAAGAATATTCCAGAATTTTTTTTGGAAATTTTCTGACCAGTACTGTTAGAGATAGGGTGGATAGCGATTTTTGGCCATTTTTTTTAAAGATAATATAAAGAAAAATTTACGCGGGTATTACATCTATAATATATATAAAATGCAACGTCTCTCTGTCTGTCTGTCTGTCTGTCTGTCTATCCGTTAGTGCGCTTATCACTGGAGAACCACTTATCCGATTTACGTACTTTTTTTTAAAACATACATATGTTCTCTGGCCAGGTTATAGGCTATATTTTATTACGATAGGTAGCATAAGGAATGAGTAGAGATTGCCGCTAGCACGTTGCCTTGCAATCGACCGCCTAACCCATTAAATATGGAACAATATTATGTAGCAGAGAATATCTATAATCTATAATCTAAAATATATATAAAATGTAATGTCTCTCTGTCTGTCTGTCCATTAGCGGGTTTATCACGCGAAAACCACTTATCCGATTTATGTGTCTTTTTTTTAAATTCATACAAATATTCTTTGGCCAGGTTATATAATAATAATCTATATCTATAATATATATAAAAATGCAACGTCTCTCTGTCTGTCTGTCTGTCCATTAGTGCGCTTATTCCTCGAGATCCACTTATCCAATTTACGTAATTTTTTAAATTCATACATATGTTCTCTGACCAGGTTATAGATATAACATATATTTTATTACATCTATAATATATATATAAAATGTAACGTATATCTGTCTGTTTGTCCGTTTGTGCGCTTATCACTGGAGAATCACTTATCCGATTTACGTGCTTTTTTGTTAAACATACATATGTTCTCTGGCCAGATTATAGGATATATTTTATTACGTTAGGTGACATAAGGAATAAGCAGTGACGATAAAGTGAATCAAGTCGAAGATAAGTTTGCCGCTAGCGCGTTCTCTTGCAATAGACTGCCTAAAGCATTAAATAGGGAACAATATCATGTAGCAAAGAATATAATATATAAAATGCAACGTCTGTCTGTCTGTGTGTCTGTCCGTTAGTGCGCTTATCACTCGAGAACCCCTTATCCGATTTACGTGTTTTTTTTTTTTTAATTAATACATTTGTTCTCTGGCCAGGTTATCTATTATCTTCTATCTAGAATATATATAAAACATCTTTCTGTCTGTCTGTCTGTCCGTTAGTGCGCTTATCACTTGAGAACCACTTATCCGATTTACTTGTTTTTATAAATTTAAACATATGTTCTATATAATTCGATATAAGCCTAGATAATAGGAGATTAGGAGAAATAATGGGAGATAAGTCGAGATAAGGCTCGATAATGGGAGATAAGGTGAGATAATGGGAGATAAATATAAATAATGGGAGATAAGGAGAAATAATGGGAGAATAGCAAAGATAACTCTAGATAATGGGAGTTACGGTGAGATAATGGGAGATAAGGAGAAATAATGGGAGATAAGGAGAAATATTGAGAGATAAGTCGAGATAAGCCTAGATAATGGGAGATAAGGTGAGATAATGGGAGATAAGGAGAAATAATAGGAGATAGGGAGAAATAATGGGGGATGAGCAGAGTTAAGCCTAGATAATGGAAATTATGTAGAGATAATTGGAGATAAGGAGAAATATTGAGAGATAAAGGGAAATAATGCGAGATATTTTATTACGTTGGGTAAATTAAGGAATAAGCAGTGACGATAGTGGTGAATCAAGTCCACGCGAGCGGAGCCGCGGGCCCGGCTAGTCATATATATTTCTGAACAGATTTCATTCGACATCCCACTCGATGCCCTGGCAAATTTTTTTTCCCTTTCGATTTCACCTCCTAAAAACTAACCCCTTAAGTCAAAATTTAACTTTCAGAACGATACAGCTCTGACTAAGCCATCAATTTCAATATTTATGCCAAATTTCAACTTTCTGTATCAAATAGTTTCGGAGAAAATCGGGTGTGACAGACAGACAGACACAGAAGTAATACTATAAGTGTTCCATACAGCACACTAAAAAGAGTTTGAAAAATGTGATAAATCATGAAACTATAGTCACGTCGAAACTAAATAAAAAAAGATTTTTAATTTGATTTGAAATTTAGAAAGTACCAATTAACGGACAAATTTATTAATAGCTATAAAAAAAATCTATACGTTATTAGATTGGAAGAATGATTGAGTAATAATCAATATCTCACCAATTTTTTGTTGTTTCAGTTTCTACTACAGAAGTAGGGTAGACGGTGGATTAAGAATGATACTTAATCAAAAATAGAAATATGACTTTTTGTGAAAATCCACAAAAACTTGCATGAAAAAAAAAACAAAAATCAATTTCACAACTCTTTTAAGTGTAATGTGGAGAGCCTAGTCTAAGTTACATCATATTTGTCTTTGTACTGTCATTTCTAGTTCTGAAGAATGAATTTTCTTTTAAATATTAAACTTTAAAGAATTCCTAGTCACTGCTTCAAAATAACTTCATGAAGCTAAATTTTGCAGTCCGAAAACTATTTGTATTGAAAAACACAAAGCTAAAATGTTAACCCAAGATTTTAAACATCTGATTTGTCTTAAAAAGGCAAACTTTTTTTTAAATCTATAATGTCTCTTTATATTAATTATCTGAATATATAGCGTTACTACTATATCTTCGCTAAAAAATTGGAAATCCGTCCAGTAAAAAATATTGTAATACTAATATTTGCACCCTACCCTACAATGTTGCGATTTAAAATATATTGTACATATTTCTCAGTACAAATGACTTTCTGACGCTTACATTTCTTTTAAATTCAACAAGTCATTGGCAGTAACTGGTCAGGCGAATATCCGTAGACAGCAGGAAGTCATTCAACTTAACAAGGACCTGGAACAAATTCTATCTTGGGGTGACAGTAACCAAAAGGAATTTAATGCTACAAAAACCCAGGCGGCAGTTTTTTCTAAAAAAGTTAACGTTGTTGAACCCGACATAGTTATGTCCTGGCACTCCATTCCCCTAGCATCGTCAGTCAATTTGTTGGGCGTTAATTTGGGAGCAAATATGTCCTGGCATGAACATGTTGCAGGTATAGCAAGGAGATCTTCTCAAAAGTTGGGAATATTATTTCGAACCAGAAAGCTTTACACCCCCCAACAACTGTTAATTCTTTACAAAGCTCACATTCGACCAACTATGGAATACTGCTCCCACGTTTGGGGCTCCGCTCCCAAACATATACTCCATTTGTTGGATTCTGTTCAGAGAAGGGTTGTTCGTCTGATTGGAGACCCAGAACTGACCGGCGGCCTTGATTCGCTGGAACACCGAAGAAGGGTTGGCGACTTGAGTCTATTCTACAAGTATTTTCATGGAGAGTGTTCGAAGGATGTAGCCTGCTTAATTCCTCCCAGAGCGGTGCATGTTAGAAGTACACGTCGCACTGATACTTCACATCCGTAGGTTCAGCTTGTTACTCCTCGTACAACGCTTTTCAAGCAATCTTTTATATGGAGAACATCATCCCTTTGGAATGGCTTACCCAGGACTGTTTCCCACCGAGTACAATTTACAGCGATTCAAGAACAACGTGAATCGCTTTTTCCGCACACGTGTCGCTCCTGTAGCGCTTTAGGGACTTCCCTGAAGCACGTGTGCTAGACCCATAAAAAAAAAAGTAAGTTACATACTCAGTGACTTATTATGAGTATTGATAACCAGGAATCCACCACCACCAGAGACCAAAGAACAGTCAAAGAAGTGGAAACATGCTGACTCACCTTGCTCCAAGACGTTTTGATGACAGAAATCATCAGTTCTTGCTTCTGCTTTTTAGGACAAAGATGCTCTGAACTGTACGTGGTAAAGAAAGCTCTTTTTTATAATCTTATCAAGACGGGATGTCGCTATCTGCTAAGGAAAATTTTTATATGATAAAAACCATAGCATTATGGCCGAAAACGTCGAAATTTTATAATAAATAAAAATTGAAACACTGTTATTCAAAAACGAAGATAGCTATCAAATTCTCTGAACTGTACGTAGTAAAGAAAGCTCTTTTTTATAATCCTATCAAGACGGGATGTCGCTATCTGCTAAGGAAAATTTTTTATATGATAAAAAACCATAGCATTATGGCCGAAAACGTCGAAATTTTATAATAAATAAAAATTGAAACACTGTTATCCAAAAACGAAGATAGCTATCAAATTCTCTGAACTATACGTGGCAAAGAAAGCTTACATATTAATTGGAACATGACAGAACAGTGACTGGAGAATATTATTCTTCATTGTTAACTAAACTTCGACAATAAAATTGTGGAATATTGCTAAGGAAAACTGTTTAAATGGCTGCTATTTTTATAAGATAAGATAATAGTTTTTCAAAAAACAAACGAATTGGGCTAACCTGATTTAACTTCCTCGGACTGTCACCTATTACCAAAACTGACAAAAAATTTGAAAGGACACAAATTTCATTTAAATGAAGAAGTACGAAATGTTGAAAACCAAGATAAAGAATTTCTTTGAGAGGTATAGATTTACTTTATAACCATTACCCTAAGCGTATAAAATTGGAAGAACATTATGTTGAATAAACAATTTGTATTTCTGTGATTTGCTTGGTCTTTCTTAGACTAGAAACGTTATTATTTACGTACTTGTAAATAATAATCTTCTTATTGAAGTACCATATCCGATACGTAGGTGACCTTCTCGTCTTTGTCTATGGTTAGTGCATTTTCAAGTGTTCCACAAGCAAAGAGAACCTACAGTTTAATGCCAGTTCTGAACGGTCAAAGTGAGACGGCTTTACTAGGCATGATACTACAGGTGGTTTGCCATTGCCTGCCCAGGAGAGGCAACCGTCACGTCGTAACTTGAATCGCCGGCGTAGAAAGCAGAGACACCTTGCCTACTACACTATGGACGTCTAAAAATACAGACATCTACCAGAAAATTCATATCTCATAAAATAGAAATAGTAAAATCAATCAAGTGTATGTAACTATGACTTAGTTCAATAACTTATTCGTAAGAAAGTTATAAGGCTGTATTTTGGTATTCCTGGTAGAACAATTGAAAGTACTAAAAAATTATGTTCCTTAGTTGTACCCTGTTAATACGAAACACGCTATAATTTTTAGGCATTAAAAGGATATTTTTTTGAAAAAATAAAAAGATCTTGAAATTAGGTCAATACCTTCTTGTTTAACACATGTTTATATTTACATAACGAAATTCAATACTCCTTTTTTTAGCATAAAAATATAAACGAATTTTTGTCCTCGTAAGCTTATTAATTAATTCTATCGTGGCCCATACCCCTAATCGAAATAAAAACTAAGGGAAACGAATGCTGATGAAACTTTTCCTATGGGGAGTTTAATTATAGGGAAAAGCTAGAAATGAAATTGCAATTTTTCAATTAAATTTATATTTGTAAAGTGATTGAATTCGGCGTACATGCAATGAGCGTTTTAGCTCTGTTTTCACTAAATTAAACATTGAAGGTAGTCTTAACGAAAAAACTTATAGTTTAAAACGAAATCTTCAACATTATTTTAATTGCGATCTACTTGTCGAGTTCGAAAAATCGTTTTTTATATCATGAGTAAGCAAGTTTTCACACCGAAGTCTACCACAATACTCTTCGTGGCTGGCGGTAGGCCGCTGAAACCGTGTAAGTCTGACAATGAACGCAACCGTCGGCGACTGAGAGCCAACCCCGACGGAACTACCGTCGGCATATTGTTGGTAAGGGGCCATTGGAACCAGATGGATGACGCAGTAGATAGCACCTTAAGGTAGTTCACTCGTAAATCCTCTATTCTTAATAATTTGATGAAATTGAAATATGATGTTAATCTAAATATTTTTCATTTAATTAAAAGAAAAAAAAATTATTAATTGTGAAGCGAGGTATTCATAATTAAAGTGCACAGAATTAACATGCAATAGGCCAATGAAGTATGAAAAAGGCATAGTTTTGTGTATATCTTAAGAACCAGAAAATTAGAAAAAATTTTGAAACAGAAATATAATTTTTTATCGATTTGTTAAAAAGATATAAATATTTAAAGTTGGTATTTTTTTAAAAGTATAACCACGTAGTGAGGGACAGATATCACAATTTGGTAACGCCGTATATCATCATATTTTACGCGCCAACATTCAAACAGCATTTAAAGTGATTATCTTTTTAAACAGAAATTCATTTGTATGTTAAATAATTTATTAAATAAACACAACACAATATTTATCAGCTTTATCTTTAATCATCAAATAATAAAAATATTAAATGGATTAATTAGTATCTTGATATTTATTATTTCTTGTTTAGTATTTAAAAGATTTATATTTTAACAAAAATATGTTTGTAGGTTCAATAATTTTTCGATAATGTGGCAAATTAATATTATGTTTATTTATCAACATTGTTATATATCAGTTGATAACAGTATTAAATATATATTAAAAAAACGGTTTTATAAATTTTCTCGGTAAAACTAAATAAATAATCAATGATACTAATGATAAATAAATAAAGTATTATAAACTATTTGTAAAGTAATTAATTATTTTATTTAATACTCTCGTATCTTTGGTTACACGTGGT